>CM055061.1:44046188-44100729 GCA_029204045.2 Tillandsia leiboldiana | reverse complement strand
AGTGTTGGACTCGGGCTTATTTGGATCACGTGGTGATCGGAGGAACCCCATGGAGGGTTTAGAGGTGGTTTCGCGCGAATCGTATATTAGAAATGTGGCTCCGCGCAAATTCGGCTAAGAATACACTTCCGGGAGCCTCCGGCAAATTTTAGAGTTGGAATTTGGCAAATGGAACGTCAAATTTCGGTTCGCGACGCGAAAACGGTCCAAAATGGTACTACCTACTTTGACTTTTGGGCTCCGTTACTGTTCACGCGCCGGAACAGTGAGTCCGGCGATCGCCGGAGGCAGCGGCGGCGGTGCAGCGGCGGAGAGCGGCGGCGCGGCCCGGGCAGGCGGAGAGCGGCGGCGGCAGGGCGCAGGTGCGCGAGGGCAAGGCGCGCGGGTGCGCGTCCACGCAACTTCGCCACACCGATAGTAGTGCCATGTGGCGGCTACCATTGGGTGTTTCAAAGGTCGCGGGCTACGTAAATGTCTCGGGTGCACGGTGGAACAGTGGAAGACACTGGCATGCTATCATTGGTCCGTGTTTTTGGGGAGTCGTGCACGGGTGCAGCGAGTGTTGGCCTGGACCACGTGGCGTGCGAGGATTGTGTCGATGCTACTGTGTGCGCGTACTGGTGGCAGCGGCGGGGCGGCGTGCAGGCGGCAGGCTGCAGGCGGCGGGCGGCGGGCATGGCGGCCACGCGCCGACGTGGCGCAGCCGAGCGTGCGCCACGTAGCGGCCCCTATTGGCCGATCGCCAACTGCCCGTTGACCAGTGGGGCCACGCGGCGCGTGGGGATGGCCGGATCCGCTGTTTCCGTGTTGAGTGACACGTGTCGTGCGGGAGGAGCGGGTTGGACGGTCGTGCGGTCCGACCAGGATCCCGTGCGGGACTGGGCATCCGTGGCCGCGGCCCTGTGTGGGCCCGAATTCGGGCCCGAAGATTCGGGCGCCCGAATTCGGGACACAATGGGTATTTTCTGATTTGTTTGTTTTGAGCCTATAAATACCAACCTGAGCCCCTTATTTTTCGATTTTTTCTCCCTTTTTCGAGCCTCTTATGCCCGACCACTTAAGGAGATTTGTTCACACATCCCTTGATCCTTGATCTTCCTGCCAAGTCCTAGGTTTTTGGAGCACGCATCCCGAGGTGTTCGCGATTTTACGGCGCGGCGCGACGTTGCATTTCCTGTTTCCTTCTTCAGCGCAAGCAGTGATGTTTAGCTCGCCTGGCTACCCCAAGGTCCTTTTTTCAGTGATTCTTGTGCCGGCTGACTCCTTACAGGTAGGGCTTCAACTTTCACCATTTGATCGCGCTCTTCGTCCTTTCGAGGTTTTGGCAGGATCCCTGGATGCAACAGTGACCCCTTTTTGCTGTCTGATTTCCTTGCAGCAGAGAGTATTTCGTCCATATCTTCTATCGCGTGCACGGCGGTCAGACGGATAGACGAGCTTATACAAACTTTTTCAATCTACTGTACGATCGCAAGGAACGCGCTCGTATTTTTCTTGGATTTTTCAGAGATTTATTTCGAGGTGATAATCACTGTTTTCTCAGTGTACTGTGTACAGTTTTTCTTCACAGTTTTTTGATTGGCTTACCACCTTGACGAATTTATAACTTGGCTTACCGAACCCTGATTTGGGCGTGCAAGGTACCGTTGCGAAGCTATCGACGCGAGGATCGCCGTGATATTTTTCTGGGAATTTTCTGGGCACTTTCTGCAGGTGATAATTTAACAGTTCTGGGACTGTTGTTGTATGTATTTGTAAGGCGCATTATTTGGGAGCCTAAGTGTTTTTAAGTGGACTTGGTGTTGTGCCAGGAGTGTTGCGGGTGTGCTGACCTTGTTGGAGCAAGGGATTGGAGTTTTGGGTATTTTCAGCTGTACGACCCGGACAGTTAGCGCTTCAGGTGGGTGGTTGTTGCTTTCCTCTACATCTACTTACTCACTAAGTTTATTAGAAAACCCCCAATGTTGAGCATATTGATTGAGTATCCTGCATGTTGACTGATATAGATGTGAGCCATCATCTGAGATTTCTTTGGTGGATATGCATGTTGGATATGACTGGGGTAATACTGCTGTAGGAACATGATCATTGGAGTAATTTATTATTGATATTGACATGCTACTTATAGCACCCAGATTTTATGAAAATGGATAAATAGATTAATTGGTGGGACATAATGATTTATCGTTGTGCGGGGTTTCACTCTGGGGATTTATTATGGATCAGGGATCATATACATGTGTAGTGACTGATGATTTTGGCATGACTGTTTATCTGTGTGGGTATTATTAATCGATACACATGTAAAACTGTTACTTGACTTTCTTCTCCTCCCACATTGTATGAGGACTTTTGCCATGCTTATTTGGACATCTAGATAGGCCCACTATTTTATTGCTACACTATCATATTGGATTTGACTAGGAGAAACCATGATTGCTTTCTTTCTCCTTCTTATTTAGACTTTTGAGTCATGTTGCTCGAGTTTGAGCAGAGGTATGGGATAGTGGTAGCCGGGGACCTGAGGGTCAGTGACAGGGTGTACTTGATGTTGGATTGTGTGGTATTGCGGCAACCGCGGACAGTAGGCGGTTGACCGGATCTTGATTATTTTACCCAATTGCGGGTTGTGGTTATTGCGGTGACCGCAGACTTTGGGCGGTTGACCGGATGTTTACTATTGCATCAGATTGGGTATCAGTTTTCTCTAGTGGATGGTGTTTCCCCACTTTTGAGTACTATTGCATTGATTGGGGATTGGGGTTTCATTAGTGGACGGAGTTTCCCACTTTGATCATAGTCATGATCCAGTCCTGCTATTATGAGACAGTGGTTACAGAGATGCTTGATACAGTGATACTTTACCTCGTGTGGGTCGCTCCCCTCGAGTGCCACTCCGGAGTAGGCTTTAGACCGTGTTGGGTTCCGGTCATTTGGACAGTGGAGATACTGAGTTCTTAAGTTCGACAGTAGAGCAGGCAGTACCAGTTTTACTGGTGGCACTAGATTGGGTCTAGTTGGTCAGATACTATTTCTGATGCATTAATACCGTCATTTCCTTCGGTATTGCATTTAGAGGCATACTTGTTGTGGTTTCCCCTTTTATTCAGTAGTTCTGTTTACGGTTTTACCACTTGCCCTTTTCTTGCCTCTAGTAGACTTAGTGGGTACGCCGGAGCTTGAGGCTTTACCCACAGGGGGAGGCTACTGGTTTACTTGTGGTTCTCACCCCCATTGTTGTTGTTTCCCCTTTTTCTCCCCCCTGTTTGCAGTGTCCTCTTCGGGAGTTGCTGATCTCGATCGTTGTTTGAGGCGAGGGGTCACGAGCTAGATCTTTACCACCCGAGGAGTGTAGCTGTATCCCCTGGTTGGAGATTCCTGGTAGCTGTTGGCTGGTTTTACTGTTTTATTTGGAGGGAGATCTTTTGTATTTGGAGAGACTGATGTTGAGACTGATGTACTATAGTTTTAGTTTAGCTCCTTTTATAGTTGAGAGATGCTATACTGAGGACATTGTATGATGATTATCTGTATTTGAGGAGATGGATATTGTACTTTATTTCATACTGTTCAGTGATTGGATTTTATTTGACAGCATTTCATTTCCGCTCTGATATTTGTGTAGCTATAGTACTATCTTTTGCAGGTTAGACGCTTCGCCTATGCGGGTTTTAGCATAGGTGGCGGATCTGTTGGCGAGCCCCGGGTCGCAGTTTCGACCCCGGGGCGTGACAGATTAGGTTGGTATCAGAGCTTAGGGATAGGTCAGTTGGACTGTAGAAACCCTAGGCTTATGGCTGGACCCTAGGATGACTTCGAGAGAGTCGTGAGTTTTGCGAGAGTCCTGATTGAGTTTTATACCTCTCCCGAGTGATGGGATGGGTGCTTGGCATGTTTATTCTCCTAAGCAATTATGTTGGCTGCAGACAACATAATGCGGCGGAACGGTTGACATGCTCTAGACTCTCGCCGGATTGGGTCGAGTTTTGTTTTGTTCTGTGGTGCTGTTTGGTCGTGGTGAGCGGTGTCTCCCCCGACGCGTTGTGCGGATGGTGTGCACTCGTCGCAGCGGTGGAGCTCGAGCGGATTGTTTTGGGGGCTGGATACCCGGATTGAGGTTAGAGAGCTTCAGGCCCCGATGGTAGGATTATTTGAGGTATATCAAGCGGCAGAGTGAGCCGCTGGTCTAGGTGACACAGTTGTCGGAGCAGTGGGCAGTCCGACAGTGTCCTTTCTCCTGAGACCACCTGGTTACAATATCCTCAGCGGCTGTGATTTCTGAGGCGCCGTTGGCGCAAGTGGCCCCCTCCGTGCTAATGTTTTTGTGTTGCAGCACCGAGGCGGGGTGGATTGCTGATAATGGATAGGTTGTGGGACATCAGTGATGGATGGAGCCAGTTTTGGCAGATGAACCACCCCGATTTATGGATTTGAGTTGGAGCCTTTGGAGGCAGAATCGTGGTTGGTGGTGATGGAGTGATCATTAAGAGTCTCCCTGTGCTAGAGAGTTTATGCAGTTGTTGAACTGTGCGCCCCAGGTTTCGAGGGATGAAGCGCATAGGATGTGCGCGACTGGGAGTGGATTGCGTCAGGATACCCTTTTAGTTTATCTGATCCCTCTGTTTTGGATTTTGGATTTTGCATGCCTCGATGGAGTAGGCATTGTGTATGGAGCGTACTGTTGCAGTTCCTTTGGATAGGGATCTGCCGCCAGAGGCGAGTTCTGGATAGAGGCGCCTGGCGCTAAGTGTTGGAGAACAGATCGGCTGGTAGAGGCACTTTGTTTTCCTTCCCTAGATGCTGGACATCTTTGTGGATGGATTATGTAAAGCTTACCCAAAGGAAGGTTACCCTTTGTGATTGATAACATTTGTGTTTGGGGTACAATGGATGTGTTTGAGGGGTGAGCTGAGTAAGAATGATTGAATGAGGAATTGCATGAATCAATTGTGTTTTGTCATATAACGGTTGCCATAATGGATTTTCTGAGATGTTAGGGGTCGGGTGGACCCCGATGGCAACATCAGCATCTTTATCGGAGTGGCGCAGCGGTAGCGTGGGTTTATTGTCTGCGGAAGACCGTATTCATCGCCTCAGTGTGAGCAAAGGCGGAGAATTGTGCTTCTTTGGTGGATAGCCTTGAATTTCAGGCAGATTAAGTGACGACCACCTACATTGAGCGGTTGAGACGGTGCTGCCTGGGTGGAGGGCGCCAAGGCAGTGGATTGGGTCGTCGCAGGTGTGATTTCATCACAGCAGTCGAAGTTAGGGCAGGTTGCATTCCTGCATGGACTAGAGGTAGATTTGTTATCACATGCACTTGAGGTACAGGTTCCTGTTGGGGTGGTGCATGTGGGAGAGGCTTGTGGATCATGACCTGTGCAGTTGAGACCTCTAGTGGTATCGGCAGACTTATTGGTAGTTGTACCTGGTCAGTATTTGACCCAGTGCGTGGGATTGGGTGGCATAGTGCCACATGATGTATGACTGCGGAGAGAGAAGGTTATGATCTTCTGCAAGCAGACATTTGAGACTTGTTCATTGAGACAGTCAGAGAACATAGGTTGCAGCGACTATGTTCGAGGTGCCTACGGCGCCACCGGGACACGAGGATATCCCTGTTATCGTGAGATCCCGGGTGTGATTCCACCGGAGCTGATAATGATGCCGCCGGTTAGGGAGATTGAGATTGCGATTGACGTGGTTAAAGGAACCACGTCAACCCTGATAGCACCTCATTGGATATCACCTGTAGAGCTGAGAGAGCTGATGGCGCAGTCGCAGGATCTGATGGATCGAGGGTCTGTTCGATCTAGTGCCACGTCGTTGGCAAACGACAGTGAGGGTCCTTGCATGATGTGTCCGCAGGCAAGTTCGGATTTTATTTAGGACCTTTTGTTGGAATTATACTCCAGCAGTTGTTGTTATTGATGCTTGTATCTTTTGGGAGTATACAGCTGGGTGTTTCGCCAAGATGGTGTTCAGGACATAGTAGGGGCATTGTGAGTACAGTGAGGATGAATGGATGACTAATGCCCGGTCGTCTTTAAGATATGAGGAATTGTGTATTCTTGCTACACTTGGAAGAATTATTGGAGGTATTCTTCTGGATATTTTGATTTTTACCCCATCTCTGTATGGTTTAGAGCTGGTGGAATACTTGTAGATGGTGTAACAAGGTCTGTGAGGAAGAAGCTGTATGCCAAGCTGTTGTGATACAAGCTTTAACTTTGGGGGCATATCTTCCTGGATTACTTGTTCTAGCCGTAAGGGGCAGCGGTGGTAATCTGACCTTAATGGACGCTATGCGAGAATGGCTGAGACCGGCAGTTATTTGTTGAGGTAAGGAGCTTCTTGGACTGGGCAGTGTCAGGAGAGCTTGGCAATCGGATGATGAGATTGATACCAGCCCTGATTTCAGCATCGCCAGTGTGGGGAGATGGATTTGTGTGATATAGTGATGCCCCCTATAGTAGCTATGAAGTTATAGTTGGATGTGTGGCAAGCATTCTGTATCACCCCGATAGGGCCACTGTGGTGGCGGATACCCGGAGCAGGAGAGCTATTTGGGGTTGAGTTTGTTGACTCCGCAGCTGGCGCTGTGTGGACTATCGAGGCCGACGTGGCGTATGATGGTCTCGTTGAGGACTCTTTGGATGATAGACCGCGGCTGAATGGTTCGCTTGGATGGTCAAGATTTGGGAGCGACCGGGCGAGGACCCCTCCCTCCTGGTTAGGGCTCCTTTCCTTTCGGAGTTGCCTAGCATGTCACTGGTTTGGGAGTTGAGGACACAACTCCTGGAATTTGATGAAGTGATCGCCTGGAACAAATACCCTTTTTCGAGCCTAGAGGATTGGATTTACCAGCTGCAAGGGTACTGGATCTTCTCGAAGATTGATTTGCGATCTGGTTCTTCCAACTGCTTATTGTTGTGTGCTGATACCAGAGAGTTGGGGAGGTGTTTCTACACCCTGATGGTTTTTGGATTAGAGATCAGAGTTTACGTGATCAGTTGGAGGACTTGTATTGGGTACCTTGGGAGTACAGAGGTACTTGGATCGAGCTTGTGTGCCGTGGGCTTGTGGTTGGATTATCTGAGGCCCTGGGAGGGCGGAGGCTTGTACCGATGCAGATTTCTTGGTAGCTCGAGCGGTTAGCCCAGTTGTACTTGGTTGAGTTGGTACGGTTTTTCTGGAGTGCCCGCCTTTATTTTGTTCTAGTTAGAGACCCGAGGACCGCATCGCATCTTTGGAAGAGGTATTTGTCAGCCTTGGGAGCTTGAGTGGTGGATGATTGGTTATTTACCCCCCCTTTATTTGGTTGAGTTTCCGTGTTGAGGAACGACTTTAGTTTCGAGGATGAAACTTTCTTTTAGTGGGGGAGGATGTGATGACCCGGATCTCCGCAGAGCTGTTGCAGTGCGTTGGGGTGGCTATTGGAGGCTTACATGGTGTGTTGGAGGTGTTTGGGGCATAATTTGGCTCAAGTGTTGGACTTCGGGCTTATTTGGATCACGTGGGTGATCGGAGGACCCCATGGAGGGTTTAGAGGTGGTTTCGCGCGAATCGGATATTAAAATGGGGCTCCGCGCGAAATTCGGGCTAAGAATACACTTCCGGGAGCCTCCGGCAAATTTTAGAGTTGGAATTTGGCAAAATGGACGTCAAATTCGGATTCAGCGCGCGAAAACGGTAAAAATGGACTACCTACTTGACTTTTTGTGCTCCGGTTACTGTTCACCGCCGGAACAGTGATTCCGGCGATCGCCGGCGGCAGCGGCGGCGGCGGGCAGCAGCGGAGAGCGGCGGCGCGGCCTCGGGCAGGCGGAGAGCGGCGGCGGGCAGGGCGCAGGGCGCGCGGGCAGGGCGCGCGGGTGCGCGGTCCACGCAGCCGACGTGCACCGGAGCGGGGTGCCACGTGGCGGCTTACCATTGGGTGGTTCACAGGTCGCGGGCTACGGAAATGCTCGGGTGCACGGTGGAACAGTGGAAGACACGTGGCATGCTATCATTGGTCCGGTGTTTGGGGATGTCGTGCACCGGGTGCAGCGAGTGTGTGGCCTGGACACATGGCGTGCGAGGATTGGGCGAGCTACTGTGCGCGTACGGGCGGCAGGCGGCGGGGCAGGCGTGCAGGCGGCAGGCGGCAGGCGGCGGGCCGGCGGGCGTGGCGGCCACGGCGCCGACGTGGCGCACGCGTGCGCCACGTGGCGGCCGCCTATTGGCCAGCGCCAACTGCCCGTTGACCAGTGGGGAGCCACGCGGCGCGTGGGGAGTGGCCGGATCCGCTGTTTCGTGTTGGAGGACACGTGTCGTGCGGAGGAGCGGGTTGGACGGCCGTGCGGTCCGACCAGGATCCCGTGCGGGACTGGGCCTCCGTGGGCCGCGGCACTGTGTGGGCCCGAATTCGGGGCCCGAAAGATTCGGGCGCCCGAATTCGGGACACAAGGGGTATTTTCTGATTTGTTTCTTTGAGCCTATAAATACCAACCCGAGCCCCTTCTTTTCGAGTTTTTCTCCCTTTTTCGAGCCTCTTCTGCCCGAGCCACCTTAAGGAGATTTGTTCACCTCTTGATCCTTGATCTTCCTGCCAAGTCCTAGGATTTTTGGAGCACGCATCCCGAGGTTCTCCATTTTACGGCGCGGCGCGACGTTGCATTTCCTGTTTCCTTCTTCAGCGCAGCAGTGATGTTTTAGCTCCCCTGGGCTACCCCGAGGTCCTTTTTCAGTGATTCTTGCGCCGGCTGACTCCCTACAGGTAGGGCTTCAACTTTCATTTTGATCGCGCTCTTCCGTTTCGAGGTTTTGGCACGGATCCCGAGGCAAACAGTGACCCCTTTTTGCTGTGTGGATTTCCTTGATAGCAGCAGAGTATTTCGGCCATATCTTCGCGCACGAGCGTCAGACGGAGACGAGCTTATACAACTTTTTCATCTACGGATCGCAAGGAACGCGCTCGTATTTTTCTTGGATTTTTCAGAGATTTATTTCGACCTGATAATCACTGTTTTCTCAGTGTACTGTGTACAGTTTTTCTTCACAGTTTGTTGATTGGATTACCACCTTGACGAATTTATAACTTGGCTTACCGAACTCTGATTTGGGCGTGCAAGGTACCGTTGCGAAGCTATCGACGCGAGGATCGCCGTGATATTTTTCTGGGAATTTTCTGGGCACTTTCTGCAGGTGATAATTCAACAGTTCTGGGACTGTTGTTGTATGTATTTGTAAGCGCATTATTTGGGAGCCTAAGTGTTTTTAGTGGACTTGGTGTTGTGCCAGGAGTGTTGCGGGTGTGCTGACCTTGTTGGAGCAAGGGATTGGAGTTTTGGGTATTTTTAGCTGTACGGACCCAGACAGTTAGCGCTTCAGGTGGGTGGTTGTTGCTTGCTTCTACATCTGACTTACTCACTAAGTTTATTAGAAAACCCCCAATGTTGAGCATATTGATTGAGTATCCTGCATGTTGACTGATATAGATGTGAGCCTATCATCTGAGATTTCTTTGGTGGATATAGCATGTTGGGGATATGACTGGGGTAATACTGCTGTAGGAACATGATCATTGGAGTAATTTATTATTGATAATTGACATGCTACTTTAGCACCCAGATTTTATGAAAATGGATTAAATAGATTAATTGGTGGGACATAATGATTTATCATTGTGCGGGTTTCACTCTGGGGATTTATTATGGATCAGGGATCATATACATGTGTAGTTGACTGATGATTTTGGCATGACTGTTTTATCTGTGTGGGTATTATTAATCGATACACATGTAAAACTGTTACTTGACTTTCTTTCTCTCCCACATTGTATGAGGACTTTTGCATGCTTATTTGGACATCTAGATAGGCCACTATTTTATTGCTACACTATCATATTGGGATTTGACTTAGGAGAAACCATGATTGCTTTCTTTCTCCTTCTTATTTAGACTTTTGAGTCATGTTGCTCGAGTTTGAGCAGAGGTATGGGATAGTGTAGCCGGGACCTGAGGGTCAGTGACAGGGTGTACTTGATGTTGGATTGTGGGTTGTTGCGGCAACCGCGGACAGTAGGCGGTTGACCGGATCTTGATTATTTTACCCAATTGCGGGTTGTGGGTTATTGCGGTGACCGCAGACTTTGGGCGGTTGACCGGATGTTTACTATTGCATCAGATTGGGTATCAGTTTTCTCTAGTGGATGGTGTTTCCCACTTTTGAGTACTATTGCATTTGATTGGGGATTGGGGTTTCATTAGTGGACGGAGTTTCCCACTTTGATCATAGTCATGATCCAGTCCTGCTATTATGAGACAGTGGTTACAGAGATGCTTGATACAGTGATACTTTACTCGTGTGGGTCGCTCCCCTCGAGTGCCACTCCGGAGTAGGCTTTAGACCGTGTTGGGTTCCGGTCATTTGGACAGTGGAGATACTGAGTTCTTGAGTTCGACAGCAGAGCAGGCAGTACCAGTTTTACTGGTGGCACTAGATTGGGTCTAGTTGGTCAGATACTGTTTTCTGATGCATTCATACCGTCATTTCCTTCGGTATTGCATTTAGAGGCATACTTGTTGTGGTTTCCCCTTTTATTCAGTAGTTCTGTTTACGGTTTTACCACTTGCCCTTTTCTTGCCTCTAGTAGACTTAGTGGGTACGCCGGAGCTTGAGGCTTTACCCACAGGGGGAGGCTACTGGTTTACTAGTGGTTCTCACCCCTATTGTTGTTGTTTCCCCTTTTTCTCCCCCCTGTTTTGCAGTGTCCTCTTCGGGAGTTGCTGATCTTCGATCGTTGTTCGAGGCGAGGGAGTCACGAGCTAGATCTTTACCACCCGAGGAGTGTAGCTGTATCCCCTGGTTGGAGATTCCTGGTAGCTGTTGGCTGGTTTTACTGTTTTATTTGGAGGGAGATCTTTTGTATTTGGAGAGACTGATGTTGAGACTGATGTACTATAGTTTTAGTTTAGCTCCTTTTATAGTTGAGAGATGCTGTACTGAGGACATTGTATGATGATTATCTGTATTTGAGGAGATGGATATTGTACTTTATTTCATACTGTTCAGTGATTGGATTTTATTTTACAGCATTTCATTTCCGCTCTGATATTTGTGTAGCTATAGTACTATCTTTTGCAGGTTAGACGCTTCGCCTATGCGGGTTTTAGCATAGGTGGCGGATCTGTTGGCGAGCCCGGGTCGCAGTTTCGACCCCGGGGCGTGACAAATGGTATATTTTCCTTTTGGTTGATAATTTCTCTAGGTATTCATGGGTAACTTTTCTAAAAGAGAAAGCGGATAATTTCGACTCTTTTCATGAGGTTTGTCATCGTATTATGAATGAAAGAAATGAAAAGATCGTTCGTGTTCGAAGTGATAGAGGTGGAGAATTCATTAATTCTAAATTTACTGATTTTTGCACTTCCGATGGGATAAAACATGAATTCTCAGCACCCTATACACCTCAGCAGAATGGTGTTGTTGAGCGCAAAAATAGGGTTGTTCAAGAGATGGCGCGTGTGATGCTTCATAGCCGGAATTTACCGTTATATTTTTGGGCTGAAGCTGTGAACACCACTGTCTATGTAATTAATCGACTGTATTTGCGCCCTGGAACTTTAAATACACCATATGAGCTGTGGTTTAGTAGAAAACCGAATATCAAATATTTTCGTATCTTTGGGAGTCGATGTTTTATTCTGCGTGATCGCGAGAACCTTAGTAAGTTCGACTCTCGAAGCGACGAAGGGATTTTCATGGGTTATTCTACTAACAGTAGAGCATATCGGGTATTTAACTTGGAATCTAAAACGATGGTAGAATCTATAAATGTTAAAGTAGATGAAGCTTTCCACTTTGCATCTGATAAATCTACCCTTGATATGTCTCTAGATGATGATACTCCTGTAAATGCATCTTCTCGTAATAATTCTTTCAATAAAGTTGATGCATCTAATGGTTCTTCAAGTGTATCTAATGTGCAGGAATTATCACATGTACCTCCGACTACTCCGTTACCGCAAACGTTACGCATCTCCAAGGATCATCCGGAATCTAACATTATTGGAGACCCACAAGAAGGAGTTAGAACTCGGAGACACTTGGTCTGTGGAGTCGCATGCTACGTCTCCATGAGTGAACCAAAGAACATCGATGAAGCTCTTCAGGATGATTACTGGATTGAAGCTATGCAGGAAGAGCTCCATCAGTTCGAACGAAACAAAGTCTGGGAATTAACAAAGCCTCCGAAGCAACACAATGTGATTGGTACTAAATGGATTTTCAAGAATAAGAAGAACGAGGATGGTACCATCATCAGGAATAAAGCACGCTTAGTTGCTCAAGGCTATTCTCAAATAGAAGGAATAGACTTTGATGAGACGTTCACCCCAGTTGCTCGACTCGAGTCAATACGTATATTATTCGCTATTGCTTGTCATTTTAAAATAAAACTCTTTCAAATGGACGTTAAGAGCGCATTTTTAAATGGGTTTTTAAATGAGGAAGTTTATGTGGCTCAACCGAAAGGTTTTGTAGACTATAAACAACCTAACCATGTTTTTCGTTTGAAAAAGGCTTTTTACAGTCTAAAACAAGCACCGCGAGCATGGTACGAAAGGCTAACAAAGCACCTACTTGAAAAGGGCTACACTCGAGGGGGAGCAGACCGGACTCTCTTTGTGAAGCATTATCAAGATAATTTCATTGTAGCACAAATCTATGTCGATGACATTGTATTTGGTGCAACTAGAGACAATGATGCTTCTAAATTCGCTGAAACCATGGAAAGCGAATTTGAGATGTCCATGATGGGGGAACTGACATACTTTCTTGGATTGCAAGTAAAACAAAATGAAGAAGGCATTCATCTATGTCAATCCAAGTATGCAAAGGAGTTGGTGAAGAAATTCGGATTAGAAGATTCTAAAGATTTTTCGACTCCTATGGGAACTAGCAATAAGGGATTAGGAAGTGATTCACTAAGTGAGAGTGTAGACGAGAAGCTCTATCGCAGTATGATTGGAAGTCTACTCTATCTCACGGCTAGTCGCCCGGATATATCCTTTAGTGTTGGAATTTGCGCGAGATATCAATCAGCACCAAAGGAGGTTCACCTGAAAGCGGTGAAAAGGATCATCCGGTACATCAAAGGAACTTTAAATTTCGGAATTTGGTATCCTATGGGAACAACGCTTGACATTATAGGATATTCAGATGCCGATTGGGCAGGATCTGTGGATGATCGGAGGAGCACGAGTGGTGCATGTTTTTATCTTGGCCATTGCCTTGTTGCATAGCATAGTAAAAAGCAAAACTGTATTGCACTCTCGACTGCTGAAGCGGAATATATTTCAGCAGGTAGTTGTTCAACCCAACTCATTTGGATGAAAAGTGTGTTGAGCGACTTCCGAATTTCAGCAACTTCGGTAACAATTCTTTGTGACAACACAAGTGCTATAAACATTTCTAAAAACCCTGTGTTGCACTTGAGAACAAAACACATTGAACTTAGATATCATTTTCTAAGAGAGCTAGTTGAATCAAATATTCTTCAAATTTTCTACATTTCAACTGAAGATCAATTGGCTGACATTTTAACAAAACCTTTGGATCAACAACGTTTTATTCATTTGCGTAAAGCAATTGGAATGCTTTCCTTGAAATAACCTCTTTTTGAAACTTTTGCTTAGGTTAGGTTTTGTTTTTGTGTTTTTGTTCATTATCTATGCTTAGACATAGAACATTAATTGAGCATGTGTTTTATTGACTTTAATAGCATCTTTTCGTCTATTTAGAAATTTATTATGCTTTGGATATCATAATAATTCATTTGATGCAATGATCATTTATGTCAATTAAATCATCTTTGTTTTGATCAAAGTCAATTTCTCTCTCAATGATCTCTTGGTATAGTTTTTATCTTATTTGACTATTTAGTCGAGTATGAAATCGAGATCAATTTTTGGTTGAATACTTTATATTTTAAATAATTGATAGCCAATTGAGGGGGAGTCAAAGAAAAAGTATTATGCTCAAAAGATGTGGAAAGAGTTGCATCCCAATGAGGAGTGTGAAAACTACCACCACATGGAGAAAAGAGCTACCACCTCGGTCGTCCGAGTACTGTGTGTAGCTACCACATGTATACCAAGCATGGTTGTTCGTGTTGATTAAATAAAATGCTTTTTGGAATACTTGACTCTGTCAAATTCCAAGGTTGGTATAAGGTGGGGATTTTATTGAAAGATGCTCAAAGAGCCACTCCTTACAATAAATTGACTAGATATATTATCTAACTTATCTGGGATTTCAGACATCTATTGATCTTGGTATTTCATTTTCTTTACCAAATTGATGATTTGATAAAGGCATTACTCATAAGATCATGTTAGATGTGATTGAAGTTGTTCAACTTTAAGGGATTTAATTTTTATAAATTTTCGTTTCATTTGTTGGATGTTATTGATAGATTTGACATAATCTATTTCTTGTTGTATGAAACGATGATTTTCATTTAAAGTTGATACACAAAAGTTCTTACATACTTTTTCTGGATTTTGTGGAATTTTTCTGAATTATTCTGAAGAAAAAGTTGGAGCCGATCCGGATTGGACAAGCCGATCCGGATCCCGAACGCAGGTATTTCCTGCGGGTAGCCGATCCGGACTGGATTCAGGATCTGATCCGGATCGCGGCTAGGATTTTATATTGAACAAAAGGGTTTTGATTTCTTTTTACTTCAATCTTTTGTTCCTAAGTCTCCAGAGCTTCTCTCTCTAGATTTCATCCATCTTGGAAGCTTCCAAACTCGAGTTCTTCGATTCTAAGTTTTCTTGATCAAAATCTCGGTTTTTCACAGTTTTTTCATGTTCTTCCTCAAAACGTGATGAAAATTTTATATCTTTTTCGTTTTGGTTTGGTTTTTGATCAAATTTCTTTTGAAATAAGAACTCTGGGTAGATTAGTTTTGATTATATGCTAGGTATTCTCTTGATTAACGGATTTTTAGGCTTCGATTTCTAAAAATTCGGTTTTAGGGCATATAATAAGAATTTTTGAAAATCATGGAATTGATCTATTTTTAAACTTCTTTTTAGAAAACTAACTTGATTCTTAGTCTCTCTACATGATAATAATTGTTTAGGTACAATTTTTTAAATTTTTGAAAATAAACAATTTTTGTCGTGTTCTTGAGTTGTTGCTCACAGATTCTTGGTTTTGAATAGCAACAATGGCGTTTGCATGGTTAATCTTCCTTTTGGTTGCAATGGTGCACACGAGAGCAACTAATAAATTGAAGAGGGCAAAGAAACCTTTAAAAAAGGGAGAATGTCTTCTTGTTGAAGATTCAGAGACCGAATCAGAAAAGGATGAAGTGAATTGGGACGAATTAATAAATGAGGAAGCGACGCCTGCTGAGACAACACCCGTCTCATCAAAAAGAAAAACTGCCATGGATAAAGGAAAAGCACCGATGACCTCTTCATCCATCACAATAAAAAGAAAAAGACTTGCTAGGCGGATTGGACGAGCGCGAGGTATTGAAATTAATGAACCAGTGGCTCCTGATTCTCCACCTCGCCTGGAAGAAGTGTTCGTTAATACTGACCGTCTTAGGGCATTTGAACATCGAGAATGCATCGGCGAGAGACATGTCAATATTGGTGCTCTTCGTGATCACTCACCGGAATTCGGGATTTTAATAGAACAAGCCAACCTTATTCAAGTTTGCAGATTCCCTGAATTGCTTGGATATTGTCTGCACCGAGTGAGAACTTTTTACACAAATTCAAGACATCTTCAGGAAGATGATCACGGCTCTATGCAGTTCTATACTAACATCCAAGGGACAAGACTCAAGATAACTCCGCAGTTAATTGGGGAAGTGCTAGGGATGCAATCGAGCACATCAGGGTTGAATTACTTAACTGGAAGAAGCTTGACGAATGCTTTGTGGCAAACAGTTGTAAAAGGAGTATGTTTGGAAGGCACTGAACCAACGGAGAAATCTGTTAAGTCCAAGCAACTTCGGCTTGAATACCGGTTTCTCAATTTCATCACTTGTTATAACATTCTCCCAAACATGCAGACAAAGGTTGTGCGATGGGATCGAATGCTATTTTTGTACCTTCTAGGACACCCATCTGAAGCAATGGGTTTGAACATGAATATCCCATACATTATCTGGAACAGGATGTCTAGATATGTTGAGCATCCTCATCCTACCGAGAGACTTCCTTTTCCATTGATCATTATGAGGATCTTGAAGAAATTCCAGATTGACATCAGCTCAACATCATATCAACATTGCCTAGGCATGATAAATGAATCCACTGTTGTGAAGTCTCTTCATAAACTGCCGCATGTCACTACGGCTCCCTCATCCGGAAAGAAACCTTGTGTCGGCACCTCTGCGTCTCCGTCCCGGCAAACACCCGCACCAGAAGATGAAGCGTCAGTCACCTCAATTTATAAACAGCAACAACGCTTATCTTTTCAACAAGAACAAATCACGAAAGAACAGAGGCGTATTTCACAAGAACTTGAAATCATCACCGCATCCCAAATCACATTAACCAAAACGGTCTCTTCAATGAAGAAGTTGATGAAAAAAATATTGTCGAAAATAGGATGCAGCGCCTCAGATGAATCAGACTCAGATGATTGATTTCGGATCTAACTTTCATTTCATTTTTTTTTTTTTTTTTTGCAGGCTTTTAGTATTTTTGTTTAGTTCTCAGTTTTTTTTCTAAACTTTTAACTCTTCCTCCTTCTATAATTTTGGCTATCTTTAGTGACAAAAAGGGGGAGAGAGTGAGGAGAACGTTAAACTTTTAAACTTTGACTTTGAACAATGGTTTGTCAACTTTGAGAAACTTGAAAGGTAAGTATCACAACTTTTGGTTTTGTATTGTGATTGCATGCATGTCTCGACTAATTATTTGACTAACTATTTGGGCATGTAATATTACTAACAAGTTGTTTGATTACTAACAAAGTTATGACATTTTGAATTTTATTGCTTAGAAGATATGTCGTTGGTTGATTGTGATCTTATTACATATCTGAATTCGTGAATGCCATGGTGAGTATAAACTCTATCTCTGTTAGGTTTTGAATGCTAAATATTCTTGAGGTATCTAACGATTTTTTTTTGTTTTGTCAAGAATGATTTCTTTTTGCAGAGAGTGCAGATGTCTAAGTTTAGAGTCTGTTTTAGGAGTTTATCTCATGTATTTATTTTTGGATCTCCATTGTAAATTTTTGTTGTATGGTGATACCAACAAAAATATCTTTTTAAATTTTCTTAAGTGGATTTGTGTTTTGTCACGAAACCGCCAAAGGGGGAGATTGTTAAGGAATTTATTTTGGCGCATTTCGTGAAAGTATTGAGTCTTGAAGATTGAAGATGAAGAAGTTTGGATCATATAACTCAATCTCAAGAAAGAAGAATTCAAAAGGATCAGGTATGTTTAACTAATTATTTTTGGTGATCCGAATACTTCTTATAGTGTAGAAACACTTGGATGAATTTCTAATTGCATAAAAATCAAAAACTGGACATGGGACATGTTCAGGATCCGGATCAGACACAGCAATCCGGATCCCGAAGGCTGTTGTTTCATACGCAAATCCAATCCGGATCCAAGCCATTTTTTATCCGGATCCCGAACATTGGTTTTTGCTGAAATGTATGAACGATCCGGATCAGGCATTTCAATCCGGATCCCGAACCTCTGTTTTCTGGCAATTGTCTGTTTCGTTACGACAATCCGGATCGCCGTAAATCCGATCCGGATCGTCGTCCTGTAAAATTCCAGAAAAAGTTAGTTTTTGATTCTTATCCACTTCCAACGGTTTCTAACCTATAAATAGACCCTACGATTCATTTTCTAGGGTAATCCGAATACGGTCAAAAATAGAAAAATCCACATATAGAGAAGAAAGGAAATCAATAGATTTAATCCTATGTTTCTTCATCTATATTGATTGATTTGATTCTAGGGTTTCATACTCAGATTTTAAGTAGAATCAAATCAATGAATACTTAGATGGTATTTCCGATCTATTTCTAATCTAAGTATTCGGCGGATCATCACCACCCAAAAAAAAAAACAACGATTTCCCCAAAATCGGCGCGTGGACTCGCGTGGCCTTGTGGATTCAAGGTGCTACCGCTCTCGTGGATTCGGAGCGAGTTATGTTCGTGGATTCGAGACGTGCTACTGGGTGAAGACCGTGGATTCGGTCAGACGTCGTGGATACGGCGTTGGACGCAGATCGTGGATTCGAGAAGCGTTGCGGGGCGAGCGGAGAAGATCAACTAGGAGCGTATGGAAAAAGGTTGAGTCATCTGTGAGTACGGTATATCACTTTTGTACGTGTTATAATTCTAGTGGATTTCACCGTGTCATCGGTCCCGTGGTTTTTTACTCCGGTTTGGAGTTTTCCACGTAAAAATCTTGTGTGTTATTTTTTATTTCCGCATTGGGTTTTATTGCGCAACGATTTTTGAGTGTTTAAACGTTTACACCTATTCACCCCCCTCTGGGTGTTTTTTCCCCTATTTAGATCCATATTATATATCACGCCCCGGGGTCGAAACTGCGACCCGGCTCGCCAACAGATTCGCCACCTATGCCAAACCCGCATAGGCGAAGCGTCCTACCTGCAAGAAAAGTACTACAGCTAAACAGATATCAGAGCTATAAATAAAAATCTGCTGTATAACTAAATCAATCACTGTACAACTGGAAATAATACAACAATGTCCGTCTCCCAAAAATGATAATCATACAATATCCTCATATACAAACTCAGAACTCAACCGGGAGGTATCTCCAATAAATACATCAGTGTACAGGCTCTCAAAACAAGACAATCCTCACTACATCAGTCTCTCAAAGAAGGAAAATAAAATAACTAATCTACTGAAGCTCTCCTCTGAAGGGGTACCGCTACACACCAACGACGGGTAGGGAACTAGCTCGCGACTCCCTCGCCTCGGTCAGAAGGATCAGCAACAGGAACAACAGGAACCGGAGTAGAGTCCCTGGGGAAAGACACCACGACGGGTGTGAGAACTACATCCCACAGTAGTTCTCAGTGGGTGCTGTTACGGCATTTTGTGTTGGCACTTTTCGTGAGTTTGAGTCGGAGTCTTAAAGGGAACAAATTGTCAAATCGGCTTTCGAAGACTCATTGAAGATTCAACATGAGCTCAAGATAACACTCAGGTATGGTTAATTAAACCATGGTGATTTAAGTTCATTTATAACCATTGGAATCAGGAACTTAGTGAAAACCGGTTTAGACTTGGTTTTAGGAACTTGGATTTATCTTACAATCTTTTTTAAGTTTGGTTTCCGGTACTTGGTTTGATTTGGATAAAGCTTATCTTGGAAAAATCAGTTTTTACATTACGTACCGGAACCACACTTGAAGTTCCTCTAACCCGACACAGAATTTTCTGTAAATTGCACTGCGTACCGGAACACGGACTCGCGTACCGGAACACAATAGAAAAATCTGTGGTTTGCACCATTGCGTACCGGAACGCGATATTTGGTACCGGTACACAATGCCCCATCGGGATAAATTTCCTAAACCGACTTTTATCTTTTTCCAAGGGCTATAAATAGACACTTAGGGTTTCTAAACGAGGGTGACCAATACGAAACACTCGTGAGCAACCCTAGAGGCTGGTTTTTACCGTTCTTCTCTTTCGCCTCTATTAGGTCAATTCGACGGTTCTTCCAAGATCTATCTTTTGTCGAATTGATCTAGACTTTGCTTAGAGATTTCTTCTACGGTTCCTTCATGATAATCTAAGCAAAGGATCACCATCGAAGCCTATATTCTATATCGGCTATTTGCGTCGTGGATTCGGCGTGACATCGTGGATTCGATGTGTTGAAGGCGTTTCGTGGATTCGAAACGTGTGCTCGTGGATTCGAGTGGCGTTCGTGGATTCGAACGTGTGCAGTGGACGTGCAATCGGTGGAGCGCGAGGTCCGAAGAAATTGAAGGAGGGGTTGACACCTTGTTATTCTTCTTTTCTTAGAGGATTGTTATTGCGTGGACATCCAACCGTTCAGCGCAAGGTCCGAAGAAGCTGAAGGAGGGGTTGAGTCCGTGGAGTCGGTAATCACCTTGTTATTCTTCTATTCTTAGTGGATTGTTATTGCGTGTTGGTCCCGTGGTTTTTCTCCTGGATTGGAGTTTCCACGTATATCTCGGTGTGCTATTTTTATTTTCCGCATTGTTTTTATTTTGCACTGAGATTGAGTTTTTAAGTATTACACCTATTCACCCCCCCCCTCTAGTTGTTTGATAGTACCTATTTAGATCCTTGTGGATCCATAATAACTCTACAATTGGTATCAGAGCGGGTTTTAGGTTTATCTATCTTGATGGGTGAAAGTGGTAATATTTATAGACCTCCTCTTTTTGATGGGACTAATTATGCTTATTGGAAAGTGCGGATGAGAGCTTTTCTCATCGCAATTGATGAGCGAGTATGGCAATCCGTGGAATGCGGTTGGGTGCATCCTGTTGAGGAAGTAGGAAATTCTACTACCCCAAAACCTCGCTCTAGATGGTCCAAAGAGGAATTTGAAAGATCTTCTTACAATGGGAAAGGTATGAACGCTTTATTTAATTCTCTTTCCTCGACTGAGTTCACAAGAATTTCCGCGTGTGAAACCGCGAAGGAAATTTGGGATATTCTCAAAATTACACATGAGGGTACTAATCTTGTAAAAATTCAAAAGCTCCAGATGCTTACAAGTCAATTTGACTCTATTCATATGGAAGGGCATGAATTGTTTACAGATTATTACACTAGACTTCAAGATGTAATAAATACATGTGCTAATTTAGGAGAAAAGATCCCAGAGTCGAAAATTGTAAGAAAGATACTTCGGACTCTTCCGGAACGGTTTAGGGCAAAGGTTACCGCCATTGAAACCGTTAGTCATCCGGATGAGATGAGTGTAGAGGAATTAGTAGGTGCTTTGCAAACTTATGAAATGACTTTTCCTACTAATCAAGTTTCTTCCAAGTCTTCTTCTAAGCTTACAGGTATTGCATTCAAATCAACAAAGGAAGAAGATAGCGAATCAAGTTCCGACGATGAAATCTCTTTTGCCGATTTTGAAGAACAATTGGCGCGGATCGTAAAGAAATTTCGTCGAAAATTTTGGAAGAATCGAACCGATGGATCTTCATCCATGAAATCTTCTAAAGGATCATCGGGTTCTAAATCCTCTAAACTCAAAAGCTTTGCAAAACCTTCTAAAGAAAAAGAAAAAGATGATTTCGAAGGGGAAATCCAATGCTATCGATGCAAAGGCTACGGCCATTTTTCAATGGATTGTCCTTCTAAGAAATCATATAAAAAGAAGGCTTTGCAAGCGAAAACTTGGGACGATTCTACTTCTAATGAATCGACCTCAAGTAAAGAGGAAAATGCCGTTGCTTTTCATGCCTCTCAAATTCCCTCCTCTAATTTGTGTTTATCATCTTTAGTCACTGACTCTACTCCTTTGATTTTGCATGAAACATCAACATCCGGCGGAGAGTCATCATGTGAGGGGGAGTCGGACGAAGAAGAACTCGTTGAGGCATATGAACAACTTCTTATGGAATCTAAGAAGATGGCCAAGCTTATCAAGAAGTTGAGGAAGCAACGACTTGAGAATCAAGACGAGAATCATGCTTTAAAGATAAAACTTCATGATCTCGAGGAGGAACAAGGACGTTTATTGAATAATAATAAAATCCTCCAAGAAAAGCTAAACCAATCGGAGACAAATGCTAAATCATATATGGACAAGATTGGTTTTCTAGAAAAGCAGTTTGAGGAAATTCATGTCACCAACCAAGCATTGACCAAGCGAGTTCATCAACTTAAATCCGACATACAAAGGATTTCAACCGGTTCCAAGAAACATGATTGTATGTCCGGATTAGGTCAAACCAGCAAGGTTGGTTTGGGATTTAAAAAGAACCAAACTGTGAAGGCTTCAAGTTCCACAACTAAATTGAAAGGAAGAACTTGTCACCTATGTGGACTTGAAGGACATTTGGTGAAGAATTGCCCGAAAAAGAGAAAGAAGAGTCCTTCGGCAACTTCATCTACAGAGCGAACTCAACGGAATCAAAAGACACATCAAGTCAAAGGAGTTCACTCAACCCACCAAAGGTCCGAGCCACAACATCAATCATTCAAGTGGATCACTGCGAGGCAAAGACCTAAGGTGGATCAACAGTCAAAGCGGACAACCCCCGGCCACAACGAATCAAGACAACCCAAAATCCAGCGATTTTGGATTCGGAAAGGTGATATCTTTCCTTGTCTTAAGTTTTAATTAGCTTATGACTGTATGTAATGCTTTGATTGGTTTTCCCTTAATATTTTTCTGAATCTCTGCATTACATGTTTTCAATGCTCTTCATTTTTATGTTTTGTTTCTTTTAAGACAAAAGGTTTTTGTATCGAACAAGTGCATTGAATGAAAAGGGTTTTCACTTTCAATCACTCCAATTTAATTTTATTTG
This sequence comes from Tillandsia leiboldiana, assembly GCA_029204045.2. Taxonomy (NCBI): domain Eukaryota; kingdom Viridiplantae; phylum Streptophyta; class Magnoliopsida; order Poales; family Bromeliaceae; genus Tillandsia; species Tillandsia leiboldiana. The sequence continues at coordinate 44,078,178 of CM055061.1, read as the reverse complement.
GATTAACAACTTTACTCCATAATCATAATCTTGAAGATACTTCATTATAGGAGTTTTTGATTTTATAAGCATCAAATTTTAGAAATCATGTGTGATCTTTAGATGCTTAATCTATCTCGGTTGTGTGAATTCATTGTGATAAATGTGAGACAACCGATTGATTGAAATTTGGGATTTAATTCTTTCACGTAAGAGATTATTTTCTTACAAGGGTAATAAAATGAATTGCACAAGATGTGGAAAGAGTTACATCCGAAAGGAGTGTGAAAACTACCACCACATGTTGGAAAGAGCTGCCACCCCGGTCGTCCGGTTTGTGTGTGAAGCTACCACATGTTATGGATGCTTGTTAGTATTTTATGAGAAAATCTTTAGTTGAAGCATTTGGAGATTTATATGCAAAACTCTTATATTTTGAACAATCTCCTGGTTGGTATAAGGTGGGATAGTTGGAAGATGCTCAAAGAGCCACCCTTAGGTATTTTAGTGATTATCTCAATTTGAAAGGGTAGAATTCAAGATTGATGTCGTTTGGAAATCTCCGTATGTCATCTTTGTAAATCCGTTACATCTTGATAGACTTTGGATCTCAAGATTATTTTTGATGACTTGTGTTTGATGAATATAACATGAAAAACGGTTTATAATGTTTTACCTTTATTTTTCATGATTTTGGAGTAAATCTTTTTAATTTTGTGAAATTAATTGGATTGAATGACATCTGTGTGAATTCACTGTTTAAAGCACTTAAATTGATTTCTTGATGGAATACAAATCGGTATTTGAAAAGATTCTAAAATCTGGATTTGTTTCAAGAAATTATTTGATTTTTGCTTTCTGGTATAGGTACGGAATCTGCATTTTTGTTATATACCAGAACTGAGTTTTTATCTCTCTTTCTCTATGAACTAATATTGTTAGTGATTTACTTTTGTCTAGTATGTTAACTGTTTGACAATTTGTGACAAAAAGGGGGAGAACGGAAATAACGGAAATGATGGACATATCATAAAAAGGGGGAGACAGAAAATAATGATTGCATCACAAAGGGGGAGAATATAGATGCTCAAGACAGAGGGAGAACATGGAGAACATGGATGCTCTTGGATGCTCAAGATAGGGGGAGATAAAGAACAGATTGAAAGAGCCACAAAACAAAAGCTGGAAAAACAAAAGAACCAAATGGAAGACGAATCAAATGTAGGATTTTAACTTCTAACGACTAACGTTTGATTTTGTTTGGAGTTTTGTTTTGCAGGAATTACATCACTTTAAGACTCCAAGTCCTAAGTCATAGAGTATGTTATAGGACTGTTTGGTTCAAATGTATTTTGTATTTATTGGATCTTTCACGCAAAGAAAATCAATGTTTTGGTGATAACATTGAGTTTCGTCTTTTTAGTTTAAGGTGAGTGACTTGAGCGACTTTATGTAATTTTGGGTTTTGTCACGAAATTGCCAAAGGGGGAGATTGTTACGGCATTTTGTGTTGGCACTTTTCGTGAGTTTGAGTCGGAGTCTTAAAGGGAACAAATTGTCAAATCGGCTTTCGAAGACTCATTGAAGATTCAACATGAGCTCAAGATAACACTCAGGTATGGTTAATTAAACCATGGTGATTTAAGTTCATTTATAACCATTGGAATCAGGAACTTAGTGAAAACCGGTTTAGACTTGGTTTTAGGAACTTGGATTTATCTTACAATCTTTTTTAAGTTTGGTTTCCGGTACTTGGTTTGATTTGGATAAAGCTTATCTTGGAAAAATCAGTTTTTACATTACGTACCGGAACCACACTTGAAGTTCCTCTAACCCGACACAGAATTTTCTGTAAATTGCACTGCGTACCGGAACACGGACTCGCGTACCGGAACACAATAGAAAAATCTGTGGTTTGCACCATTGCGTACCGGAACGCGATATTTGGTACCGGTACACAATGCCCCATCGGGATAAATTTCCTAAACCGACTTTTATCTTTTTCCAAGGGCTATAAATAGACACTTAGGGTTTCTAAACGAGGGTGACCAATACGAAACACTCGTGAGCAACCCTAGAGGCTGGTTTTTACCGTTCTTCTCTTTCGCCTCTATTAGGTCAATTCGACGGTTCTTCCAAGATCTATCTTTTGTCGAATTGATCTAGACTTTGCTTGGAGATTTCTTCTACGGTTCCTTCATGATAATCTAAGCAAAGGATCACCATCGAAGCCTATATTCTATATCGGCTATTTGCGTCGTGGATTCGGCGTGACATCGTGGATTCGATGTGTTGAAGGCGTTTCGTGGATTCGAAACGTGTGCTCGTGGATTCGAGTGGCGTTCGTGGATTCGAACGTGTGCAGTGGACGTGCAATCGGTGGAGCGCGAGGTCCGAAGAAATTGAAGGAGGGGTTGACACCTTGTTATTCTTCTTTTCTTAGAGGATTATTATTGCGTGGACATCCAACCGTTCAGCGCAAGGTCCGAAGAAGCTGAAGGAGGGGTTGAGTCCGTGGAGTCGGTAATCACCTTGTTATTCTTCTATTCTTAGTGGATTGTTATTGCGTGTTGGTCCCGTGGTTTTTCTCCTGGATTGGAGTTTCCACGTATATCTCGGTGTGCTATTTTTATTTTCCGCATTGTTTTTATTTTGCACTGAGATTGAGTTTTTAAGTATTACACCTATTCACCCCCCCCCTCTAGTTGTTTGATAGTACCTATTTAGATCCTTTGGGATTAATAACTCTACAGGTGCCGCCAACAAGCCCGACGGTCTGCCCACTAAGTCTACTAGAGGCATAAAGCAACAAATGCAGTACTGTAAGGAAAGCTGGGAAAAGTAAACTCTACAGCTACTATGCCTCTATCTAGATGCTCAAAGAGTGGAACAGAAAGAACATGATGCCACAACTAACTCTCATCTCGGATCACCCAATCTGAACTGACTGCCTCCTCGGGTCCAGTCAAACCTGCGCCAACCTACTTCCGTTACGTCCCGGAGGAGCGGACTTATGTAGGACGTCCATGACTGCCAACACCAGCACAGCCAGAGGGACAAATGCAACGACAAGTCGCGATAGAAAAGCTCAATATCACGCCGGTACAACAACCCGGTCTCGCCTACTCCGGAGTGGCACTCGAGGGGAGCGACCCGCTCGAGTAAAAAGTAACCCATCTCAAGTATCTCTGTAAAGTATCTCTGTAGCTCAAATGTGGCTCATGCAGGCTATGATCCACGATCAAACAGATAGGTAACTCCAAGCTCAAAGCACAACTCAGTCGGAAAAAGAACCTCGACTCGAACAGGAATAGCCCAAAACACTCTCACAACTATGTCGGAGAACCCTCAACGACTCAATCTGATAATGCACGACCATGGCTGAGTCGGGAAACCTCCAAGACTCGATCTGTCAGAACCCCAAGATCCTCAAAGCTAAGTGGGAGAACCACCTCCACCACTAAATCAGAAAAACAACCTCTAGATCACACTCTACCAACTCATAGCACAAAGTCGCATCCACTTCGAGAAACTGCCTCAACAGGCCAACACCGCATCCACTGCGAACAACTGCCTCAACAGGCCAACATCGCATCCACTGACACGAGGAAGGGTCCGGGAACCCCGAAAGACTAGAACCTACAACCCAAATCAAACAAGAACAGGCTCTAAGCATAGCCTCCCGTTGTTCTCGTCCCAAGAAAAAGGCAGACCTTAGAACCAGGACCACTCGAATCATCTCGGGTGGTTAATTTATAGGAAAAAGGTGACATTTCTTACTGAAGCCATCTGATCTGTAAGAAATCCATATTTAATGATTTTTAGTTCTTCTTAGGAAAACAGTTGAAACCAAGTTTTATATATAAGCCTCGAAGGGCTAATGCCTTCGTCCAATCAAACAAGAACAGACTCAGGCGACCCTACGATGCTTAGAAGAAAATATTTGGTTGACAAAAATCATAAGTGTGTCCAAAAAGGTTCTGTGTTTAAGGTCCTGCTAACACTGATATACCGCTGCCACTAACACAGCGGCGACAGAAAAACAAGAAAAATAAAACATCTCGGGACCGCCGTCTAACCAAACGGCTCCCGCTACAGATGAACAACCAACTACATCTACCAGACGCCACTCTGCTCCCAAGCACGAGTGTAACATGCATCCCACACTAAAAGATAACACCTGACCACTCGGCCCACTACCCGGGCGAGGAAGGACACTATGTCCAGGAAGGTAGAAGTGTGGATGTCTAAAGCAGAAATAACCCTAGCCCAAGTGAGGGTTTTCTACTAGTCTGGTTAAACATGCAACATGTGACGGGGTGCTAGGTCAAGTTCCAAGATAACAATAATCAACAGCTTGTAGGGAAGGAAAAATAAACACATGATCATCTAACAGCATTAGGAACATCAATTCCTATAATCTAGCATGCTATATAGAACACATCTATAACATGCAAGTCCCTACACAGATAGAATTAATGCACAGTCCATAGGTCATGAAGACGAGGCAACCCACCTGAAAATGCTAACTATCCAGAGTTCCACAGCTGAAAACACCAGAAGCAACAACCTCCACTAATCCTCAACACCAACGGGTTCACAAACATCCGCAAATACTCCTAGGTACAACAAAAGGTCCAAGGTTACACTTTATTCCACAAAATAACCAAGTACAAAAATCTGCAGAAGACAGTCCTGAAGATCTGAAATTTCCACCTGCAGAAACTGCCCTGAAAATTCCGATAAAAATATCACAGCGAGCGTCTCGTCGACACCTTCGAAACGGGTACCTGCACGCCCAAATCCGAGCCCCGTAGGCCATGTTACAAATTCCACAGTACAGGTGCGCAAACACTCACAACCACACAACTGTAAACTCAAACACAGATAAAAGGGGAATAGTATACCTTCGGGCAAGCCTCAGAAAAATCCCGGAAAAATACAATGATAATCCTTGCGACGAGTAGATCCAAAAAGTGTATAGGCTCGTCTCAATCGGACACTCGGGTGCGGAGATAAAATTCCGGCAAGGGGCCGCTGTCCAATAACTCCACCAGAAAACAGCGGCTTAGAAATGCCTCAAAAACCGTGTCATAAACTCTGAATCCAGCAAGATGATCAACACAAAAGTCGAAGACGTACCTCTCGTGATTCCAACGCCGTAGAAATCGTCCAAAAATACTGAGGGAGTAGCTCTGTGGACCTCTCAGATCAAACTGCGACGATAACGGGCCTCCGATGAAAAATCGCCACACTGCACTCCGATGCAGAAGTCGTCGACGCCGCGGCTTCCAAAAAATCCGGGCCTCTGCCAGAAGATGCGCAACACGAAGATCTCCAACTTTGCTAAAGGGGCTATGGGCAGGGGAGCTTGGGAAAGGGGGCAAAAAGCCCCAGCAAAGTGCCTATTTATAGGCCCAGCCCGAAAATCCAACAGTTTTGGAATTTTGGCCCAAAACCGAGCGCCCGAATCTTCCGGGCTGCTACAGTAACGGGCCCAGCCCGTTACTGTTCACGCCTGGAAATCTCCCAGGCTGCCACGTAGCGGGTGCCGACACGTGGCGCCCCCGAGCGGGAAGCGTGGGTCAGCGCGCCCACGTCGCGCCCACGTGCGCCCACGCGCGCCTGTCGGGCACGCAACCCGAGGCCACCGATCCCGCTCCGTGGATCGTGCGCACAACACCACACCAACCAAGGTCTGCCACGAGTCCACCCCCGGTCCACCATGCACCCGCGCCTTTCCCGTGGACCGCGCCCACTGCGCCCGCCAACCGGGAGGCGCCACGTGGCGAGCGCCCGGGTGCACGCCTCCGCGGTGGACCGCGCGCCTCAGCCGCCGGCAACCGCCGCGCTCCGCCGCCCGCCGCCGCCGCCGGCGCCTCTCCGGCCGCCGAAATAGTGCCGTCAAACCTCGAAATCCGTGCCGGGTCATCCGGGCTCCGAAAAACATAAGTAAATAGTCCATTTTGAGCGTTTTCGTGCGCTGAATCCAAATCCGCTGTCCGATTTGCCAAATTCCACTTCTAAAATTTCTCAAAAATTCCCGGGAAAGCAAACTTGATCCGTTTTTCATGCCGAGTCCAAATCTTGGGTCCAATATGCGCGCAAACACCTCTAACACCCAACATGGGTCTCCAGAAGCCGCAGATCCAACAGTAATCCAAACGTGGGAATTTCTGGGTCCTCACATCCTCCCCCACTAAAAGAAAGTTTCGTCCTCGAAACAAACACGGCTCAAAAGGGAGTTCAAAGCCAAGGATAAGCATCCAACAACACAGTCTCCAACTCCCCAGTCGCTACTCACTCCCCGTGATTACTCCTCAACAAAATAATAATCAGTACGGCATGGCCCGGTTGCGTAATTCTCTCATCTCGCGAGCCAGAATTCGCAACGGGCGTCCCTCGTACCACAAGTACTCGTAGATCTCAAAGGAAACGAGTCCATCACGGGCGAGGAATCCACAAGCCTAACACTCCTGAGCTGAGACGTGGAGGGACCATCAAGAACGCCAACAAAAGGTTGGGGGAAAAGAGAGAACAACCAATGTAGCACGCACCAACACCACTCCCTGGTGCCAGCTCAACCAGGCGATCCGAGACACACCCATACGGTCATCCAAAGAAAAGAAGCCCTAATCGGCTAGGGTCCTCGCTCAATCACTCTCGGATCCTGACCATCCGCAGGGACTGCTTCACCGCAGTCTACCGTCAAAAGGGACCCTCAGGGACACAACCTCGAGCCCTGTTCCTCAACAGTCCACACCGCACCAGCTGTGGAACCATTAAACTCAACCCCGAAAAGCTATCCGGCTCCAGGTATCCGCCACCACAGTGGCCCTGTCGGGGTGATACTGAATGCTCAAGAATAACCCAATGGTAACTCCACAGCCACTATGGGAGGCATCACTAACACAAAGGTCCATCCCCCATCTCTGGCAAAGCTGCAATCGGCGCTAGTACCAGTCTCATCATCCATTCGCCATGCTCTCCTGGCACTGCCAAATCCAAAAAGCTCCTCACCTCAACAATAAATGTTGATCTCAGCCAAACTCAAATAGCATCCACATTGGCCGGAATTCCACCGCCGCTCCTATGGCTAACACAATGTGACCCAAGAAGGTAAGCTTCTAAAGCTAAAACTTGTATCTCAACAACCTGGCATACAGCTTCATCCACACAGCATGGTAACACATCCACCAGTGCTCCTCATGCTCCAAGTCGCTCTGGGAGTAGATCATAATATCCCTGGAGGATCTTGTTACCAATGCAATCAAGTACAGCTGGAGCATAATTCCTCAAACCAAAAGAGTGGCAGGGCGTTAATCAATCCAATTGGCCTCACTATAACATAATGCCCCTACCGTGTCCTGAACACCATCTTGGCAAAATACTCAGCCGTACGATTCCAAAATCTATACCTGCATCAGTCGTACAACTGCCGGAGTATAACTCCATCAAAAGGTCCAGAATAATACTCGAACCTGTCTACACACGAACCATAAAAGGGCCCTCACAGTCGTGTACCAACGATGTGGCATCACCACCGTATATCAACGGCGTGGCACTAGGTCAAACAGACCCCACGATCCATCAGATCCTGCAACTGCGCCATCAGCTCTCACAGCTCTACTGGCAATATCCAATGAGGTGCTGTCGAGGGTGGCGCGGTTCCCCGAACCACGCCAAACTCAATCTCTATCTCCCTAACCGGTGGCATTATCAACAGCTCAGGTGAAATCACACCCGGAATTTCGTGGCAACAGAGATATCTTGGGGTCCCGGTGCCGCCGTAAGCACCTCTCACACTATCGCTATAACCAGTGTGCTCTAACGACCTCAACAACCAAATCTCCTCTCGTCTGCCTCACAGAAGGTCAAAGTCCTCTCATTCCGCAGTCTAACATCCTGTGGCACTGTGCCAACCAAAACCCAAGCACTAGGTCGAAACGCCGAACTGCCATAATTACCAATAAGTCTACCCGTATATCTCGCGGCCTCAACTGCATAGGACATAGACCACAAGCCTCCCCCACATACACAACACTAACAGGAACCTGTACCTCAAGTGCATGTGGTAACAATCTGCCTCTAGTCCATGCAGGAATGCAACATGCTCCTACTCCGACTACTGTGATGAAATCACACCTGCGACAACTCGATCCACTACCGTGGCGCCCTCCAACCGAGCGGCACAGATTCATCCGCTCAAAGCAAGTGGTTGTCGCCCAATCTGCCTGAAAATCAGGACTATCCACAAGGGAGCACGACCTCTGTCTCTGCTCACATTGAGGCGACGAATAAAGTCCTCCGCAGATAACAAATCCACGCTACCGCTGCGCCACTCCGATATAGAGGTTGATGCTGCCATCGGGTTCCACCCGATCTCTAGCATCACGGGAACCCGTTATCCAGGAAAATAAAATCAGAAATGTCTCTGCCGGCCGATCTGTCCTCCATCACCCGGCGCCAAGCGCCAATATCCAGAACTCACCTCTGGCGGCAGATCTCTATCCAACGTAACTGCAGCGCCCCGCTCCAAACCCAACGCCTACTCCAATGAGGCGTCAGAACCTGTAATGGAGGAACTGAGTAAACTGAAACGTATCCTGGTGCAATCCACTCTCAGCCACACATATCCTATGCGCCTCGTCCCTCGAAACCAGGAGCGCGTAGTTCAACGACTGTATAAACTCCCTGGCATAGGGAGGCTCTCCGAGAGTCTCTCCATCACCACCAACCCCAATTCTGCCTACAAAGGCTCCAACTCAAACCTATGAATCGGGATGGTTCAGACTGCCGGGACTGGCTCCATCGACCAACGACGTCCCGAAGCTCAGCTACTATCCACTATCCACCCTGCCTCGGTGCCTCGGCACTGCTCGTCGGCACGGAAGGGGCTGTTCGCTCCATCGGCGCCACTGGTACAACACCAACGCATAGGAAGAAAGTACTGGATGACACTCAAGCGGTACTGCAATTAACTGTGCTCTCTGCTCCAACAAGCGCATCAAACGTTCCATGGCCTCCTCCTGGCATCGGACAGCCTCCGACATCTGTGCCATCTGGATCCATAACTCTTGGGTCTCGCTCTGCTCTGATAGCTCTGCCTCCCGCTGCTCGGGTTACTAATCAGATGCGGAAAGCGCATTCCTCACTGCACGACGTCTCATAAGCATCGTAGACCACTGCACAATAACAAACATCAGGACACAGCAACCATACAACCCAATCCAGCGAAAGTCTAAGACATGTTATCAATTCCACAGCATTATGTTGTCTGCAGCCAACATAATCGCTTAGGAGCATAAACATGCCAATCACTCATCCCGTCTCTTGGGAGAGGCACAAAACTCGATCAGGACTCTCGCTAAAAGTCACGACTCTCACGTAGTCATCCTAATGTCCGACCACAAGCCTAGGGTTTCTAAGTCCTCAATGATCTACATCCTAGGCTCTGATACCACTCTAATCTGTCACGCCCCGGGGTCGAAACTGCGACCCGGCTCGCCAACAGATCCGCCACCTATGCCAAACCCGCATTGGCGAAGCGTCCTACCTGCAAGAAAAGTACTACAGCTAAACAGATATCAGAGCTATAAATAAAAATCTGCTGTATAACTAAATCAATCACTGTACAACTGGAAATAATACAACAATGTCTGTCTCCCAAAAATGATAATCATACAATATCCTCATATACAAACTCAGAACTCAACCGGGAGGTATCTCCAATAAATACATCAGTGTACAGGCTCTCAAAACAAGACAATCCTCACTACATCAGTCTCTCAAAGAAGGAAAATAAAATAACTAATCTACTGAAGCTCTCCTCTGAAGGGGTACCGCTACACACCAACGACGGGTAGGGAACTAGCTCGCGACTCCCTCGCCTCGGTCAGAAGGATCAGCAACAGGAACAACAGGAACCGGAGTAGAGTCCCTGGGGAAAGACACCACGACGGGTGTGAGAACTACATCCCACAGTAGTTCTCAGTGGGTGCCGCCAACAAGCCCGACGGTCTGCCCACTAAGTCTACTAGAGGCATAAAGCAACAAATGCAGTACTGTAAGGAAAGCTGGGAAAAGTAAACTCTACAGCTACTATGCCTCTATCTAGATGCTCAAAGAGTGGAACAGAAAGAACATGATGCCACAACTAACTCTCATCTCGGATCACCCAATCTGAACTGACTGCCTCCTCGGGTCCAGTCAAACCTGCGCCAACCTACTGCCGTTACGTCCCGGAGGAGCGGACTTATGTAGGACGTCCATGACTGCCAACACCAGCACAGCCAGAGGGACAAATGCAACGACAAGTCGCGATAGAAAAGCTCAATATCACGCCGGTACAACAACCCGGTCTCGCCTACTCCGGAGTGGCACTCGAGGGGAGCGACCCGCTCGAGTAAAAAGTAACCCATCTCAAGTATCTCTGTAAAGTATCTCTGTAGCTCAAATGTGGCTCATGCAGGCTATGATCCACGATCAAACAGATCGGTAACTCCAAGCTCAAAGCACAACTCAGTCGGAAAAAGAACCTCGACTCGAACAGGAATAGCCCAAAACACTCTCACAGCTATGTCGGAGAACCCTCAACGACTCAATCTGATAATGCACGACCATGGCTGAGTCGGGAAACCTCCACGACTCGATCTGCCAGAACCCCAAGATCCTCAAAGCTAAGTGGGAGAACCACCTCCACCACTAAATCAGAAAAACAACCTCTAGATCACACTCTACCAACTCATAGCACAAAGTCGCATCCACTGCAAGAAACTGCCTCAACAGGCCAACACCGCATCCACTGCGAACAACTGCCTCAACAGGCCAACATCGCATCCACTGACACGAGGAAGGGTCCGGGAACCCCGAAAGACTAGAACCTACAACCCAAATCAAACAAGAACAGGCTCTAAGCATAGCCTCCCGTTGTTCTCGTCCCAAGAAACAGGCAGACCTTAGAACCCAGACCACTCGAATCATCTCGGGTGGTTAATTTATAGGAAAAATGTGACATTTCTTACTGAAGCCATCTGATCTGTAAGAAATCTATATTTAATGATTTTTAGTTCTTCTTAGGAAAACAGTTGAAACCAAGTTTTATATATAAGCCTCGAAGGGCTAATGCCTTCGTCCAATCAAACAAGAACAGACTCAGGCGACCCTACGATGCTTAGAAGAAAATATTTGGTTGACAAAAATCATAAGTGTGTCCAAAAAGGTTCTGGGTTTAAGGTCCTGCTAACACTGATATACCGCTGCTACTAACACAGCGGCGACAGAAAAACAAGAAAAATAAAACATCTCGGGACCGCCGTCTACCCAAACGGCTCCCGCTACAGATGAACAACCAACTACATCTACCAGACGCCACTCTGCTCCCAAGCACGAGTGTAACATGCATCCCACACTAAAAGATAACACCTGACCACTCGGCCCACTACCCGGGCGAGGAAGGACACTATGTCCAGGAAGGTAGAAGTGTGGATGTCTAAAGCAGAAATAACCCTAGCCCAAGTGAGGGTTTTCTACTAGTCTGGTTAAACATGCAACATGTGACGGGGTGCTAGGTCAAGTTCCAAGATAACAATAATCAACAGCTTGTAGGGAAGGAAAAATAAACACATGATCATCTAACAGCATTAGGAACATCAATTCCTATAATCTAGCATGCTATATAGAACACATCTATAACATGCAAGTCCCTACACAGATAGAATTAATGCACAGTCCATAGGTCATGAAGACGAGGCCACCCGCCAGAAAATGCTAAGTGTCCGGAGTTCCACAGCTGAAAACACCAGAAGCAACAACCTCCACTAATCCTCAACACCAACGGGTTCACAAACATCCGCAAATACTCCTGGGTACAACAAAAGGTCCAAGGTTACACTTTATTCCACAAAATAACCAAGTACAAAAATCTGCAGAAGACAGTCCTGAAGATCTGAAATTTCCACCTGCAGAAAGTGCCCTGAAAATTCCGATAAAAATATCACAGCAAGCGTCTCGTCGAGACCTTCGAAACGGGTACCTGCACGCCGAAATCCGAGCCCCGTAGGCCAAGTTACAAATTCCACCGTACAGGTGCGCAAACACTCACAACCACACAACTGTAAACTCAAACACAGATAAAAGGGGAATAGTATACCTTCGGGCAAGCCTCAGAAAAATCCCGGAAAAATACAATGATAATCCTTGCGACGAGTAGATCCAAAAAGTGTATAGGCTCGTCTCAATCCGACACTCGGGTACGGAGATAAAATTCCGGCAAGGGGCTGCTGTCCAAAAACTCCACCAGAAAATAGCGGCTTAGAAATGCCTCGAAAACCATGTCATAGACTCTGAATCTAGCAAGATGATCAACACAAAAGTCGAAGACGTTCCTCTCGTGATTCCAACGCCGTAGAAATCGTCCAAAAATACTGACGGAGTAGCTCTGTGGACCTCTCAGATCAAACTGCGACGATAACGGGCCTCCGATGAAAAATCGCCACACTGCGCTCCGATGCCGAAGTCGTCGACGCCGCAGCTTCCAAAAAATCCGGGCCTCTGCCAGAAGATGCGCAACACGAAGATCTCCAACTTTGCTAAAGGGGCTATGGGCAGGGGAGCTCGGAAAAGGGGGCAAAAAGCCCCAGCAAAGTGCCTATTTATAGGCCCAGCCCGAAAATCCAACAGTTTTGGAATTTTGGCCCAAAACCGAGCGCCCGAATCTTCCGGGCTGCTACAGTAACGGGCCCAGCCCGTTACTGTTCATGCCCGGAAATCTCCCAGGCTGCCACGTAGCCGCCCAAACAGCAAACAGCTGTTTGGGCCAACCGCGTTGCGCGACGCGGCCGAAGCGGGTGCCGACACGTGGCGCCCCCGAGCGGGAAGCGCGGGTCAGCGCGCCCACGTCGCGCCCACGTGCGCCCACGCGCGCCTGTCGGGCACGCAACCCGAGGCCACCGAATCCCGCTCCGTGGACCGTGCGCACAACACCGCACCAACCAAGATCTGCCACGAGTCCACCCCCGGTCCACCGTGCACCCGCACCTTTCCCGTGGACCGCGCCCACTGCGCCCGCCAACCGGGAGGCGCCACGTGGCGAGCACCCGGGTGCACGCCTCCTAGGTGGACCGCGCGCCTCAGCCGCCGGCAACCGCTGCGCTCCGCCGCCCGCCGCCGCCGCCGGCGCCTCTCCGGCCGCCGGAACAGTGCCGTCGGACCTTGAAATCCGTGTCGGGTCATCCGGGCTCCGAAAAACATAAGTAAATAGTCCATTTTGAGCGTTTTCGCGCGCTGAATCCAAATCCGCTGTCCGATTTGCCAAATTCCACTTCTAAAATTTCTCAAAAATTCCCGGGAAAGCAAACTTGATCCGTTTTTCATGCAGAGTCCAAATCTTGGGTCCAATATGTGCGCAAACACCTCTAACACCCAACATGGGTCTCCAGAAGCCGCAGATCAGACAGTAATCCAAATGTGGGAATTTCCGGGTCCTCACATTATACATAACCCAACAGGCTACGCCGGCTGTCCCCTGTTTTGTTGCTGATGTGGCGCGCCTGGAGTGTTTCGGGCGCACCGCGAGGGGGACTTCCTGGTACACTGTGGGGGCCCGAAAGATTCGGGCGCCCGGAAAGTGCACCAGGAAGTGTATTTTGGACCCGGATTTTAGCCTATAAATAGGCTTTGGGGGCTGTTGGTGCGGGATTTTGGCATTTCTGGAGCTCCCCTCTTTCACAGAGGCTTCTACACTGTATTTTCTACCCACCCTTGGATCTTGGGAATTTTTGGAGACTCCGGCCTCGGCATTATCTGCAACGCGCGGCAGTATTTTCGAAGGGCTCGATGCGACGCTCGCGGCAGTATTTTGGTGGATTTTTCTGTGGACTCTACAAAGGTGGTATTTAAGCTTCTTTGGGGTTGTATCCCGCAGATTTCGCAGTTTTGAGGATTACTGGCGCCCCGCATTGTTTAATGTGTATCTTGGTCTACAGGTGTCGGAACGGGGCGTATGAACACTCGTTTTGGGGCTACTCGTCGCGAGGATCGCAACCGTGCATTTTCTGGAATTTTTGGGCACTGCTTGGAGGTGAGAATTTTCTTCTTTGCGCTTTTTTACAAAAACAGCAAGTGTATGTTAGGGGGTATTGTGTGATGTTGATTATTGTGGTGTTGCTTTGTTGGGGTGATGCTGTTTGGAGTCGAGGCTTGCGCGACTTGTACCGAGGGTGCAGTTCTGGCAGATTCTGGATTGTGAGCATCTACATGCTTCACCGACTTCAGCTTTGCCTGCGGAGAGCGCTTCAGGTGGGTGCTCTGTTCCCAGAACCGATGGACGGTTCTTTTATTCTTATATTAGAATGCACACATGTTTAAGGTACAATAATTGCATGTTGTTGGGAGGTAAGCTAGGAAGGATGATTGTATAAAGGGAATTGCAAGATTTAATATTCATATTAAATATTATCGAGAACTTGCAGCATTCATATGTTCATGATGATGAATTGTAAATGCTTACCAAAGGGACTTACCCTATGTGAGGGACATTTGCATGCTTGTATGGTCATCTGGTTAGGCCATCTTTTACCGCTACACTACATATTGGAACTTGACTTAGGAGAAACCATGCTTTTCCTTTCTCCTTCTTTGTTAGTCAAGTGGTCGGTGTTGCTCGGGTCCGAGCAGGGGTTCTGGGTAGTGTAGTCGGGACTTGGCGTCTGGGACAGGTTGGATTAGTTGTGGGGCTTTGCGGCAACCGCGGATGTTGGGCGGTTGACCGGATATTTATTTATGCACCAGATTGGGTATCTGAATTCGCTAGTGGACAGAGTTTCCCCTATTGAGTACTTTTGCATCCGATTGAGGTCGGGTCTTTCTTTAGTGGACAGAGTTTTCCACTTTGATCATAGTCTTGATCAAAGTCCTGCTATACAGAGATACTTTACTCGTGTGGGTCGCTCCCCTCGAGTGCCACTCTTGAGTTTCCGATCGGACGGTTTAGGTGCCGATCTGTTACTTACTCTTGAGTTTCCGATCGGACGGTTTAGATGCCGATCTGTTACTTACTCTTGAGTTTCCGATCGGACGGTTTAGATCCCGTTCTGTTACTTACTCTTGAGTGTCCGATCGGACGGTTTAGATGCCGATTTGTTACTTACTCTTTAGTTTCCGATCGGACGGTTTAGATGCCGATCTGTTACTTACTTTGGGATGCGGGCCATGTGGGCCGATCCCGCGGTTTCGAGCCATGTGTGCAGATTTCGCTGAGCAGGCAATGCCAGTTTTACTGGTGGCACCAGATTGGGTTTATTACAGATATTCGCTTTATTGTTGCACTCGTGTCAGGGGGACCGAGTGAAGTCTAGTAGCTGTGTTTAGACCAGTGCTAGTGTTGTCGGGAACCGTTTGGGGATCGACGGTTGTCCCAAGGTCATTGTGAGTTGTTGACCGTTGTACGAGAGGCATAGGCAGGCATAGCAGGCATAGGCAGGCATGGCAGGCATAGCAGGCATAGGCAGGCATGGCAGGCATAGCAGGCATAGGCAGGCATGGCAGGCATAGCAGGCATAGGCAGGCATCGCAGGCATAGCAGGCATAGGCAGGCATGGCAGGCATAGCAGGCATAGGCAGGCATGGCAGGCATAGAGGCATGATAGCTGTTGAGAGGCTCCAGCTCCCTTATTTCAGTCTTTACGCCTTTGGTTAGTTCGTCTTTTGAGGACTTAGTGGGCAGACCGTCGGGTTCGGCGGTGGTACCCACTGAGAACTCCCTTTTTGGTGTAGTTCTCACACCCTTTGTGGGTTTTCCCCCTCCTTTTTCCTTCCTCTCCTTTGTTTTGCAGAGTCATAGCGGATGTTGCTGATTCTGCGGTTGTTGTTCGAGGCGAGGGAGTCACGAGCTAGATCCCTACCCGTCGTGGGAGAGTAGCGGTACCCCTTCAGAGGAGAGCTTCAGTAGATTAGTTGTTTTATTTCCTATTTTGAGAGACTGATGTAGTGAGGATATATTATGTATCGAGAGACTGTATGCTGATGTATTTATTGGAGATATCTCCCGGTTGAGTTCTGAGTTTTGTATCTGAGGATATTGTACGATTATCATTTTTGGGAGATGAATATTGTTGTATTATTTTCCAGTTGTACAGTGATTGATTTTAGTTTACAGCAGATTTTTATTTATAGCTCTGATATCTGTTTAGCTGTAGCACTTTTCTTGCAGGTAGGACGCTTCGCTTATGGAGGTTGGCATAGGTGGCGGATCTGTTGGCGAGCCCGGGTCGCAGTTTCGACTCCGGGGCGTGACAGAGGAACTTATTTGCATTTTGCCACCAAGTTATATATAGCAACACAGGGTTCCATTGATGAAACCCTAGTTTTGGGTTATCTCGGGTTCGCCCGAGGTTGCTCCGCCGCCGCCGCCGCCGCTGTTTGCCGCCGGCCACCCGCCCAGATAGCTCCACCAGGTCGAGAGTGACCCATTCGTGCCTTTGCATGCGGCCCATGCGACCCGGATAAAAACTTGCCATTAAAGGTCGAAGGTTGGCCCATTAATGGCGGCCGGCCATCCGCCGCTCCTCACCGCTGGCCACCGCACCCGCAAGATTCCTTGCATCATGTAGAAGCATTCTGGACCCTTTCATGAACTGGGAAGCTTCTGTGTAAGAATCCGCCATTAGAGCACCGAGCTTGGTGACTCGGGGTCGGGCTCTGGCCACCCGCCGCTTCACGACGCCCGAGTTGGTGCTGGTTGCACCCTGGGCACTCCATTCAGGCTTCCCATGCTGCTTCTTGCTCATTGCCTGCTCCAGAACACATATTTTGTTGAGTTAAGAAAACTGAGCTCTAGGTGTTTGAAGAAATGCCCGAGTGGGCTCCATCCTTGTCCTGGCTGTTTGTCGACCACCCAATGGTTAGCCCTCGACTCCTGCAAGCCTCCTGAGCTTTATGCTCACTCTACTTCAGTAAATGAGCGAGTAGTTTAGAAGATCTAGCAAATCGAGCTCTATAAGCTTGGGTTTTGAGCCATGTTGCTCCGGCGATCTTTCCGGCCGATCTGCGTCGCACCTGAGGTGAGCCCTCGACTCTGTAGTTCATGGTTATCATGGTGCTCGTGCTTTATTTTGAGTTGATCTAGTAATTAGGTGAGTGTGGTAAACCAAGCTTTTGTGAACTATGTAATCTTGGACTCGATTGTGTTTTCAGGCTGCGTGTCCTGTCAAACCAGTGAGGACGGGTTAGCTTGCATCGAGATCGATCTACTGTAATTTACGGCTTAGTCTAAAACATCCCGGATTGGGAGATCGAGTCGAAATAGTGGTTAATCGGGTGTAATTATGCAATATTGTAGTAATCTAGGAGTCAACTCGCAATTGTAACATTGTGGACAGTATTTAATCAGTGTAAACATGTCTCTAGGCAAATTGTTAGATTTCCGTAGAATCTCGTTGAGCGGAAAATGGATACCGTTTCGTAAATCAGCGAAATCGTCGGTTTTACAATAACCGGCGCGTGTTACGCATACCCCGGTACGAAAGAATGAATTCGGGTTACTGCAGTCGGGATGGTTATGAGTGAGTCTATTTCTGATCACAGTTTCTGTTCAGGGCCCAGCAGTTCAGCACCAGTCTCCCAGTAATCTAGCGGGAGTTCGGGATCGGCCTACTTTCAGGTGGTTCGTTCGACTGACTTCGAGGTGGGTACCCCTTAGAACCTCTTTGTGCATGTTTCCGTTATTGTTATATTTATCTTGTAAGGGGTAGTGGGGGTGACGTGGACCTCCGGATTAATGAACGTCACGGTAGGAGACCGGACGGGCAGTTCGCCCTCTCCGAACAACAGTAGGGTTGTTTGGAGCATGCTAGCGATGAGGATGGTGATCGGTGTGACCAGTCGGAAGTCGGAAGGTGGGTTCCTCTTTCGACAGTTCTTGAGTCGAGAAACGAGGGTAATTAGTAAGAGCAAATGTTTGACATGTTATAATATTGTTAACCGTCGTACATGCTTATGTTTTTATTATCATGATATTTATGGCGACTAAGGGTCGCGATGCTCGATGATACATCATGTTCTGGGTGATTGCCGAGGCAGGTGCTCGGTCTAGTTTACCGAGGTAGGTGCTCGGTCTGGTTGGCCGAGGTGGGTGCTCGGTCGACGCTCGAGGTTGCTACACGCACACCAGCGGTTTGGCCACCGCGAGGGTGTGCTTTTCCAAAAAAGTGGTACGTTGACCCGTATCCCACGTGTGGGTGACGTAATGGGGGCCCTCATGGGTGGGGGGTGTGAGCGGTGCCGAGGCAGGTGCTCGAGGTGGTGCCGGGGCAGGTGCTCGGTGCGATTTGCCGAGGTAGGTGCTCGGTGTGGTTGCCGGGGCAGGTCCCCGGGTTTGGATTGTACAGGGGGAGGGTTTTTTACAGTCGATTGCACGATGATGATGGCGGTTGCTCTGGCTTTTATTACAATTTTGCTTTGGTTATAGCCCTTCATGCTTTTCGTACTTTGTATCTAGTGTCGCTGACTCCCCACTTTGTGACAGGTTCAGTCAGGGGTGAGAGCTAGGGCGACGGTGAGGCCGCGATGCGAGGTCTTTTGGCCCTTCGAGGCTATAGACTGTGGTTAGTTCTTCAATTTCTCATTTCATTATCTGTTAGTAGCTATGTGGGTGTGATACTTTTGTGGGGTTGACTTGGATGTTGGATTCATTACAGTACTCTGTGGATGCATGTTTAGTTACTATCGGATAGTTGGCTGTTTTCAAACTTAAAAGAAAATGAAAGAAAACATTGCGAAAGGGATTTGAAAAACATTGGTGTCGAGTGGGCACCGTTTTCAAAACTCTGTGGATTTATGGGTTTCGAAATAGTTTTGGAAAACACAGGTGTCGAGTGGGCACCGTTTTCAAAACCCTGTGTATTTATGGATTTCAAAACGGCTTTGTAAAACCTGGGTGTCGTGTGGGCACCGTTTTCCAAACCCTGTGGATTTATCCTTTCCAAAGTTAATCGGCCTCTTTGTTACTTGTAGAAAAATGGTTATCTGTACTCGAATGTCGATCTAGTGTGGTTAAAGTGATGAGTGTATGATTATTGTAGTCGGGACACCGTGCATATACAAAAGAGACTCTGCCGTTTGCAGAGTGAATTTGTATACGCGGCGGGTCTGGGCACGCACCGGGGAAGAACGGTTTAAAAAAAAAAAAATTGAGAGCTAAACGGTGATGTTTCTTCCGCGTGTTTAAACCCCGGGGCATGACAGATTAAGATGGTATTAGAGAAAAACAACTTTAACCACAGTAGTCGCTGTTCAACATCCACGGAAGTACATTACCACTGGCTACTAGCTAATGAAATGATTAGGGTATAGGTGCGTAGAGATGCGAGAGTGCGGGATTGTTAAGTTTTGTTTCTCGGTTTAGCTCGGGTGTTGTGCTAGTGTAGTCGGGTTGATTTGGAGGTTGGGGGTCGAGGCCGGTTGCCACCGGGTTCGTGAGGATTGCTGGGAATCGATGGATTAAGCAACCGGCACAGGACACGGTGGGACTGCCGAGGGTGCTCATGCACCCGGTGTTACGGAATTTAAGTTGGCGTATTTCGTGAATTCGGTTAAGTCTTGAAGATTGAAGGTAAAGAAGGTTGGATCATATAACTCAATCTCAAGAAAGAAGAATTCAAAAGGATCAGGTATGTTTAACTTAATATCTTTGGTGATCCGAATACTTCTTATAGTGTAGAAACACTTGGATGAACTTGTAATTGCATAAATATCAAAAACTGGACATGGGACATGTTCAGGATCCGGATCAGACTTTGCAATCCGGATCCCGAAGGTTGTTCGTTCATACACCAGTTCAATCCGGATCGTAGCTTCCTTTGATCCGGATCCCGAACACTGGGTTTACCATTTTATTTGAACGATCCGGATCAGGCTTTTCAATCCGGATCCCGAACGTTGATGTTTGGTGAACTGTATGAGCGATCCGGATCAGGCACTTCGATCCGGATCCCGAACCTTGGTTTTTCTGGAAACTATTTTTCTCGCTACTGCAATCCGGATCGCCGAACATCGATCCGGATCGTCGTCATGTAAAATTTCAGAAAAGGATAGTTTTTGATCCTTATCTTTTTCCAAGGGTTTCTAACCTATAAATAGACCCTATGATTCTTTTTCTAGGGCTAATCCAAAAAGAAGCCGCTAATCCAAAAAGCCGTCATCTTATATACGGCCTAAGATCCACATATAGAGAAGAAAGGAAATCATAGATTCTATCTTATGTTTCTTCATCTATATTGATTGATTTGATTCTAGGTTTTCATACTCACATTTTGAGTAGAATCAAATCAATGAATACTTAGATGGTATTTGCGATCTATTTCTAATCTAAGTATTCGGCGGATCATCACCACCCAAAAACCAACGATTTACCCCAAAATCGGCGCGTGGACTCGCGTGGCCTTGTGGATTCAAGGTGCTACCGCTCTCGTGGATTCGGAGCGAGGTACGTTCGAGGATTCGAAGCGTGCTGCTGGGTGAAGACCGTGGATTCGGTCGGACGTCGTGGACTCGACGTTGGACGCCGTGGATTTGGCGTTGGACGTAGATCGTGGATTCGAGAAGCGTCGTGGAGCGAGCGGAGAAGATCAACTAGGAGCGTATGGAAAAGGCTGAGTTGTCTGTGAGTACAGTATATCACCTTGTACGTGTTTAATTCTAGTGAATTTCACCGTGTTATCGGTCCCGTGGTTTTTTACTCCGGTTTGGAGTTTTCCACGTAAAAATCTCTGCGTGTTATTTATTTTTTCCGCATTGGGTTTTATATCGCAAAGATTTTTGAGTGTTTATTGTTTACACCTATTCACCCCCCTCTAGGTATTTTTTCCCCTATTTAGATCCTATTATACATAACCTAACAAGTGGTATCAGAGAGGGAATAGGGTTGTAAACAATGGTTGAAGGTGGAAACATCAACAAACCTCCATTCTTCGATGGAACAAATTATGCGTACTGGAAAGTACGGATGAAAGCCTTTTTAATTTCCATCGACGAACGGGTGTGGCAATCAATTGAATTATGATGGTCTAATCCAACTGAAATTATTGGTGATGTTCGCACCATCAAACCTAGGTCGAAATGGACCAAGGAAGAGATAGATTTTTCTTCTTACAATGGCAAAGGGATTAATGCTCTATTTAATGCTTTGTCTCAAACAGAGTTCTCTCGCGTCTCGGCATGTGAGACTGCGAAAGAAATCTGGGATGTTATTGAAGTTACGCATGAGGGAACTAACCTTGTGAAGATTCAGAAACTGCAAATGCTTACGAGCAAGTTTGACTCTATTTTCATGGCAGAAAATGAATCTTTCACAGACTATTACACACGATTGCAAGACAACGTAAACTCATGTGCTAACTTGGGAGAGAAGATTCCAGAATTTAAAGTTGTAAGAAAAATATTAAGAACTCTTCCTGAAAGATTTCGTTCCAAGGTTACAGCCATTGAAACTATTAAACACCCGGACGAAATCCGTGTAGAAGAATTAGTTGGTTCTTTACAAACATATGAAATGACATTTCCTACTAACTATTCTTCGGGAAAGGCATCCTCTTCTAAGTCTTCAGGTTATGCGTTGAAAACAACAAAAGAAGAAGACGCGGATTCATCCTCCTCAGGCGATGACGAGAACCTATCTATGGAGGACTTTGAGAAGCAGCTTGCTCTCTTGACAAGAAGATTTCGCCGAAACTTTCGAAGGGGTAACTCAAGCAAAACTCTATCATTCGTAAAGTCGAAGAAAGGCAAAGGTTCTTCAAGTTTCAAACCAAGAAAGCAAGAGGGTTTTTCTAAGGATAAGAAAAGCTCAGAAGGACAAGTCCAATGCTTCAAGTGCCGAGGGTACGGCCATATCTCCACGGAGTGTCCTAATAAGAATCCGTCAAAGAAGAAAGCGATGCAAGTCGTCACTTGGGATGACACCTCATCGTCAAATGAGTCATCGTCAAGTGATGAAGAAGATAACGCAACAGCGTTCCACGCGTCCACATCTTCACCCTTCATGTGCTTAATGGCAAGTACATCCGAGTCATTGTCCAACTCCACTGTTGAAAAGATTGCAATGGACAATGAATCGGATGATTCGGAAGGTGAAGATTTTGCTCTAGCCTACCACAGACTTTTGAGGGATTCAAAGAAACTGGCTAAGCAAAACAAGGGGTTGAGAGGGAGATTGCAGGATCTCGAAGAAGAAGTAAAAAGGGTAACTTCTCTCTCGACCGATCTTGAAGTGGAAAGGGATAATCTGATAAAAGCAAATGTTTCCCTTCAAGAGTCCAATGAGCAACTCGAGAAGAATTATATAGATATGGTGAACAAAGAGAATTACTTTCTTGAAGCTCAACGGCGAGGCTCGACAGAAAAAATTGGAAATGACAGAGACCATTCTCCAACTCAAGGATGACTTACAGCGATTTTCATCAGGAAGGAGTAAGTTGGATAAGCTTCTTGGTCTTGGTCAATCAAACAAGTTCGGCCTCGGATACAATCGAACTGAAGACAATTTTAGTTCGGTTGGGATAGTTTTTGTGCCTCAGTCGGTATCTCCTCCTCCGACACCGGAATTCACGACAAGCAACGACAACAAGCCTACTTCACCCTCCTCGGAATCGTCAAGCACTAAGGTATGTTTTCGTTGTAATTTTGCTGGGCACATAAGGAGAAATTGCGAGATGGGAGCCAAACCGTCAACTCAAACACTTCTTGCAACGACTACCAAAAGGGTGATTTCTCGGAAATCAAATGCAAATTCTTTGAAGGAAAAGAGCCTCGGTAGTTCATCAAACAAGACGACGACGTCAAGGAAAAGCAATGGATCAAACAAGACGCTTTCACCAAAGGTATCAACTTCACAATCATTTCCGACGTACACCAAAACTCGAAAGGTTTGGGTACGCAATGGTGAATTCTTCTTTCATCCTTGAATCACGTCGGTACCAAACGGCCCTTAGAATTATTGCATATGGATCTTATGGCGCCGACACGTCAACCATCCTTGGGAGGTAAATGGTATATTTTCTTATTGGTTGATGATCTCTCTAGGTATTCTTGGGTAGCATTTTTGAAAGAGAAAGCTGATACTTTTGATTCTTTTCACGAGATTTGCCTTCGTATTATGATTGAAAAGAATGAAAAGATCATTCGTGTTAGAAGTGATAGAGGTGGAGAATTCATAAATTCTAAATTCATTGATTTTTGCACTTCCAACGGCATTAAGCATGAATTCTCAGCACCCTATACACCTCAACAGAATGGTGTTGTCGAGCGCAAAAACAGGGTTGTACAAGAGATGGCACGTGTTATGCTTCATAGCCGGAATTTACCGTTATATTTTTGGGCTGAAGCCGTGAACACTGCAATCTATGTTATTAATCGAGTTTATTTGCGCCCGGGAACGTTAAATACACCATATGAACTATGGTGTTGTAGAAAACCCAAAATCAAATATTTTCGTATCTTCGGGAGTCGGTGTTACATTTTGCGTGACCGCGAAAATCTTGGAAAGTTTGACTCTCGAAGTGACGAAGGGATTTTCTTGAGGTATTCTACAAATAGTAGAGCATATCGGGTATTTAACTTGGAATCTAAAACGATCGTAGAATCTATAAATGTTAAAGTAGATGAAGCTTTCCACTTTGCATCTGATAAATCTACCCCTGATATCTCTCTTGATGATGATACTCCTGTAAGTGCATCTTCTCATGATAATACTTCCAATATTAATGATGCATCTAATGGTTCTTCAAGTCTATCTGATGTGCAGGAATCATCTCATGTACCTCCGAGTACTCCATTACATCAAACGTTACGCATCTCCAAGGATCATCCTGAATCAAACATCATTGGAGACCCACAAGAAGGAGTCAAAACTCGGAGACAGTTGGTTTGTGGATTCGCTTGTTACGTTTCCATGATCGAACCAAAGAATATCGATGAAGCTCTTCAGGATGACTACTGGATTGAAGCAATGCAGGAAGAGCTCCATCAGTTTGAACGCAACAAAGTCTGGGAATTAACGACGCCTCCGAAGCAACACAATGTGATCGGTACTAAATGGATTTTCAAGAACAAGAAAAATGAGGATGGTACCATCATCAGGAACAAAGCATGGTTAGTTGCTCAAGGCTACTCTCAAATAGAAGGTATAGACTTTGATAAAACGTTCGCCCCTGTAGCTAGACTCGAGTCCATTCGTATCTTATTCGCTATTGCTTGTCACTTTAAAATAAAACTCTTTCAAATGGACGTTAAGAGCGCGTTTTTAAATGGGTTTTTAAATGAGGAAGTTTATGTGGCTCAACCGAAAGGTTTTGTAGACCATAAACAACCTAATCATGTTTTTCGTTTGAAAAAGGCTCTTTACGGTCTGAAACAAGCACCGCGAGCATGGTACGAAAGGTTGACAAAGCACCTTTTGGAGAAGGGCTATACTCGAGGGGGAGCTGACAGTGTTACGGAATTTGAGTTGGCATAGTTTCGTGATAGGTTCAAGTCTTGAAGATTGAAGGTGAAGAAAGTTGGATCATTTAACTCAATCTCAAGAAAGAAGAATTCAAAAGGATCAGGTATGTTTAACTAAAGATTATTGGTGATCCGAATACTTCTTGTAGTGTAGAAACACCTGGAAGAATTTTTAATTGCATAAAAATCAAAAACTGGTGTTCGGACATGTTCAGGATCCGGATCAGAGCCAGCGATCCGGATCCCGAAGGTTGTTGTTTCATACATTACTTCAATCCGGATCGCAGCATCTCACGATCCGGATCCCGAACGTTGAGTTTTCTGAATTGTATGAACGATCCGGATCAGGCATTCCGATCCGGATCCCAAACGTTTGTTTTTCTGGAAACCGTCTTTCTTGCTACTGCAATCCGGATCGCCCAAATCCGATCCGGATCGCCGTCCGTAAAAATTCCAGAAATGTTAGGTTTTTGATTCTTATCTCCTTCCAAATGTTTCTAACCTATAAATAGACCCATGACTCTTTTTCTAGGGTTAATCCAATTAATTGAAAAGAAGCCGATAGAAGGAAAATAGCCGTCATATTCAATATCATTCTATACGGCCTAAGATCCACATATAGAGAAGAAAGGAAATCATTAGATATTACTCTATGTTTCTTCATCTATATTGATTAGTTTGATTCTAGGTTTTCATACTCATATCTTGAGTTGAATCAAACTAATGAATACTTAGATGGTATTTCCTATCTATCTTTGATCTAAGTATTCGGCGGATCATCACCACCCAAAAACAACGATTTCCCAAAATCGGCGCATGGATTCGCGTGTCCTTGTGGATTCAAGGTTCAACCGCTCTCGTGGATTCGGAGCGAGGCACATTCGTGGATTCGAAGGGTGCTATTGGGTGAAGACCGTGGATTCGGTCGGACGTCGTGGATTCGACGTTGGACGCCGTGGATTCAGCGTTGGGCGCAGATCGTGGATTCGAGAAGCGTCGTGGAGCGAGCGGAGAAGATCCTCTAGGAGCGTATGGAAAAGGTTGAGTCGTAAGTGTGTACTGTAAATCACTTTGTACGTGTTTTAATTCTAGTGGATTTCACCGTGTTATCGGTCCCGTGGTTTTTTACTCCGGTTTGGAGTTTTTCCACGTAAAAATCTTGTGTGTTATTTTTATTTCCGCATTGGGTTTTTATCGCAACAATTTTTGAGTGTTTATATGTTTACACCTATTCACCCCCCTCTAGGTGTTTCTTCCCCTATTTAGATCTATATTACATATAACCCATCAAGTGGTATCAGAGAGGGAATAGGGTTGTAAACAATGGTTGAAGGTGGAAACATCAATCGACCCCCTTTCTTTGATGGAACAAATTATGCGTACTGGAAAGTACGGATGAAAGCCTTTTTAATTTCCATCGACGAAAGGGTGTGGCAATCAATTGAATTAGGATGGTCTAATCCAACTGAAATTCTCTCTGATGTTCGCACCTTAAAACCTAGGTCGAAATGGACCAAGGAAGAGTTAGATTCATCTTCTTACAATGGCAAGGGAATTAATGCTATTTTTAATGCCTTATCTCAAACTGAATTCTCTCGCGTCTCGGCATGTGAGACTGCGAAAGAAATCTGGGATGTTCTTCAGGTTACACATGAGGGAACTAACCTCGTGAAGATTCAGAAACTGCAAATGCTTACGAGCAAGTTTAACTCTATCTTGATGGCAGAAAATGAATCTTTCACGGACTACTATACACGATTGCAAGACATCGTAAACTCATGTGCCAACCTGGGAGAGAAGATTCCAGAATTTAAGGTTGTAAGAAAGATCTTAAGAACTCTTCCTGAACGATTTCGCCCAAAGGTTACAGCCATTGAAACTATTAAACACCCGGACGAAATACGTGTAGAAGAATTAGTTGGTTCATTACAAACTTATGAAATGACATTTACTGCTAACTATTCTTCTAGAAAAGCATCCTCTTCTAAGTCTTCAGGTTATGCGTTGAAAACAACTAAGGAAGAAGACGCGGATACATCCTCCTCAGACGATGACGAGAATCTTTCTATGGAGGAATTTGAGAAGCAGCTCGCTCTCTTGACAAGGAAGTTTCGCCGCAACTTTCGAAGGGGTAATTCAAGTAAATCTCCATCCTTCGGAAAGTCGAACAAAGGCAAGGGTACTTCAAGTTACAAGTCAAGAAAGCAAGAGAATTTCTCAAAGGATAAGAAAAGTTCAGAGGGACAACTACAATGCTTCAAATGTCGAGGCTACGGCCACATTTCAACGGAGTGTCCCAACAAGTATTCGGCAAAGAAGAAGGCGATGCAAGTCGTCACTTGGGATGACAACTCAACGTCAAATGAGTCGTCTTCAAGTGATGAAGAAAAGAGCACCACGGCATTCCACGCGTCCACATCTTCACCATTCATGTGCTTAATGGCAAGTACATCCGAGTCATTGTCCAACTCCACTGTTGAAAAGAATGCAACGGACAACGAATCGGATGATTCGGAAGGTGAAGATTTTGCTCTAGCCTACCACAGACTTTTGAGGGATTCAAAGAAAGTGGCTAAGCAAAACAAGAGTTTGAGAGGGAGATTGCATGATCTCGAAGAAGAAGCAAAAAGGGCAACTTCTCTCTCAAACGCTCTTGACGTGGAAAGGGAAAATCTGATAAAAGTAAATGTTTCCCTTCAAGAGTCCAATGAGCTTTTTGAGAAGGAACATACAAAACTGGTGATAAAGCGAATTACTTCTTGAAGCTCTACGGCGAGGCTCGACGGGAAAAATTGGAAATGACAGAGACCATTTTCCAACTCAAGGATGACTTACAGCAATTTTCTTCTGGAAGGAGTAAGTTGGATAAACTTCTTGGTCTTGGTCAAACAAACAAGTTCGGCCTCGGATACAATCGAACTGAAGACAATTTTAGTTCGGTTGGGACAGTCTTTGTGCCTCAGTCGGTATCTCCTCCTCCGACACCGGAATTCACGACAACCAACGACAACAAGCCTACTTCATCCTCTTCGGAATCGTCAAGCACAAAGGTATGTTTTCGTTGTAATTTTGCAGGGCACATTGAAAGAAATTGCAAGATTGGAGCTCAAAGATCAAATCAACCACATCTTGCAACTGCTACCAATAAGTTCACTCCCCGGAATTCAAAGAAGGACTTTTCAAAAGAAAAGAACATTGGTAGTACTCCAAACAAGACGATGACAAAAGAAAAAGATCAATCATACAAAACGTCTTCATCAAGGAAAATTTCTCAACCATTGCCAACATACTCCAAAACTCAAAAGGTTTGGGTATGCAAAGGTGAAATCCTTCCTTGTCTTTAATCGCTCTACAATTAAATGTTGTGTAGTTTATGTAGACTATTTTTCTTTCTTTTGGCCAACTCGTTAACCATCTTTGGGAGGTAAATGGTATATTTTCTTGATGATTGATAATTTCTCTCGATATTCTTGGGTAGCATTTTTTAAACAGAAAGCTGATACTTTTGATTCTTTTCACGAGATTTGCCTTCGTATTATGATTGAAAAGAATGAAAAGATCATTCGTGTTAGAAGTGATAGAGGTGGAGAATTCGTTAACTCTAAATTCATTGACTTTTGCACTTCAAACGGTATTAAGCATGAATTCTCTGCACCCTATACACCTCAACAGAATGGTGTTGTCGAGCGCAAAAACAGGGTTGTTCAAGAGATGGCACGTGTTATGCTTCACAGCCGGAATTTACCGCTACATTTTTGGGCTGAAGCTGTGAACACTGCAATCTATGTAATTAATCGAGTTTATTTGCGTCCGGGAACGTTAAATACACCATATGAACTATGGTGTGGTAGAAAACCCAACATCAAATATTTTCGCATCTTCGGGAGTCGGTGTTACATTTTACGTGACCGTGAAAATCTTGGAAAGTTTGACTCTCGAAGTGACGAAGGGATATATATTCTTGGGGTATTCTACAAATAGTAGAGCATATCGAGTATTTAACTTGGAATCTAAGACGATCGTAGAATCTATAAATGTTAAAGTAGATGAAGCTTTCCACTTTGCATCCGAAAAATCTACCCTCGATATCTCTCTAGATGATGATTCACCTGCCATTGCATCTTCTCATAATAATACTTCCAATATTAATGATGCATCTAATGGTTCTTCAAGTTTATCTGATGTGCAGGAATCATCTCATATACCTCCGAGTACTCCGTTTCAACAAACGCTACGAATCTCCAAGGATCATCCGGAATCGAATATTATTGGAGATCCACAAGAAGGAGTCAGAACTCGGAGGCAGTTGGTTTGTGGATTCGCTTGCTACGTATCTTTAATCGAACCAAAGAACATAGATGAAGCTCTTCAGGATGACTACTGGATTAAAGCAATGCAGGAAGAGTTCCATCAATTTGAGCGAAACAAAGTCTGCGAATTAACGAAGCCTCCAAAGCAACATAATGTGATAGGTACCAAATGGATTTTCAAGAACAAGAAAAATGAGGATGGTACTATCATCAGGAACAAGGCACGATTAGTTGCTCAAGGCTACTCTCAAGTAGAAGGTATAGACTTTGATGAAACATTCGCCCCTGTAGCTAGACTCGAGTCCATTCGTATACTATTTGCTATTGCTTGTCATTTTAAAATCAAATTATTTCAAATGGACGTTAAGAGCGCGTTTCTAAATGGGTTTTTAAATGAGAAAGTTTATGTGGCTCAACCGAAAGGTTTTGTAGACCATAAACAACCTAACCATGTTTTTCGTTTGAAAAAGGCTCTTTACGGTCTGAAACAAGCACCGCGAGCATGGTACGAAAGGTTGACAAAGCACCTTTTGGAGAAGGGCTATACTCGAGGGGGAGCTGACAGGACTCTCTTTGTGAAGCACTATCAAAGCAATTTCATTGTAGCACAAATCTATGTCGATGACATTGTATTTGGCGCAACTAGGGATAATGATGCTTCTAAATTCGCGGAGACCATGGAAAGTGAATTTGAGATGTCCATGATGGGTGAATTGACTTATTTCCTTGGATTGCAAATTAAACAAAATGATGAAGGTATTCACTTGAGTCAATCCAAGTATGCAATGGAGTTGGTTAAAAAGTATGACTTAGAAAATTCGAAGGATTTTCCGACTCCAATGGGAACTAGCCACAAGGGACTTGGAAGTGAATCACATAGTGAGAATGTAGATGAGAAACTGTATCGAAGTATGATTGGAATCTACTTTATCTCACGGCTAGTCGCCCGGATATATCCTTTAGTGTTGGGATTTGCGTGAGATATCAATCAGCACCAAAGGAGGTTCACCTGAAACCGGTGAAAAGGATCATCCGGTACATCAAAGGATCAATTAATTTCGGAATTTGGTATCCTATGGGAACTAGTCTGGATATTATTGGATACTCAGATGCCGATTGGGCAGGATCAGTGGATGATCGGAAAAGCACGAGTGGTGCATGCTTCTATCTTGGCCATTGCCTTGTTGCATGGCACAGTAAAAAGCATAATTGCATAGCACTCTCGACTGCCGAAGCGGAATACATTTCAGCGGGTAGTTGTTCAACTCAACTTATTTGGATGAAAAGTGTGTTGAGCGACTTCCGGATTTCAGCATCTTCGGTAACAATTCTTTGTGACAACACAAGTGCAATTAACATTTCTAAAAACCCTGTGTTGCACTCTAGAACAAAACATATTGAACTTAGATATCATTTTCTTAGAGAGCTAGTTGAATCAAATACTCTTCAACTTTCATATATTTCAACTGAAGATCAATTAGCTGACATCTTAACAAAACCTTTGGATCAAAAACGTTTTATTCATTTGCGAAAAGCAATTGAATGCTTTCCTTGAAATAAACTTCTTTTTGAAACCTTTGCTTAGGATAGGTTTTGTTTTTGTTTTGTTTTGTTCATTATCTATGTTTGTACATAGGACATTAATTGAGCATAGATCATAATTGACTTTAATTGCATCTTTTCGCACATTTATAAATTTATTATGCTTTTGCCATCATAATATTTCACTTTTGCAATGATCATTTATGTTAATTAAATCATCTTCTAAGTGATCAAAGTCAATTTCTCTCTCAATGATCTCTTGGTATAGTCATTATCTTATTTGACTGCTTAGTCGAGTATGAAATCGAGATCAATTTTTGGTTGAATACTTTATATCTTAAATAATTGATAGCCAATTGAGGGGGAGCCAAAGAAATGTAAAATGCTCAAAAGATGTGGAAAGAGTTACATCCCAATGAGGAGTGTGAAAACTACCACCACATGGAGGAAAGAGCTACCACCTCGGTCGTCCGAGTATTGTGTGCAGCTACCACATGTATACCAAGCATGGTTGTTCAATTTTTGATTAAGTAAAATGCATGTTGAAATACTTGACTCCGTCAAATTTCAAGGTTGGTATAAGGTGGGATTTTAAAGAAAGATGCTCAAAGAGCCACTCTCTTCAACAGATTGTCTAGATAAATTATCTACCATATTTGGGATTTCAAACATCTATTGATCTTTGTATTTCATTTTCTTTACCGAACTGATGATTTGATAAAGGCATTACTCATAAGATCAAGGTAGATGTAATTGAAGGTGTTCAACTTTAAGGGATTTAATTTTTGTAAATTCTCGTTTCATTTTTGGATATTATTGATAGATTTGGCATAATCTAATTCTTGTTGTATGAAACGATGATTTTTGTTAAAGTTGATACACAATTGTGCTTACATACTTTTTCTGGATCTTACGAAATTTTTCTAAATTTTTCTGATGAAAAAGTTGGAGCCGATCCGGATCGGGCAAGCTGATCCGGATCCCGAACGCAGATATTCTTCTGCGGGCAGACGATCCGGATTGGACCTGCCGATCCGGATCCCGATCGCAGTTTTTCACTGCGGATAGCCGATCCGGATCGCAATCATGAACTGATCCGGATCGCGGCTAGGGTTTTATAAAGAAGAAAAGGGTTTTGATTTCTTTTACTCCAATCTTTTGTTCCAAAGTTTCCAGAGCTTCTCTCTCTAGATTTCATCCCTCTTGGAAGCTTTCAAACTCAAGTTCTTCGAATCCAAGTAAGTTTTATTGATCAAAATCTCGGTTTTTTCATAGTTTTTCTTATTCCTCCTCAAACGTGATGAATTTCTTGTATCGATTTCGTTTGTGGATGGTTTTTGATCAAATCTCTTTTGAAATAAGAACTCTGGGTAGATTAGTTTTGATTATATGCTAGGTATTTTCAAGATAAACGGATTTTTGGTCTTCGATTTCAAAGAATTCGGTTTTAGGGCATATAATAAGGATTTTCGAAAATCATCCAATTGATCTATTTTTAAATTTCCTTTTGCAAAACTAATTTGATTTCTAGTCTCTCTACACGATAATGATTGTTCGGGTACAATTTTTCAACTTTTGAAAATTAACAATTTTTTCGTGTTCTTGAGTGTTGCTCACCAGATTTTTTTTCAAGACCTAGACAATGACGTTTTCATGGATCCTCT
>CM055061.1:43956928-44046088 GCA_029204045.2 Tillandsia leiboldiana | reverse complement strand
CGAAGCGAGGCCGAGCACGAGGAGCACTGAGGACTGTGCTACAACGTCTACGAGATAAGAAGTTGTATGCCAAGTTGTCAAAGTGCGAGTTTTGGCTTCGGGAGGAGCTTTCTTGGGCATGTGATTTCCGCCGCCGGTGTAGCAGTAGACCCGGCGAAGATTGAGGCAGTTCGAGATTGGCCCCGACCGACGACTGTATCTGAGGTGCGCAGCTTCATGGGGTTAGCTGGTTATTATCGTCGGTTTGTGGAAGGCTTTGCGAAGCTTTCCACACCCTCACTCGGTTGACGCGTAAAGGAGTTAAGTTTATCTGGAGTGAGGACTGCCAGAGGAGCTTTGAGGAGCTAAAGGAAAGATTGATGACCGCTTCTATCCTTTCCCTCCCTGTTATGGGGAAAGGATATGTGATCTACAGTGATGCATCGCACAGTGGGCTTGGATGCGTGCTGATGCAGGAAGGGAGGGTAATTGCTTATGCATCGAGACAGCTTAAGGATTACGAGAAGAATTATCCTACCCATGACTTGGAACTTGCTGCCGTGGTGTTTGCACTGAAGCTTTGGCGCCATTACTATATGGGGAGCACTGTGAGATCTACACACCGACCACAAGAGCCTAAAGTACCTGTTCACGCAGAAGGAACTGGAATTTTGAGGCAGCGCAGATGGTTAGAGCTACTAAAGGATTATGATGTGGACATCCTTTACACCCAGGCAGGCTACGTGGTCACTGACGCATTAACCGGAGAGCAGTACAGAGTTTGTCCATGTTGATTACAAATCAGGCGCCCTGTTAGAGGAGTTTGAGATGGCTCGAGATAGAGGTTGTATCCTCTGGGGTCTCTGCTAGACTGATGTCTTTGGTCGTGGCTGCCCACTCTGCTGGAGAGGATCCGGTGAGAAACAGAGCGAGGACCCCCATTTGACCAGGATTAGAGATCAGATTCCGAGTGATCGATCAGGGGATTTTTGCAGTGGATGCTTCGGGAGTACTGAGGTACAGGGATCCGAGCATGTGTGCCAGTGGATGCTGAGATCAGAGAACAGATATTGAATGAGGCCCATTATACACCTTATTACCCTTCATCCTGGGGGGACTAAGATGTATAAGGACCTCAAGGCACACTTCTGGTGGAATGGCATGAAAAGGGATATTGGGAGGTTTGTGTCGCAGTGTTTAACTTGTCAGCAGGGTAAAAGCTGAGCATCGAGTGCCAGCTGGCAAGCTACAGAGTCTCCCGATTCCCGAGTGGAAATGGGACCACATTACTATGGATTTTTGTGGTCGGGTTGCCGAGGGCACAGGGAAGTGCAGATGCTATCTGGGTAGTTGTGGATCGACTTACCAAGTCAGCGCACTTTTTTACCTATGCAGACTACTTGGCCACTCGAGGGCGACTAGCCCAATTGTATTTGGATGAGATAGTGAGATTACATGGAGTGCCAGCTTCTATAGTATCAGATAGAGACCCGAGGTTTGCTTCGCGATTCTGGAGGAGTTTACAGACTACCTTGGGGACTCAGCTCAGATTCAGTACAGCCTTCCACCCACAGACTGATGGACAGTCAGAGCGGACGATTCAGATCCTTGAGGATATGCTAAGGGCTTGTGTCCTAGATTTTGGCGGTGGATGGATTCGACACTTATCACTGTGCTGAGTTTGCGTACAACAACAGCTTTCAAGCAAGCATTCAAATGGCTCCGTTTGAAGCGTTGTATGGACGCAAAATGTCGATCACCGCTATATTGGAGTGATGTGGGGGAGAGACGGACTCTGGGACCAGATATATTGCTAGAGGCAGAGGAGAAGGTCCGTGGTAATTCGACAGCATCTTCAGACCGCTCAGAGTCGACAGAGGAGCTATGCTGATGTTCGGCGACGAGACTTAGAGTTTCAGGTTGGAGATCATGTATTTTTGAAAGTCTCGCCGTCCAAAGGGATAAGGAGGTTTGGCATTCGCGGGAAACTTAGCCCCCGTTATATTGGACCCTTTGAGGTATTGGAGCGCATCGGGCCAGTTGCTTATCGACTTGCTCTTCCCCCGAGGCTAGCCGGTGTCCACGATGTCTTTCATGTTTCCACTCTGAGGAGGTACGTCTTCGACCCGTCGCACGTCATCGACTTTGCACCACTCGAGGTCAGCGAGGATTTGAGATATGAGGAGCGCCCACTGCGGATTCTAGATCGGGAGATGAAAGAATTGCGCAATCGGACCATCCCCTATGTGAAGATCCTCTGGAGCAATCATGATGAGCGCGAGGCGACGTGGGAGCTCGAGTCAGCAATGATGGACGCCTACCCCTACCTGTTCGAGGCTCAGGATTGAGGTATGATCTTCGTTTCGAGGACGAAACTTTTGTTAGTGGGGGCAGGATGTAGTGGCCCAGGTTTTCGTACTGTGTTTCCCGTGAATCCTGGGTGAGAAACATCTATTATTGGTGTATTAGGTCCACAGTGCATCAAAGGGATGCTACGGATGGACACAGTGTGGTAGTTACTGTTGGTTTGACCTTCGGAGGTAATTGCCGAATTTTAGAAAATGATTTGGGCCAATCGGAGGCCGTATTTGAATTCAGCGCGGAAAAACGCTTGAAAACGGCTATTTACTTATTTATTTTGGAGTCCGGATGCCCAAAAACGGACCCCCGGAAGTTTTCTGCGCAAATTGGTGCATGGGGGGACCGGTGGACCGGCCAGGGACACGTGGCGGCTCCTCATTGGGCCGGCGCACGCCTCCCGGTCCACGGAAAGGGCCGCCGGTGCATGGTGGACCGGCGGGCCACGTGGCAGCACGCGGTTGGGCCGGTGCAGGGCGCGCGGCGCACGGGAGGGTGCGCGGGCAGCGCGGGCAGGCCGGGCAGGCGCGGAGGGGGGCGTGGTGCACGGTGGACCGGGGCGCGCCACGTGGCGGCCCCGGGTTGGCTGGTCCATGTGCGCGTGGCGCACGCGGCGCCACGCGGCGGCGGCCGTACGCGCACATGGGCGCACGTGGGCGCACGTGGTGGCGGTGCCCGCCGACAGCCGTGTCGGGCGGGGCCACGTGTCGCCACGCCGTTGGCTGGGCACCCACCTTGCCGCCAATCACGGGGGACACGTGGCGCTTCCCCGTTGGGCCCGCACGGCTGCCGCCTGTTTGGCGGACACGTGGCGGGCCGTGGGCCGGGTCGGACGGCCGGTTGGACGGGAAGGGATCCCGTGCGCGGGCGGGCTGGGGCGGGCCGCACTGTGCGCGCCCGGAAAACCCTGGGCCGGGCCGCACTGTAGCCGCCCGAAACGTGGCCTGGGCTGCACTGTTCACGCCCGAAAGTGGGCCTGGGCACTGTAGCCGCCCGAAAGTTGGGACATGAAGGTCATTTTCCCAATTGTTTTATTGGGCCTATAAATAGCCCTTCCCCTCCCTTCTTTTCTCCATTTTCCGAGAGAAAGAGAGAGAATCTGAGAGAGGTCATTGAAGAGAAGTTGTTCCTCACTGATTTTTCTACCTCGTGGTGCGTTCCCAGATTTTCTGGAAGTTCGACAGCAGTGATCCGGATTTTACAGTGTGCCTCGTTTTTCCCCAAGCTTGGCCCGTTATCGTCGCATTTCAGTCCGAGGAGTCCCCTGCGCAGTACAGGAGTCCTGTTTCGACGATTTCTTCGCCAGCGTGTTCCTAAGAGGTAGGGCTTCGTTTTCGTGTTGGTCGTTTCTCTGGATTCAGATTCCTTGGCACGATTCCCGGAGGTGTTTTGACCCCCACTTTTGCTATTTGGGTTTTTGGACAGCGGCGACTTCGACGAATTGTTTCTCCGCGTAGGAATATCAGATTGAGGCGATTCAAGAGTCGATTTTGGGCTACTTTTCGCGAGGAACACAACCGTGATTTTTCTGAGATTTTAGGAGCTCGGGACGGAGGTGAAATTCCTCGTTTTGCGTGCTGATTATAAAAACAGCAAATCTGTTTTGAGACTTGTAGTTCTTACACCGTATACACTTATGTGATGTTGTAGGATACTGTTTCAGCTGACGGTGTGCATAGAGGACAGTGGGTATTTTCTTGGGTATTGGGCACGCTTTTCGAGGTGGGTGGTTGTTGCTTACCTCATTACTGACTATCTCACTAGGAGTATTAGAGATTCCCGACTTTAAACAGATAATCGGTACTTGTACTCATGAAATGCATAAGTAAACCCCACAAATAATATGACAGCTCATTTATGGTAAACTGGGACACTGTTGTTGGACATATGCTGTAAACTATCATCGCATGCTAAAGTATTATCATAAAACCATCTTTTCTAAATAAATATTTAAATACTTTCCTTCTGTTTCTAAATGCGAACCTTTGCATGCTTGTTTGGACATCTAGATAGGCTACTATTTATTGCTACACTATCTTTGGGACTTGACTTAGGAGAAACCATGTTTCACTATTCTCCTTCGTATTCGGATATATGTTGCTCGGATTGAGCAGGGTTTGGGATAGTGTGGTTAAGGCTGGAGTCTGGGACAGGTTTGACTCGATAATATATTGTGGGGCATGGTAGTAACCGCGGACTTGAGGCGGTTAGCCAGCTGTTGATTACTCTATCAGATCTTGGGCTTATCGGGTGTTGCGGCAGCCGCGGACATTAGGCGGTAGACCGGGTGTTCACTTATGCATCAGATCGGGTTTCAGATTTTCCTAGTGGATGGTGTTTCCCACTTGATTACTATTGCATCTGATTGGGGATCAGGGTTACTTTAGTAGACGGATATTTCCCACTTTGATCATAGTCATGATCCAGTCCTGCTATTGTGAGATATTGGTTACAGAGATGCTTGATACAGAGATACTTGATACAGGGATACTGTACATACTTTACTCGTGTGGGTCGCTCCCCTCGAGTGCCACTCCGGAGTAGGCTTTACACCGTGCCGAGCGCCGGGCACCTTGATGAGTTGCGATTGGTGACAGAGCAGGCAGTGCCAGTACTTCCTGGCCCTTTGATTGGGTTTCTTTGGGCAGTTAGATTTACAGTTGCATGCATATACCGTAACCTTTGGCACAGCATCTAGAGGCATAGTAGTGGTAGTTTCTCTTTTTCCAGCAGTCTATATTGCATACCACTGTTCCTTCCTTTTTGCCTCTTATAGTCCTAGTGGGTGTGTCAGCATTTGATGTTTTACCCACTAGGGGAGGCTACTGGTTTATCTAGTAGTTCTCACCCCCATTGTTGTTTTCTGTCTTCTTCCCTTTGTTTTGCAGAGTCTTCTGCGCGAGCTGCTGGGCCATCAGCGGCTGATCGAGGTAAGAGGATTGCGGACTAGCTAGATCATCTACCCCGACTGTGAGAGTAGCTGGACTTTTATTGCACCCCTTTTGTATCTCAGATTACAGTAGTTTACTTTTGGGACTGGTTTAGCCAGCTGTTTGTATTTTGGTTAGTGAGCTGGGAGTTTATTGTACTTTATTTCAGCTTGTATCTTATTTCCAGTCTGAGATTACTTATAGTTCTTTTAGTTCAGCTCTGTTTATGCTCTTCTATTGTATATCTTATATCTGAGCAGGTTACCAGCGCTTCGTGTACATGGAAAATTCTGTGTGCACGGCGGATCTGTTGGCGAGCCTGGGTTCTGGTTTACACCCGGGGCGTGACAATGTTTTCTTTAAATAAAAGTTTAGGAACCCCCTTAACCACGTCCTTATTTGAAATCCTTGCTAGTTCTTTAAAATTCATGTGACCTAGTCTTTCATGCCAAACAGTTTCATTATCCAAAGAAACTAGGTTACATTTTTCAAAAATTTTGTTTGAAACAACATAGCAATTATTTTCCGATCTAACCCCTTTTAAAAAGAATACCTGGTCCTTATCAGTTACAACACATTCTACAGAAGAAAAATTAACTGAGAACCCATTGTCACAAAATTGACTTATACTAATGTGGTTAGTCTTAAGGCCTTCTACAAATAAAACATTGTTTAGAACCGGGCCATCAGGAATAGCGATTGTTCCCTTTCCAACAATTTTGGAAGAACAACCGTCTCCGAAAACAACATGTCCTCCGGAGATTTCTCTAAAGTTTGAAAACTGTTTTTGTCACCGGTCATGTGACGGGAACACCCGCTATCCAGATACCAAGACGAGTTGTCATAAGCATGTAAAGAAGTATGAACAACAAGAAAAGGGAAGATTTCACCTTTGCGTACCCAAACCTTTCGAGTTTTGGTGTACGTCGGAAATGATTGTGAAGTTGATACCTTTGGTGAAAGCGTCTTGATTGATCCATCGCTTTTCCTTGACGTTGTCGTCTTGTTTGATGTGCTACCAATGTTCTTTCCTTTTAAAATATCCTTCTTTGTGCTCCATTCTTGCAATTTCTTCTTATGTGCCCTGCATAACCACAACGAAAACAAACCTTTGTTCTTGACGATCCCGAAGAGGGGGAAGTAGGTTTGTTGTCGTTGTTTGTCGTCAATTCCAGTGTCGGAGGAGGAGATACCGACTGGGGCACAAAGACTGTCCCAACCGAACTAAAATTGTCTTCAGTTCGATTATATCTGAGGCCGAATTTGTTTGTTTGACAAAGACCAAGAATCTTATCCAACTTACTTCTTCCAGAAGAAAATTGCTTTAGATCATCCTTGAGTTGGAGAATGGTCTCCGTCATTTCCATTTTTACCAGTCGAACCTCGCCGTAGAGCTTTAAGAAGTAGTTCGCTTTGTTCACCATATCTACATAATTCTTCTCGAAATGCTCATTGGACTCTTGAAGGGAAACATTTACTTTAATCAGATTATCCCTTTCCACTTCAAGAGCGTTTGAGAGAGAAGTTGCCCTTTTTGTTTCTTCTTCGAGATCCTGCAATCTCCCTCTCAAACTCTTGTTTTGCTTTGCCAGTTTCTTTGAATCCCTCAAAAGCTTAAGGTAGGCAAGAGCAAAGTCTTCACCTTCCGAATTATCCGATTCATCGTCCGTTGCAATCTTTTCAACAGTGGGGTTGGACAGTGAGTCGGATGTACTTGCCATTAAGCACATGAAGGGTGAAGATGTGGACGCGTGGAATGCCGTTGCGTTGTTCTCTTCATCACTTGAAGATGACTCATTTGTCATTGAGGTGTCATCCCAAGTGACGGCCTGCATCGCCTTCTTCTTGGACGGATTCTTATTTGTACACTCCGTTGAGATATGGCCGTATCCTCGGCACTTGAAGCATTGGACTTGTCCTTCTGAGCTTTTCTTATCCTTTGAAAAACTTTCTTGCTTTCTTGACTTTTGGCTTGAAAAACCTTTGCCTTTCTTCCACTTTCCGAAGGATGAAGTTTTACTTGAATTACCCCTTCAGAAGTTTCGGCGAAAATTTCTTGTCAAGAGAGCAAGCTGCTTCTCAAAGTCCTCCATAGATAGGTTCTCGTCATCGCCTGAGGAGGATGAATCCGCGTCTTCTTCTTTTGTAGTTTTCAACGCAAAACCTGAAGACTTAGAAGTAGATGCTTTTCCCGAAGAATAGTTAGTAGGAAATCTTTCGTCCGGGTGTTTAATAGTTTCAATGGCCGTAACCTTGGAACGAAATCTTTCCGGAAGAGTTCTTAAGAACTTTCTTACAATTTTAAATTCTGGAATCTTCTCTCCCAAGTTAGCACATGTGTTTACGATGTCTTGCAATCGTATATAGTAGTCTGTGAATGATTCATTTTCTGCCATGAAAATAGAGTCAAATCTGCTCGTAAGCATTTGCAGCTTTTGAATCTTCACAAGGTTAGTTCCCTCATGTGTAACTTGAAGAACATCCCAGATTTCTTTCGCAGTCTCACATGCCGAGACGCGAGAGAACTCAGTTTGTGATAAAGCATTAAATAAAGCGTTAACACCTTTGCCATTGTAAGAAGATAAGTCTATCTCTTCCTTGGTCCATTTCGACCTAGGTTTGATGGTGCGAACATCAACAATAATTTAAGTTGGATTAGACCATCCTAATTCAATTGATTGCCACACCCGTTCGTCGATGGAAATTAAAAAGGCTTTCATCCGTACTTTCCTGTAGGCATAATTTGTTCCATCGAAAAACGGAGGTCTGTTGATGTTTCCACCTTCAGCCATTGTTTACAACCCTATTCCCGCTCTGATACCACTTGTTGGGTTATGTATAATATGGATCTAAATAGGGGAAAAAACACCTAGAGGGGGGTGAATAGGTGTAAACGTTTAAACACTCAAAAATCGTTGCGCAATAAAACCCAATGCGGAAATAAAAAATAACATGCAAGATTTTTACGTGGAAAACTCCAAACCGGAGTAAAAAACAACGGGACCGATGACACGGTGAAATCCACTAGAATTATAACACGTAGAAAGGTGATATACTGTACTCACAGACGACTCAACCTTTTTCCATACGCTCCTAGTTGATCTTCTCCGCTCGCTCCGCAACACTTCTCGAATCCACGATCTGCGTCCAACGCCGAATCCACGACGTCTGACTGAATCCACGGTCTTCACCCAGTAGCACGTCTCAAATCCATGAACGTACCTCGCTCCGAATCCACGAGAGCGGTTGTACCTTGAATCCACAAGGCCACGCGAGTCCACGCGCCGATTTTGGGGAAATCGTTGTTTTTTTTTTGGGTGGTGATGATCCGCCGAATACTTAGATTAGAAATAGATCGGAAATACCATCTAAGTATTCATTGATTTGATTCTACTCAAAATCTGAGTATGAAACCCTAGAATCAAATCAATCAATATAGATGAAGAAACATAGGATTAAATCTATTGATTTCCTTTCTTCTCTATATGTGGATTTTTCTATTTTTGACCGTATTCGGATTACCCTAGAAAATGAATTGTAGGGTCTATTTATAGGTTAGAAACCGTTGGAAGTGGATAAGAAT
Organism: Tillandsia leiboldiana; assembly: GCA_029204045.2. Taxonomy (NCBI): domain Eukaryota; kingdom Viridiplantae; phylum Streptophyta; class Magnoliopsida; order Poales; family Bromeliaceae; genus Tillandsia; species Tillandsia leiboldiana. Next base: position 44,037,238 of record CM055061.1, on the reverse strand, counting down.
CAAAAACTAACTTTTTCTGAAATTTTACAGGACGACGATCCGGATCGGATTTACGGCGATCCGGATTGTCGTAACGAAACAGACAATTGCCAGAAAACAGAGGTTCGGGATCCGGATTGAAATGCCTGATCCGGATCGTTCATACATTTCAGCAAAAACCAATGTTCGGGATCCGGATAAAAAATGGCTTGGATCCGGATTGGATTTGCGTATGAAACAACAGCCTTCGGGATCCGGATTGCTGTGTTTGATCCAGATCCTGAACATGTCCCATGTCCTGTTTTTGATTTTTATGCAATTAAAAATTCATCCAAGTGTTTCTACACTATAAGAAGTATTCGGATCACCAAAAATAATTAGTTAAACATACCTGATCCTTTTGAATTCTTTTTTCTTGAGATTGAGTTATATAATCCAAACTTCTTCATCTTCAATCTTCAAAACTCAATACTTTCACGAAATGTGCCAAAACAAATTCCTTAACATAGCCTCTCACCGTGCGCCAAGTGGCACGGTCCACCCGAGCTGGTGCAATGCACCCGCCAACCGAACGATGCCACGTGGACCGCACTCAGAGGCGGCCCACGTGCGCTCGCGTGCTCCCCGCGCAGCCGCCTGCCACCCTGCCAGGCACGCTTCCCGAGGCGGCCTGCACCCGCTCCGTGGACCGCGTGCACGTTGACCGGCCAACCAGTGGACTCCACGTGGCCCCACCCGGTCCATGCACCTGGCCGCACTCCCCGTAGACCGCGCGCTCGTGCGCCCGCCACTCCGGGGCCGCCACGCGTCCCAGCCCCTGGTGCACGACTCGCCCGGTGGACCGAGCGGCTGTGCCACACCCCGCCGCCGCGCTCCTCCGCCCGCCGCCGCTGCCGCTGCCCGCCGGCTGCCGGAACAGTACCCTTGCCTCGAAAAACGTGCCGAACCATCCAGACTCCGAAAAATGCAAGTGAATAGTCCATTTTCATCGTTTTCGCGCGCTGAATCCAAATCCGAAGTCCATTTTGCCAAATTCCAACTCTAAAAATTGCCGAAGGCATCCGGAAAGATGTTCTTTTGTCCAAACTTCGCGCTGAGCCCAATTTTAATATCCATTGCGCTCAAAACCACTTCTAAGCATCCGACGGGGTCATCTGACTACTCTCGTGATCCACTAATCACACTGAGTCCAACACTAGTGTCCAATTGGTTCACAAACGCCACCGACATGCCACATAGGCCTACGGAAGCTGCTGGTCAACCAGTAATCACATCGTGGGGATCCAGGTCCTCACATCCTCCCCCACTAAAGAAAGTTTCATCCTCGAAACTAGCTCGATTCCACCAGGAGTCACAAACACCAAGGGTAAGTACTCAACATCGTCATCTTCAGCTCCAAGTCGCTACTCACTCCCCGTGATCACTCCTCAACAACAACAACAGCGACAACAAGTACGGCATGGCCCGATTGCGTAACCTCTAAACTCACGAGCCAGAATTCGCAACGGGCGTCCCTCGTACTCCAAACATTCCTAGATCTCAAATGGGGCGAATCAATCACGGGCGAGGGATCCAAAAACATAACCTTCCTGAGCTGAGACATGAAACACAACAGGGGTTCCATCCAAAGTTGGGGGAAACAAGATAATCGCCAGTGCAACACGCACCAAACCATAACCTGGGTCAACTCAACCAAGGCCACCCGACGCATATCCACACTTTCATCCAATAAGGAAAAGAATCCAATAAGCTGGGGTCTTCACCCAGTCACTTCCAGACCCAAACCACCCAAGTGGACTACTCAGTCGCGGTCAATGATTCCAAGGAATCCTCAGGGATACAACCACAAGCCATGTTTGCCCCAATAGTCCACACAGCGCCAGTTGTGGAATTATCAAACTCATCCGCAGACAGCTTTCCTGCGCCAGGTATCCGCCATCACAGTGGCCCTGTCAGGGTAATCCAGAATGCTCAACAATAACCCAACGGTAATTCCACAGTCGCTATAGGAGGCATCACTAAAACTCGTAGATATCTCTCCCAACACTGGAAATACTAGCATTGGCGCTGGTAGCAATCTCATCATCCGATTGCCAAGCTTTCCTGGCACTATCCAGTCCAAGAAACTCCTCACCTCGACAATAATTGTCGATGTCGGCCAAATCCCAAGTGATATCTATATTGGCCGGATTTCCACCGCCGCTCCTACGGCTCGAACAAAGTGACCCAAGAAGGTACGCTTCTGAAGCTACAACTTGTACCTCAATAACTTGGCATACAGCTTCATCCTCACAGGCATGGTAGCACATCCACAAGTGCTCCACGTACTCCAAGTCGCTCTGGGAGTAAATCATAATATCCTTGGGGAACACCACTCCCAATTTGTCCAAGTACAACTGGAACACACCATTCCTCGAATCTTGTAGACAACCGGGCATTAATTATTCCATTTGGCCTCACTATGAGTTCATAATGCCCTTACCGGATCCTGAATGCCATCTAAGCAAAGTCCTCGGCTGCCTGATTCCAAGTAGGTACTCGCACCATACTATAACTGCCGGAGTACGACTCCATCAAAAGGTCCTAGATACCAACCAGACCTGTCTACACTCAAACCATAAAAGGACCCTCACAGTCGTGTATCGACGACGTGGCATCACCACCGTGTACCAACGGCGTGGCATCACCACCGTATACCAACGGCGTGGCATCACCACCGTATATCAACGGCGTGGCACTAGGTCAAACAGACCCCTCGATCCATCAGATCCTGCAACTGCGCCATCATCTCTCTCAGCTCTACAGGCGATATCCAATGAGGTGCTGTCGAGGGTGGCGCGGTTCCCCGAACCACATCAAACGCAATCTCTATTTCCCTAACCGGCGGCATTATCAACAGCTCAGGTGAAATCACACCCGGGATCTCATGAGCAACAAGGATATCCCTGAGTCCCGGTGCCGCCATAAGCACCTCTCACACCGTCGCTAAAACCTGTGTGCTCTACAATCTCAATAACCAAGCCTCCTCTCGTCTGCCTCGCAGAAGGTCAACGTCCTCTCTCGCCGCAGTCAAACATTCTGTGGCAATGCGCCAACAAAAATCCAAGCACTGGGTCAAAATACCGAACTGCCACAATTACCACTAAATCCGTCGGTAACTCGCGGTCTCGGCCGCACTGGACAGGATCCAACAGCCTCCTCCACAAGCACAACAACAACAAGAACCTGTACCTCTAGTGCACGTGGTAACAATTCTGCCTCTAGTCCATGCAGGAATGCAATATGCTCTAACTCCGACTGCTGTGATGAATTCACACCTGCGACAACCCGATCCGCTGCTGTGGCGCCCTCCAATCGGGCGGCACAGGTTTATCCGCTCTAAGCAAGTGGTTGACGCTCAACCTGCAAGGAAAATCAGGACTATCTACAAAGGGAACACGACCTCTGTTTCTGATCACATTGAGGCGACGAATAAGGTCCTCCGCAGATAACAAATCCACGTTACCGCTGCGCTACTCTGGTATAGATGCTGATACTGCCATCGGGGTCCACCCGATCCCTAATATCTTAGAAATCCAATACCCTGGAGAAAGAAATCAGAAATGCCTCTGCCGGCCGATCTGCCCTCCATCACCCGGCGCCAAGCACCAATATCCAGAACTCGCCTCTTGCGGCAGATCCCTAACCAAAGGAACTGCAGCGCCACGCTCCATACACAACGGCTACTCTATCGAGGCATCCAAGATCCAATATCTATACAGGAGGGATCGAATAAACTGAAAGGTATCCTGACGCAATCCACTCCCAGTCTCACATATCCTATGCGCCTCGTCCCTCGAAACCTAGAGCGCGCAGTTCAACAACTGCATAAACTCTCTAGCACAGGGAGGCTCTCATTGATCATTCTATCACCACCAACCACGATTCTGCATCCAAAGACTCCACACTCAATCTTACGAGTCGGGGTGGTTCATCTGCCGAATCTGGCTCAATAGATCGATCGCGTCCCCTCAGCTCACTAGCTGTCAACTATCCACCCTACCTCGGTGCCTTGCCACTAACCATTGGCACAGAGGGGGCTACTCACTCCATCGGTGCCACCGAAATCCCCGCCACTGAGGATACTGCAACCGAGTGGTCTCGGAAGGAAGCACTGTCGAGCTGCCTATTGCTCCGACAATTGTGTCACTAAAACCATCTGCTCGCTCACTCTGCCGCTGATAAGCCTCTAACAATCCTGTCATCTGGGTCCGGAGCGCTCTGACCTCAATCCGGGTATCCGGCCCAAAACCAACCGCTCAAGCTCAACTACTATGACAGGATACACACTGGTCAAAACCCAGCGTCGGGGAGACACCGCTCGCCACGACGAAACAATAAAACAGCACACAACAACGCTCGACCCAATCCAGCGAAAGTCTAAAGCATGTCACCCGTTCCACAGCATTATGTTGTCTGCAGCCAACATAATCACTTAGGAGAATAAACATGCCAATCACTCCTCCAGTCCCTTGGGAGAGGTATAAAACTCAATCAGGACTCTCGCTATAAATCACGACTCTCACGAAGTCAACCAAGGGTCAAACCATAAGCCTAGGGTTTCTAAGTCCACCATGACCTACAACCTAGGCTCTGATACCACCTAATCTATCACGCCCCGGGGTCGAAACTGCGACCCGGGCTCGCCAACAGATCCGCCACCTATGCCAACCTGCATAAGCGAAGCGTCCTACCTGCAAGAAAAGTGCTACAGCTAAACAGATATCAGAGCTATAAATAAAAATCTGCTGTAAACTAAAATCAATCACTGTACAACTGGAAAATAATACAACAATATTCATCTCCCAAAAACGATAATCGTACAATATCCTCAGATACAAAACTCAGAACTCAACCGGGAGATGTCTCCAATAAATACATCAGTGTACAGTCTCTCGATACATAATATATCCTCACTACATCAGTCTCTTAAAATAGGAAATAAAACAACTAATCTACTGAAGCTCTCCTCTGAAGGGGTACCGCTACTCTCCCACGACGGGTAGGGATCTAGCTCGTGACTCCCTCGCCTCGAACAACAACCGCAGAATCAGCAACTTCCGCTATGACTCTGCAAAACAAAGGAGAGGAAGGAAAAAGGAGGGGGAAAACCCCCAAAGGGTGTGAGAACTACACCAAAAAGGGAGTTCTCAGTGGGTACCACCGCCGGACCCGACGGTCTGCCCACTAAGTCCTCAAAAGACGAACTAACCAAAGGCCTAAAGACTGAAATAAGGGAGCTGGAGCCTCTCAACAGCTATCATGCCTCTATGCCTGCCTATGCCTGCCTATGCCTGCTATGCCTTCCTATGCCTGCTATGCCTGCCATGCCTGCCTATGCCTGCTATGCCTGCCTATGCCTGCTATGCCTGCTATGCCTGCCATGCCTGCCTATGCCTGCTATGCCTGCCATGCCTGCCTATGCCTGCTATGCCTGCCTATGCCTCTCGTACAACGGTCAACAACTCACAATGACCTTGGGACAACCGTCGATCCCCAAACGGTTCCCGACAACACTATCACTGGTCTAAACACAGCTACTAGACTTCACTCGGTCCCCCTGACACGAGTGCAACAATAAAGCGAATATCTGTAATAAACCCAATCTGGTGCCACCAGTAAAACTGCCATTGCCTGCTCAGCGGAATCTGCACACATGGCTCGAAACCGCGGGATCGGCCCACATGGCCCGCATCCCAAAGTAAGTAACAGATCGGCATCTAAACCGTCCGATCGGAAACTAAAGAGTAAGTAACAGATCGGCATCTAAACCGTCCGATCGGAAACTCAAGAGTAAGTAACAGATCGGCATCTAAACCGTCCGATCGGAAACTCAAGAGTAAGTAACAGATCGGCATCTAAACCGTCCGATCGGAAACTCAAGAGTAAGTAACAGATCGGCATCTAAACCGTCTGATCGGAAACTCAAGAGTAAGTAACAGATCGGCATCTAAACCGTCCGACCGGAAACTCAAGAGTGGCACTCGAGGGGAGCGACCCACACGAGTAAAGTATCTCTATATAGCAGGACTTTGATCAAGACTATGATCAAAGTGGAAAACTCTGTCCACTAAAGAAAGACCCGACCTCAATCGGATGCAAAAGTACTCAATAGGGGAAACTCTGTCCACTAGAGAATTCAGATACCCAATCTGGTGCATAAATAAATATCCGGTCAACCGCCCAACATCCGCGGTTGCCGCAAAGCCCCACAACTAATCCAACCTGTCCCAGACGCCAAGTCCCGACTACACTACCCAGAACCCCTGCTCGGACCCGAGCAACACCGACCACTTGACTAACAAAGAAGGAGAAAGGAAAAGCATGGTTTCTCCTAAGTCAAGTTCCAATATGTAGTGTAGCGGTAAAAGATGGCCTAACCAGATGACCATACAAGCATGCAAATGTCCTTCACATAGGGTAAGTCCCTTAGGTAAGCATTTACAATTCATCATCATGAACATATGAATGCTGCAAGTTCTCGATAATATTTAATATGAATATTAAATCTTGCAATTCCCTTTATACAATCATCCTTCCTAGCTTACCTCCCAATAACATGCAATTATTGTACCTTAAACATGTGTGCATTCTAATATAAGAATAAAAGAACCGTCCATCGGTTCTGGGAACAGAGCACCCACCTGAAGCGCTCTCCGCAGGCAAAGCTGAAGTCGGTGAAGTGTGTAGACGCTCACAATCCAGAATCTGCCAGAACTGCACCCTCGGTACAAGTGGCGCAAGCCTCGACTCCAAACAGCATCACCCCAACAAAGCAACACCACAATAATCAACATCACACAATACCCCCTAACATACACTTGCTGTTTTTCTAAAACAGCGCAAAGAAGGAAATTCTCACCTCCAAGCAGTGCTCCAAAAATTCCAGAAAATGCACGGTTGCGATCCTCGCGACAAGTAGCCCCAAAACGAGTGTTCATACGCCCCGTTCCGACACCTGTAGACCAAGATACACATTAAACAATGCGGGGCGCCAGTAATCCTCAAAACTGCGAAATCTGCGGGATACAACCCCAAAGAAGCTTAAATCCCACCTTCGTAGAGTCCACAGAAAAATCCACTAAAATACTACCGCGAGCGTCGCATCGAGCCCTTCGAAACGAGTACCTGCACGTCCCAATCCGAGTTTTGTAGCCCAAGTTACAAATTCCACAAGATAACCATCTCGAAATTCTCCGAGTACAAAAACTGTACCACTCAGTCCAGAAAAATGGGATTTTCTTACCTCTGATAAAATTCATTAAAATCCAGAAAAAATACAAGGACGTTCCTTGCGATGTGTAGATGAAAAACGACTATAGGCACGCCTCCATCCGATGCCTGAGCGCGAAGATAGAAAATCGACAAGCCTCCGCTGTCCAAAACCACACAGCAGGAAAAAGAGTCCCAGAAACACCTCGGGAACAGTGCCGAAAACTAGAAACGAGGAGATGTGATCAACACGGAAAACGAAGCCTTACCTCTCGTGAACGCGCTGCCATGAAAATTAGCTCAAAATTCCATCGGGGTGATCCGGTTTGCCTCGCAGAATGAAGAGCGACGGTAATAGCCAAAAATCCAAAGTGCGTCGCTGTGCGGCGCGTCGCAGATAATGCCGAGGCCGGAATCTCCAAAAATTCCCAAGATCCAAGGGTGGGTAGAAAATACAGTGTAGAAGCCTCTGTGAAAGAGGGGAGCTCCAGAAATGCCAAAATCCCGCACCAATAGCCCCCAAAGCCTATTTATAGGCTAAAATCCGAGTCCAAAATACACTTCCTGGTGCACTTTCCGGGCGCCCGAATCTTTCGGGCCCCCACAGTGTACCAGGAAGTGCCCCTCGCGGTGCGCCTGAAACACTCCGGGCGCGCCACGTCAGCAACAAAACAGGGGACAGCCGGCGTAGCCTCTTACCGTGCGCCAAGTGGCACGGTCCACCCGAGCTGGTGCAATGCACCCGTCAACCGAACGATGCCACGTGGACCGCACTCAGAGGCGGCCCACGTGCGCTCGCGTGCTCCCCCTGCAGCCGCCTGCCACCCTGCCAGGCACGCTTCCCGAGGCGGCCTGCACCTGCTCCGTGGACCGCGTGCACGTTGACCGGCCAACCAGTGGCCTCCACGTGGCCCCACCCGGTCCATGCACCTGGCCGCACTCCCCGTAGACCGCGCGCTCGTGCGCCCGCCACTCCGGGGCCGCCACGCGTCCCAGCCCCTGGTGCACGCCTCGCCGGTGGACCAAGCGGCTGTGCCACACCCCGCCGCCGCGCTCCTCCGCCCGCCGCCGCTACTCGCCGCCGCTGCCGCTGCCCGCCGCCGCTGCCGCTGCCCGCCGGCGGCCGGAACAGTACCCTTGCCTCGAAAAACGTGCCGAATCATCCAGACTCCGAAAAATGCAAGTGAGTAGTCCATTTTCATCGTTTTCGCGCGCTGAATCCAAATCCGAAGTCCATTTTGCCAAATTCCAACTCTAAAAATTGCCGAAGGCATCCGGAAAGATGTTTTTTTGTCCAAACTTCGCGCTGAGCCCAATTTTAAAATCCATTGTGCGCAAAACCACTTCTAAGCATCCGACGGGGTCATCTGACTACTCTCGTGATCCACTAATCACACTGAGTCCAACACTAGTGTCCAATTGGTGCACAAACGCCACCGACATGCCACATAGGCCTACAGAAGCTGCTGGTCAACCAGTAATCACATCGTGGGGATCCAGGTCCTCACATCCTCTTCTATCCACATTATGCTTTGGGTCCCTCACTGTAGGTGATAAATGCTGAGAAGTCCCTCACCAAGGAAGTGCACCTATTTCCGTGCATAAAATAATAGGGTTTTTGTGAAAATAAGCCATTTTTTTTACTTTTTTCACGTTTTTTTTTTGGACAACCAGGTCGTCAAACTGAAAAAGGGACACCACCACAACGTCCGACTCGACGAAACCTATCAGGTAGCAATTTTGGTTCGCTAAAATTGAGCTTCATAATTTTTAAAATCCATCTTATACTGTAAATTATGCAGTTCGGCATGCTTTACGATCCTTTAGGCTTGTCAAATGCAAATTTTGTCAGCGCCACAGCGCTCAGAACAACGATGCCATTCAAATCGACTACCTGGATCGTCATATTCGGACTCCAGACAGTCGATCGGGCGACGTTGACCAACGCGGGAAAATAAAATAGGGTGTTACTATTCAAATCACTATTCACTTAAGTCACGGGTCCCACTAGTTTTCTTGCTGATTTCAGGACGATCCGACCGTCGGATCAACAAACGGTCTATACCATTTTCACTCAATTCGACGAGACGGTCGCACTGGAGATTTCAGATTTCCGAGATCAGACTCAGATCGGAAAGGCGAAAATAGTGCCTCGGAAACTGTGTAATTTACGCACCGTTACGCAAATCACTAAGGTTTAGATTTGTTTCCTCACCCGCAAACACACTTAAATTTCTCGAGTGTTACACGAAGGCACCGTACAGAATGGCCTTCGCCGAATTGAGGGAACTTAAGGCGCAACTGGAACACCTCCTGGATAAGGGTTTCATCAGACCGAGCGTGTCGCCGTGGGGTGCGCCCATACTTTTTGTAAGAAAGAAGAATGGGAGCTTACGCCTGTGCGTAGATTATCGGGAGATAAACAAGGTCACGGTAAAGAACAAATAACCCTTGCCGCGGATTGACGACTTGTTCGACCAACTGCAAGAGGCGACGGTGTTCTCAAAGATCGACCTCCAGTCTGGCTACCACCAGCTTAGAATTAGAGGTGAAGATATATCTAAAACAGCCTTTCGGACTTTTGACCTCCCACTTCCTAGGGGGTCACCCATCCTAGAACTACTCTAGCTCTAGCACGCTTAACTCTCATAACCTCTTAGATCTTGCTACCATCCAAAATGCTATAGCCGGGTTAAGAGATTTAGTCCTATTATATCATTTATATATAGGACTAATCCAAATTCCGGGGGTGTCACATTCTTCCCCCCTTTAAGCCCTGACGTCCACGTCAGGCTCAAGCACACTCACAAGCACCAGGCGATGTGAGACTCATCTCGCTAACCTTAGTCGACCTTGTGGGGAGCTGCACTCCACCCACAACGGTCATTAGCCGGGGAGCCTCGCTCTACCCGCTATATACTGCTGGCTCAGCCAAGATTCATCTTACATTTCCGGCTGGTGAATGGCTCTGATACCAACTATGACGCCCCACTTCCCAGGGGGTCACCCATCCTAGAACTACTCTAGCTCTAGCACGCTTAACTCTCATAACCTCTTGGATCTTGCTACCATCCAAAATGCTATAGCCGGGTTAAGAGATTTAGTCATATTATATCATTTATATATAGGACTAATCCAAATTCCGGGGGTGGCATAGGACTCGTTACGGCCACTACGAGTTTACGGTAATGCCGTTTGGGCTTACCAACGCCCCAGCGGTATTCATGGACATGATGAATAGGATTTTTAAACCCTTCCTGGACCAATCCGTGGTGGTCTTTATCGACAACATCCTCATCTACTCTCGCACAGACAAAGAGCATGAGGAACACTTGCGAGTAATCCTCCAGACCCTCCGGAACCAGAAATTGTATGCCAAACTCAAGAAGTGTGAGTTCTGGCTCCGCGAGGTAGACTTTTTGGGACACATAGTCTCAGCGTCGGGAATAGCGGTGGACCCGAGAAAGGTAGAATCCGTGACCAACTGGGCCCGACCAACAACGGTAACGGAGATCCGAAGTTTCCTAGGACTGGCAGTGTCACGCCCCGGAGTCGAAACTACGACTCGGGTTCGCCAACAGATCCGCCGCCCATACGGGAAGCCCCGCATAGACGTAGCGACTAACCTGCAAAAGATCATCTACACTATACAGATATCAGAGCTGAAAAGTAAAAGATGAAATAAAATAAATACAACTCCACAAATATACAACCCAAGTCCTCACCAAAATACATAAGTCTCTCAGCTATAAAAGAAAAGTACAACTCTGATCCTCACTACAAAGGTCTCTCAAAATGTAACTCTCAAATTCTAAAAAGAGGGTACAACTACTCTCGCTCAGGAAGACGACTGGTAGGGATCTATCTCGCGACTCCCTTACCTCGATCTGAAGAAGCAGCAACTAGAGTAGCAGGAACAGGAGTAGAAGTCCCTGGGGAAAAATACACCACGGCGGGTGTGAGAACTACATCCCACAGTAGTTCTCAGTGGGTACCGCCAACAAGCCCGACGGTCTGCCCACTAAGTCTACTAGAGGCATAAATTAAGAAATACAGTGCTGGAAGGAAAAGCTGGAAAAATAAACTCTACAGCTACTATACCTCTAACTAGATGCTCAAGGAGTGGAACAGAAAGAACATGGTGCATCTACTATCCCTCAACTCAGATCACCCAATCTACACTGACTGCCTCCTCGGGTCCAGTCAAACCTGCGCCTACCTACTGCCGTTACATCCACGGAGGACCGGACTTACGTAGGGCGTCCGTGACTGCCAAAACTGGCCCAGCCAGAGGGACTACGTCGACAAGTCGCGATAGAAAGTATCAGGCCCAACTCCAGAGTGGCACTCGAGGGGCGCGACCCCACCGAGGAAAGTATCCGCGCATCTCTGTCGAGCTCAAATGTGGCTCATGCAGGCTATAATCCAAATCCTCGATCAACAAGATCGGCTGTAACCAACAAAACACTCTCTCACTAACAGGCTGGAAAACTACACAGCCGAGATCCACTGTCACTCAGACGGCTCCCTAAAAGAAACACTGATCTACAGACTGCTATCAGACTCCACTCGGTCCCCAGACACGAGTGTACATGCATCCCACAACAACCCGACCTCTCGGCCCACTACCCGGGCGAGAAAACTCTAAGTCCAGGATGGAACAGTAAATAGTAGTGTGGGAATGTCTAAAGCAATAATAACCTAGCCCAAGTTGGAGTTTTCTACAAGTCTGGTTGAACATGCAACATATGGCGGGGGTGCTAGGTCAAGTTTCAAGATAATAAATAATTATCAGCTTGAAGGAAGAGAAAGGATCACATGATCACCAATATAACAATAGGAAATGTCAACTCTCACATTCTATCATGCTACATAACACATTCACAACATGCAAGTTCCTATACAGATAGAATTAATGCACAGTCCGTAGATCTTGAAGACGAGGCAACCCACCTGAAGAGTTGAACTGTCCAAAGTCCCACAGCTGATAATACCCATAAATCAATATCTCCAGATCCAACGGGTCCAGCAATACCCGCAAACCGTCCTGGGTACAACACAAGGTTCACAGTTACACTTTATTCCAAAAATTACCCAAGTATACACAACCTGCAAAATAGTCCCAAAGATGCTAAATATTCACCTGCTGAAAGGGCTTCAAAAAATCCAATAAAAATACTGCTGCGATCGTCGCGTCAAGACCTTCGAAACGGGTACCTGCACGTTCAAATCCGAGCCCCGTAGGCCGAGTTACAAATTCCACAACACAGGGTGCACACAACCTCACAACAACACAACTGTAATCCCATGCACAGATAAAGGGAGAAAATATACCTCCGGGCAAGCCTTAGAAAAATCCCAGAAAAATATGGCGATACTCCTCGCGACGAGTAGATGTAAAAAGTGTATAGGCACGCCTCAATCCGACGCTCGAGCGCGGAGAACTCCACGCAACAATCCTGCTGTCCCCGAAAAACTCACAGCAAACAAGGGTCCCAGTAAGCATGGAAAAACTCCAAGAAAAACCCGAAACTAGGAGATGCTGAAAATACCAAGATCGTAGTCCTACCTCATGAAGAGGTATATATGAATCAACCTGAAGGATTCTCGCAAAAGGGAAGGAGCACTTGGTATCCAAATTAAAGAAATCAATATATGGACTAAAACAGGCCTCCCGAGCCCCTCTAGTGCCCCCTACACTGCGCATCCCGGAGGGACAAAGATGTACAAAGACCTGAGGCAGACCTTCTGGTGGCCCAAATTGAAGAGTGATGTGATGCAATTCGTGGCGCATTGTTTGGTGTGCCAACAGGTGAAAGCGGAACATCAGCGACCGGCGGGGAAACTACAACCATTGCCCATACCAGAGTGGAAATGGGAATGGATTACCATGGACTTCGTAACCGGTTTTTCGCGATCGCAACACGCACACGACGCGATATGGGTCATAGTGGACCGTCTGACGAAATCGGCCCACTTTCTGCCTATCCACACGACGTGGACCCGAGACCGGCTAGCGCAAACCTACATCGACGAGGTGGTAAGATTGCACGGTGTACCATCGATCGTCGATAACATCTGATAGGGACACACGCTTTGTGTCAAATTTCTGGCGGAGCCTGCAGCAGGCACTGGGGACCAAATTGCAGTTAAGCACGGCCTTCCACCCGCAGACGGACGGGCAATCTGAACGGGTGATCCAGATTCTCGAAGATATGCTTCGAGCTTGTGTGCTAGATCTGGGTGAGGGATGGTCGCGTTACCCACCCCTCGTGGAATTCGCCTACAATAATAGCTACCAAGCTAGTATTCAGATGGCGCCGTACGAATCCTTGTACGGACGCCGATGTCGATCACCTATTTGCTTGGACGACTTGGGAGAGCGAAAGCAATTGGGGCCAGACCTAGTAGAGGAAACTGTTGGGTTATGTATAAAATGGATCTAAATAGGGGAAAAAACACCTAGAGGGGGGTGAATAGGTGTAAACAATAAACACTCAAAAATCTTTGCGATATAAAACCCAATGCGGAAAAATAAATAATACGCAGAGATTTTTACGTGGAAAACTCCAATCCGGAGTAAAAAACCACGGGACCGATAACATGGTGAAATCCACTAGAATTAACACACGTACTAGGTGATTTACCGTACACACTTACGACTCAACCTTTTCCATACGCTCCTAGTAGATCTTCTCCGCTCGCTCCGCAACGCTGCTCGAATCCACGATTAGCGTCCAACGCCGAATCCACGGCGTCCAACGTCGAGTCCACGACGTCCGACCGAATCCACGGTCTTTCACCCAGTAGCACGTCTCGAATCCACGAACGTACCTCGCTCCGAATCCACGAGAGCGGTAGCACCTTGAATCCACAAGGCCACGCGAGTCCACGCGCCGATTTGGGATAAATCGTTGTTTTTGGGTGGTGATGATCCGCCGAATACTTAGATTAGAAATAGATCGGAAACACCATCTAAGTATTCATTAATTTGATTCTACTCAAAATCTGAGTTTGGAAAACCTAGAATCAAATTAGTAATATAGATGAAGAAACATAGAATTAAATCAAGTATTTCCTTTCTTCTCTTTATGTGGAATATTTATGGATTGATTGGATTCCTTCCACTTAGCGTCGTCCCCTTAAAAGATGAATTAAAGGGTCTATTTATAGGTTAGAAAACTTGTGGAAGAAGATAAGAAACAAAAAACTAACCATTTCTGGAATTTTACAGGACGACAGTCCGGACTGGAGTTGGCGGTCCGGACTGTCTCAGCGAAACAGACAATTTCCAGAAAAGACGACATTCGGGGTCCGGACTGAAATCCACGGTCCGGACTGTTCATGCTTTTCTCGCAAATTCCACGTTCGGGGTCCGGACTGAAATTCCCAGGGTCCGGACTGGAATTATGCACGAACTAACCTATGTTCGGGGTCCGGGCTGTAAAGCCCGATCCGGACTCTGAACATATGGAATGTCCAGTTTTTGATTTTTATGAAATAAAAAAATCATCCAAGTGTTTCTACACTATAAGAAGTATTCGGGTCATCAAACTTATTTAATTAAACGTACCTAATCCTTTTGAATTCTTCTTACTTGAGATTGAGGTATACGATCCAACTTTTTCATCTTCAATCTTCAAGACTTAACCGATTTCACGAAATACGCCAACTCAAATTCCGTAACAATCTCCCCCTTTGGCGGTTTCGTGACAAAACACAAATCCACTCAAGAAAATTCAAAAAGATATTTTTGTTGATATCACCATACAACAAAAATTTACATTGGAGATCCAAATAAAGATAAATACATGAGTTAAACTCCTAAAACAGACTCTAGACTTAGACATCTGTAATCTCTGCAAAAGAAATCATTCTTGACACAAAAGATCGTTAGTAACCTCAAGAATTTTCAACAATCAAAACCAAACACAGAGATAGAGTTTATACTCATCATGACATTTGCAAATTCAGATATGTATGAAAATCACAATAAAAAATCGACATATCTTTTAAGCAATACAAATCCAAATGTCACAGAAAGGTTAGTCAACAAGCAACTTGTTAGTTATATTACATGCCCAAATAGTTAGTCGAATAGTTAGCGGAGGCATGCATCGAAACACATATAAAACCAAAGTTGAAAGTTATACTTACCTTAGTTTCAGCATTGTTCTCACACAAGTATAGTCATGGTCAATCACAGAGCATTGTGCATTGTTCAAAGTTCTCCTATACTCTCTCCCCCTTTTTGTCACAAAACTTAACCAAAATTACAAAAGAAGGAAGAGTTAAGAGTTCAAGAACCAAAAGTGAACTGAGAACTTAAAAAAAACTTAAAAACCTGCAAAAAAAAAAAAAGGTAAAAATCAATCATCTGAGTCTGATTCATCAGAGGCACTACATCCCATCTTTGAAAACATTTTCTTCATCAATTTCTTCATCGAGGACACTCTCTTGGTTAATGTGATTTGGGATGCCGTGATGATCTCAAGTTCCTCGGAAATCCGCCTCTTTTCTTTGGTGATCTGCTCTTGTTCAAAAGATAAGCGTTGTTGCTGCTTATAAATTGAAGTGACCGATGCCTCATCATCTTGCGTGGGTGTTTGTCGTGACGGAGATGTTGATGTGCCGACGCACGGTTTCTTTCCGGATGAAGGAGTTGGAGTAACATGGGGTAGTCTATGAAGAGATTTGACAATGGTGGATTCATTTATCATTCCCAAACAGTGTTGATATGATGTTGAGCTGATGTCAATCTGAAAACTTTTTAAGATCCTCATAATTATCAAAAGAAAAGGAAGTCTTTCGGAGGGATACGGATGCTCAACATATCTAGACATTCTATTCCAAATTATGTAAGGGATGTTCATGTTCAACCCCACGGCTTCAGAAGGATGACCTAGGCAATACAAGAATAGTAGTCGATCCCATCTCACCACCTTTGTCTGCATGTTAGGGAGAATGTTGTAACACGTGATGAAATTGAGAAACCGGTATTCAAGCCGGAGTTGTTTGGATTTAATAGATTTACCATCTGTCGATTCAGTTCCTTCCAAACAGATTCCTTTTATAACGGTTTGCCACATGGCATTCGTCAAACTTCTTCCCGTTAAGTAGTTGATCCCCGATTTGTTGGATTTCATTCCAAGGACTTCGCCGATTAACTGCGGAGTTATTTTGAGTCGCATCCCTTGGATGTTTGTGTAAAACTGCATCAAACCATGTTCATCTTCCTGAAGATGTCTTGCATTTGTGTAAAAGGTTCTCACACGATGCAAGCAATACCCAAGTAATTCCGGGAATCGACAAACTTGAATAAGATTAGCTTGTTCAATTAGAATCCCGAACTCTGGTGAGTGATCTCGAAGAGCACCAATATTGACATGTCATTCCCCGATGCATTCTCGATGTTCAAATGCCCTAAGACGGTCAGTATTAATGAACACTTCTTCGAAGAGAGGCGGTGAATCCGGAACTATTGGTGTAGAGTACCGGAGCTTCGGGCAGTGTGCCGACTCCACGTGGCAGCCTGGTATTGTGGAAATACCTTTAGCAGTTTCTGTTTGTATTTACAGAGAGGTTCGGGTGGTCCCGGAGCTACGCGGAAGCTTTTTTGTAGAAAAGTGAGTTGGTGTCGGATTGAGAGCTTGCGGGTCGAGCATTGGTTTCATGGATGGGTTTGATGTGAGTTGATCCCTTGGGACATGTGTATTATGATTTTACAGAGGTGTTCGGTTGGTTTCGGGGTGATGCGGAGGTCCCGGGACGAGGAAGTGAGTTATCGGCGCGATTCGGGAAGGTTCTGGCAGGATTCTGGAGGTTCTGGGTGGCTGGGTTCCGGAACCAAGCAGTTGGTTCCGGAACTGGCCCCTTGGTTCCGGAACCAGCTGCCTGGTACCGGAACCAGAGGTGGTGTTCCGGTACCCAAATGCTGGTACCCGAACACAGACTCTGGAATGCCCGAAAAGAGCTCGGATTGGTGCACAGTACTTGGAGGTATGGGCTTCTTCTGTTCCAACCACTCCCGTCATGTTTTATACCCAGACTCTTGCTCCCTCTCCACCCTTCATTCCTTATCATCTCCTCCTCCCTTTCTTGCTGCCAGAGAAGAAGAAGAAGAGGAAGTAGTAGAAGGAGAAGCAGGCTCGTGCATTGTGGGAGTTGACCGAGTCAACGTGCGCTCGCGAGGAGCAATTGAGGTAAATTAATTGTTGGAGATTGTGGATTTGGATTCGATAGTTCTCCTCTTGGGTTTTATTGATGGAATTGATTGAGAATTGAGCTTAATTTCCATCCTTTCTCTCCCTCTCTCCCTGTGCTCTCGGGTGTAAGCAGGGAGGTTACTGCGCAAATCCGAGGATTTGCCTGCTTCTTGCGCACGTGTGGAGGGCCCTCTTGAGCTGAGCTGAGGCATGCAGAGACCTTGGGGAGTGTGATAGAGGATTGTTTGGAGCTCCGTGGATTTTTCCGAGACGCGCGACGGCGCGCGCGCGCGTGAGAGGCATAGTGCAGTTTTTCTTCAGTTTTGCGCCCGTTTCTTCACCAACTTCGGCGCGGCCTTCGGAAAGCATTTGAGGTGGGTTGGAATTTCTTCAAGATGTATGGAATGCCCTTTAAAGCTATTGAATGCATGTTGATCATGTTTAACTTGATTATTTGCATAGCTGGTAAATCTGATAGTTGCCTAGAAAATTGTAGGAATGCAATTGCGAGCCCCAGATATTTTTAGCATGATCTAGAAGTGATTTGACACTAGACTGCATGGTTAGTTGGCATCATATTGGCATCTGAACCGTTTTAAAAATCGTCGGACCTGTTTTAATGAAAACTGGGTTTTGAAAAGAGTTTTAAAATATTGAGTTCTTCCCGAGGGGATTGAGTAGGTTCAGGATGCATGTGTTCTCGTGCCAGAGGGCCGAATGGATTATTAGAGCCTTATGAGATGACTTTCTAGTGTCATGAGAGAGTTTTAGCATTTTTCCAGTTCGGGGGCGGAAGCTATGGGCGGCTATGCTTGCAGCCTGTTCTTGTTTGACAGGGTTGTAGGTGGCAGTCGTCCAGAATTTCCAGGCCTCCCGTGTGAGAGATTGAGGATGTATTCCCTGATTGGGTTACTCTAGATCATGGGTTGTGTTCTGATTTAGTGGTGGAGATGGTTCTCCCACTTAGCCTTGAGAGTTTTGGGGGCTCTGGCAGATCGAGTCGTGGAGGTTTCCCGACTCAGCCACGGGTCGTGCATTATCAGATTGAGTCATTGAGGGTTCTCCGACATAGCTGGGAGAGTGTTGGGCATTTCCTGTTCGAGTTGTGGAGTCTTTCTCCGACTGAGTATGCTTGTTGAGCATTGAGTTCCGATCTGTTTGATCGTGTATTTAGCCTTGAGTCGTTGAGGGTTCTCCGACATAGCTGTGCGAGTGTTTGGGCTTTTTCTGTTCGAGTCGTGGAGTCTTTCTCCGACTGAGTTATGCTAGTTGAGCATTGAGATCCGATCTGTTTGATCGTGGATTATAGCCTGCTGAGCCTGGCTTTTTATGCCAGTTATGAGATACTTGAGATACTTGAGATACTTGAGTTCGGTGGGGTCGCTCCCCTCGAGCTACGCCCCGGGTGCGATGATGATACCGAGCCTGACGAGGCTGCGATGTGATTACTGAGATGGTCCTAGAGGGACACCCTACGTAAGTCCGTTCCTCCGGGATGTGCGGCAGTGGATGCCTACGTAAGTCCGTTCCTACGGGATGTGCGGCAGTAGATGAGCGCAGGCTTGATTGACTGGTCCAAAGAGGGACAGTCATTGGGATTGGGTGATATGTGTGAGTGAGTTTCATAGCGTGTTCATAGATGAGTTTTCCTTTGAGCATGATACTTGAGGCATGTTAGCAGTAGCGAGTGTATGCACATCTTCATCATTGTAGAGTTTCTTGAGCATGATGATTGAGACATGATAGCTATAGTTTCTTTCAGCTTTTATCTATCTATCTATCTGCATACCTATCTGTTGTGCCTCCAGTAGACTTAGTGGGCATACCGTGGATATTGAGACGGTACCCACTGGGAACTACCTTTGCAGTAGTTCTCACACCCGCTGCGGTGACAGGTTTCCTGAAGCTGCTGTTCCGGCTTAGCTCGCGCGGAGACAGCTGATCGAGGTGAGGACGTGGTCGTTTAGTTTCTTACCAGCACTGAGAGTCAGAGGTAGATGTACCTTGTGTATTTTATGACTCCACTTTTGTACTGGACATTCTGAGAGATCAGTGAGGATTTCTTGTACTTTTGTAGCTGAGAGACATTGTATTGAGATTTATTTATTTATATCAGATGTTCAGGGGATTTCTGTAGCTATTTAGTTCTTTTCAGCTCTGATGCATGTTTAGCTATAGATCTTTTGCAGGGTAGACGCTTCGTCTGTGCGGCGGTTTCCGTACAGATGGCGGATCTGTTGGCGAGCCCGGGTCGCAGTTTCGACCCCGGGGCGTGACAGATTAGGGTGGTATCAGAGCCTAGGAATATAGGTCGTTGAGGACTTAGTGACCCTAGGCTATTGGTTGGACAGTAGGATGACTGTCGTGAGAGACGTGATTTTAGCGAGAGTCCTGATTGAGTTTGTACCTCCCCCGAGGGATTGGGGCGAGTGATTTTACATGTTTATTCTCTAAAGTGATTATGTTGGCTGCAGACAACATAATACTTTAGAATGGTTAACATGTTATAGACTTTCGCTTGATTGGGTCGAGATTGTTTGAGGTTTGGTTGGTTGTGACTGTTCTCCTTGTTGGCCCTGTGATGCCGTGCAGCGGTGAGAGCATGTTTGACCTTGGATAAGGAGCCCGAACAGCGGGGGGCTGAATGGACAGAGCAGAGCAAGGTCTGCGAGTTACGGGCCCAGGTAGCTCAGTTGTTTAGGCGACGCGGCGCCAGGAAGAGAACACGGAGCGCGTGATGCGCATGTTGAGCAGAGAGTATCGTTTGAGGTATCGCCAGTAGTACCTCCAGCCGCGACATCGTCGACTTCGGCCCCGTTTGCACTGTGAGTTGTGCAGAAGCAGCGAGAGATTGCTGATTGATAGTTGTGCATCCGCCAGTTCCATCCCCTACAGATTTCAGGGCAGAGTTGGAGCCTCGAGAGGCCGAGAACTGGATTGCCGCTTTGGAAAGTGTTTGAGGACTTGTTATCCAGGACAAGCATCGGGTGCACTTGGTTATGCACTTTGGATAAGGACGCCGAGAGTTGGTGGCGTCGAGTTGTCCTATTGAACCACCGGGAGAGCAGTCGAAGACTTGGAGCGAGTTTCTTCGATGGTTGAGCAGTGTGCCCCATGTTGCCAGGATGAGGCCCAGATAGTTGATTATGTTTGAGAGGGGACTGCTTTGAGATGTTGTCATTTTGGGTATTCTCGGCGAGCGATTTTAGATGCACCGATTGTGCATGCCCGATGGATTGACTGAGGTCTGTGATCATGTCCGAGAGGGACGGAGAGCGAGGGACTAGCTCCAGAGGGAGATGTCCAGTATCGCCTGATGTTGGGATAGTCGAGTGGATCGAGGTTGCCATGATTCCAGTCACAGGATTATGAGTCTCAGATAAGACAGAGACTAGGAGGTTCTCGTTAGTCGAGGCACCAGCAGCAGTGCTAGGATGAGTATGTCTTGCGGGGAGCCGCATTCTTCGCCATAGAGTGACTTCAGGATGAGGGCGATGTTTTTCATGTGTTTAGTCAGGACATCTTCAGGCAGAGGGTCCCAGAGTGGTGTTCTTGGATTGGCCGCCTGCGACGGCACCCCACTACCCCTTCAGGATGCAGCGGTTCATCCGACTTACCGGTAGGCTGATTGAGCCGAGATGCCGAGGTAGATTGAGCGATGGCCACCATCATCTTGTGGATGAATTATGCAGCCGATTAGAGGACGCCAGGATAATGGATCGCGTCTTATCAGGTGTGGTTGCTTATGGTCATTAGAGTTGGAGCATGTTGATGCCGCCGTTTAGTGAGACTGAGATCGAGATAGTGATCGACGTGGTTTGGAAACCGCGCCGACTTCGGCAGCATCTCTTGGAGTATCACTCGTGAGCCAGTGAGAGAGCTGTTAGCGCAGCTGCGGATCCGAGGGATCGAGAGGTCTGGGTGACCCCATGCCACGTCATGAGGATACGGCAGTGAGGATCCGAGAGATTGGTATTTTGGATGTGATGCCACGCCGTTGATACACGGTGGTGATGCCACGCCGTTAATACACGGTGGTGATGCCATGCCGTTGGTATACGGCAGTGATGCCACGTTGTGAGTGCACAACGGTGAGAGTGCTGTGACGATTCGAGCACAGTTAGATTTGGATCGTGTTGGGTCGATGCCTTGCGGGACATTGAAGGCTTTGTGGAACCCTACAGCTGAGGGCTGTGCCAGATAGAGTCTGAACCCGATAGAGACATTTTGAGCTTACAGTGAGGTCAAGCGGATTGACTAAGGCCCTGCGGCCTTTTGGATTTGAGGACTTGTGTGTTCCGGCGGTACTTGGACCGGGCAGTAGAACCAGTGTGAGTTTGAGCTCTACAGTGAGTTGCCGTGCTAGTAGTTGAGTTAAATTTATACAAGGCCAGTTGATTTGATTATATCGGATTTGGTTTCCGAGATGAGTTTAAGCACGAGGAGCACTTAAGGATAGTGCTGCAACTTCTATGAGAAGAAGTTGATGCCGAGATATAAGAGAATTTGCTCTTAGACTTCAGAAGATTTTGCGGTTAGGCCATGTTATTACAGCCGCAGGAGTGACAGTGGACCCGGCGAAGAGTGTTGCCGTTTAGGTTCGGCTTGGACCCATGATAGTGACAGAGGTCCAGAGTTGTGGATTAAGCAGTGCCAGCATAACCTTGAGGAGTTCAAGCTGTGGATGGTATTAACATCATTGTGAATAGTTGCTTGAGATAGAGAGAGATTTGAGATATCTATCGATCCTAGAACCTGAGGTACTGGGTTACTCAGAAGGAATTTGATTTGGGGCAATGCCGGTGGATAAAGTTATTAAGGATGTATGATTGAGCTTACAGTAACGTCCCGACAAAGCCAATGTGGTCGCAGCTGCCTTGAATAGGCGAGCGGTGCAGTTTTGGAGTATGATGGTTACTCAGCAAATGCCGCTGAAAGAGTAATTGAGGCGAATTGAGATTAAGGTGGTGTTCCCCGGGAATGTGGCAAAACTTGTGTTTTGGACTCGTAACCTACTCCGTTGGACAGGATTAGAGAGGGAACTTCTCAGTGAATGCAGCGGGAGTACTGAAGTACAAGGACCGCATCTGTGTGCCCGTGGATTCCGAGATCCGAGAGCTGATTTTGAGAGTTAGGGGTTGGGTGTTGTTCCCGATGTTGGACTTCTTACCCTGTGGATGGGTGTAAGAATGCATCGTGAAGCTCTCAGCATTGTGGTTGCTAAGGAGCAACGGAAAAGTTATGCCAATTGGAGGCAGGGAGTTTTGGTGACTTCTGGAAATCACTATCCGCAGAAATGTGTAGATTTGAGTTTTCGCGGGAAGTTGAGTCCGCGAATTTTTGGCAGATTCGAGGAGTTAGAGCGCATTGGATCAGTTGTTCGCCGAGTTGCGCTACCGCCATGATTTGGCAAGTATGGATTGGATCCCTTGCATGATTTGGACTTCGTTTCTTTGGAGTCAGACGAGGACTTGGGCTATCAGGAGCGACCGGTGCGAATTCTTGCTCGAGAGACGAGAGAATTGCGCAACCGGATCATACCTTTTGTAAAGGTCCTATGGAGTCATCATGAGGAGCGAGAGGCCATATGGGAGCCTGAGTTTGAGCTGAGAGTTTCATATCCCCACTTATTTGAGTCACCCTCCTGAGTTTTGGAGTTTTGGGGTTTCGAGGACGAAACCGTTAAAAGGAGGGGAGAGTGTAGAGTACCGGAGCTTCGGGCAGTGTGCCGACTCCACGTGGCAGCCTGGTACTGTGGAAATACCTTTAGCAGTTTCTGTTTGTATTTACAGAGAGGTTCGGGTGGTCCCGGAGCTACGCGGAAGCTTTTTTGTAGAAAAGTGAGTTGGTGTCGGATTGAGAGCTTGCGGGTCGAGCATTGGTTTCATGGATGGGTTTGATGTGAGTTGATCCCTTGGGACATGTGTATTATGATTTTACAGAGGTGTTCGGTTGGTTTCGGGGTGATGCGGAGGTCCCGGGACGAGGAAGTGAGTTATCGGCGCGATTCGGGAAGGTTCTGGCAGGATTCTGGAGGTTCTGGGTGGCTGGGTTCCGGAACCAAGCAGTTGGTTCCGGAACTGGCCCCTTGGTTCCGGAACCAGCTGCCTGGTACCGGAACCAGAGGTGGTGTTCCGGTACCCAAATGCTGGTACCCGAACACAGACTCTGGAATGCCCGAAAAGAGCTCGGATTGGTGCACAGTACTTGGAGGTATGGGCTTCTTCTGTTCCAACCACTCCCGTCATGTTTTATACCCAGACTCTTGCTCCCTCTCCACCCTTCATTCCTTATCATCTCCTCCTCCCTTTCTTGCTGCCAGACAAGAAGAAGAAGAGGAAGTAGTAGAAGGAGAAGCAGGCTCGTGCATTGTGGGAGTTGACCGAGTCAACGTGCGCTCGCGAGGAGCAATTGAGGTAAATTAATTGTTAGAGATTGTGGATTTGGATTCGATAGTTCTCCTCTTGGGTTTTATTGATGGAATTGATTGAGAATTGAGCTTAATTTCCATCCTTTCTCTCCCTCTCTCCCTGTGCTCTCGGGTGTAAGCAGGGAGGTTACTGCGCAAATCCGAGGATTTGCCTGCTTCTTGCGCACGTGTGGAGGGCCCTCTTGAGCTGAGCTGAGGCATGCAGAGACCTTGGGGAGTGTGATAGAGGATTGTTTGGAGCTCCGTGGATTTTTCCGAGACGCGCGACGGCGCGCGCGCGCGTGAGAGGCATAGTGCAGTTTTTCTTCAGTTTTGCGCCCGTTTCTTCACCAACTTCGGCGCGGCCTTCGGAAAGCATTTGAGGTGGGTTGGAATTTCTTCAAGATGTATGGAATGCCCTTTAAAGCTATTGAATGCATGTTGATCATGTTTAACTTGATTATTTGCATAGCTGGTAAATCTGATAGTTGCCTAGAAAATTGTAGGAATGCAATTGCGAGCCCCAGATATTTTTAGCATGATCTAGAAGTGATTTGACACTAGACTGTATGGTTAGTTGGCATCATATTGGCATCTGAACCGTTTTAAAAATCGTCGGACCTGTTTTAATGAAAACTGGGTTTTGAAAAGAGTTTTAAAATATTGAGTTCTTCCCGAGGGGATTGAGTAGGTTCAGGATGCATGTGTTCTCGTGCCACAGGGCCGAGTGGATTATTAGAGCCTTATGAGATGACTTTCTAGTGTCATGAGAGAGTTTTAGCATTTTTCCAGTTCGGGGGCGGAAGCTATGGGCGGCTATGCTTGCAGCCTGTTCTTGTTTGACAGGGTTGTAGGTGGCAGTCGTCCAGAATTTCCAGGCCTCCCGTGTGAGAGATTGAGGATGTATTCCCTGATTGGGTTACTCTAGATCATGGGTTGTGTTCTGATTTAGTGGTGGAGATGGTTCTCCCACTTAGCCTTGAGAGTTTTGGGGGCTCTGGCAGATCGAGTCGTGGAGGTTTCCCGACTCAGCCACGGGTCGTGCATTATCAGATTGAGTCGTTGAGGGTTCTCCGACATAGCTGGGAGAGTGTTGGGCATTTCCTGTTCGAGTTGTGGAGTCTTTCTCCGACTGAGTATGCTTGTTGAGCATTGAGTTCCGATCTGTTTGATCGTGTATTTAGCCTTGAGTCGTTGAGGGTTCTCCGACATAGCTGTGCGAGTGTTTGGGCTTTTTCTGTTCGAGTCGTGGAGTCTTTCTCCGACTGAGTTATGCTAGTTGAGCATTGAGATCCGATCTGTTTGATCGTGGATTATAGCCTGCTGAGCCTGGCTTTTTATGCCAGTTATGAGATACTTGAGATACTTGAGATACTTGAGTTCGGTGGGGTCGCTCCCCTCGAGCTACGCCCCGGGTGCGATGATGATACCGAGCCTGACGAGGCTGCGATGTGATTACTGAGATGGTCCTAGAGGGACACCCTACGTAAGTCCGTTCCTCCGGGATGTGCGGCAGTGGATGCCTACGTAAGTCCATTCCTACGGGATGTGCGGCAGTAGATGAGCGCAGGCTTGATTGACTGGTCCAAAGAGGGACAGTCATTGGGATTGGGTGATATGTGTGAGTGAGTTTCATAGCGTGTTCATAGATGAGTTTTCCTTTGAGCATGATACTTGAGGCATGTTAGCAGTAGCGAGTGTATGCACATCTTCATCATTGTAGAGTTTCTTGAGCATGATGATTGAGACATGATAGCTATAGTTTCTTTCAGCTTTTATCTATCTATCTATCTGCATACCTATCTGTTGTGCCTCCAGTAGACTTAGTGGGCATACCGTGGATATTGAGACGGTACCCACTGGGAACTACCTTTGCAGTAGTTCTCACACCCGCTGCGGTGACAGGTTTCCTGAAGCTGCTGTTCCGGCTTAGCTCGCGCGGAGACAGCTGATCGAGGTGAGGACGTGGCCGTTTAGTTTCTTACCAGCACTGAGAGTCAGAGGTAGATGTACCTTGTGTATTTTATGACTCCACTTTTGTACTGGACATTCTGAGAGATCAGTGAGGATTTCTTGTACTTTTGTAGCTGAGAGACATTGTATTGAGATTTATTTATTTATATCAGATGTTCAGGGGATTTCTGTAGCTATTTAGTTCTTTTCAGCTCTGATGCATGTTTAGCTATAGATCTTTTGCAGGGTAGACGCTTCGTCTGTGCGGCGGTTTCCGTACAGATGGCGGATCTGTTGGCGAGCCCGGGTCGCAGTTTCGACCCCGGGGCGTGACAATTGGTTCGTTAACCTCAACATCTCGCGCTGGTCTAGAGCGTCGAGTAAGTCTTTTCCTTTTCACCGAGATGGATGGTGAAGTCATTGATGCTTTTCCTTTATCCAAGGCAGTTTTTCCTTTTGATGTGTCGGAAGTCTTCCTCGTTGACTTAACGGGCGTCGCGTCCTCATTCATTAATTCGTCCCAATTTACTTCATCCTTTTCTGGTTCAGACTCTGAGTCTTCAAATCGAACACATTCTCCTTTTCTAAAAGGTTTCTTCGCTCTCTTCAATTTATTTGTCGCTCTTGTGTGCACCATTGCAACCAGAAGGAAGATTATCCATGCAAACTCCATTGCTGCTGCTTCTTTGTGAGAGAAAAAATCCTGTGAACAACAACTCAAGAACACGACAAAAATTATTTATTTTAAAAAATTTGAAAAATTATACCTAAACAATCATTATCATGTAGAGAGACTAGGAATCAAATTAGTTTTGCAAGAAGAATTTTAAAAATAGATCAATTCCATGATTTTCGAAAATTCCTATTATATGCCTTAAAACCGAATTTTTAGAAATCGAAGCCTAAAAATCTGTTAATCAAGAGAAAACCTAGCATATAATCAAAACTAATCTACCCAGAGTTCTTGTTTCAAAAGAAGTTTGATCAAAAACAAATCACAAACGAAAAAGATATGAGATTTGCATCACGTTTTGAGAAAAATATAGAAAACCTGTGAAAAACCGAGATTTTGATCAAGAAAACTCACTTGGATTTGGAGAAAACGAGTTGGGAAGTCTCCAAAATACTTGAATTCTAGAGAGAGAAGCTCTGGAGACTTTTGAACAAAAGATTGTAGTAAAAGAAATCAAATCCCTTTTGTTCTTAATAAAACCCTAGCCGCGGTCCGGACTGCCTGAAGAATCCAGTCCGGATCGGCTACCCGCAGGATTTTCCTGCGTTCGGGGTCCGGATCAGCTTGTCCAGTCCGGACCGGCTCCAAACTTTTTCTTCAGAAAAATTCAGAAAAAATTCCAGAAAATCCAGAATAAGATTGTAAGCACTTTTGTGTATCAACTTTAAATAAAATCATCGTTTCATACTAAAAGAAATAGATTATGCAAAATCTATCAACAATATCCAAATAATGAGACGAAAATTTATAAAAATTAAATCCCTTAAAGTTGAACAATTTCAATCACATCTAACATGATCTTATGCGTAATGCCTTTATCAAATCATCAATTTGGTAAAGAAAATGAAATACCAAGATCAATAGATGTTTGAAATCCCAAATATATTAGATAATGTATCTAGACAATTTGTTGAAGAGAGTGGCTCTTTGAGCATCTTTCATTAAAATCCCACCTTATACCAACCTTGAAATTTGACAAAGTCAAGTATTTCAACATGCATTTTATTTAACTATCTTGAAAAACCATGCTTGGTATACATGTGGTAGCTGCACACAGTACTCGGACGACCGAGGTGGTAGCTCTTTCCTCCATGTGGTGGTAGTTTTCACACTCCTCATTGGGATGTAACTCTTTCCACATCTTTTGAGCATGATACTTTTTCTTTGACTCCCCCTCAATTGGCTATCAATTATTTAACATATAAAGTATTCAACCAAACATTGATCTCGATTTCATACTCGACTAAATAGTCAAATAAGATAAAAACTATACCAAGAGATCATTGAGAGAGAAATTGACTTTGATCACTTTAAGAAATGACTTAATTGACATAAATGATCATTCCATCAACTGAAATATTATGATATCTAAAGCATACTAAATTTCTAAACATATAAAAGGATGCAGTTAAAGTCAATATAACTAATGCTCAATTAATGTTCTATGTACAAGCATAGGTAAAGAACAAAAACACAAAAACAAAACCTAACCTAAGGATTGGTTTCAAAAAGAAATTATTTCAAGGAAAGCACTCCAATTGCCTTACGCAAATGAATAAAACGTTTTTGATCCAAAGGTTTTGTTAAAAAGTCAGCTAATTGATCCTCAGTTGGAATGTAGGAAAGTTGAAGAATATTTGATTCAACTAGCTCTCTAAGAAAATGATATCTAAGTTCAATGTGTTTTGTTCTTGAGTGCAACACAGGGTTTTTTGAAATGTTTATAGCACTAGTGTTGTCACATAAAATTGTTATCGAAGTTGCTGAAATTCGGAAGTCGCTCAACACGCTTTTCTTCCAAATAAGTTGGGTTGAACAACTACCCGCTGAGATATATTCTGCTTCGGCAGTCGAGAGTGCAATGCAGTTCTATTTTTTACTATGCCATGCAACAAGACAATGGCCAAGATAAAAACATGCACCACTCGTACTTTTCCGATCATCCACTGATCCTGCCCAATCGGCATCTGAATATCCTATAATGTCAAGACTTGTTCCCATAGGATACCAAATTCCGAAGTTTACAGTTCCTTTGACGTACCGGATGATCCGTTTCACCGCTTTCAGGTGATCCTCCTTTGGTGCTGACTGATATCTCGCGCAGATCCCAACACTAAAGGATATGTCCGGGCGACTAGCCGTGAGGTAGAGTAGACTTCCAATCATACTTCGATAAAGTTTCTCGTCTACACTTTCACTAAGAGATTCACTTCCTAATCCCTTATTGCTAGTTCCCATAGGAGTCGGAAAATCTTTAGAATCTTCTAATCCGAATTTCTTTACCAACTCCTTTGCATACTTGGATTGACACAGATGGATGCCTTCATCATTTTGTTTCACTTGCAATCCAAGAAAGTATGTCAGTTCGCCCATCATAGACATCTCAAATTCGCTTTCCATGGTTTCTGCGAATTTAGAAGCATCATTATCCTTTGTTGCTCCAAATACAATGTCATTGTAATAACCGCGGCTTTATTTGCCTTTCTAGACCTTCTTTTAAAATTCTTGTAGATCCACTTTTCGACTAAGGGGTCCGGGGGTGAATTATTTTTCTTTATCTCTGGGCAGACTGTCGGGGCTCGCGGGTATTTTTAGACAATAAAGCTCGCGAAATGGATTTCGGCGGCGCGATCGGATCTGGATTCTGACCCCGGAATCTCCCAGAATAAATTCCGAAAGTTGGCAGCAGTTCAGGCGACTTACACGTTCTTCGAGGCGGACCGGACCCAGGTTCGCACCCAAACTCATTTCGCCGAGATTGATTTGTATTTTGGGACTTAGGGTTAAGTTCCCGTGTACGGAGGCGGCTAATATTAATACGTATGTGTTGGGTTTAGATTTGGAGTTCCCCTACCGTTCCTCTCACCCAAACCCTCCTCTTCCCACCGATCGGCGCGAGGCACCGCGGCGGAGCGATCGAGGAACGGGAAGAACACCGCACACCTCCGGAATCGGGCACACAGGAACGAGGCGATCCCTCCCCTTACAACCTCCGACGACGTAACCGAGGTGAGGCGTAGTTTCGCCGTTCTTGGCTTTCTTGTTTTTCTTGCTTTTGGGGGAGGGGGAAACGGGGGCACAGGCGACGGATTCCCCGGAATCCGGCGCCCGTGCGCAGCCCCCATGCGGGCGGCGCGCCCGTGCGCAGCCCCCCATGCGGGCGGCGCGCCCGTGCGACCCGCACGGGGCTGGGCGCGGTGCGCAGCCCCGCATGCGGGTGGGGAGCCCGCATGGTGCCGAGCACGCGCGCAGCCCCGCTTGCGGGGGGGGGGGGGGGACCCGCACGGGGCTGGGTGCGTGCGCAGCCCCGCATGCGGGTGGGGAGCCCGCATGGGGCCGGGCACGCGCGCAGCCCCGCTTGCGGGGGGTGAACCCGCTCGGGGCTGGGCGCGTGCGCAGCCCCGCATGCGGGTGGTGAGCCCGCACGGGGCTGGGCGCGTGCGCAGCCCGCATGCGGACGGTGAGTCGGGGATCCGCACGGGGCCGTCCGTGCCTTCGCCCTCGCCGGGGGACGTCGCCGCCGCCATCTCCAGATCGGCGGGCCGTGCCCCGCCACCGACCGGGAGGGCCTTGCAGTTCGTATTACTTTTCGAGTTCCGAGTTACTAATTTTCCCTCGGCAGGTCCGTGTGGGTCCGGGCGAGCGCACCGGGACGCGGAGGAGCTGAGCGGGGGTCACCGTTTTTTACAGGTGGGTTTTTTTATTTCGGTAGTTAGCGCCGGTTTTCCGGCGGTCGTTTTACTCTTGATTATATACTATGTTGCTAACACGATAGCGGTTATAGCTTACTCTTGAATACTATTGGTATTGTTGGTTACTTTGCTCGGGGCTGCAGCACGCGCTCCCGCGGTTTGGCCACCGCAAAGGGTGCGCTTTTCCGGAAAAGTGGTCCATGACCCGTGTATACCCACAGGACGGCGTGGGGCCTCTTTAGTTGTGGGGCATGTATGCGCCAAGGTGCGAGCGGTGCGACCCGTCGGTTTAGTTGTCCGACGTGGGAGCGATGCGACCCATTCGGTTTAGTTGTCCGACTTGGGCGCGGTGCGATTCGTCGGTTTAGTTGTCCGACGGGATCGGGTATTGCAGGTTTACAGGTGTTTGATTCTACTTTTCCCTTGCGGGGGAGGAGGGGTGGTTGCTCCGGATAGACTACGGTTGGACGTTTTCTTTACCTGCATTATTTTTATCATTTTTGTTTAGTCGCTGACTTCCCACTTTGCGACAGGATCCTACAGGGGGGAGAGTTAGGCGACGGTGAGGCCACGGCTAGAGGTGTTGGGTCTCAGGAGACCGGAGCAGTATTTTACTCTTTACTTTCGCATTCCATTTATTATTTGTAGACTGTGGATGGTTCTCGATACCCTCGTGGGGTCGGTGTGGATGTCGGTACGGTGACAACTGAATTGTTTAGTTTCTCTACATCTCTGTGGGCCGCTTTGGAAAATAAAATAGCAAATAAAAGAACAGATTGCGAAAACTACTATTTCAAAACTCGGGTGCCGTGTGGGCACCGTTTTCAAAACCTTGTGGATTTATGGTTTGCGAAAATGGATTTCAAAGCCTAAGTGTCGTGTGGGCACTGTTTTTCAAA
This sequence comes from Tillandsia leiboldiana, assembly GCA_029204045.2. Classification (NCBI taxonomy): domain Eukaryota; kingdom Viridiplantae; phylum Streptophyta; class Magnoliopsida; order Poales; family Bromeliaceae; genus Tillandsia; species Tillandsia leiboldiana. Next base: position 44,006,117 of record CM055061.1, on the reverse strand, counting down.
CCCCTGAGTTTATGTTGCTTTCGAAAAAGGGTTTTCAAAATATGGGTGCCGGGTGGGCGCCGTTTCAACAATTGTGGGTTTTATCCTTTCAAACTAATCGGCCGTTAGTTTATTCTGCACTTTGTGAATGGTTATACGTTTGGATTGTTGTGATTGAATGTTTACTCGTTATTGAACATTGTACAAACCGCGACGCCGTGCATATACAGGGGAGACTCTGTCCGTTTGTAGAGTGATCCTGTATATGCGGCGGATCTGGGTACGCGCCGGGGAAGAAGGTTTTCAAAAAAAAAATAAATACATACCCTTTTGTAATCCGTTTCCGCTAAATTAATCCCCCGGGGCGTGACAGATTAAGATGGTATCAGAGACTTAGCTTTCAATCACAACAATTGGTGCCGACGTCCACAGGAATACCTCACTTAACTACAAAGGAATGGAATGGATAGATTATAGTAGAGTAGGACGCGAGTGATCGAGGGGGGGGAACGAGCTTGGGTCCTTTGCTCTCGATGGGGGGGGGGTTCGTTGCATGTTAGTAGGGTGGTCTAGAGTTGACTCTTGTGGCGTGTGACAGACATGGCCCGTACTAGATCATCGGCCGGGGACGCAGAGTCAGAGTCCGAGTCCTTTCTCTCGCTAAGTGGTTCGATGTGCCGTTGCTTATTAGCAAAGACTAAAGCCGACCTTCTTTGTGTGCATCCAGATAGAGGGCCGACTCAGCAAGCAACCGACGACGGAAATGGACATCGCCGACGAAGCCAATCGCCTGCTCCGCAACCAGCTGCGCGACGTGGCTGGGCAACTGCTGACTCTCGCGGAGCGCCTGAGCATGCTGACACAGGAACTCGAGGGCGTCGACCGATTCCGGGGGCGGCAGCAGAGGCGTTGCCCCTCCCGGGATGCCGCCGACGGGCCCTCCCACCGTCCAGGAGGCTACTAACCTGACCGTGCACACCAACGTAGAGCGCGCCCGGCAGGAATACTCTTACCCCGAGTCGGCCGGGGACCCCCATCGGAGGGGCCGGGCGAGCAAACGCCCGAGAGCCGGGCAGAACCTCGGGCAGACGACGGAGGAGAGACCTAGGCCACCGAAACCGTGCGTCATATGCGGCAACGCACACCTCATGACGAGCTGCCCGTGGCGGGACGGACACTGTTTCCGATGTGGCAGGCCGGGCCACACGCGTTATGAGTGCCCTCTGAAGCCGGCTGTCAGTAGACCCCCGGCGCCGCGACATGCTGAGCCTAAGGGAACTGCTGCCTCCACCCCTCAAGGGGGCACCGATCCAGAGAGCCGACCAAATCCACGCCCGACGCAAGCACCGGAGGACGAACGAGGGCTTAAGGGGAGCGCGCGCGTGCAACCGGGATCCTGCGTCATCTGCAAGGGCGCGCACCCAGTGACGGAATGCACTTGGAGGTACCACTATTGTAACCGGTGCGGCTTGCCAGATCACAATTACTTCTCCTGCCCCCAAGGGCCCACCCCCGCCTCCGCCGCCGCGCCACCACCGCCAAGAGGAACAGAGAGCGCGGCGGCCCCCGTGCAGACAAGGGACTCGCCCGACGACCAACGATGCGCGGACTCTTTAGACAGCAAACCCCCACCCCAACACGCGGTGCGACGCTGGCCCAAGGATTGTGGGCGGACTCCCCCGGCCGCCCCGGCAGACGACGCGTTGTCCCGAAATAGGGAATGACAGGTACTTTTTTCATATATTTTTTTTCCCTTTTTGCCTTCCCTTCCCTTGTCTACATAGAAGCACCGTTTGGGCCGGAGCAACCCGACCCTACCAGACCCTTGCGAGCCCTCCTGCCTTTAGCCCTACCTTTCGTCTCGTCGACCGTTCCGGTCTAGTGTGCTTACGGGCGAGGAAGCAAATCTAACCTTAGCGATTTGCATACCGGTGCGTGAATTGCACAGTCTCCGATGCGCGAAATTCTGCCTTCCCGATCCGATACCTGGGTGTTTGGTTAGGAACGACCCCTAGGACGGTTTGTGTTCACGAGAGAGCGCAGGGTATTGGCATAGTGGTTTGGAGCTCGGGTGGGTTTCACACAGTTGAGTCTCGTTGTTTCGGTTATTAGTCGTACGCACTCTGGTTTTCGGGATCGTTGTTAGTGCAGGGTTAGCCGAGGTCATGGCTTCGGCCGTGGGCCTGGTGTTTCAATGGAACCAGAGTGCTCGGATCAGCACAGTGGTTAAAGGTTAAATCACTGTTCTTGCCGTATTCGTCCAGCTGATGGCACAGCAGTAGAGGACTGCTATTCTTGCACTGGCCTCACAGTTTGCGTAGAGGTTGAACAAGTTGTTGATCCTTCAGTGTCCCCGTGTCGCAATTCAATGGCCCATGGACCCGAGGGTAACCCTGTTTTGGGACGGATGCAAATTGACCCCACCCTTGCACGGATTTTGTGGATCGACGTGGACTCGCCTATGTGTTAGTCATGGTGATGGTTGTGACCACGAGGCGGTAGTAATCCTTGATAAAGGTTATGTTTTTGGCACTGAGATTGTGTTGGGAGGTATGTGATATACCTTCCGATAAGAATTACGTCCCCAACTTGTTGTTGGCGACAAACCTTTGGTATTCCGCTGTTCTTTTGGTAAGCACGTTGGCTGCAGGCAACGGACTGTCGAGAGAACTGAGGAAGTACTCTGCCCTGTAGTGGGGAGTATCAGATTGGGTCTAAATTGGTAGCCTTAGAGTTGTAAATACCTTGCGACTGACTTGTAGCCCCCGATTAAGCTTTTGAGCATTCTCATAATGTATGACTTCAGGCTGTAAGAGTGACGGTGTCTTGCGGTTCCGTGGGCGGTTCTGTGTACCGGATTCGCCGGAATTGAAGGAGGAGATTCTGACAGAGGCACACCGCGCCCCTTATGCGGCGCATCCGGGGGGGGGCACGAAGATGTACAGGGACCTCAAGCAGACCTTCTGGTGGCCCAAGTTGAAGGGGGATGTGACACGACACGTAGCTCACTGCCTGGTATGCCAGCAGATAAAGGCAGAGCATCAGCGGCCTGCAGGAAGATTTCAGCCCTTACCGGTGCCGATGTGGAAGTGGGATCAGAACACTATGGACTTCGTCACCGGGTTCCCACGTTCACAGCAGGGGCACGACCCGATCTGGGTCATTGTGGACCGGCTAACCAAGGCAGCTCATTTTCTACCCATCCACACAACCTGGACCAGAGAGCAGTTGGCTCAAGTCTACCTCAGCGAGATCGTGAGACTGCACGGAGTGCCGGCATCGATCACCTCGGATAGAGACACCCGCTTCGTCTCGAAGTTTTGGCAAAGTCTACAGCAAGCCCTGGGGACCAAGGTGCACTTCAGCGCAGCTTTCCACCCTCAGACGGACGGACAGTCGGAGCGAGTAATTCAGACCCTCGAGGACCTGCTGCGCGCCTGTGTACTTGACTGGGGAGTCGGTTGGGCGCGCTACCTACCCCTCGTGGAATTCGCCTACAACAATAGCTACCAGGCCAGCATCCAGATGGCACCCTACGAAGCTTTGTATGGGAGACGCTGCCGATCCCCGATCTGTTGGGACGACTTAGGGGAAACGGAAATTCCTGGGACCCGACTTGGTGGAAGAGACTGAGGAGAAGGTGCGCCTCATCAGGCGGCGGTTGCTGACTGCCCAAAGCCGACAGAAGAGCTACGCAGACCGACGGCGCCGCGATTTGGAATTTCAAGTGGGGGAACACGTGTTCTTACGGGTCTCGCCATCCAGGGGGATCAAGCGTTTCGGGCTGAAGGGCAAGTTGAGCCCACGGTTTGTGGGGCCTTTTGAGATCTTGGAGCGCATAGGCCCAGTGGCGTACCGCCTTGCCCTACCCCCTAACCTCGACCGGGTCCACAACGTCTTCCACGTGTCCATGCTCCGGAAATACCTATCCGACCCGTCACACGTGTTGGACGTCTCCACATTCGAGCTCAAGGAGGATCTAAGCTTCGAGGAAACCCCCGTGCGTATCCTAGCAAGAGAAAGCAAAGCACTGCGGAACCGAGTCATCCCCTACGTGAAGGTGCTCTGGAGCAACCAGGAAGAACGAGAAGCAACATGGGAGCTGGAATCTAAGATGAGGGAGTGCTACCCCGACCTCTTCACCACCACCCGGGTTTGAGTTTCGAGGACGAAACTCGTTTTTTAGAGGTGAGTGGTGTAATAACCGCGGCTTTATTTGCCTTTCTAGACCTTCTTTTAAAATTCTTGTAGATCCACTTTTCGACTAAGGGGTCCGGGGGTGAATTATTTTTCTTTATCTCTGGGCAGACTGTCGGGGCTCGCGGGTATTTTTAGACAATAAAGCTCGCGAAATGGATTTCGGCGGCGCGATCGGATCTGGATTCTGACCCCGGAATCTCCCAGAATAAATTCCGGAAGTTGGCAGCAGTTCAGGCGACTTACACGTTCTTCGAGGCGGACCGGACCCAGGTTCGCACCCAAACTCATTTCGCCGAGATTGATTTGTATTTTGGGACTTAGGGTTAAGTTCCCGTGTACGGAGGCGGCTAATATTAATACGTATGTGTTGGGTTTAGATTTGGAGTTCCCCTACCGTTCCTCTCACCCAAACCCTCCTCTTCCCACCGATCAGCGCGAGGCACCGCGGCGGAGCGATCGAGGAACGGGAAGAACACCGCACACCTCCGGAATCGGGCACACAGGAACGAGGAGATCCCTCCCCTTACAACCTCCGACGACGTAACCGAGGTGAGGCGTAGTTTCGCCGTTCTTGGCTTTCTTGTTTTTCTTGCTTTTGGGGGAGGGGGAAACGGGGGCATAGGCGACGGATTCCCCGGAATCCGGCGCCCGTGCGCAGCCCCCATGCGGGCGGCGCGCCCGTGCGCAGCCCCCCATGCGGGCGGCGCGCCCGTGCGACCCGCACGGGGCTGGGCGCGTGCGCAGCCCCGCATGCGGGTGGGGAGCCCGCATGGTGCCGAGCACGCGCGCAGCCCCGCTTGCGGGGGGGGGGGACCCGCACGGGGCTGGGTGCGTGCGCAGCCCCGCATGCGGGTGGGGAGCCCGCATGGGGCCGGGCACGCGCGCAGCCCCGCTTGCGGGGGGTGAACCCGCTCGGGGCTGGGCGCGTGCGCAGCCCCGCATGCGGGTGGTGAGCCCGCACGGGGCTGGGCGCGTGCGCAGCCCCGCATGCGGACGGTGAGTCGGGGAGCCGCACGGGGCCGTCCGTGCCTTCGCCCTCGCCGGGGGACGTCGCCGCCGCCATCTCCAGATCGGCGGGCCGTGCCCCGCCACCGACCGGGAGGGCCTTGCAGTTCGTATTACTTTTCGAGTTCCGAGTTACTAATTTTCCCTCGGCAGGTCCGTGTGGGTCCGGGCGAGCGCACCGGGACGCGGAGGAGCTGAGCGGGGGTCACCGTTTTTTACAGGTGGGTTTTTTTATTTCGGTAGTTAGCGCCGGTTTTCCGGCGGTCGTTTTACTCTTGATTATATACTATGTTGCTAACACGATAGCGGTTATAGCTTACTCTTGAATACTATTGGTATTGTTGGTTACTTTGCTCGGGGCTGCAGCACGCGCACCCGCGGTTTGGCCACCGCAAAGGGTGCGCTTTTCCGGAAAAGTGGTCCATGACCCGTGTATACCCACAGGACGGCGTGGGGCCTCTTTAGTTGTGGGGCATGTATGCGCCAAGGTGCGAGCGGTGCGACCCGTCGGTTTAGTTGTCCGACGTGGGAGCGGTGCGACCCATTCGGTTTAGTTGTCCAACTTGGGCGCGGTGCGATTCGTCGGTTTAGTTGTCCGACGGGATCGGGTATTGCAGGTTTACAGGTGTTTGATTCTACTTTTCCCTTGCGGGGGAGGAGGGGTGGTTGCTCCGGATAGACTACGGTTGGACGTTTTCTTTACCTGCATTTTTTTTATCATTTTTGTTTAGTCGCTGACTTCCCACTTTGCGACAGGGTCCTACAGGGGGGAGAGTTAGGCGACGGTGAGGCCACGGCTAGAGGTGTTGGGTCTCAGGAGACCGGAGCAGTATTTTACTCTTTACTTTCGCATTCCATTTATTATTTGTAGACTGTGGATGTTTCTCGATACCCTCGTGGGGTCGGTGTGGATGTCGGTACGGTGACAACTGAATTGTTTAGTTTCTCTACATCTCTGTGGGCCGCTTTGGAAAATAAAATAGCAAATAAAAGAAGAGATTGCGAAAACTACTATTTCAAAACTCGGGTGCCGTGTGGGCACCGTTTTCAAAACCTTGTGGATTTATGGTTTGCGAAAATGGATTTCAAAGCCTAAGTGTCGTGTGGGCACTGTTTTTCAAACCCCTGAGTTTATGTTGCTTTCGAAAAAGGGTTTTCAAAATATGGGTGCCGGGTGGGCGCCGTTTCAACAATTGTGGGTTTTATCCTTTCAAACTAATCGGCCGTTAGTTTATTCTGCACTTTGTGAATGGTTATACGTTTGGATTGTTGTGATTGAATGTTTACTCGTTATTGAACATTGTACAAACCGCGACGCCGTGCATATACAGGGGAGACTCTGTCCGTTTGTAGAGTGATCCTGTATATGCGGCGGATCTGGGTACGCGCCGGGGAAGAAGGTTTTCAAAAAAAAAATAAATACATACCCTTTTGTAATCCGTTTCCGCTAAATTAATCCCCCGGGGCGTGACAGTCATCGACATAGATTTGTGCAACAATGAAGTTATCCTGATAATGCTTCACAAAGAGAGTCCGGTCTGCTCCCCCTCGAGTATAGCCATTTTCCAAAAGGTGCTTTGTCAACCTTTCGTACCACGCTCGCGGTGTTTGTTTTAAACCGTAGAGAGCCTTTTTCTAACGAAAAACATGATTAGGTTGTTTATGGTCTACAAAACCTTTCGGTTGAGCCACATAAACTTCCTCGTTTAAGTACCCATTTAAAAACGCGCTCTTAACGTCCATTTGAAAGAGTTTTATTTTAAAGTGACAAGCAATAGCGAATAAGATACGAATGGACTCGAGTCTAGCTGCAGGGGCGAAAGTTTCATCAAAGTCTATACCTTCTATTTGAGAGTAGCCTTGAGCAACTAGACGTGCTTTGTTCCTGATGATGGTACCATCCTCATTTTTCTTATTCTTGAAAATCCATTTAGTACCAATCACGTTGTGTTGCATCGGAGGCTTCGTTAATTCCCAGACTTTGTTTCGTTCAAACTGATGGAGCTCTTCCTACATTGCTTCAATCCAGTAGTCATCCTGAAGAGCTTCATTGACATTCTTTGGTTTGATTAAGGAAACGTAACAAGCGAATCCACAAACCAACTGTCTCCGAGTCCTGACTCCTTCATGAGGGTCTCCAATAATGTTCGTTTCTGGATGATCCTTGGAGATTCTTAATGTTTGAGGTAACGGAGTCCTCGGGGAAACATGTGATGAATCCTGCTTGTCAGATAAACTAGAAGAGCCATTAGAAGCATCATTAATATTGGAAGTATTATCATGAGAAGATGCATTTACAGGAGTATCATCATCAATAGAGACATCAGGGGTAGATTTTTCAGATGCAGAGTGAAAAGCTTCATCTACTTTAACATTTAGAGATTCTATTATCGTTTTAGATTCCAAGTTAAATACCCGATATGCTCTACTGTTTGTAGAATAACCCAAGAAAATCCCTTCGACACTTCGAGAGTCAAATTTTCCAAGATTTTCGCGGTCACGTAAAGTGCAGCAGCGACTCCCAAAGATACGAAAATATTTGATGTTTGGTTTTCTACAGAACCATAGTTCATATGGTGTATTTAAGGTTCCCGGGCGCAAATACACTCGATTAATTACATAGACGGTGGTGTTCACTGCTTCAGCCCAAAAATATAGCGGTAAATTCCGGCTATGAAGCATAACACGTGCCATCTCTTGAACAACCCTGTTTTTGCGCTCGACTACACCATTCTGTTGAGGTGTATAGGGTGCTGAGAATTCATGTTTAATGCCGTTGGAAGTGCAAAAATCAATGAATTTAGAATTTATGAATTCTCCACCTCTATCACTTCTAACACGAATAATCTTTTCATTCTTTTCAATCATAATACGATGGCAAATCTCGTGAAAAGAATCAAAAGTATCAGCTTTCTCTTTTAAAAATGCTACCCATGAGTATCTAGAGAAATCATCAACCAATAAGAAAATATACCATTTACCTCCCAAAGATGGTTGACGTGTCGGCCCCATAAGATCCATATGCAATAATTCTAAGGGCCGTTTAGTACCAACGTGGTTCAAGTACTTGTGTGCAGTCCTGGATTGTTTTCCCTTTTGACAACCACCACACACAATGTTTTGTTTAAGTGAAAGTTTTGGAACCCCCTTGACCACGTCTTTGTTTGAAATTCTAGTAAGTTCCTTAAAATTTATGTGACCTAGCCTTTCATGCCAAAGTGTTTCATTATTCAAAGAGGCTAAGTTACAGTTTTTAGAAATATTATTGGGAACAACATAACAATTGTTTTCAGATCTAACCCCCTTTAAAAAGAAAACATGGTCCTTATCAGTTACAACACATTCAACAGATGAAAAATTAACTGAAAAACCATTGTCACAAAGTTGACTGATACTTATGAGGTTAGTCTTAAGGCCTTCAACAAATAACACATTATTCAGAATCGGGCCATCTGGAATAGCTACTGTTCCTTTTCCAACAATTTTGGAAGAGTGACCGTCTCCGAAAACTACAAGTCCTCCGGAGATTTTTTCAAAATTTTGAAAGCAGTTTTTTGTCACCGGTCAAGTGATGAGAACAACCGCTATCCAGATACCAAGACGAATTATCATATGCATGCAAGGAAATATTAGTAACAAGACAAGGGAAGATTTCACCTTTGCGTACCCAAACCTTTCCAGTTTTGGTGTACGTCGGAAATGATTGTGAAGTTGATACCTTTGGTGAAAGCGTCTTGTTTGATCCATCGCTTTTCCTTGACGTCGTCGTCTTGTTTGATGAACTACCGAGGCTCTTTTCCTTCGAATAATTTGCATTAGATTTTCGAGGAATCACCTTTTTGGTAGTCGTTGCAAGAAGTGCTTGAGTTGAGCGTTTGGCTCCCATCTTGCAATTTCTCCTTATGTGCCCTGCAATACCACAACGAAAACATACCTTGGTGCTTGACGATCCCGAAGAGGGGGAAGTAGGATTGTTGTCGTCGTTTGTCGTCAATTCCGGTGTCGGAGGAGGAGATACCGACTGGGGCACAAAGACTATCCCACTCGAACTAGGAATGTCTCCAGTTTGAGTGTATCCGAGGCCGAACCGATTTGTTTGACCAAGACCAAGAAATTTATCCAACTTACTCCTTCCAGAAGAAAATTGCTTTAAATCATCCTTGAGTTGGAAAATGGTCTCCGTTATTTCCAATTTTTCCTGTCGAGCCTCGCCGTAGAGCTTCAAGAAGTAATTCGCTTTGTTCACCATATCTACATAATTCTTCTTGAATTGCTCATTGGACTCTTGAAGGGAAACATTTACTTTAATCAGATTATCTCTTTCCACTTCAAGAGCGTTTGAGAGAGAAGATGCCCTTTTTGCTTCTTCTTCAAGATCCTGCAATCTCCCTCTCAAACTCTTGTTTTGCTTTGCCAGTTTCTTTGAATCCCTCAAAAGCTTATGGTAGGCAAGAGCAAAATCTTCACCTTCAGAGTTACTCGATTCGTTGTCCATTGCAATCTTTTCAACAGTGGAGTTGGACAATGACTCAGATGTACTAGCCATTAAGCACATGAAGGGTGAAGATGTGGACGCGTGGAATGCCGTTGCGTTATCTTCTTCATCACTTGACGATGACTCATTTGACGATGAGGTGTCATCCCAAGTGACGGCTTGCATCGCTTTCTTCTTTGACGGATTTTTATTGGGACACTCCGTTGAAATGCGACCGTAGACTCGGCACTTGAAGCACTGGATTTGTGCCTCTGAGCTTTTCTTATCCTTAGAAAAGCCCTCTTGCTTTCTTGATTTGAAGTTTGAAGAACCTTTGCCTTTCTTCGACTTTACGAAGGATGGAGTTTTACTTGAGTTACCCCTTCGAAAGTTTCGGCGAAATCTTCGTGTCAAGAGAGCAAGCTGCTTCTCAAAATCCTCCATAGATAGGTTCTCGTCATCGTCTGAGGAGGATGAATCCGCGTCTTCTTCTTTTGTTGTTTTCAATGCTAAACCTGAAGACTTAGAAGAGGATGCCTTTCCAGAAGAATAGTTAGTAGGAAAAGTCATTTCATATGTTTGAAGTGAACCAACTAATTCTTCTACACGCATTTCGTCCGGATGTTTAATTGTTTCAATGGCTGCGACCTTTGGGCGAAATCGTTCAGGAAGAGTTCTTAATATCTTTCTTACAACTTTAAATTCTGGAATCTTCTCTCCCAAGTTAGCACATGAGTTTATGATGTCTTGCAATCGTGTGTAATAGTCTGTGAAAGATTCATTTTCTGCCATGAAAATAGAGTCAAACTTGCTCGTAAGCATTTGCAGTTTTTGAATCTTCACAAGGTTAGTTCCCTCATGTGTAACTTGAAGAACATCCCAGATTTCTTTCGCAGTCTCACATGCCGAGACGCGAGAGAACTCAGTTTGAGACAAAGCATTAAATAGAGCATTAATCCCTTTGCCATTGTAAGAAGAAGAATCTACCTCTTCCTTGGTCCATTTCGACCTAGGTTTGATGGTGCGAACATCAGCAATAATTTCAGTTGGATTAGTCCATCCTAACTCTATTGATTGCCACACCCGTTCGTCGATGGAAATTAAAAAGGCTTTCATCCGTACTTTCCAGTATGCATAATTTGTTCCATCGAAGAACGGAGGTCTGTTGATGTTTCCACCTTCAACCATTGTTTACAACCCTATTCCCGCTCTGATACCACTTGTTGGGTTATGTATAAAATGGATCTAAATAGGGGAAAAAAACACCTAGAGGGGGGTGAATAGGTGTAAACAATAAACACTCAAAAATCTTTGCGATATAAAACCCAATGCGGAAAAATAAATAACACGCAGAGATTTTTACGTGGAAAACTCCAATCCGGAGTAAAAAACCACGGGACCGATAACACGGTGAAATCCACTAGAATTAACACACGTACAAGGTGATTTACCGTACACACTTACGACTCAACCTTTTCCATACGCTCCTAGTAGATCTTCTCCGCTCGCTCCGCAACGCTGCTCGAATCCACGATTAGCGTCCAACGCCGAATCCACGGCGTCCAACGTCGAGTCCACGACGTCCGATCGAATCCACGGTCTTCACCCAGTAGCACGTCTCGAATCCACGAACGTACCTCGCTCCGAATCCACGAGAGCGGTAGCTCCTTGAATCCACAAGGCCACGCGAGTCCACGCGCCGATTTGGGATAAATCGTTGTTTTTGGGTGGTGATGATCCGCCGAATACTTAGATTAGAAATAGATCGGAAATACCATCTAAGTATTCATTAATTTGATTCTACTCAAAATCTGAGTTTGGAAAACCTAGAATCAAATTAATAATATAGATGAAGAAACATAGAATTAAATCAAGTATTTCCTTTCTTCTCTATATGTGGAATATTTATGGATTGATTGGATTCCTTCCACTTAGCGTCGTCCCCTTAAAAGATGAATTAAAGGGTCTATTTATAAGTTAGAAAACTTGTGGAAGAAGATAAGAAACAAAAACTAACCATTTCTGGAATTTTACAGGACGACAGTCCGGACTGGAGTTGGCGGTCCGGACTGTCACAGCGAAATAGACAATTTCCAGAAAAGACGACATTCGGGGTCCGGACTGAAATCCACGGTCCGGACTGTTCATGCTTTTCTTGCAAATTCCACGTTCGGGGTCCGGACTGAAATTCCCAGGGTCGGGACTGGAATTATGCACGAACTAACCTATGTTCGGGGTCCGGACTGTAAAGCCCGATCCGGACTCTGAACATATGGAATGTCCAGTTTTTGACTTTTATGCAATAAAAAATTCATCCAAGTGTTTCTACACTATAAGAAGTATTCGGATCATCAAACTTATTTAATTAAACGTACCTGATCCTTTTGAATTCTTCTTACTTGAGATTGAGGTATACGATCCAACTTTTTCATCTTCAATCTTCAAGACTTAACCGATTTCACGAAATACGCCAACTCAAATTCCGTAACAGAAACGGAGGCAAAGGTGCGCCTTATCAGGCAGCGGCTGTTGACCGCCCAGAGCCGGCAGAAGAGCTACGCGGATCAGAGGCGATGGGAATTGGAATTTATGGTGGGGAACACGTGCTTCTTCGTGTATCACCGTCTAAGGGGACAATACGGTTCGGCATACGAGGGAAACTGAGCCCACGGTATGTGGGACCGTTCGAGATCTTGGAGCGTGTGGGCCCGGTGGCATACCGGTTGGCCTTACCACCATACCTTGAATGGGTACACAATGTGTTTCACGTCTCGATGCTCCGAAAGTACCTTTCCGACCCATCTCACGTCCTCGATGCCTATGCCGTCGAGTTGCATGAGGACTTGAGTTTCGAGGAAATGTCGATACAGATATTGGCACGAGAGGAGAAGAAGCTTCGCAACCGGACGATCCCCTACGTAAAGGTGCAATGGAGTAACCATGAGGAGCGCGAGGCGACCTGGGAACTTGAGACAAAAATGAGAGAGTGCTTTCCAGAGTTATTTAGCGAGGGTTGAGGATAAGTTTCGAGGACGAAACTTCTTTCAAGGGGTGTGTGGTGTAATATCACAACTTTTCGTGTAATGTTTACCCTCCTGCTAATAAAGTTTAAGTTATAGGAAACTGAATTAATGGGTTTACTTAAGTTGATAATATTGATGTGCGGGTATTTTTCTATGATAGGGCTTGAAAAACGGTGAACGGCGGTGCGACCGGATCCGAATTCCGACTTACGGATCCCCTAGAAAGGGATTTTTAGGATCGCGGTAACTGTAGTGTGCATCGGAATCTGTGCAAGAGATCGTGCATGCTTTTCGAGGAGATAAGGAATTATCTCTAAGGAATAAATAAATAGTTAAATTAAATATTAAATACCTGTCACGCCCCCGGGGGTTTTTGAGTCTATCAAAGCGGAAAATTGCGTGTATTATTATTTTTTTTCATTCTTAAGAAGGTAACTTAAACCTCATCCCCGGTGCGTGCCAGACCGCCACATACACAAATTCTCTCTGCCCACGGACAGAGTCTCCTTTGTATATGCACGGCGTCTCATTTACAACATCATACATCAACCATCACCCATACAATAGACATACATCGTCAAACAGAGTACAGTAATTTAACTAATGTTATAAAAGCGGCGTCACCGTTTGGAAAGGATAAAACCAGCGGTTGCAAAACCCGTGCCCACACGGCACTTCGTTTTGAGAAAACATTTTCGAAATCATTTGGTTTATCATGAAAACGTGCCGCGTATGAAAACAGCCCTGAAAGTAATTAAAACGCATAGGTACATCTCATCCACAGTGCTATCTAATACATGCCCATGACTAATAAGATCCACAAGCAAATGAACTAATTAAAGCATAAGGAAGACGAGATAAAAACCCAAGTATCCTGACTACGGTCCTCGCGACGCAGTCTCACCGCCCTCCCGGCTAACGCACCTCGTAACACCTGTCACGGAGTGGGTAAAGTCATTGACAAACAAAGTAGATGTCTAATAACAATAAGGAATAAGGAGCAAACCAAATACACCGGAACCTTTCGCTAAAACCCTGCACATAATTAAGCTGGGCACCAACCCCAGATTTACCAATTAAGTTGGGCACCAACCCCAGAGTACCTGTCGGGGAGACTAAAGTCTCCCCTCGTGTGCAAACACCTTTTCGATGCTTTTAACCCCTTCACGGTGCTGGTGTGCTATTTTCAGCAGGCGCGAAGAGGTCGTCACGGCACCCACCCCTTTGTGAGGTACACGGGTCAAAAAGAGACCACTTCTCCAGAAAAGTACACCCATGCGGAGGCCAATCCGCCTGTGTACGTGCAGCATCCGAAACGGATTTGCCGAGATCGGCGTGTATTGAGCACCGCGACCGTAGCCGCTTCAATTGTTAGATAAAATAAAACAATGCGAAAGGTTAAACTGTCCATCTACTTTGTTAGACAAATTAAAAGCATTTTAATGACGATAGATGCACTTACTGCACTTGTTGCACTTATCGCAACCGTACCCACCTATTTGAAGAGAAGTCGGAACACCTGAATCCTTCGCGCACCCCCGCTGCGCTCCTGGACCTAAAGAAAGTCCGTAAGGATAACTATAGTCAAAAACGTGTACTAACATCCCGAAACAAAAGACCCAATTTACTCTTTTCGATGGAAAAGTCCAACACCGTCCGGGTTGATGAAAACCGAAAATCCCGCGCCGCCGTCGTCGTCCGCCGGAGCCCCGCGCGGTTCGGAACCGCGAGGCGTGTCTCCGCGGCGACGCCCACGCGGCGCGGTGCCTCGCGCGGGTGTTGCCCGTGCGGCGGCTGCGCGGCGCCCGCGCGGTGCCCGCGCGGCTGCGGGTCCGCGTGGGTGCCGCCCGCGCGGCAGCCGCGCGGCGCCCATGCGGTGCCCGCGCGGTTGCGGGTCCGCGTGGGTGCCGCCCGCGCGGTAGCCGCGCGGCGCCCATGCGGTGCCCGCGCGGTTGCGGGTCCGCGTGGGTGCCGCCCGCGCGGTAGCCGCGCGGCGCCCATGCAGTGCTCGCGCGGTTGCGGGTCCGCGTGGGTGCCGCCCGCGCGGTAGCCGCGCGGCGCCCATGCGGTGCCCGCGCGGTTGCGGGTCCGCATGGGTGCCGTCCGTGCGGTAGCCGCGCGGCGCCCATGCGGTGCCCGCGCGGTTGCGGGTCCGCGTGGGTGCCGCCCGCGCGGTAGCCGCGCGGCGCCCGCGCGGGTATGGCCCGCGCGGAGCCCGCGCGGTGCCCGCGCGGTACCGTCGCCGCTTGCGGCGACGGTGGCCGTCCGCGACTCTCCCCCGCGCGATGCCCTAGCGGCACCGCGCGCCTCCGCCGTCCGTTCCGTGCCCTAGCATGGCGACGATGACGGCGACGGCGACGGATACGACGGAGAAACCCAAGAACTCAAACAAAAAGGATGACGGAAAAATCCCAAATAATTTGTAACAATTATTTTACTAACCGAAGATCGACGGGAAGGTTGTCCGGTCGTGTTCTTGCCTTCGGTTCGAAGTCCTGGAAGATCGGGCTCCTTCTCTTTCCCCTTTCCCTTTCTTCCGGCTAGGGTTCCGTCTTTTCCTTTTTCTCTTCTCACCGATTAGGGTTTTTATTTTTCTTTTCTTTTCTTTCCGATAATCGGGATCCCTTATATAGCTCGTATTATATCTTTAATTAATTTCCTCTTTAATTCGTACGTAAGAGAATTCTATTTTCCGTCATCGGATGATTAATTAACTAATTAATTATCCCCTACGAGATAACCCACCTTATCTCTAACGGGTGCAAGATATTTTGTACGGATTCCGATGCATGACTAATCACCGTATCACTAGGAATTCCATTCCGGGAGATCCCGATATCGGATTTCAGATCCGATCGCACCGTCGGCCTTCTTTTTCCGCGCTCTATCGCAGAAAAATACTAGCACCACACACCGGCCAACTTTTAAGAATTGAATAATTTTATTTCCCTTAAAGGCTTAAATGACTATATGTAGGTCAAAAATACCCCTAAGGGCCGGATCACTACACCACTCACACTTTATAAAAAGTTTCTTCCCGAAACTTAAGTACAAACCCCACTAATCAATTCGGGAAAACATTCTCTCATCTTCGATTCCAGTTCCCAGGTCGCCTCGCGCTCTTCGTGGTTGCTCCACTGGACCTTTACATAGGGGATTGTTCGTTTGCGCAACTTCTTGTCCTCTCTTGCCAAAATCCGCACCGGCATCTCCTCGACGCTTAAATCCTCTCGCAACTCGATGGTGGAGGCATCCAAGGCATGAGAGGGGTCAGCCAGGTACTTCCGGAGCATTGAGACAAGGAACACGTTATGGACTCGTTCGAGGTTCGGCGGCAGGGCCAATCGGTACGCCACCGGTCCTACGCGCTCTAGGATCTCGAACGGTCCTACGCACCTCGGGCTTAACTTTCCCTTTATGCCGAAGCGTCGGTTCCCCTTGGAGGGCGAAACTCGGAGTAACGCATGCTCACCCACCATGAACTCTAAGTCTCGGCGTCTGTTGTCCGCGTAGCTTTTCTGTCTGCTCTGGGCGGTCTGTAGCCTTTGTCCAATCAATCGCACCTTTGCTTCGGTCTCCTCCACCAAATCTGGGCCCAAAAACTTACGCTCACCCAAGTCGTCCCAGCATATTGGAGACCGACAGCGGCGCCCGTACAGGGCCTCGTATGGTGCCATCTGAATGCTGGCCTGGTAACTGTTATTGTAGGCAAATTCCACTAGGGGCAAACACCGTGCCCACCCTTCGCCCAAGTCCATAACGCGTGCTCGAAGCATGTCCTCCACAATTTGTATCACCCGCTCTGATTGTCCATCGGTCTGCGGGTGAAAAGCTGTACTGAAGTGCAACTTGGTTCCCATTGCTCGCTGCAGGCTCTGCCAAAAGTTTGACACAAATCGCGTGTCCCTGTCCGACGTGGTGGATGTCGGCACCCCATGCAACCTTACTATCTCGTTGATGTAGGTTTGTGCCAGTCGTTCCCGCGTCCACGTCGTGTGTATGGGCAGAAAGTGGGCCGATTTCGTCAGACGGTCCACAATTACCCATATTGCATCGTGTCCCTGTGACGATCTCGGGAACCCGGTCACAAAATCCATGGTAACCATGTCCCACTTCCATTCGGGCACCGGTAAGGGTTGCAATTTTCCTGCCGGACGCTGGTGCTCGGCCTTCACCCGTTGGCACACCAGGCAGTGTGCCACAAACCGAGTCACATCTCCCTTTATTTTGGGCCACCAGAAGGTCTGTTTAACGTCCTTGTACATCTTCGTTACCCCGGGATGCGCTGTATATGCAGCAGTATGCGCCTCCCGCAGGATTTCCTCTTTGAGTTCCGGTAGATCCGGCACGCAGATTCGTCCCCGAAATCGTATCGTGCCGTCGGATTTTACTGTGAAATCACCTTCTTGGTTGGCAGTTACTCTACTTCGCACCAGCTGGAGTTGGTCATCAGTCGACTGCCCCTCGAGAATTCTGTCAAGCAGGGTAGGTCTGACCACCAGCGTCAGAAGTTGTGCGACTGTACCTGCCGGTACTACTTCTAGTCTTAATCGCGAAAATTCCGCAATCAGACTATCTTGCTGGGTGATGGCACTTACCCCTGCCTTTTCGGCCTGCCCCTTGCGGCTCAGGGCGTCGGCCACCACGTTTGCCTTTCCCGGGTGGTAGTGGATCGTTAAATCGTAATCCTTCAGTAGCTCGAGCCACCATCTTTGTCGCAAATTTAACTCCTTTTGGGTGAAAAGGTACTTAAGACTTTTATGATCTGAGTACACATTGGAGTGTGCCCCATACAGGTAGTGTCTCCAGAGCTTGAGGACGAACACAACCGCTGCGAGTTCCAAATCGTGCATGGGGTAGTTCCGCTCGTATTCCTTGAGCTGCCTTGACGCATAGGCTATAACCTTTCCCCGTTGCATGAGTACTCCACCCAGTCCGCTTCGCGACGCATCGCAATACACTTCATAATCCTCCCCTGGTTCTGGCAGGGCGAGAATCGGGGTTCGCGTCAATCTATCCTTGAGCTCCTCGAAGCTCCTCTGACATTTGTCCGTCCAGATGAACTTTTCCCCCTTTTTAGTCAAACAGTTTAAGGGGGTGGCTATCTTGGAGAAACCCTCCACGAAGCGCCGGTAGTACCCGGCTAACCCCAGGAAGCTTCGGATCTCCGTTACCGTCGTCAGTGGGGACCAGTCCGTCACCGAATCTATCTTCTTCGGATCGACTTCGACTCCAGCCGCCGAGATTACGTGCCCCAAGAAGCCGACCTCACGGAGCCAAAACTCACACTTTTTGAGTTTGGCGTAGAGTTTTTGTTCCCGTAGGGTCTGGAGGACTGTGCGCAGATGTTCTTCGTGTTCCTCGTCTGTACGGGAGTAGATGAGGATATCGTCGATGAAGACCACCACGAATAAGTCCAGGAAGGGTTTGAATACCCTGTTCATCATGTCCATGAACACCGCCGGGGCATTTGTGAGCCCGAACGGCATTACTGTAAATTCGTAATGGCCGTAGCGAGTTCGGAAAGCCGTTTTGGGGATGTCCTCCCCCTTAACCTGGACCTGATGATAGCCCGACTGCAGGTCGATCTTTGAGAACACCGTCGCCCCCTGTAGTTGGTCGAAGAGGTCGTCGATCCTTGGCAGGGGGTATTTGTTCTTAACGGTGACCTTATTTATCTCCCGGTAGTCGATGCACAACCGGAGACTTCCGTCCTTCTTCCTCACAAACAGGACGGGCGCGCCCCAGGGTGACGCGCTAGGTCTGATGAAGCCCTTATCCAAAAGGTCCTCCAACTGTGCCTTGAGTTCCTTCAACTCCGCAAAGGCCATCCTGTACGGTGCCTTGGTGATGGGTTTGGTGCCGGGAAGTAGTTCAATAGGGAAGTCGACCTCTCGTTCCGGTGGCATTCCGGGGAGCTCTGCCGGAAATACATCCGGAAATTCCCTTACCACGGGACCGCTGATCCTTATCTGGGGAGCGGCCCTGAACTACCTATCGGCCCATTGGGTTCTCGGCTGCAAGGCATAGGGTGGAGCCTATTTATTCCTTGCATGGCCCTTAACGGGCCCCGAGTACACAAGGTTCTCCTATGCTTCGAAGCCCGCCCGCGTACATCAGCCGGGGAAGGCTTCGCCTAATACTTAAGGATTTTTAGAGAGAGGGAGAGAGAGAGAGCCTAATAGGGGTAGCAGGCTAAGGTGTAACAGGTGGTCCTAATCTAAGAGGGAAAAGAGAAACCAAATCTTACCTGCCGTTACTAGGTCTGGGACGTCGCGTCCTCCACTGTAGTATCCCGGGGAGTCCGTCCACAGCCCTTGGGCCAGCGTCGTACGGCGTGCTGGGGAAGGGACTTGACGTCTGAGGAGTCTGCGGATTGCTGGTCGCCGGGCAAATCCTTTGGCTGAACGGGGGCCGCAGCACTCCCTGGTCCTTCCTGCTGTGGTGGCGCGCCGGCGGCGGCGGCGGCGGGGGTGGGCCTCTGAGGGCAGAAGGCTCGGGAGTGGCTCGGGAGTGGTCCGGTAAGCCGCACTGATTGCAGTAATGGTACCTCCACGTATATTCCGCCACCGGGTGAGCACCCTCGCAGATTACGCACGGTCCCTGAGGTGGTTTCGCGCCCCTCGCTGGTGTCGGTTCGTCCTTTCGTGCTTTCTCTGGACGTCCTCCTCCTTGGCCCTCCGGGGCGGGGCCCCCCTTGCGGAACGGGTGTAGCAGTCTTCTCTGTCCCCTCCGGTCGCGGTGCCGGAGGCCTGGTGGCGCCCGGTTTCCGTGGGCACTCGTAGCGTGCGTGTCCTGGTCTGCCGCATCGGTAGCAGTAGCCGTGTCTCCATGGGCAATCAGTCACCTGATGCGCCCCACTACATATGGGACACGGCTTCCTCTGTGGTTTGGATTCTCCTCTCATCGCCTTTCCAAAGTTCCCCTCTGTCCTCGGGCGTTTGAGTGCCGGGCCCTGCTGGAAAGGGTCCTCCGCCGGACTGGGATAGGAATAACTCTGCCGAGCGCATGTCTCGGCCAGTTCTTGCTCTGCCTGCCGGGCCAACATAACCGCTTCGTTAAAAGTGGGGAACCCTGCCGGTGGCATTCCCCGATAGGCGCCGTCCCTGGCGTCTTGCTGGGTGCGGTCGACACCCTGGAAATCCTGAGTCAGTAGGCCTAGGCGCTCAGTGAGAGTTAGTATTTGCCCCGCTATGTCGCGCAGCTGGTTGCGGAGTAAGCGGTTGGCTGCGGCTACGGAATCCATCCTGTCCATTGAGAATGGTTAGCGCTCGGTGGCCGGATCCTGGCAGTTGTCTGCTGTGATACAAAGAAACCACGTTAACCCTAAGGTCATAACCCTAGCACCCTGTCTTACGATTACACCTATATTACGTCCCCTTTTTCCCCGTACTCTCACGTACTACGCACCTAGACCTTGGTTATCTCATGTCCAATTTGCTTGTGGCACCTTACACTGTGGATGTGGATCACGTCTACTATGGTTATGGTTGTTTTTCTCTGATACCATTTAATCTGTCACGCCCCCGAGGGTTTTTGAGTCTATCAAAGCGGAAAATTGCGTGTATTATTATTTTTTTCTTTCTTAAGAAGGTAACTTAAACCTCATCCCCGGTGCGTGCCAGACCGCCACATACACAAATTCTCTCTGCCCACGGACAGAGTCTCCTTTGTATATGCACGGCATCTCATTTACAACATCATACATCAACCATCACCCATACAATAGACATACATCGTCAAACAGAGTACAGTAATTTAACTAATGTTATAAAAGCGGCGTCACCGTTTGGAAAGGATAAAACCAGCGGTTGCAAAACCCGTGCCCACACGGCACTTCATTTTGAGAAAACATTTTCGAAATCATTTGGTTTATCATGAAAACATGCCGCGTATGAAAACATCCCTGAAAGTAATTAAAACGCATAGGTACATCTCATCCACAGTGCTATCTAATACATGCCCACGACTAATAAGATCCACAAGCAAATGAACTAATTAAAGTATAAGGAAGACGAGATAAAAACCCAAGTATCCTGACTACGGTCCTCGCGACGCAGTCTCACCGCCCTCCCGGCTAACGCACCTCGTAACACCTGTCACGGAGTGGGTAAAGTCAGTGACAAACAAAGTAGATGTCTAATAACAATAAGGAATACGGAGCAAACCAAATACACCGGAACCTTTCGCTAAAACCCTGCACATAATTAAGCTGGGCACCAACCCCAGATTTACCAATTAAGTTGGGCACCAACCCCAGAGTACCTGTCGGGGAGATTAAAGTCTCCCCTCGTGCGCAAACACTTTTTTGATGCTTTTAACCCCTTCACGGTGCTGGTGTGCTATTTTCAGCAGGCGCGAAGAGGTCCTCACGGCACCCACCCCTTTGTGAGGTACACGGGTCAAAAAGAGACCACTTCTCCAGAAAAGTACACCCATGCGGAGGCCAATCCGCCTGTGTACGTGCAGCATCCGAAACGGATTTGCCGAGATCGGCGTGTATTGAGCACCGCGACCGTAGCCGCTTCAATTGTTAGATAAAATACAACTATGCGAAAGGTTAAACTGTCCATCTACTTTGTTAGACAAATTAAGAGCATTTTAATGACGATAGATGCACTTACTGCACTTGTTGCACTTATCGCAACCGTACCCACCTAGTTGAAGAGAAGTCAGAACACCTGAATCCTTCGCGCACCCCCGCTGCGCTCCTGGACCAAAAGAAAGTCCGTAAGGATAACTATAGTCAAAAACGTGTACTAACATCCGAAAACAAAAGACCCAATTTACTCTTTTCGGTGGAAAAGTCCAACACCGTCCGGGTTGACGAAAACCGGAAATCCCGCGCCGCCGTCGACGTCCGCCGGAGCCCCGCGCGGTTCGGAACCGCGCGGCGTGTCTCGGCGACGCCCACGCGGCGCGGTGCCTCGTGCGGGTGTTGCCCGTGCGGCGGCCGCGCGGCGCCCGCGCGGTGCCCGCGCGGCTGCGGGTCCGCGTGGGTGCCGCCCGCGCGGCAGCCACGCGGCGCCCATGCGGTGCCCGCGCGGTTGCGGGTCCGCGTGGGTGCCACCCGCGCGGTAGCCGCGCGGCGCCCATGCGGTGCCCGCGCGGTTGCGGCTCCGCGTGGGTGCCGCCCACGCGGTAGCCGCGCGGCGCCCATGCGGTGCCCGCGCGGTTGCGGGTCCGCATGGGTGCCGTCCGTGCGGTAGCCGCGCGGCGCCCATGCGGTGCCCGCGCGGTTGCGGGTCCGCATGGGTGCCGTCCGTGCGGTAGCCGCGCGGCGCCCATGCGGTGCCCGCGCGGTTCCGGGTCCGCGTGTGTGCCGCCCGTGCGGTAGCCGCGCGGCGCCCGCGCGGGTATGGCCCGCGCGGTGCCCGCGCGGTCCCGTCGCCGCTTGCGGCGATGGTGGCCGTCCGCGACTCTCCCCCACGCGATGCCCTAGCGGCACCGCGTGCCTCCGCCGTCCGTTCCGTGCCCTAGCATGGCGACGATGACGGCGACGGCGACGGATACGACGGAGAAACCCAAGAACTCAAACAAAAAGGACGACGAAAAAATCCCAAATAATTTGTAACAATTATTTTACTAACCGAAGATCGACGGGAAGGTTGTCCGGTCGCGTTCTTGCCTTCGGTTCGAAGTCCGGGAAGATCGGGCTCCTTCTCTTTCTCCTTTCCCTTTCTTTCGGCTAGGGTTCCGTCTTTTCCTTTTTCTCTTCTCGCCGATTAGGGTTTTTATTTTTCTTTTCTTTTCTTTCCGATAATCGGGATCCCTTATATAGCTCGTATTATATCTTTAATTAATTTCCTCTTTAATTCGTACGTAAGAGAATTCTATTTTCCGTCTTCGGATAATTAATTAACTAATTAATTATCCCCTACGAGATAACCCACCTTATCTCTAATGGGTGCAAGATATTTTGCACGGATTCCGATGCATGACTAATCACCGTATCACTAGGAATTCCGTTCCGGGAGATCCCGATATCGGATTTCAGATCCGATCGCACCATCGGCCTTCTTTTTCCGCGCTCTATCGCAGAAAAATACCAGCACCACACAACGGCCAACTTTTAAGAATTGAATAATTTTATTTCCCTTAAAGGCTTAAATGACTATATGTGGGTCAAAAATACCCCTAAGGGCCGGATCACTACAATACCCATGTGGATTTCTACGATACCTACCAAGAAAGAGAAATTACTTCTCCCGAAAAAGAAACCCTAGCCGGAGAGAAAAGAAAGAAAGAGGAAAAAGCGAAACCCTAACCGGAAGAGAAAAGGAAGAAAGAAGGAGAAAGCGGAGGGACCTGATCATCCCCGACGAACGTGCCGAAGCCTGGAGCGTGAATGGATCGCCTTCTCCGATGAATCGCGGTGAGCGATGCTCCTTTCGATTTTTGTTTCGGGATTTTTGTAGTCGGTTTTAGTTTGTCGCCGTCCCGGGATTGTTGCCGCACCCCGGACGGCGCCGCGCGGGACAAAGCCCGCGCAGCCGGGCTGCCCGCAGCGCCGCGCGAGGCTGGCCCCCGCGCCGCGCTGCAGGCGGCGCCGCGCGGGGCAAGCCCGCGCGGCCGGGCCGCCAGCAGCACCGCGCGGGGCTTGCGCCCGCGCCGCGCTGCTGGCGGCACCGCGCGGGTCAAGCCCGCGCGGCCGGGCCGCCCGCAGCGCCGCGCGGGGCAGGCGCCCACGCCGCGCGGGGCAAGCCAGCGTGCGGCCAGGCTGCCGCAGCGCCGCGCGGGGCTGGCATCCGCGCCGCGCTGCAGGCCGTGCCGCGCGGGGCTAGTGCCCGCGCGGTCGCGCCACTAGTGCCCCCGCGGTCGCGCCGCTGGTGGGGGCCGCGTGGGGAGGTTGCCCGCGCGGCCGTGCCGTATGCAACACCGCGCGGGGCTGGTCCCCGCGCGGCCGAGCCGCATGCGGTGCCGCGCGGGGCCGGTGCCCGCGCGGCAGCATGGCATGCATCGACGCAGTGGTGGCTGCGTCGTCCGACGCACGTTGTCGCTACCGCCATGCCGAGTCGTTGGTAGTCTTTTCAGGTTTTTGGATTCGGTTTATTTACAGATTATGTTTCCGATCTGACCGCGGTTCTTTGGGGACTATTTTTAGGTCCGAGTGCCGATTGTGAGCGTTGTTTCGGTCTCAGGTGTTCCGGTCAGCACATTCGAGGTGGGTACCTTTGGTTATTTTCGGTGTAATGTCGTTCCCGTGTATTTCGTATGATTAAAGTAGATGTTTTGGTAAACTATCTAACCCCATTGCATGTAAATCCCGTTTTATATTCTAACTGAGGCGGCTGAGGTCGCAGTACTGTTTATATTCTAACCGAGGCGGCTGAGGCCGCAATATTATTTATATGCTCCTATTGCTTACACGCACACCGGCGGTCTGGCCACCGCACAGGGTGTATTTTTCCGGAAAGATGGTAAGGATTACCCATGTACCCCACGAATAGGGATGATGGGGACCCCTCACGGTGAGGCAAACTGCTACTTGGGCAGCGGAGCGGTTGGAGGCACCAAGAATTGAGCACGGTATTTGGGGTTAGGGCCCAACTTGTTTCTAATTCTGGGGTAGGGGCCCAGCGTGATTGTGACAGGGATTTAGCGGTACATGAGGGGAAAGTGAATGCTCTGGTGAATTCGGTTTGTCTTTTCAGTTTATTGCATTTACTTGTTTACATCTACTTTATCAGTCATTGACTACCCACACTGTGACAGGTCCAAGCAGGGGTGGGAACCGGGACGACAGTGAGGCATCGGTTAGAGGACCCTAGCCATTGAGGCTATTAAACTTTACAGTTTTATGGTTATCTCTTTTAGTGTTTGGTTAGTATAACTGTGAATTACTTGTGGATTGTTTATTGTGGATGTTGGATTGAGGACTTAGTGTAGGAATATCTACTTATATCTGTCAATGTTGAGATGTATGAATGCGGCTCGTTTTCAAATACAAACATGGTTTCAAAAGAGTTTTCAAACCAAGTGTCGTGTGGGCATTGATTTCTAAACCCGTGGATTTATCCTTTCAAGCAAGGTTGCCGCTTAAAAGAGATTGCGAAAAGGTTTTGTAAAACTGGGTGTCGTGTGGACACCGTCTTTCAAACCTATGGTGATTATGATTGTATGGTTTAGTGTAATCTCTCCTTATTATCGTTCAATGATTGCATGGTTAAAGTATTTGTCGTGGTCGGAACGACGTACATAAACAAATGAGGCTCCGCCCGTTTGGGGAGTGAATTTGTATATGTGGCGGGTCTGGCGCGCACCGGAGGCGAGGTTCATTTAAAGGGAAAAAATATGTATACGTTTTTCGCTCTTTTAGAACCTCTGAGGGGTGACAACGCGTGCGCGGGAGCAGGCGGGGGCAGGTGCGCTGTCGTGCGGGGGCGGGGGGCAGGCGGGCAGGTGGCGCCATAAGCGTGGGCACCATGTGGCGCCCCGCGGTTGGCGGGCGCCACCCACCCCGCGGAGCAGGTCGGGCCACGTGGCGGGCCCGAATGGCCCCGCACCCGCGTGTCCCGTGTTCGGGACACGCGGCGCATCCTGAGAGATCCGGGCGCTGCGCGTTGGGGTGCCGTGTCCCCTGTTTTGGGGCCCGAATGGTTCGGGAGCCCGAAAGGTTCGGGCGCCCGAAAACGTACCCTGAACCGCCTTTTTTTCCCTTTGTTCCCTGGCCTATAAATAGGCCCTCTCTCCCTTTTTTTGGGGTTTTTTGGAGGATTTTCGAGGAGGGATTTCTGGCAGAGCTTCTTCACCTTGTCTTCTACACTTCCAAGGATTGTGAGAATTTTTGGAGGCCACGGCATCGGCGTTTTCTGCGACGCGACGCACTTTGACGCTCCTTCATTTTTGGCTTCTACCGTTGCATTTCAGTGCGTGAGGCCCTATGAGCTGCACCAATGAAGTTTTGAGCCAATTTTTGTGGCACCGCGTTCATGAGAGGTACGCCTTTGATTTCCGTGCTGATTACTTTGCTCTGTTTCGAGTTTTTGGTGGGGTTTTTGAGGCATCTTTTGACCCTCTTTTTCCGCGACGATGTTTTGGACAGCAGAGCTTGTTGGATTTTTATCTTGGTGCCCGGTTGTCGTATTTCAGCCTGTGAGAACTCGATCGACATCTACGTTTCGAGAGGAACGCGACCGTATTTTTATCAAAATTTCCAGAGGAGTTTTCGAAGGTGTTATTTAAGCTTCTTCGTGACTGATTTCCGCAGACTTGTGACTGTGAGAGAATTTGGCTTACCACAATGTTTTGGGCGTATCTTGGCCTACGGTTGTCGGAACGAGATGTATAAATACTCGATTTGTATCTACTGGTTGCGAGGATCGCAACCATGATTTTTCTGGATTTTCGGAAGACTGCACGCAAGTGGAAATCCCCTATCTCTTTGCTGGATTGTGAAAACAGCAAACACTGTTTGGTGTGTGTGGGGTATTGATTAGTGTATTGTGGTTGTGATGTTGGTTGGAGCAGAGGCTTGTGCGACTGAGTACCGAGGGTGCAGTTTTAGCGGATTTTGATAGTGAGTGACTGCGCACTTCATCGACTTCAGCTTTGCCTGCAGAAAGCGATTCAGATGTGTTGCTTCATCTCCAAAACCGGTGGACGGTTCTCTAATTCTATCTGTTAGAATGCATGCATGTTTAGGATACAATTTATGTGATTGAGGGGTAAGCTTAGTAATGGTAATTGTATGAGGAATTGCATGATTTATTTGTGTTATGTCATATGACAATTGCAATAGTGGATATCCTTGTGGATGGTTAATGTAATCTTACCCAAGGGAATGTTACCCTCTGTGATTGATAGCATGCTTGATTAATGTACAACCAATATGAGTGAGATGTAAGCATCGGAATTGGCCCAGATCATGTGGATTGATTCTTACTTGATCATTGTACATGTTTTAGAGGATTTGAGATCTAGCATATTGTAGATGGCTATGTTCATTTTATAATAGATGAGATAGAGATCATGATCGATTACCCATTGGCATATTTATACGGGATTGATTTATTATAGTAGCGATTTATTAGCATGCCATGTTAGCACATAGCCTTTCGTGAGGATTGATTATTCGAGGGGAGAGGATGATATATTTATGTGTGGGTACTACTCTGAGAAGTTATTATGGACCATGGATTATAGACATGTGTAGTTCATTAGCGAATTTGGCATGTTGTTTATACCAATGTAGAGCTACTATTTGTCATACTCTTACTTCTATCTTTCTTGAGGACAAATGCATGTTTGTATGGACATCTAGAAAGGCCATCTTTTACTGCTACACTATCATGTTGGAACTTGACTTAGGAGAAACCATCTTTGCTTCTCTTCTCCTTTTTAGTCAGTCTTGTGGTTCGTGTTGCTCGGGTTCGAGCGGGGGTTTGGGATAGTGTAGCCGGGATCTTGGAGTCAGGGACAGGTTGTTCATGATTGTGGGTTGTGGGTGTTACGGCGACCGCGGACATTGGGCGGTTGACCGGAGGTTACTTGTGCATCAGATTGGAGATCAGGTTTCTTTAGTGGATGGATTTTCCCACTTCGATTAGAGTCGTGATCCAGTCCTGCTATATTATGATACTTGTTACAGTGATACTTTACTCATGTGGGCCGCTCCCCTCGAGTGCCACTCCGGAGTGTGCGACCGTGCCGGTCAGGAGCCGGTCTGTTACTTATTTTGGGATGCGACCGTGCCGGTCAGGAGCCGGTCTGTATCCCGCGTATGAGTTCTTGAGTTCGACAGTAGAGCAGGCAGTGCCGGGTTCTATACCGGTCCACCTGATTGGGTTTATTTTAGGCAGGTACTTTTATTGTTGCACTCGTGTCGGGGGGCTGAGTGGAGTCTAGTAGCTGTGATTAGACCAGTACTAGTGTCGTTTGGAACCGTTGGGCTGACGGTGGTCCCGGGGGCGTTTTCAGGACTTTGACCGTTTTGCGAGATGTTGAGGATCTTGAGTCTTTTCGTTCTGAGAGAGAGCGAGGATTTCGACTATAGCCTGCATGTGCCACTATTCGATAGCGAGTTAGTCTGATTGGACACCCTACGTTGATACACTAGGGCGGCGCAAGCTTGACTTGACCAGATGTAGCAGTCAGCTCGATTGGGTTGATTGTGAACCTCGTGTGCGAGTAGTTGCATTTTCTTTCATCGGTTTTCCCCATTGAGCATTTAGATAGAGGCATGGTAGCTGTTTAGTATCTCCAGCTTTTCTTTTCAGTCTTTACTGCATTGTTATCTTATGCCTCTAGTAGACATAGTGGGCAGACCGTCGGGCCTGGTGGCGGTACCCACAGAGAACTCCCTGTTGGTGTAGTTCTCACACCCGTTGGGGGTTTTCCCCCTACGTTTTCTTTCCTCTCCTTTGTTTTGCAGAGTCTTAGAAGGTGTTGCTGATTCTGCGGTTGCTTTTCGAGGCGAGGGAGTCGCGAGTTAGATCCCTACCTATCTTTGGAGAGTAGCTGTACCCCCCTACATTGGAGATTTTTAGTACAGTGAGTAGATTAGTTTTATTCTGCTTTTGAGAGATTGTTGTAGTGAAGATATAACTTGTACTGAGAGCCTGTACACTGGTGTATTATTATTTAAGTTTACCTCCCTGTAGAGTTCTGTGTTATTGTATCAGAGGATTTTTGTAATATCATAGATTTTTTTGTAACACTTTATACCTCCTGCTAATAAAGTGTCCATTTAAACTAATTAATGTAGCGCGTTTACTTAAGTCGATAATTTGGAGGTGCGGGTATTTTTCTGCGATAGAGCTCGGAAAACGGAGAACGGCGGTGCGTACAAATTATCTCTTTCCGGATAGAAAAGAGGAAACCCTAACCGGAGAGAAAAGAAAGAAAGAAATAAAGAAAAGAGAAAAGGGAAAAGGCGAAACCCTAATCGGAAGGAAACGGTGGAAAAGAAGGTGAAGGCCAAAGGACCCAAACCCTCCCGACGAACGTGCCGAAGCCGGGAGAGTGAACGGATCACCGTCTCCGACGATTAGAGGTAAACAATATTTAATTTCTTACAAGTTTCGCTCGGTTTTCGGTTTTGGGGTTTCGTTATCTTTCACGGAGTCTTAGGAGGAGTCGTCGCTACCCTAGGCGTCGTCGCCGCGGAGCCCCAGGGCATCACCGCCGCGACCGGGATGCGCGGCGCGCGGGGACGGTGCCCGCACGGTCGCAACAAGTGCCGCACGGGACCAAGGTCCCGCGAGGCCGAGGATAGGGTAAGCGCCGCGCGGGGCCGGTGCCCGCGCGGCCGCGACAAGTACCGCGCGGGCGGGCGCCCGCTGGGCGGTAACGCGCGCCGCGCCGGGCACATGCCCGCGCAGCCGCGGCACGTGCCACGCGGGCGGGCGCCCGCGCGGCGGCGGCAGCACGCGCCGCCCGGGGCTCATGCCTGCGCGGCCGCGGCTGCATACCGTGCGGGCGGGCGCCCATGCGGCGGCGGCAGCACGCGCCGCGCGGGGCTCAGGTCCGCGCGGCCGCGGCTGCATGCCGCGCGGGCAGGCGCCCGTGCGGCGGCAGCAGCACTCGCGGCGCGGGGCTCATGCCCGCGCCGCCGTGGCTTCATGTCGCGCGGGCGGGCGCCCGCGCGGTGGCGGCAGCGCGCGCCGCGCGAGTCTTATGCTCGCGCGACCGCGGCTGCATGCCGCGCGGGCAGGTGCCGCGCGGTGGCGGCGGCAGCGCGTGCCGCACGGGGCGCAAGCCCGCGCGGCCGCGGCTAATGCCGCGCGGGGTCTGTGCCCGCGCGGCCGCGGCAAGTGCCGCGCAGGGCCGGTGCCCGCGCGGCCGCGGTTTGCGCCATGCGAGAAAAGGTCCGCACGATCGCGGAAGGTGCCGCGCGGGGTTGGTGTCCATGCGGCCGCGGCTTGCACCGCGCGGAGCTAGGGCCCGCGCGGTCACGGCAAACGCCGCGCGGCGCTGGTGCCCGCGCGGTCGTACGACCCGCGACACCCCGGGGGCGGCCGCGTCGCTCGACGCGCACGGGCTCCACCGCCGGGTCAAGTTGTCCTTAGTGTTTTGAGTTGTTGGGCTCGGTTTATCCATTATTATATTTCTGTTCTGACCACGGCTTTTTTGGGGACTACTTCTATGTCCGGGCGTCAACAGAGAGCGAGGTTCGATCTCCGGAGTACACGTTTCGCATAATCAAGGTGGGTAGGTGTTGGTTATTACCGGTGTGGTGTCGTTTCCGAATACTCGTTTTGATAAAGTAGATATGGTTATAGTTTGACTAACACCCTAGCATGTGAATCCCTTTTACTATTTCAATCAAGCTGCTACGGTCGCAGGTGCGTTATACTTTTCTGGTTATTGCGGCTGAGGTCGCAAGGCAATAAAAATACTCATATTGCTTACACGCACACCGGCAGTTTGGCCACAGCAGAGGGTGTATTTTTTTGGAAAGATGGTAAGTCATTTACCCGTGTACCCCACAAGGGGAGGTTAGTGGGGACCCCTCAAGGGGAGGCGGCTGCTACTTGGGCAGTCGAGGGGTTGGAGGCACCAAGGAGTTGAGTACGGTATTGGGGTTGGTGCCCAAAATATTCTGAAAGCTGGGGTAGGTGCCCAGCGGGACTTTCAACAGGGATTTAGCGAAACATGAGGGGGAGGGGAAAAGTAAATACTCCAATGACGCGGTGTGTTCTTTCTATTTATTGCGTTTACTTGCATGTTCTCTACTTTATCAGTCACTGACAACCCACACTGTGACAGGTTCGAGTAGGGGTGGATTTCGGGACGACGGTGAGGCATCAGTTAGAGGACACTAGCTAAGAGGGCTAGTAAAACGATACTTTATTTTATTTACCTTTGGTTATGGCATTACTATGGTTAGTTTAACTTTGATTCATATACTGTGGTTTCTGATGGATGTTGGGATGAGGATTCTCTTGTAACTAACTGGTGAATGATAGGATGTGTAATTGTGGCTTGTTTTCAAATACAAACCGGTTTCAAAGTTGTTTTTAAAACAAGTGCCGTGTGAGCACCGATTTTAAAACCCCTAGATTTATCCTTTCAAGCTAATGGCCGCACAAAGAGTTTGCGAAATCGATTTTGAAAACTGGGTGTCGTGTGGGCGCCGATTTTCAAAACCCCTGGGTTTATGCTATAGACTGTATAAGATAGCGGTGATGGTTTGACGTACTTATCCTCTCCTCGTTGCATGTCATGATTGGAATGGTTAAAGTATTGGACTTGTTGGTGACGCCGTGCATATACAAAGGAGACTCCGCCCGTTTGGGGAGTGAATTTGTATATGCGGCGGGTCTGATACGCGCCGGAGGCAAGGTTCATGTAATTATTTAAGAAAAAAAAAATGGGTACGTTTTCCGCTCCTTTAGAACCTCCGGGGCGTGACAGATTTTATGGTATCAGAGAAAACAACTTTAACCAAGGTGATCACGACCAACATCGACAGAATGTATTATCACGAGTGACTAACCAAGTTGATAACCAAAGTATAGGTGTGTCACGTATTAGCGTGAGCGCGGGGAAAAAGGGGATAGAGTCCCAGTGTTTGTAGATCAAGATGCTAGACCAATTAAGTCTAGGACTAACTTGGTTTCTTTGTATGCACGGTTAATGGCCCGAAACCGCTCTTCAATCGATGGTGCAGAAGAGGATTCGACGGTTCCCGCAACAGTGGAGAATCGGCTACTCCAACAACGGATTACACGACATGGCTTAGCTTTTTCTTTTTTTTTAGGAAAGACGAACCCCACACGGCTCGCCTTCACAAGGATGGTCTACATAGTGACACTATTCGGGTAATACCGACGGTGGGTTTATCCGCTTACCAAGAAGTGATCGACAGGACTATGGTGGTGGGGCGGGAAGTGGTCATTTCACGCTCCCGGCAGAAGGATCATGAGCCTGCCGGGGGCCGAGAACGACCTCAGCCATAACCCGGGAATGACTTTCCCAACGGGAGTCGACCACCCTAGTATCCAAAGACGCCCCAAGGAACCTGAAGCTCATCAGACAAGGGGACCGATCCGCCAAGGAGTATCAACGAGAATTCGTAAGGCTGGCCAATTATGTTCCCTTTGTCATAAGGGATGAAGCTTACACGCACGCTTCTTCGTAGACGGATTACGGAACAATATTTTCGAAGTTGTACAAGCAGAGGATCTTCACACCTTCCAGAGAGTGGTGGATGGGGCCACCATAGTTGTGACACCCCCGGAATTTGGATTAGTCCTCTATATAAATGATATAATAGGACTAAATCTCTAACCTGGCTATAGCATTTTGGATGGTGGCAAGATCCAAGAGGAACATGAGAGTTAAGCGTGCTAGAGCTAGAGTAGTTCTAGGATGGGTGACCCCCTGGGAAGTGGGGCGTCTCAGTTGGTATCAGAGCCATTCACCAGCCGGAAATATGAGGTGAGTCTCGGCTGAGCCAGGATTATATAACGGGTAGAGCGAGGCTCCCCGGCTAATGACCGTTGTGAGTGGAGTGCAGCTCCTCACAAGGTCGGCTAAGGCTAGCGAGACGAGTCTCACATCGCCTGGTGCTTGTGAGTGTGCTTGAGCCTAACGTGGACGTCAGGGCTTAAAGGGGGGAAGAATGTGACACCCCCGGAATTTGGATTAGTCCTCTATATAAATGATATAATAGGACTAAATCTCTAACCCGGCTATAGCATTTTGGATGGTGGCAAGATCCAAGAGGAACATGAGAGTTAAGCGTGCTAGAGCTAGAGTAGTTCTAGGATGGGTGACCCCCTGGGAAGTGGGGCGTCACAATAGTGGGGCGCGGATTTGCGGTGACGCGCGCCCGACGAGAGGACTCGGAGTACAACAAGGACAAGAAACGACCCCAGCCCTTCTTCGGAGGGGGATTTTCTAGCAGGGACCAGCCTTACATCATCTACAGAGGAGCACCCCGGGGGAAATTATCCGTTTCAGAAAGCACGACCATTGCTTCTAATATGACAAACTGGGACAGTTCCGCTTTAACTGCCCCGAACCCGGGAACAATATTTTGGAGTCACGACACGGATGAGAGGTCTTATGCGACGACATGACAAAGGACGCACTACCCGAGGGAAGTAGTAGCAGGAAGGACCCCTTACGAAGAGTAATGTTGGTCTTGACCCCAGGAGAACCCTTAGAAGCAAATACTTTGTACCTTCCTGCCCAATAAGGATATGAAGACTTAGTTGTCTATGGTGTTGGCCTTTTATTTATGGGTCAAATAGGTCCAACTTTCTACCACGAGACAATAGGCCCAGGGGACTAGTGAGTTGGGTTGGGTGAGCCCAATAGGTTGAGTGGGCTGCGGTCCACAATAGACCTAACAGCAAGAGGCCCAACAATAGACCCAACGTACAGGTGGGTTGAGTCCGATCGAGATCTATGGCGTGGGGTATGCCGCTTTAAGTGAATCGGTTGCGCACCTCTAAAAAGCTTAAGCTTTTGGGGCTAATGGTTAGCACCAACGATCCGACATTTGTGACTTAGTGGTGTCACTGCTAAGAGAATTTGAGGGGATACTCGGAAGGGATGAGCTTACCGAGTAACAGGTGCTAGTTGATTGCGAGAAACCGAGAGTGCCGTCTTGGGGCACACCTGTTCTATTCATACGGAAGAAGGACGGGAGTCTACGATTGTGCATCGACAATCAGGGAATAGATAAAGTCATAGTATAGAACAAATACCCCTTATCTTGGATTTATGACCTATTCGACCAACTACCAGGAGCGACGGCGTCTTCAAAGATTGATCTGCAGTCCGAAGAAATGACATACCGAAAACAGTCCTTCGAACTCGATGTGGTCATTACGAGATTATGGTTATACCATTTGGACTCATAGTCGCTCCAGCGGTGTTCATGAAAGTGATGAACAGGATCATGGAACCTTTCTTAGACCAGTTTGTAGTGGCCTTTATAAATGACATCCCGATCTACGCTCGCACAAACAAAGAGCACGAGGAACACTTGCAAGTGATCCTCCCGATCCTCCGGTACCAGAAATTGTTTGCCAAACTCAAAAGGGGTGAGTTCTGGCTCCGCGAGGTAGACTTGTTGGGACACATAGTCTCAGTGTTGGGAATAGTGGAGGACCCGAGGAAGATAGAATCCGTGACCGACTGGGCTCGGCCAGCGACGAGGACAGAAATCCGAAGCTTTCTAGGACTGGCGGGGTACTACAGACGTTTCGAGGAAGACTTCTCAAAGATAGCCGCTCCCGTGAATCGACTAACCAGGATAGGGGAGAAATTCGTCTGGTCAACCCAATACCAGAAGAGCTTCGAGGAACTTAAAGACAAACTCACACGGGCACCGGTACTCACATTGTCGCAGCCCGGTGAGGACTACGAGATCTTTTGTGATGCATCTCGAAGCGATCTTGAAAGCATATTGATGCAACAAGGGAAGGTCATAACTTACGCATCAAGATAGCTCAAGGATTACGAGCAGAACTATCACACACGCGACTTGGAGCTCGCGGCAGTCGTGTTTGCCTTAAAGCTCTGGAGACATTACCTCTAAGGGGCGCACTGTAATGTGTTGTCCGATCACTAGAGCCTCAAATACTGGTTTACACAAAAGGAATTGGACTTATGGCAGCGGCGATGGCTGGAACTACTGAAGGACTACGATTTGTCCATCCATTACCACCCCGGGAAAGCAAACGTGGTAGCCGATGCCTTGAGCCGGAAGGGACAAGCGGGGGAGACGACACTGTGCACCCTTACCCAACAGGATCGGCTAATTGCACAATTCTCGCAACTGAGACTGGAGGTGGTGCCAGCAGGAGCGGTTACGAAATTTATGTCCTTGGAAATAAAGCCTACGCTGATAGAGAGGGTCGCGGAAGGCCACGCGACGGACCCACAATTACAGCAAGTGCGGGACAGGTTATCCTCGGAACCAGGTGGGGATTTTGTGATCGGTGTTGACGACGTGTTGAGGTTCAGGGGACGAGTCTGCGTACCTGAAGTGCCAGAACTAAGGAATGAAATTCTGGCAGAAGCGCATAACACCCCCTACACTGCGCATCCTGGAGGTACGAAAATGTACAGAGACCTAAGACAGACCTTTTGGTGGCCTAAACTAAAGAACGATGTGGCGCAGTTCGTGGCGCGATGTTTGGTGTGCCAACAGGTGAAGGCGGAGCACCAACGACCGGCGGGAAAACTACAACCATTGCCCATACCGGAGTGGAAATGGGAACGGATCACCTTGGATTTTGTGACCGGTTTTCCGCGATCGCAACAAGGACACGACGCGATATGGGTCATCGTGGACCGTCTGACGAAATCGGCCCACTTCATACCGATTCACACGACGTGGACTAGGGATCGGCTGGCGCAAACCTATATCGACGAGGTGGTGAGGTTGCATGGAGTACCATCATCCATAACCTCGGACAGGGACACGCGCTTCGTGTCAAACTTTTGGCGGAGTCTGCAGCAGGCGTTGGGGACCAAGTTGCGGTTTAGCACGGCTTTTCACCCGCAGACGGACGGGCAATCAGAGCGAGTGATACAGATTCTTGAGGATATGCTTCGAGCTTGTGTGCTCGGCCTGGGGGAGGGGTGGTCGCGTTACCTACCCCTCATGGAATTTGCTTACAATAATAGCTATCAGGCTAGTATTCGGATGGCCCCGTACGAAGCCTTGTACGGACGCCGGTGTCGATCGCCCATTTGCTGGGACGACTTGGGAGAACGGAAACTCTTGGGGCCAGACCTCGTAGAGGAAATGGAAGCAAAGGTGCGCCTTATCAGACAGCGGTTGTTGACCGCCCAGAGCCGACAGAAAAGTTACGCGGACCAGAGGCGACGGGAGTTGGAATTTACGGTAGGGGATCATGTGTTGCTACGCGTGTCACCGTCTAAGGGGATGAGGCGGTTCGGCATAAGAGGAAAGTTGAGCCCACGGTATGTTGGATCGTTCGAGGTCTTAGAGCGCGTGGGCCCGGTGGCATACCGGTTGGCCTTACCGACAAATCTTGTTCAGGTGCATAACGTTTTCCACGTTTCGATGCTCCGGAAGTACTTATCTGACCCGTCGCACGTCCTCGACGCCTCGGCCGTTGAACTGCGGGAAGACTTGAGCTTCGAGGAAACGCCGATGCGGATCTTGGCAAGAGAAGAGAAGAACCTTCGAAACCGGACAATCCCCTACGTAATGGTGCAATGGAGTAACCACGAGGAGAGCGAGGCGACGTGGGAACTTGAAACGAAAATGAGAAAGAGTTACCCTGAATTATTTAGCGAGGGTTGAGGTTAAGTTTCGAGGAATAAACTTCTTTTAAGAGGTGAGTGGTGTAATATCATAGATTTTTTTGTAACACTTTATGTTGGGTTATATGTAATAAGGATCTAAATAGGGGAAAAAAAAACACCTAGAGGGGGGTGAATAGGTGTAAACGTATAAACACTCAAAAATCGTTGTGATAAAAACCCAATGCGGAAATAAAAAATAATACGCAAGATTTTTACGTGGAAAACTCCATCACCGGAGTAAAAAACCACCGGACCGATAACACGGCAGAAATCCACTAGAATTAAAACACGTACAAGGTGATTTACCGTACACACTTACGACTCAACCTTTTCCATACGCTCCTAGAGGATCTTCTCCGCTCGCTCCACGACGCTTCTCGAATCCACGATCTGCGCCCAACGCCGAATCCACGGCGTCCAACGTCGAATCCACGACGTCCGACCGAATCCACGGTCTTCACCCAATAGCACCCTTCGAATCCACGAACGTGCCTCGCTCCGAATCCACGAGAGCGGTTGAACCTTGAATCCACAAGGACACGCGAATCCACGCGCCGATTTTTGGGGTAAATCATTGTTTTTGGTGGTGATGATCCGCCGAATACTTAGATCAAAGATAGATCGAAAATACCATCTAAGTATTCATTAGTTTGATTCAACTCAAGATGTGAGTATGAAAACCTAGAATCAAACTAATCAATATAGATGAAGAAACATAGAGTATTCTCTAATGATTTCCTTTCTTCTCTATATGTGGATCTACAGGCGTATATAAGAAAATGACGGCTATTTTTATTTTCAGCCTCTTTTTGGATTAACCCTAGAAAAAGAGTCATAGGGTCTATTTATAGGTTTGAAACCCTAGGAAGGAGATAAGAATCAAAAACCTAACATTTCTGGAAATTTTACGGACGGCGATCCGGATCGGATTAGCTGTGATCCGGATCGTCGTAACGAGTCAGGCAATTCCAGAAAAACGAAGGTTCGGGATCCGGATCGAAGTGCTTGATCCGGATCGTTCATATAGTTCACCAAACATCAACGTTCGGGATCCGGATTGCGAAGCCTGATCCGGATCGTTCAAGGAAGATGGTAAACTCAGTGTTCGGGATCCGGATCAAGAGAGGCTACGATCCGGATTGAACTGGTGTATGAACGAACCACCTTCGGGATCCGGATCGAACAACCTGATCCGGATCCTGAACATGTCCCAAGTCCAGTTTTTGATTTTTATGCAATTAAAGATTCTTCCAAGTGTTTCTACACTACAAGAAGTATTCGGATCACACAAAATCTTTAGTTAAACATACCTGATCCTTTTGAATTCTTCTTTCTTGAGATTGAGTTAAATGATCCAACTTTCTTCACCTTCAATCTTCAAGACTTGAGACTTTCACGAAACTACGCCAACTCAAATTCCGTAACAATCTCCCTCTTTGGCGGTTTCGTGACAAAACACAGATCCACTAAAGAAAATTCAAAGAGATATTTTTGTTGCTATCACCATACAACAAAAATTTACAATGGAGATCCGAAAATTTAAAAACATGAGATAAACTCCTAAAACAGACTCTAGACTTAGACATCTGTACTCTCTGCACAAAGAAATCATTCTTGACAAAAAGAGATCGTTAGATACCTCAAGAATATTTAGCATACAAAACCTAACAGAGATAGAGTTTATGTGATCATCATGACATTGAGTAATTCAGATATGTAATAAGATCACAATCAAACATTGACATATCTTCTAAGCAATAAAATTCCAAATGTCATAACTTTGCTTTGTTAGTAATCAACAACTTGTTAGTAATAATACATGTCCAAATAGTTAGTCGAATAGTTAGTAGGAACATGCAACAAATCACAAGATAAAAACCAAAGTTGTGATACTTACCTTTCACCAAAGTCAAAGTTGAAATGATACTTACCTTGATGTTCACACATTCACATCAATCATTGTTCAATCATTGTTCAAGTTCTCTCTAAACTCTCTCCCCCTTTTTGTCACAAACAAAGCCAAAGATTACAGAAGTGGAGAGAATGGTTAACAGTTAAAGTTGGAGAACTAAAGACTAAAATTAAAACTTAAAAACCTGCACAAAAGAAGGATTTAAACATATGCATAATAAACAGAAATTGGAAGGATACGGATTATTCAGACTCGTCTGAACTGATACAGCCGAGAATTTGGAATATCTTCTTTAATCGCTTGTTCATTGATGATTGATTCTTATTTACCTTCTTTATTTCTTCCTTTACCTCAATTAGTTCATTTGATATACGTTCTTGCTCGTTGGAGAGCCTTTGCGGTTCTTTATAGATTGAGGTAACAGATGCATCATCATCAGAAGTTGATTGCGGTGCTTGTTGTGCCGGAGGTGCTGGTTGGACTGGAGGAGCTGCTGCTGGTGCAGAGGTTGTTGCTTGTTGTTGTTGTGCTCGTTGCCGGTGAAGAGGTATGAAAGGTTCATCTGGCTTCGTCGAAAGAGACTTTACAATTGTTGTGTCATTGATCGTTCCTAGACTGTGCAGATAGGAACTCGCATTTGTGTCAGCTTTAAATTTGCGAAGAATGCGCATGATGATCATTGGATAAGGTAGTCTCTCTGACAGATGAGCTTGCTCCACATATCGTGCCATCCTTGACCAGATGACGTAGGGAATGTTTAAGTTAGCTCCCATTGCTGCTGTGGGGTTTCCAAGTAGATAAAGGAATATCATTCTTTCCCACCGAAGAACCTTTGTGTTCATGTTTGGAATAACATTGTAACAAACAATGAGGTTTAAGAGGCGGTACTCTGGTCGTAGTTCTTTCGAGAAAACGGAGTTTCCTGTCGACCGAGTATTTGGAACACAGATTCCATCAACTACCACTCTCCATGAGTAGGTGTTGAAGACTTGATTCTTCAGGTAATGAGTGCCATCGGCTCGGGCGTCCATCCCTAGTACTTCTCCAATTAGCTGAGGCGCTACTTTAATTCTGACATTCTTGACTAATGTTTGAAAATCCCGACGCCCGCTTTCCTGATCAACTAGATAGCAGGCATTCTGATAAAACATCCTCACTGAGTGAAGACAATACCCAGTGGTCTCCGGGAAATCGCAAATGGAAGCAAGACCTATCTGGTCAAACAAAGTCCCAAACGTCCGAGAACGCTGCTTTAAGGCTTTTACATCAACATGCCTTTCTCCAATGCATTCTCTGTTTTCAAAATCCTTTATTCTAGCCGAGCTGACAAAGTCTTGTGGAGGTGCTTGCCTATCTGCTGGTTGCTCAATGGAGATTCCTTGTGCACTCCCTCTTTTGCGAGCAACACTTTTTCTTCTTGTGTCACGCCCCGGGGCGATACTGCGCCCCGGCTCGCCAACAGATCCGCCGCCCGTACGGGAAGCCCCGTATAGGCGTAGCGACTAACCTGCAAAGAAACATCTACACTAGCAGATATCAGAGCTGAAAGAGAAAAGCTGGAATAAAATACATAAAATAAAACTACAACACTCTAATATACAGACCAACCTCACCAGAATACAGGAGTCTCTCATAAAAGCAGGAAAGGAAGGTACAACTCAAAACCTCACTACATAAGTCACTCAACATAACACACACCAAAATGGAACTGGGGTACATCTACTCCCACACAGAAGACGACAGGAGGGGATCTATCTCGCGACGCCCTTACCTCGGTCAGAAGGAGCTGGATCAGCAACAGGAGCTGCGGGAACCGGAGCAGAAGTCCCTGGGGAGAAAACACCACGACGGGTGTGAGAACTACATCCCACAGTAGTTCTCAGTGGGTGCCGCCAACAAGCCCGACGGTCTGCCCACTAAGTCTACCAGAGGCAAAAGTAACATATGTAGTGCTATAAGGAAAGCTGGGAAAGGTAACTCTACAGCTACTATGCCTCTATCTAGATGCTCAACAGTGGAACAGAAAGAACATAATGCCACAACTAACTCTCCTCCCTGATCACCCAATCAAAACTGACTGCCACATCGGGTCCAGTCAAACCTGCGCCAACCTACTGCCGTTACGTCCCGGAGGAGCGGGCTTACGTAGGGCGTCCGTGGCTGCCAACGAAAGCACAGCCAGAGGGACCACTGCAACAACAAGTCGCTAAAGAACATCTCAAACTCACACCGGTACACAACCCGGTCTCGCCTACTCCGGAGTGGCCCTCGAGGGGAGCGACCCGCTCGAGTCAAAGTAACCCATAAGTATCACTGTATAGTATCACTGTAAAGCTCAAATGTGGCTCATGCAGGCTATGATCCAATCCTCGATCAATAAGATCGACTACCAAACAAATCACTGACTCACACACTAGCTGGAATCTACGCAGCTGAAACCCACTGTCTCTCTGACAGTTTCCAAGAACCCAGATCCACCATCACTATCACTCTCCCAAAGAAATCAAATCTACAGACTGCTATCAACTCCACTCGGTCCCCAGACACGAGTGCAAATGCATCCCACAACCAACCGACCTCTCGGCCCACAACTCGGGCGAGGAAAAGCTAAGTCCAAGGTGAAATAAAGTATCGTGATGTGGAATGTCTAGAGCAATAAAAATCTAGCCCAAGTTGGAGTTTTTCTACAGACTGGCTGAACATGATACATATGACAGGGGTGCTAGGTCAAATTCCAAGATTTCATTACTTAACATAGTGCAGGAATCAAAAGATTCAACAACTGATATACAAGATACAACATACAGTTTTACACATGCTAATACTCCAATTTCTAACATGCATGATCCTACACACATAGAATTAGTACACAGTCCAGAGTTCTTGGAAGCAAGGTCACCCACCTGAAAGTGCTAACTGTCCGAAATCGCACAGCTGAGAAAGCCCACAACTGTCAAATCTCAAATCCCACCAAGCCAACATCACGGTAGAAGTGCTCACAAACTCCTGGGTACAAACATACACCAAAATTACACTTTAATTCACACAAATTCCACATTCCCCAAAATCTGTGGTGAACAGTCCCATTAACACGAAATTTTCACCTAAAAAACTCCCTCCAAAAATTCCAATAAAAATATGACGGCGATCCGCAGAAATCGTCACCGCAGAAATCGTAGATCACCTGAAAATGTAGATTTACCTCTTACGAAACCGTCACCGCAGAAATCGTCCAAAAATAATGTCGGGGTAGCCCGGTAGACCTCCCAGACTAAACTGCGACGAAAATGGGCCTCCAACAGTAGATCGTCGCTCCGCACCCCGATGTAGAAGTCGCCGTCGTCGCGGCCTCCAAAAATTCTGAACCTTTGCCAAAAGATGCACAAGAGGGAGAGGAAGAGAATTGGTGAAGGGCTCCAAGTGAAAAGCTTTCGGGAAAAGCTTCAAAACGAGGCCCCTTGAGGCCTTTTTATAGGCCTCACCCGAAACAGCCCGGAAAAACAAGTCAATGGGCTTTGGGCCCAAAATTTCGGGCGCCCGGAACATTCGGGCGGCTACAGTGTTGGGCCGGCCCAACACTGTTCACGCCCGAATCCACCAGGAGCCGCCACGTGGCCCGCCGAACAGCAAACAGCTGTTCGGCCCACCCGCGGGCTGCCACGTGGCCCGCCCCCGCACATTGAGGCGGTTGGCGCCCGCCAATCAGCGGGCGACACGTGTCCTCCCCGGTTGACCCGCTGACCGGTCGGCGGCCGCGACGGGCGCGCGGCATGGCCCCGACGTGGGCACGCGCCCCGAGGCACCGACCCCGACTCCGTGCGCCGCGCACGGTGCGCCCGCGAACCAGAGGGTGACACGTGTCCCCTACACCCGGTCCACGCATTCAACTGGAATTCTGTGGACCGCGCCGCATGCACCGACCAACCGGAGGCTGCCACGTGGCCCCGCATTGGTCCATGCACCGCCGCGCTCACCCGGTAGACCGCGCGCCTTGCGCCCGCCAATCAGGCGGTGCCACGTGTCCATGCGCCGGGTCTGTGCACCCCGCCGCGCAGCTCTGTGGACCGCGCATCCTGAACCGGCCAATGACAGGCCGCTACGTGGCATCCCGGCGGTCTACGGCCCCTCCCATGCACCAATTTCCACTGAAAACTTCCGGGAGTCCGTTTTTGGGCATCCGGACTCAGAAATAAACAAGCAAATAGCCGTTTTCAAGCGTTTTTCCGTGCTGAATCCATTTCCGACCTCTGTTGGGCCTAATTCTTTTCCGAAATTTCGGCAAACTCAGCCGAAGGCCTACACAGCTAATAATAACACACAGGGTCCATCTGTGGCATCCCATTGACGCACCATGGGCCAGATACACCAACGCTAGGTGCTCTAACAGTGGATTCATCGGAAGAACGCTGCATGGGAATTTGGGCCACTACATCCTCCCCCACTAAAAGGAAGTTTCGTCCTCGAAACGAAGTAAGGTAGAACAGGCGTACCTCAACCAGTAGTCTCGAACAGAAAAGGGTAAGCAGATCTCATCTCTGTCTCTAGCTCCCAAGTAGCCTCTCGCTCATCGTGATTGCTCCATAAGATCTTCACATACGGAATGGTCCGGTTGCGCAATTCCCTCACCTCACGAGCAAGAATCCGCAACGGCCGCTCCTCGTAAACCAGGTCCTCACCGATCTCCAAGGGAGTGAAGTCAACCACATGCGACGGATCAAAGACATATCTCCTCAGGGCTGAGACATGAAAAACATCGTGTACACCGGCCAAACGTGGAGGAAGAGCAACTCTATAAGCCACAGGGCCTACCCTCTCAAGTACCTCAAAGGGTCCAACAAAACGGGGACTAAGCTTCCCACGCACTCCAAATCTCCGGACCCCTTTCGAAGGCGAGACCTTTAAGAATACATGGTCACCAATCTGAAACTCCTGGTCTCGCCGTCGAGTATCTGCATAACTCCTCTGACGACTCTGGGCTACCTCAAGGTGTCGACGAACAACTCTGACCTTCTCCTCAGCCTCCAAAAGAAGATCTGGTCCCAAAGTCTTCCTCTCACCCACGTCACTC
This sequence comes from Tillandsia leiboldiana, assembly GCA_029204045.2. Classification (NCBI taxonomy): domain Eukaryota; kingdom Viridiplantae; phylum Streptophyta; class Magnoliopsida; order Poales; family Bromeliaceae; genus Tillandsia; species Tillandsia leiboldiana. Next base: position 43,963,218 of record CM055061.1, on the reverse strand, counting down.
CAATACAAGGGTGACCGACACTTGCGTCCATACAACGCCTCAAACGGAGCCATCTGGATGCTCGCCTGATAGCTGTTATTGTACGCAAACTCAACCAAAGATAAGTGTCGGTACCACCCCCCTCCAAAATCCATAACGCACGCTCTCAGCATATCCTCAAGGGTCTGTATAGTGCGCTCAGACTGGCCATCAGTCTGTGGGTGGAATGCAGTGCTGAATCTGAGCTGGGTCCCCAAAGCTGACTGTAAACTCCCCCAGAATCGTGACACAAACCTCGGATCTCGATCTGAAACAATCGACGCAGGTATCCCGTGTAGCCTCACTATCTCGTCCAAATACAACTGTGCCAGACGCTCCAATGACCAAGTCATCTGAACAAGCAAGAAATGCGCAGACTTGGTGAGTCTATCAACAATAACCCAAATCGCGTCGGCTCCACTCTGCGCTCTCGGCAGCCCTGTAACAAAGTCCATGGTGATGTGGTCCCATTTCCACTCGGGAATTGGAAGACTTTGCAACTTGCCAGCAGGAACCCGGTGCTCTGCTTTCACTTGCTGGCAAGTTAAACAGTGAGCCACGAATCTTCCAACGTCCCGCTTCATTCCGGACCACCAAAAATGTTCCTTGAGGTCCTTATACATCTTAGTACCACCAGGATGAATGGTATAAGGTGTATAATGAGCCTCACCCAAAATCTGGTCTCTGATCTCTGAATCCGAAGGCACACACACTCGGTCCCTGTACCGCAGTACTCCCGAGCTATCCACTGTAAAATCCCCTATAAGATCTGCCTGAATCTGTGATCTAATCCTCTCCAAGTGGGGGTCCTCACTCTGCGTCTCCCTAATCCTGTCCAACAGAGTGGGCTGCAAGACCATAGACATCAGTCTAGCAGAGACCCCAGGGGATACAACCTCAATCTGGAGTCGCCTCAACTGCTCAATCAACGGGGCCTGCTGCGTGACCAACATGCTCAAGCTCTGCACTGACCTCCGACTCAAAGCATCTGCTACCACATTGGCCTTGCCGGGATGATAGAGGATACTCACATCGTAATCCTTCAGTAACTCCAACCACCGGCGTTGCCTCAGGTTCAGCTCCTTTTGAGTAAACAGATACTTTAAGCTCTTATGATCCGTGTAGATCTCACAATGCTCACCGTAGAGGTAATGCCGCCACAGCTTCAATGCGAACACCACAGCTGCCAGCTCTAAATCATGAGTAGGGTAATTCTTCTCATAATCCTTTAGTTGCCGTGAAGCATAAGCAATTACCCTCCCATGCTGCATCAAGACACAACCCAAACCGCTGTGCGAGGCGTCACTGTAAATCACGTAGCCATCACCCATAACCGGCAGTGTAAGAACTGGTGCTGAAATCAGTCTCTTCTTCAGCTCCTCAAAACTCCGCTGACACTGCTCAGTCCAAATGAACCTCATCCCCTTCCTAGTCAAACAGGTCAGGGGAGTAGAGAGCTTCGCAAAGCCCTCTACAAACCGACGGTAGTAGCCTGCCAAGCCCAGAAAGCTCCGGACCTCAGTCACCGTCGTCGGTCTCGGCCAATCCCGAACTGTATCAATCTTCGTCGGGTCAACTGCTACTCCTGCGGCTGATACCAAGTGGCCCAAGAATGCAACCTCCCGAAGCCAAAACTCGCACTTCTTAAGCTTGGCATACAGCTTCTTCTCACGTAGAAGCTGCAGCACTATCCTCAAGTGCTCCTCATGATCCACATCGCTCCGGGAGTAAATCAAGATGTCATCAATGAACACAACCACAAACAAGTCTAAGTACGGCTGAAATACCCGGTTCATCAAATCCATGAATGCAGCTGGGGCATTAGTCAAACCAAACGGCATAACCGTAAACTCATAATGCCCATACCGGGATCGAAAAGCCGTCTTAGGGATGTCCTCGGCCCTCACCCTCAACTGGTGGTAACCTGACTGAAGATCAATCTTCGAAAACACTGTGGCTCCCTGCAACTGATCAAATAAATCATCTATCCGTGGAAGAGGGTACTTGTTCCGGATGGTCACTTTATTCAACTCCCGATAATCCACACACAAACGAAGCGACCCATCCTTCTTCTTCACAAATAAAACTGGCGCTCCCCACGGAGAAACACTAGGCCTGACAAAGCCCCTATCCATAAGATCCTGAAGCTGGGCCTTCAACTCCCTCAACTCGACAGGTGCCATCCTATAAGGCGCCTTCGAGATTGGTGCGGTTCCCGGTACCACATCAATCACAAACTCCACCTCCCTCTCCGGCGGCATCGTCGTCAACTCAGGGGGAAACACATCTGGGAACTCGCGGACAACAGGAATATCCTCGAGTCCCAGTGCCGCCGTAGGCACCTCCACAATCGTCGCTAAGAAAGCGGTGCAGCCCCTGCTAATCATCCGCCTAGCCCTCGCCGAAGAAACAGTCATCGCAAAGAAGGTGCTCTGGCAGCCTCTGAAGACAAACTCCTCCTGTCCAGGCTCGCGGAGGGTCACCGTCCTCTCTCTGCAGTCTATAACAGCATAGTACCTCGACAACCAATCCATACCTAGCACGACGTCGAAATCCTGGAGCTGCCGCAAGACAAGCAAGTCTGCCGGCAAAATCCAGGATCCCAACTGCACAGGGCAATCCCTACAATACTCCTCGGCATGCAAGACATGATCTGGTATCTGAACCTCTAATGCATGCGATAAAGAAACTACCTCTATACCATGAAGGGATGCAAATGCTCTACTGATAAAAGAATGCGATGCACCGGTATCAAAGAGAGTACGAGTACGAACTGCAGAAATCAAAATAATACCTGCGACGACATGCTCTGCTGCTGTAGCATCCTCTACCTGAGCGGCATAGACTCGACCGCTCGGCGCCGGGGGATGTCGCTCTGGCTGTCGCGAGGACGATGGAGCAAAATCTGGCCTACCGGAGGTCGCCGAAGGTCCTGCTGACTGACGAGGAACGAAGGATGCAGAAGCTGATGAAGGAGCTGGGTAACCTGCCCTGGGGCACGCCCTCGCGAAGTGACCGGTCTGCCCGCAACGGAAGCAGCGGCCCTGACTCTGCGGGCACTGGGCTGGTGAGTGCGGTCCTCCACAGATGATACAACGGTCGGGGCGCGGCTGCCGCGAAGTCTGCTGCTGCTGCGAAGACTGCTGCTGCTGCGAAGACTGCTGCTGTCGAGGTGGTCGACGCTGCTGTTGCTGCTGCTGGAACTGACGAGATCCCCCAGATCTCTACCGCCCCTGATACCCCCGTCCCTGAGAGTGGAAACGGGGTGGTCTCGGGGGTCCCTGTCTACTCGACTGCCCCTCCTCAAACTGCGCCGGGCGCTTCGCCCCAGGAGTCACAACGGGAGCTGGAGTCACCTCTGCCATCACGGCCTCACCACCCTCCACATAAAGTGCCTGCTCCATCGAGGCCTCTAAAGTCTGTAATCTGAGGGAGCGGACCAACTGATAAATGTCCCGACGCAACCCTCTCTCGAACATGTAGATCCGGTGGGTCTCATCTCTGGCCACGTGGGGCATACTAGCCAACAGTCGATTGAAATCGGCTATGTACGCGTGTACGGGCCTATCTCCCTGGCGGAGATTCCTCAGCTGCTACTCCAAGCTCTGTCGAACACTCTCGGGAAAGAAGGCCCCAAGAAGCATACCGCGAAACTCTGCCCAAGAGATAAACTGGGTCCCAGGCGGACCTGCGGGTCGCACACGCCGCCACCAGGCCTCGGCGTTGCTCTCCAGAAAATGAGTAGCCAACAGAACTCGAAACCTCTCATCAATAAAAAGGCTCTCGAAATGGCGCTCCATAGCTGTAACCCAAGACTCAGCCGCCCACGGCTCAGCACTCATGCCCGAAAAGCGGGGTGGATCGAACTTGCGAAACCTCAACAAAAGACCCACCAAAACCTGCTGCTCTGCCAAAGTCAAAGATCCCGTCGTCCCAGACGGTAGCCTACTGGAAACAGGCTCAGCCGGAACTGCTGGTGCAGGCTGCACAACCGGGGGTGCCACAACAGGGGAAGAAGGCACCGGAGAACTCTCAGGGGGTACTACCGCCGGCTGCGCTCTCTGCTCCAACAAGAGCGTCAACCGACCCACAGCCTCCTCCTGGCGTCGAGACGCCTCAGCCAACTGTGCCACCTGGGCACGGAGCTCCAAAACCTCGCTCTGCTGTCCCTGCCCCGAGTCCTCCTGCTCGGGCTCAGAGGACGAAGGCTGCGAACGCGTCACCATCGAGCGTCGAGGAGGCATCCCCACCTGAGGGACAAGGCAAACAATCAGAACCCAAATCATCTCTCGACCCAATCTAGCGAAAGTCAGAAGGCATGTCCCCCTTTCCGAAGTACTATGTTGTCTGCAGCCAACATAGTTGCCACCGAAGGAGGACATGTCAATCACTCACCCCGAACCGCTCGGGAGAGTTAGAAATCCAATCAGGACTCTCGCTAAAATCACGGCTCTCACGCGAGTCATCCTAGGGTCCAACCACAAGCCTAGGTTTCCTAAGTCCTCCAAGACCTACATCCTAGGCTCTGATACCACTCTAAACTGTCACGCCCCGGGGCGATACTGCGCCCCGGCTCGCCAACAGATCCGCCGCCCGTACGGGAAGCCCCGTATAGGCGTAGCGACTAACCTGCAAAGAAACATCTACACTAGCAGATATCAGAGCTGAAAGAGAAAAGCTGGAATAAAATACATAAAATAAAACTACAACACTCTAATATACAGACCAACCTCACCAGAATACAGGAGTCTCTCATAAAAGCAGGAAAGGAAGGTACAACTCAAAACCTCACTACATAAGTCACTCGACATAACACACACCAAAATGGAACTGGGGTACATCTACTCCCACACAGAAGACGACAGGAGGGGATCTATCTCGCGACGCCCTTACCTCGGTCAGAAGGAGCTGGATCAGCAACAGGAGCTGCGGGAACCGGAGCAGAAGTCCCTGGGGAGAAAACACCACGACGGGTGTGAGAACTACATCCCACAGTAGTTCTCAGTGGGTGCCGCCAACAAGCCCGACGGTCTGCCCACTAAGTCTACCAGAGGCAAAAGTAACATATGTAGTGCTATAAGGAAAGCTGGGAAAGGTAACTCTACAGCTACTATGCCTCTATCTAGATGCTCAACAGTGGAACAGAAAGAACATAATGCCACAACTAACTCTCCTCCCTGATCACCCAATCAAAACTGACTGCCACATCGGGTCCAGTCAAACCTGCGCCAACCTACTGCCGTTACGTCCCGGAGGAGCGGGCTTACGTAGGGCGTCCGTGGCTGCCAACGAAAGCACAGCCAGAGGGACCACTGCAACAACAAGTCGCTAAAGAACATCTCAAACTCACACCGGTACACAACCCGGTCTCGCCTACTCCGGAGTGGCCCTCGAGGGGAGCGACCCGCTCGAGTCAAAGTAACCCATAAGTATCACTGTATAGTATCACTGTAAAGCTCAAATGTGGCTCATGCAGGCTATGATCCAATCCTCGATCAATAAGATCGACTACCAAACAAATCACTGACTCACACACTAGCTGGAATCTACGCAGCTGAAACCCACTGTCTCTCTGACAGTTTCCAAGAACCCAGATCCACCATCACTATCACTCTCCCAAAGAAATCAAATCTACAGACTGCTATCAACTCCACTCGGTCCCCAGACACGAGTGCAAATGCATCCCACAACCAACCGACCTCTCGGCCCACAACTCGGGCGAGGAAAAGCTAAGTCCAAGGTGAAATAAAGTATCGTGATGTGGAATGTCTAGAGCAATAAAAATCTAGCCCAAGTTGGAGTTTTTCTACAGACTGGCTGAACATGATACATATGACAGGGGTGCTAGGTCAAATTCCAAGATTTCATTACTTAACATAGTGCAGGAATCAAAAGATTCAACAACTGATATACAAGATACAACATACAGTTTTACACATGCTAATACTCCAATTTCTAACATGCATGATCCTACACATATAGAATTAGTACACAGTCCAGAGTTCTTGGAAGCAAGGTCACCCACCTGAAAGTGCTAACTGTCCGAAATCGCACAGCTGAGAAAGCCCACATCTGTCAAATCACAAATCCCACCAAGCCAACATCACGGTAGAAGTGCTCACAAACTCCTGGGTACAAACATACACCAAAATTACACTTTAATTCACACAAATTCCACATTCCCCAAAATCTGTGGTGAACAGTCCCATTAACACGAAATTTTCACCAGAAAAACTCCCTCCAAAAATTCCAATAAAAATATGACGGCGATC
>CM055061.1:43860012-43956828 GCA_029204045.2 Tillandsia leiboldiana | reverse complement strand
CTCGCGAAGAGTAGATGTCGATAGAGTCCTGAAACGTCGAATTCCGATGTCCGGATGAGGAGATAAAAATCCGACAAGTAGGTGCTGTCCAAATCAACCAACAGTCGCAAAGGGGGTTAAAAATGTACCCAGAACCCCAAGAAAAGCTCGGATCCAGAAAAAGTGTCCAACACGAAAAATGTAGATTTACCTCTTACGAAACCGTCACCGTAGAAATCGTCCAAAAATAATGTCGGGGTAGCCCGGTAGACCTCCCAGACTAAACTGCAACGAAAATGGGCCTCCAACAGTAGATCGTCGCTCCGCACCCCGATGTAGAAGTCGCCGTCGTCGCGGCCTCCAAAAATTCTGAACCTTTGCCAAAAGATGCACAAGAGGGAGAGGAAGAGAATTGGTGAAGGGCTCCAAGTGAAAAGCTTTCGGGAAAAGCTTCAAAACGAGGCCCCTTGAGGCCTTTTTATAGGCCTCACCCGAAACAGCCCGGAAAAACAAGTCAATGGGCTTTGGGCCCAAAATTTCGGGCGCCCGGAACATTCGGGCGGCTACAGTGTTGGGCCGGCCCAACACTGTTCACGCCCGAATCCACCAGGAGCCGCCACGTGGCCCGCCGAACAACAAACAGCTGTTCGGCCCACCCGCGGGCTGCCACGTGGCCCGCCCCCGCACAGTGAGGCGGTTGGCGCCCGCCAATCAGCGGGCGACACGTGTCCTCCCCGGTTGACCCGCTGACCGGTCGGCGGCCGCGCCGGGCGCGCGGCATGGCCCCGACGTGGGCACGCGCCCCGAGGCACCGACCCCGACTCCGTGCGCCGCGCACGGTGCGCCCGCGAACCAGAGGGTGACACGTGTCCCCTACACCCGGTCCAAGCATTCAACTGGAATTCTGTGGACCGCGCTGCATGCACCGACCAACCGGAGGCTGCCACGTGGCCCCGCATTGGTCCATGCACCGCCGCGCTCACCCGGTAGACCGCGCGCCTTGCGCCCGCCAATCAGGCGGTGCCACGTGTCCATGCGCCGTGTCTATGCACCCCGCCGCGCAGCTCTGTGGACCGCGCATCCTGAACCGGCCAATGACAGGCCGCCACGTGGCATCCCGGCGGTCTACGGCCCCTCCCATGCACCAATTTCCACTGAAAACTTCCGGGAGTCCGTTTTTGGGCATCCGGAGTCAGAAATAAACAAGCAAATAGCCGTTTTCAAGCGTTTTTCCGTGCTGAATCCATTTCCGACCTCTGTTGGGCCTAATTCTTTTCCGAAATTTCGGCAAACTCAGCCGAAGGCCTACACAGCTAATAATAACACACAGGGTCCATCTGTGGCATCCCATTGACGCACCATGGGCCAGATACACCAACGCTAGGTGCTCTAACAGTGGATTCATCGGAAGAACGCTGCATGGGAATTTGGGCCACTACATCTTGTCTTCCCAGAAGTTTCTTCCATTGGAGCTTTGCCTTTCTCAGCAGCAGTGGGCGAAGCCTTCGATGTTTCTGCAGGTCCTTTTCCTTTTGAAGCAGTCGGAACAGTCGTTGCTTCAACTTGCATTTCATCCCAATTAATTGATTCCGTTTCAGATTCTGTATCGGAATCATCTTTAGCTTTCTTCGCTTTCTTAGCCTTCTTAGCCCTCTTGGGCTTGACAGTGTCTCTCGTATGTACCATAGCAGCAAGTAGGAAAATAATCCAAGTGATCACCATTTTGATTGCTAGTGAAAAATGTATCCTGTGAAGACCAACTCAAGAACACATGAAAAATTGTTAATTTTCAAAAATTTGAAAAATTGTACCCAAACAATCATAATCATGTAGAGAGACTAAGAATCAAATTAGTTTTGCAAAAGGACTTTTAAAAATGGATCAATTGCATGATTTTCGAAAATCCTCATTATATGCCCTAAAACCGAAATTTTAGAAATCGAAGCCTAAAAATCCGTTAATCAGGAGAACACCTAGCATATAATCAAAACTAATCTACCCAGAGTTCTTATTTCAAAAGAAATTTGATCAAAAACCATCCACAAACAAAGTTGATCCAAGAATTTCATCACGTTTGAGGAGGAAAAGAGAAAAACGGTGAAAAACCGAGATTTTGATCAATAGAACTTACTTGGAGTTGAAGAACTTGAGTTTGAAAGCTTCCAGGAAGGATGAAATCTAGAGAGAGAGGCTCTGGAAACTTTGGAACAAAAGAATGGAGTAAAAGAAATCAAAACCCTTTTGTTCTTTATAAAACCCTAGCCGCGATCCGGATCAGTTCATGATTGCGATCCGGATCGGCTACCCGCAGTGAGAAACTGCGTTCGGGATCCGGATCGGCAGGTCCAATCCGGATCGTCAGCCCGCAGAAGAAAACCTGCGTTCGGGATCCGGATCATCTTGCCCGATCCGGATCGGCTCCAACTTTTTCTTTAGAAAATTTCAGAGAAATTCAAGAAAAAACCAGAAAAAGATTGTAAGCACAAATGTGTATCAACTTTAAACAAAGATCATCGTTTCATACAACAAGAATTAGATTATGCCAAATCTATCAATAATATCCAAATATGAAACAAAAATTTACAAAAATTAAATCCCTTAAAGTTGAACACCTTCAATTACATCTAACTTGATCTTATGAGTAATGCATTTATCAAATCATCAATTCAGTAAAGAAAATGAAATACAAAGATCAATAGATGTTTGAAATCCCAAATATAATAGATAATGTATCTAGACAATCTGTTGAAGAGAGTGGCTCTTTGAGCATCTTTCTTTAAAAACCCACCTTATACCAACCTTGAAATTTGACGGAGTCAAGTATTTCAACATGCATTTTACTTAATCAAAATTTGAACAACCATGCTTGGTATACATGTGGTAGCTGCACACAATACTCGAACGACCGAGGTGGTAGCTCTTTCCTCCATGTGGTGGTAGTTTTCACACTCCTCATTGGGATGTAACTCTTTCCACATCTTTTGAGCATTTTACTTTTTCTATGACTCCCCCTCAATTGGCTATCAATTATTTAAGATATAAAGTATTCAACCAAATATTGATCTCGATTTCATACTCGACTAAGCAGTCAAATAAGATAATGACTATACCAAGAGATCATTGAGAGAGAGAAATTGACTTTGATCACTTAGAAGATGATTTAATTAACATAAATGATCATTGCAACAGTGAAATATTATGATGGCAAAAGCATAATAAATTTCTAAATGTGCGAAAAGATGCAATTAAAGTCAATTATGATCTATGCTCAATTAATGTCCTATGTACAAACATAGATAATGAACAAAACAAAAACAAATACCAAACCTATCCTAAGCAAAGGTTTCAAAAAGAAGTTTATTTCAAGGAAAGCATTCCAATTGCTTTTCGTAAATGAATAAAACGTTTTTGATCCAAAGGTTTTGTTAGAATGTCAGCTAATTGATCCTCAGTTGAAATATATGAAAGTTGAAGAGTATTTGATTCAACTAGCTCTCTAAGAAAATGATATCTAAGTTCAATATGTTTTGTTCTAGAGTGCAACATAGGGTTTTTAGAAATGTTAATTGCACTTGTGTTGTCACAAAGAATTGTTACCGAAAATGCTGAAATGCGGAAGTCGCTCAATACGCTTTTCATCCAAATGAGTTGAGTTGAGCAACTTCCAGCTGAAATGTATTCCGCTTCGGCAGTCGAGAGTGCTATGCAATTCTGCTTTTTACTGTGCCATGCAACAAGGCAATGGCCAAGATAGAAGCATGCACCACTCGTGCTTTTCCGATCATCCACTGATCCTGCCCAATCGGCATCTGAGTATCCAACAATATCCAGACTTGTTCCCATAGGATACCAAATTTCGAAATTAATTGATCCTTTGATGTACCGGATGATCCGTTTCACCGCTTTCAGGTAAACCTCCTTTGGTGCTGATTGATATCTCGCGCAAATCCCAACACCAAAAGATATATCCGGGCGACTAGCCGTGAGGTAAAGTAGACTTCCAATCATACTTCTATACAGTTTCTCGTCTACATTCTCACTATGTGATTCACTTCCAAGTCCCTTGTGGCTAGTTCCCATTGGAGTTGGAAAATCTTTACTATTTTCTAGATCAAACTTTTTGACCAACTCCATTGCATACTTGGATTGACTCAAGTGAATACCTTCATCATTTTGCTTAATTTGCAATCCAAGAAAATAAGTCAATTCGCCCATCATGGACATCTCAAATTCGCTTTCCATGGTCTCCGCGAATTTAGAAGCATCATTATCTCTTGTTGCGCCAAATACTATGTCATCGACATATATTTGTGCTACAATGAAATTGTTTTGATAATGCTTCACAAAGAGAGTCCTGTCAGCTCCCCCTCGAGTATAGCCCTTCTGCAAAAGGTGCTTTGTTAACCTTTCATACCATGCTCGCGGTGCTTGTTTCAGACCGTAAAGAGCCTTTTTCAAACGAAAAACATGGTTAGGTTGTTTATGATCTACAAAACCTTTCGGTTGAGCCACATAAACTTCCTCATTTAAAAAACCATTTAGAAATGCGCTCTTAACGTCCATTTGAAATAATTTGATTTTAAAATGACAAGCAATAGCAACCAGTATACGAATGGACTCGAGTCTAGCTACAGGGGCGAATGTTTCGTCAAAGTCTATACCTTCTACTTGAGAGTAGCCTTGAGCAACTAATCGTGCCTTGTTCCTAATGATAGTACCATCCTCATTTTTCTTGTTCTTGAAGATCCATTTGGTACCTATCACATTGTGTTGCTGTGGAGGCTTCGTTAATTCCCAGACTTTGTTTCGCTCAAATTGATGGAGCTCTTCCTGCATTGCTTTAATCCAGTAGTCATCCTGAAGAGCTTCATCTATGTTCTTTGGTTCGATTAAAGATACGTAGCAAGCGAATCCACAAACCAACTGCCTCCGAGTTCTGACTCCTTCTTGTGGATCTCCAATAATATTCGATTCCGGATGATCCTTGGAGATTCGTAACGTTTGTTGAAACGGAGTACTCGGAGATACATGAGATGATTCCTGCACATCAGATAAACTAGAAGAGCCATTAGATGCATCATTAATATTGGAAGTATTATCATGGGAAGATGCACTAGCAGGAGAATCATCATCTAGAGAGATATCGAGGGTAGATTTTTCAGATCCAAAGTGAAAAGCTTCATCTACTTTAACATTTATAGATTCTACGATCGTCTTAGATTCCAAGTTAAAAACTCGATATGCTCTACTATTAGTAGAATACCCCAAGAAAATCCCTTCGTCACTTCGTGAGTCAAACTTTCCAAGGTTTTCACGGTCACGTAAAATGTAACACCGACTCCCGAAGATGCGAAAATATTTTATGTTGGGTTTTCTACCACACCATAGTTCATATGGTGTATTTAACATTCCCGGGCGCAAGAACACTCGATTAATGACATAGACAGCGGTGTTCACAGCTTCAGCCCAAAAATGTAGCGGTAAATTCCGGCTATGAAGCATCACATGCGCCATCTCTTGAACAACCCTGTTCTTGCGCTCGACAACACCATTCTGTTGAGGTGTATAGGGTGCAGAGAATTCATGCTTAATACCGTTTGAAGTACAAAAGTCAATGAATTTTGAATTAATGAATTCTCCACCTCTATCACTTCTAACACGAATGATCTTTTCATTCTTTTCAATCATAATACGAAGGCAAATCTCGTGAAAAGAATCAAAAGTATCAGCTTTCTCTTTTAAAAATGCTACCCAATAATACCGAGAGAAATCATCAACCAATAAAAAATATACCATTTACCTCCCAAAGATGGTTGACGGGTCGGCCAAAAGAAAAAGAAGAAAAGAAAATAGTCTACATAAACTACACAAGATTTAATCGTAGAACGATTAAAGACAAGGAGGGGTTTCACCTTTGCATACCCAAACCTTTTGAGTTTTGGAGTATGTTGGCAATGGTTGAGAAGTTTTCCTTGATGAAGACGTCTTGCATGATTGGTCTTTTTCTTTTGTCATCGTCTTATTTGAAGTACTACCAATGTCCTATTCTTTAGGAAAATCCTTCTTTGAATTCCGGGGAGTGAACTTATTGGTAGTAGTTGCAAGATGTGGTTGATTTGATCTTTGAGCTCCAATCTTGCAGTTTCTTTCAATGTGCCCTGCAAAATTACAACGAAAACATACCTTTGTGCTTGACGATTCTGAAGAGGATGAAGTAGGCTTGTTGTCGTTGGTTGTCATGATTTCCGGTGTCGGAGGAGGAGATACCGACTGAGGCACAAAGACTGTCCCAACCGAGCTAAAATTGTCTTTAGTTCGATTGTATCCGAGGCCGAACTTGTTTGTTTGACCAAGACCAAGAAGTTTATCCAACTTACTCCTTCCAAAAGAAAATTGCTGTAAGTCATCCTTGAGTTGGCAAATGGTCTCTGTCATTTCCAATTTTTCCCGTCGGGCCTCGCCGTAGAGCTTCAAGAAATAGTTCGCTTTGTTCACCATATCTATATAGTTCTTCTCGAGTTGCTCATTGGACTCTTGAAGGGAAACATTAGCCTTTATCAGATTATCCCTTTCCACTTCAAGATCGGTCGAGAGAGAAGTTACCCTTTTTACTTCTTCTTCGAGATCCTGCAATCTCCCTCTCAACCCCTTGTTTTGCTTAGCTGGTTTCTTTAAATCCCGTAAAGATCTGTGATAGGCTACAGCAAACTCTTCACCTTCCGAATCATCCGATTTATTGTCCGTTGCATTCTTTTCAACAGTGGAGTTGGGCAACGACTCGGATGTACTTGCCATAAAGCACATGAAGGGTGAAGATACGGACGCGTGGAATGCAGTGGAGCTCTTTTCTTCATCACTCGAAGACGACTCATTTGACGTTGAGTTGTCATCCCAAGTGACGACTTGCATCGCCTTCTTCTTTGCCGGATACTTGTTAGGACACTCCGTTGCAATGTGGCCGTAGCCTCGACATTTGAAGCATTGTAGTTGTCCTTCTGAACTTTTCTTATCCTTTGAGAAGTTCTCTTGCTTTCTTGACTTGTAACTTGAAGTACCCTTGCCTTTGTTCGACTTTCCGAAGGATGGAGATTTGCTTGAATTACCCCTTCGAAAGTTGCGGCGAAACTTCCTTGTCAAGAGAGCGAGCTGCTTCTCAGATTCCTCCATAGAAAGGTTCTTGTCATCGTCTGAGGAGGATGTATCCGCGTCTTCTTCCTTAGTTGTTTTCAACGCATAACCTGAAGACTTAGAAGTGGATGCCTTTCCAGAAGAATTGTTAGTAGTAAATGTCATTTCATAAGTTTGTAATGAACCAACTAATTCTTCTACACGTATTTCGTCCGGGTGTTTAATAGTTTCAATGGCAGTAACCTTTGGGCGAAATCATTCAGGAAGAGTTCTTAAGATCTTTCTCACAATCTTAAATTCTGGAATCTTCTCTCCCAGGTTAGCACATGAGTTTACGATATCTTGCAATCGTGTATAGTAGTCCGTGAAAGATTCATTTTCTGCCATCAAGATAGAGTCAAACTTGCTCGTAAGCATTTGCAGTTTCTGAATCTTCACGAGGTTAGTTCCCTCATGTGTAACCTGAAGAACATCCCAGATTTCTTTCGCAGTCTCACATGCCGAGACGCGAGAGAATTCAGTTTGAGATAAGGCATTAAAAATAGCATTAATTCCCTTGCCATTGTAAGAAGATGAATCTAACTCTTCCTTGGTCCATTTCGACCTAGGTTTTAAGGTGTGAACATCACCAATAAATTCAGTTGGATTAGACCATCCTAATTCAATTGATTGCCACACCCGTTCGTCGATGGAAATTAAAAAGGCTTTCATCCGCACTTTCCAGTACGCATAATTTGTTCCATCGAAGAACGGGGGAAGGTTGATGTTTCCACCTTCAACCATTGTTTACAACCCTATTCCCGCTCTGATACCACTTGTTGGGTTATATGTAATAAGGATCTAAATAGGGGAAAAAAAAACACCTAGAGGGGGGTGAATAGGTGTAAACCTATAAACACTCAAAAATCGTTGCGATAAAAACCCAATGCGGAAATAAAAAATAATACGCAAGATTTTTACGTGGAAAACTCCATCACCGGAGTAAAAAACCACGGGACCGATAACACGGCAGAAATCCACTAGAATTAAAACACGTACAAGGTGATTTACCGTACACACTTACGACTCAACCTTTTCCATACGCTCCTAGAGGATCTTCTCCGCTCGCTCCACGACGCTTCTCGAATCCACGATCTGCGCCCAACGCCGAATCCACGGCGTCCAACGTCGAATCCACGACGTCCGACGGAATCCACGGTCTTCACCCAATAGCACCCTTCGAATCCACGAACGTGCCTCGCTCCGAATCCACGAGAGCGGTTGAACCTTGAATCCACAAGGACACGCGAATCCACGCGCCGATTTTTGGGGTAAATCGTTGTTTTTGGTGGTGATGATCCGCCGAATACTTAGATCAAAGATAGATCGGAAATACCATCTAAGTATTCATTAGTTTGATTCAACTCAAGATGTGAGTATGAAAACCTAGAATCAAACTAATCAATATAGATGAAGAAACATAGAGTATTCTCTAATAATTTCTTTTCTTCTCTATATGTGGATCTAGAGGCGTATATAAGAAAATGACGGCTATTTTTATTTTCGGCCTCTTTTTGGATTAACCCTAGAAAAAGAGTCATAGGGTCTATTTATAGGTTAGAAACCCTAGGAAGGAGATAAGAATCAAAAACCTAACATTTCTGGAAATTTTACGGACGGCGATCCGGATCGGATTAGCTGTGATCCGGATCGTCGTAACGAGTCAGGCAATTCCAGAAAAACGAAGGTTCGGGATCCGGATCAAAGTGCTTGATCCGGATCGTTCATACAGTTCACCAAACATCAACGTTCGGGATCCGGATTGCGAAGCCTGATCCGGATCGTTCAAGGAAGATGGTAAACTCAGTGTTCGGGATCCGGATCAAGAGAGGCTACGATCCGGATTGAACTGGTGTATGAACGAACCACCTTCGGGATCCGGATCGAACAACCTGATCCGGATCCTGAACATGTCCCAAGTCCAGTTTTTGATTTTTATGCAATGAAAGATTCTTCCAAGTGTTTCTACACTACAAGAAGTATTCGGATCACACAAAATCTTTAGTTAAACATACCTGATCCTTTTGAATTCTTCTTTTTTGAGATTGAGTTAAATGATCCAACTTTCTTCACCTTCAATCTTCAAGACTTAAGACTTTCACGAAACTACGCCAACTCAAATTCCGTAACACTTTATACCTCCTGCTAATAAAGTGTCCATTTAAAGTAATTAATGTAGCGGGTTTACTTAAGTCGATAATTTGGAGGTACGGGTATTTTTCTGTGATAGAGCTCGGAAAATGGAGAACGTCGGTGTGATCGGATCCGGATTCCGACTTACGAAACTCCCAGAAAGGGGAAGAAAGTGATCGCAATGGGTAGGGGGTGCATCGAAATCCGCGTAAGTGATTTGGCACGCTTTCCGAGGAAAAAGAGGGATTTATCTTTAAAGAATTATCCCGAAGGATTCTATCTGAGGAATTAATTAATTGAGGAATTAATTAATTGGAGAATTATCTTTAAGGATTTATCTCTAAGGAATTATCTCCAAGGATTAATTAAATAATTAATTAATTAGAGATTGAAATCCGACGTATGGATTCTCCGGAATAGGGTTTTGAGGATCGCGGTAACCATAGTGTGCATCGGAATCCGTGCAAAAGATCGGGCATGCTTTTCGAAGAGATAAGGAATTATCTCTTATGACTTAATAATTATTAATTAATTATTAATATCCAGATGTGGGTTTAATGTACGTACAAATTATCTCTTTCCGGATAGAAAAGAGGAAACCCTAACCGGAGAGAAAAGAAAGAAAGAAAGAAAGAAAAGAGAAAAGGGAAAAGGCAAAACCCTAATCGGAAGGAAACGGTGGAAAAGAAGGTGAAGGCCAAAGGACCCAAACCCTCCCGACGAACGTGCCGAAGCCGGGAGCGTGAACGGATCACCGTCTCCGACGATTAGAGGTAAAAAAGATTTAATTTCTTAGAAGTTTTGCTCGGTTTTCAGTTTTGGGGTTTCGTTCTCCTTCACGGAGTCTTAGGAGGAGTCGTCGATACCCTAGGCGTCGTCGCCGCGGAGCCCTAGGGCATCACCGCCGCGACCGGGATGCGCGCCGCGCGTGGACGGTGCCCGCACGGTCGCAACATGTGCCGCACGGGACCAAGGTCCCGCGAGGCCGAGGATACGGTAAGCGCCGTGCGGGGCCGGTGCCCGCGCGGCCGCGACAAGTGCCGCGTGGGCGGGCGCCCGCGCTGCGGCAGCGCGCGCCGCGCGGGTAGGCGCCCGCGCGGCGGCGGCAGCACTCGCCGCGCGGGGCTCAGGCCCGTGCGGCGGCAGCGGCACGCGCCGCGCGGGGCTCATGCCCGCGCGGCCGTGGCTGCATGCCATGCGGGCGGGCGCCCGCCCGGTGGCGGCAGCGCGCGCCGCGCGAGGCTTATGCCCGCGCGACCGCGGCTGCATGGCGCGCGGGCTGGTGCCGCGCGGCGGCTGCGGCAGCGCATGCCGCGCGGGGCGCAAGCCCGCGCGGCCGCGGCTAATGCCGCGCGGGGTCTGTGCCCGCGCGGTCGCGGCAAGTGCCGCGCGGGGCCGGTGCCCGCGCGGCCGCGGTTTGCACCATGCGAGGCCGAGGTCGGCACGATCGCGGAAGGTGCCGCATGGGGTTGGTGCCCGTGCGGCCGCGGCTTGCACTGCGCGGAGCTAGGGCCCGTGCGGTCGCGGCAAACGCCGCGCGGGGCTGGTGCCCGCGCGGCCGTACGACCCGCGACACAGCGGGGGCGGCCACGTCGCTCGACGCGCACGGGCGCCACCGCCGGGTCAAGTTGTCCTTAGTGTTTTGAGTTGTTGGGCTCGGTTTATCCACTATTATATTTCTGTTCTGACCACGGCTCTTTTGGAGACTACTTCTAGGTCCGGGCGTCAACAGAGAGCGAGGTTCGATCTCCGGAGTACACGTTTCGCATAATCAAGGTGGGTAGGTTTTGGTTATTCCCGGTATGGTGTCGTTTCCGAATACTCGTTTTGATAAAGTAGATATGGTTATAGTTTGACAAACCCCCTAGCATGTGAATCCCTTTTACTATTTCAAACAAGCGACTGCGATCTGAAATCCGATATCGGAATCTCCCGGAACAGAATTCCTAATGATACGGTGATTAGTCATGCATCGGAATCCGTGCAAAATATCTTGCACCCGTTAGAGATAAGGTGGGTTATCTCGTAGGGGATAATTAATTAGTTAATTAATTATCCGATGACGGAAAATAGAATTCTCTTACGTACGAATTAAAGAGGAAATTAATTAAAGATATAATACGAGCTATATAAGAGATCCCGATTATCGGAAAGAAAAGAAAAGAAAAATAAAAACCCTAATCGGTGAGAAGAGAAAAAGGAAAAGACAGAACCCTAGCCGGAAGAAAGGGAAAGGAGAAAGAGAAGGAGCCCGATCTTCCCGGACTTCGAACCGAAGGCAAGAACGCGACCGGACGGCGGAGGCGCGCGGTGCCGCTAGGGCATCGCGTGGGGGAGAGTCGCGGACGGCCACCGTCGCCGCAAGCGGCGACGGGACCGCGCGGGCACCGCGCGGGCCATACCCGCGCGGGCGCCGCGCGGCTACCGCGCGGGCGGCACCCACGCGGACCGGCAACCGCGCGGGCACCGCATGGGCGCCGCGCGGCTACCGCACGGACGGCACCCATGCGGACCCGCAACCGCGCGGGCACCGCATGGGAACCGCGCGGCTACCGCACGGATGGCACCCATGCGGACCCGCAACCGCGCGGGCACCGCATGGGCGCCGCGCGGCTACCGCACGGACGGCACCCATGCGGACCCGCAACCGCGCGGGCACCGCATGGGCGCCGCGCGGCTACCGCGCGGGCGGCACCCACGCGGACCCGCAACCGCGCGGGCACCGCATGGGCGCCGCGCGGCTACCGCGCGGGCGGCACCCACGCGGACCCGCAACCGCGCGGGCACCGCGCCGCGTGGGCGTCGCCGCGGAGACACGCCGCGCAGTTCCGAACCGCGCGGGGCTCCGGCGGACGACGACGGCGGCACGGGATTTCCGGTTTTCGTCAAACCGGACGGTGTTGGACTTTTCCGTCGAAAAGAGTAAATTGGGTCTTTTATTTCGGGATGTTAGTACACGTTTTTGACTATAGTTATCCTTACGGACTTTCTTTAGGTCCAGGAGCGCAGCGGGGGTGCGCGAAGGATTCAGGTGTTCCGACTTCTCTTCAACTAGGTGGGTACGGTTGCGATAAGTGCAACAAGTGCAGTAAGTGCATCTATCGTCATTAAAATGCTCTTAATTTGTCTAACAAAGTAGATGGACAGTTTAACCTTTCGCATAATTGTATTTTATCTAACAATTGAAGCGGCTACGGTCACGGTGCTCAATACACGCCGATCTCGGCAAATCCGTTTCGGATGCTGCACGTACACAGGCGGATTGGCCTCCGCATGGGTGTACTTTTCCGGAGAAGTGGTCTCTTTTTGACCCGTGTACCTCACAAAGGGGTGGGTGCCGTGAGGACCTCTTCGCGCCTGCTGAAAATAGCACACCAGCACCGTGAAGGGGTTAAAAGCATCAAAAAGGTGTTTGCGCACGAGGGGAGACTTTAGTCTCCCCGACAGGTACTCTTGGGTTGGTGCCCAATTTAATTGGTAAATCTAGGGTTGGTGCCCAGCTTAATTATGTGCAGGGTTTTAGCTAAAGGTTCCGGTGTATTTGGTTTGCTCCTTATTCCTTATTGTTATTAGACATCTACTTTGTTTGTCACTGACTTTACCCACTCCGTGACAGGTGTTACGAGGTGCGTTAGTCGGGAGGGCGGTGAGACCGCGTCGCGAGGACCGTAGTCAGGATACTTGGGTTTTTATCTCGTCTTCCTTGTGCTTTAATTAGTTCATTTGCTTGTGGATCTTATTAGTCGTGGGCATGTATTAGATAGCACTGTGGATGAGATGTACCTATGCGTTTTAATTACTTTCAGGGATGTTTTCATACGCGGCACGTTTTCATGATAAACCAAATGATTTCGAAAATATTTTCTCAAAACGAAGTCCCGTGTGGGCACGGGTTTTGCAACCGCTGGTTTTATCCTTTCCAAACGGTGACGCCGCTTTTATAACATTAGTTAAATTACTGTACTCTGTTTGACGATGTATGTCTATTGTATGTGTGATGGTTGATGTATGATGTTGTAAATGAGACGCCGTGCATATACAAAGGAGACTCTGTCCGTGGGCAGAGAGAATTTGTGTATGTGGCGGTCTGGCACGCACCGGGGATGAGGTTTAAGTTACCTTCTTAAGAAAGAAAAAAAAAATAATACACGCAATTTTCCGCTTTGATAGACTCAAAAACCCCCGAGGGCGTGACAGATTAAATGGTATCAGAGAAAAACAACCATAACCATAGTAGACGTGATCCACATCCACAGTGTAAGGTGCCACAAGCAAATTGGACATGAGATAACCAAGGTCTAGGTGCGTAGTACGTGAGAGTACGGGGAAAAAGGGGACGTAATATAGGTGTAATCGTAAGACAGGGTGCTAGGGTTATGACCTTAGGGTTAACGTGGTTTCTTTGTATCACAGCAGACAACGGCCAGGATCCAGCCACCGAGCGCTAACCATTCTCAATGGACAGGATGGATTCCGTAGCCGCAGCCAACCGCTTACTCCGCAACCAGCTACGCGACATAGCGGGGCAAATGCTAACTCTCACTGAGCGCCTAGGCCTACTGACTCAGGATTTCGAGGGTGTCGACCGCACCCAGCGAGACGCCAGGGACGGCGCCTATCGGGGAATGCCATCGGCAGGGTTCCCCACTTTTAACGAAGCGGTTATGTTGGCCCGGCAGGCAGAGCAAGAACTGGCCGAGACACGCGCTCGGCAGAGTTATCCCTATCCCAGTCCGGCGGAGGACCCTTTCCAGCAGGGCCCGGCACTCAAACGCCCGAGGACAGAGGGGAACTTTGGAAAGTCGATGAGAGGAGAATCCAATCCACAGAGGAAGCCGTGTCCCATATGCAGTGGGGCGCATCAGGTGACTGATTGCCCATGGAGACACGGCCACTGCTACTGATGCGGCAGACCAGGACACGCACGCTACGAGTGCCCACGGAAACCGGGCGCCACCAGGCCTCCGGCACCGCTACCGGAGGGGACAGAGAAGACTGCTACACCCGTTCCGTAAGGGGGCCCCGCCCCGGAGGGCCAAGGAGGAGGACGTCCGGAGAAAGCACGGAAGGACGAACCGACACCAGCGAGGGGCGCGAAACCACCTCAGGGACCGTGCGTAATCTGCGAGGGTGCTCACCCGGTGGCGGAATGTACGTGGAGGTACCATTACTGCAATCAGTGCCGCTTACCGGACCACTCCCGTGCCTTCTGCCCTCAGAGGCCCACCCCCGCCGCCGCCGCCGCGCCACCACAGCAGGAAGGACCAGGGAGTGCTGCGGCCCCCGTTCAGCCAAAGGATTTGCCCGGCGACCAGCAATCCGCAAACTCCTCAGACGTCAAGTCCCTTCCCCAGCACGCCGTACGACGCTGGCCCAAGGGCTGTGGACGAACTCCCCGGGATACTACAGTGGAGGACGCGACGTCGCAGACCTAGTAACGGCAGGTAAGATTTGGTTTCTCTTTTCCCTCTTAGATTAGGAGCACCGGTTACACCTTAGCCTGCTACCCCTATTAGGCTCTCTCTCTCTCCCTCTCTCTAAAAATCCTTAAGTATTAGGCGAAGCCTTCCCCGGCTGGTGTACGCGGGCGGGCTTCGAAGCATAGGAGAACCTTGTGTACTCGGGGCCCGTTAAGGGCCATGCAAGGAATAAATAGGCTCCACCCTATGCCTTGCAGCCGAGAACCCAATGGGCCGATAGGTAGTTCAGGGCTGCTCCCCAGATAAGGATCAGCGGTCCCGTGGTAAGGGAATTTCCGGATGTATTTCCGGCAGAGCTCCCCGGAATGCTGTTACGGAATTTGAGTTGGCGTAGTTTCGTGAAAGTTTCAAGTCCTGAAGATTGAAGGTGAAGAAAGTTGAATCTTTTAACTCAATCTCAAGAAAGAAGAATTCAAAAGGATCAGGTATGTTTAACTAAAGAATTTGTGTGATCCGAATACTTCTTGTAGTGTAGAAACACTTGGAAGAATCTTTCATTGCATAAAAATCAAAAACTGGACTTGGGACATGTTCAGGATCCGGATCAGGCTGTTCGATCCGGATCCCGAAGGTGGTTCGTTCATACATCGTCGCAATCCGGATCGTAGTCTCTTGATCCGGATCCCGAACGTTGAGTTTACCATCTACCTTGAACGATCCGGATCTTGCTTCGCAATCCGGATCCCGAACGTTGATGTTTGGTGAACTGTATGAACGATCCGGATCGTAGTTACATGATCCGGATCCCGAACCTTCGTTTTTCTGGAATTGGCTGTTTCGTTATGACGATCCGGATCTCAGTTATCTCGATCCGGATCGCCGTGCGTAAAATTCCAGAAATGGTTGGTTTTTGATTCTTATCTCCTTCCTAGGGTTTCTAACCTATAAATAGACCCTATGTCTTTCTTTCTAGGGTCAATCCACATAGCCGTCATTTTCATATATCATCTTATACGGCTATAGATCCACATATAGAGAAGAAAGGAAATCATTAGAGAATACTCTATGTTTCTTCATCTATATTGATTAGTTTGATTCTAGGTTTTCATACTCACATCCTGAGTTGAATCAAACTAATGAATACTTAGATGGTATTTTCGATCTATCTTTGATCTAAGTATTCGGCGGATCATCACCACCCAAAAACAACGATTACCCCAAAATCGGCGCGTGGATTCGCGTGTCCTTGTGGATTCAAGGTTCATTCGCTCTCGTGGATTCGGAGCGAGGCACGTTCGTGGATTCGAAGGGTGCTATTGGGTGAAGACCGTGGATTCGGTCGGACGTCGTGGATTCGACGTTGGACGCCGTGGATTCGGCGTTGGGCGCAGATCGTGGATTCGAGAAGCGTCTGGAGCGAGCGGAGAAGATCCTCTAGGAGCGTATGGAAAAGGTTGAGTCGTAAGTGTGTACGGTAAATCACCTTGTACGTGTTTTAATTCTAGTGGATTTCTGCCGTGTTATCGGTCCCGTGGTTTTTTACTCCGGTGATGGAGTTTTCCACGTAAAAATCTTGCGAGTTATTTTCATTTCCGCATTGGGTTTTTATCGCAACGATTTTTGAGTGTTTATACGTTTACACCTATTCACCCCCCTCTAGGTGTTTCTTCCCCTATTTAGATCCGTATTATATACGACCCAACAAGTGGTATCAGAGCGGGAATAGGGTTGTGAACAATGGTTGAAGGTGGAAACATCAATCGACCCCCTTTCTTTGATGGAACAAATTATGCGTACTGGAAAGTACGGATGAAAGCCTTTTTATCTTCCATCGACGAAAGGGTGTGGCATTCAATTGAATCAGGATGGACTAATCCAACTGAACTTATCTCTGATGTTCACACCTTAAAACCTAGGTCGAAATGGACCAAGGAAGAGTTTGAGTTATCTTCTTACAATGGCAAGGGAATTAATGCTATTTTTAATGCCTTATCTCAAACTGAATTCTCTCGCGTCTCGGCATGTGAGACTGCGAAAGAAATCTGGGATGTTCTCCAGGTTACACATGAGGGAACTAACCTCGTGAAGATTCAGAAACTGCAGATGCTTACGAGCAAGTTTGACTCTATTTTGATGGCAGAAAATGAATCTTTCACGGACTACTATACACGATTGCAAGACATCGTAAACTCATGTGCTAATCTGGGAGAGAAGATTCCAGAATTTAAGATTGTAAGAAAAATCTTAAGAACTCTTCCTGAACGATTTCGCCCAAAGGTTACTGCCATTGAAACTATTAAACACCCGGACGAAATACGTGTAGAAGAATTAGTTGGTTCATTACAAACATATGAAATGACTTTTAATACTAACAATTCTTCTGGAAAAGCATCCACTTCTAAGTCTTCAGGTTATGCGTTGAAAACAACTAAGGAAGAAGACGCGGATACATCCTCCTCGGACAATGACGAGAACCTTTCTATGGAGGAATTTGAGAAGCAGCTCGCTCTCTTGACAAGGAATTTTCGCCGCAACTTTCGAAGGGGTAATTCAAGCAAATCTCCATCCTTCAGAAAGTGGAACAAAGGCAAGGGTACTCCAAGTCACAAGTCAAGAAAGCAGGAGAACTTCTCAAAGGATAAGAAAAGTTCAGAAGGACAACTGCAATGCTTCAAATGTCGAGGCTACGGCCACATTGCAACGGAGTGTCCTAACAAGTATCCGGCAAAGAAGAAGGCGATGCAAGTCGTCACTTGGGATGACAACTCAACGTCAAATGAGTCGTCTTCAAGTGATGAAGAAAAGAGCTCCACGGCATTCCACGCGTCCACATCTTCACCATTCATGTGCTTTATGGCAAGTACGTCTGAATCATTGTCCAACTCCACTGTTGAAAAGAATGCAATGGACAATGAATCGGATGATTCGGAAGGTGAAGAGTTTGCTCTAGCCTATCACAGATCTTTACAGGATTTAAAGAAACCGGCTAAGCAAAACAAGGGGTTGAGAGGGAGATTGCAGGATCTCGAAGAAGAAGTAAAAAGGGTAACTTCTCTCTCGACCGATCTTGAAGTGGAAAGGGATAGTTTGATAAAAGCAAATGTTTCCCTTCAAGAGTCCAATGAGCAGCTCGAGAAGAACTATATAGATATGGTGAACAAAGCAAACTACTTCTTGAAGCTCTATGGCGAGGGCCGACAGGAAAGACGGGAAATGACAGAGACCATCCTCCAACTCAAGGATGACTTACAGCAATTCTCTTTAGGAAGGAGTAAGTTGGATAAACTCCTTGGTCTTGGTCAAACAAATCGGTTCGGCCTCGGGTACACTCAAACTGGAAACAGTCCAAGTTCGAGTGGGACAGTCTTTGTGCCTCAGTCGGTATCTCCTCCTCCGACATCGGAATTCAAGACAAACAACGACAACAAACCTACCTCATCCTCTTCGGAATCGTCAAGCTCAAAGGTATGTTTTCGTTGTAATTTTGCAGGGCACATCGAAAGAAATTGCAAGATTAAAGCTCAAAGAACAAATCAACCACATCTTGCAATTGCTACCAATAAGCTCACTTCCCGGAATTCAAGGAAGGATTTTTCAAAAGGAAAGAACATTGGTAGCACCTCGAACAAGACGATGACAAAAGAAAAAGATCAATCATACAAGACGTCGTCTTCAAGGAGAATCTCTCAACCTTTACCAACATACTCCAAAACTCAAAAGGTTTGGGTATGCAAAGGTGAAACCCCTCCCTGTCCTTAATCGTTCTACGATTAAATCTTGTATAGTTTGTGTAGATTATTTTCTTTTCTTCTTTTTCTTTTGGCCGACCCGTCAACCATCTTTGGGAGGTAAATGGTACATCTTTTTATTGGTTGATGATTTCTCTCGGTTTTCTTGGGTAGCATTTTTGAGAGAGAAAGCTGATACGTTTGACTCTTTTCATGAGATTTGCCATCGTATTATGATTGAAAAGAATGAAAAGATCATTCGTGTTAGAAGTGATAGGGGTGGAGAATTCATAAATTCAAAATTCATTGACTTTTGTACTTCAAATGGCATTAAACATGAATTCTCGGCACCCTATACACCTCAGCAGAATGGTGTTGTTGAGCGCAAAAATAGGGTTGTTCAAGAGATGGCGCGTGTGATGCTTCTTAGCCGGAAATTACCGCTACATTTTTGGGCTGAAGCTGTGAACACCGCTGTCTATGTCATTAACAGAGTGTATTTGCGCCCAGGAACCTTGAATACACCATATGAGCTGTGGTTTAGTAGAAAACCGGATATCAAGTACTTTCGTATCTTCGGGAGTCGATGTTACATCTTACGTGACCGTGAAAATCTTGGAAAGTTCGACTCTCGAAGTGATGAAGGGATCTTTTTGGGTTATTCTACGAATAGCAGAGCATATCGAGTATTTAACATTGAATCTAAAACGATCGTAGAATCTATGAATGTTAAAGTAGATGAAGCTTCTCATTTTGAATCTGAAAAATCTACCCTCGATATCTCTCTAGATGATGATTCTCCTGCTAGTGCATCTTCTCATAATAACACTTCCAATATTAATGATGCATCTAATGGTTCTTCTAGTTTATCTGATGTGCAGGAATCATCTCGTGTACCTCCGAGTACTCCGTTTCAACAAACGCTACGAATCTCCAAGGATCATCCGGAATCGAACATCATTGGAGATCCACAAGAAGGAGTTAGAACTCGAAGGCAGTTGGTTTGCGGATTTGCTTGCTACGTATCTTTAATCGAACCAAAGACAATAGATGAAGCTCTTCAGGATGACTACTGGATTAAAGCAATGCAGGAAGAGCTCCATCAATTTGAGCGAAACAAAGTCTGGGAATTAACGAAGCCTCCAAAGCAACATAATGTGATAGGTACCAAATGGATCTTCAAGAACAAGAAAGATGAAGATGGTACTATCATCAGGAACAAGGCACGACTAGTTGCTCAAGGCTACTCTCAAGTAGAAGGTATAGACTTTGACGAAACTTTCGCCCCTGTAGCTAGACTCGAGTCCATTCGTATATTGTTTGCTATTGCTTGTCATTTTAAAATCAAATTATTTCAAATGGACGTCAAGAGCGCATTTCTAAATGGGTTTTTAAATGAGGAAGTTTATGTAGCTCAACCGAAAGGTTTTGTAGATCATAAACAACCTAACCATGTTTTTCGTTTGAAAAAGGCTCTTTACGGTCTGAAACAAGCACCGCGAGCATGGTACGAAAGATTAACAAAGCACCTTTTGGAGAAGGGCTATACTCGAGGGGGAGCTGACAGGACTCTCTTTGTGAAGCATTATCAAAATAATTTCATTGTAGCACAAATCTATGTCGATGACATTGTATTTGGTGCAACAAAAGATAATGATGCTTCTAAATTCGCGGAGACCATGGAAAGCGAATTTGAGATGTCCATGATGGGCGAACTGTCTTATTTCCTTGGATTGCAAATTAAACAAAATGATGAAGGTATTCACTTGAGTCAATCCAAGTATGCAATGGAGTTGGTCAAAAAGTTTGATCTAGAAAATTGTAAAGATTTTCCAACTCCAATGGGAACTAGCCACAAGGGACTTGGAAGTGAATCACATAGTGAGAATGTAGACGAGAAACTGTATAGAAGTATGATTGGAAGTCTACTTTACCTCACGGCTAGTCGCCCGGATATATCCTTTAGTGTTGGGATTTGCGCGAGATATCAATCAGCACCAAAGGAGGTTCACCTGAAAGCGGTGAAACGGATCATCCGGTATATCAAAGGATCAATTAATTTCGGAATTTGGTATCCTATGGGAACAAGTTTGGATATTGTTGGATACTCAGATGCCGATTGGGCAGGATCAGTGGATGATCGGAAAAGCACGAGTGGTGCATGCTTCTATCTTGGCCATTGCCTTGTTGCATGGCACAGTAAAAAGCAGAATTGCATAGCACTCTCGACTGCCGAAGCGGAATACATTTCAGCTGGAAGTTGCTCAACTCAACTCATTTGGATGAAAAGCGTATTGAGTGACTTCCGCATTTCAGCATCTTCGGTAACAATTCTTTGTGACAACACAAGTGCAATTAACATTTCTAAAAACCCTGTGTTGCACTCTAGAACAAAACATATTGAACTTAGATATCATTTTCTTAGAGAGCTAGTTGAATCAAATACTCTTCAACTTTCATATATTTCAACTGAGGATCAATTAGCTGACATTTTAACAAAACCTTTGGATCAAAAACGTTTTATTCATTTACGAAAAGCAATTGGGATGCTTTCCTTGAAATAATCTTCTTTTTGAAATCTTTGCTTAGGATAGGTTTTGTATTTGTTTTTGTTTTGTTCTTTATCTATGTTTGTACATAGGACATTAATTGAGCATAGATCATAATTGACTTTAATTGCATCTGTTCATACATTTAGAAATTTATTATGCTTTTGCCATCATAATATTTCACTGTTGCAATGATCATTTATGTTAATTAAATCATCTTCTAAAGTGATCAAAGTCAATTTCTCTCTCTCTATGATCTCTTGGTATAGTCATTATCTTATTTGACTGTTTAGTCGAGTATGAAATCGAGATCAATTTTTGGTTGAATACTTTATATCTTAAATAATTGATAGCCAATTGAGGGGGAGTCAAAGATAATGTAAAATGCTCAAAAGATGTGGAAAGAGTTACATCCCAATGAGGAGTGTGAAAACTACCACCACATGGAGGAAAGAGCTACCACCTCGGTCGTCCGAGTATTGTGTGCAGCTACCACATGTATACCAAGCATGGTTGTTCAAATTTTTGATTAAGTAAAATGCATGTTGAAATACTTGACTCTGTCAAATTTCAAGGTTGGTATAAGGTGGGATTTTAAAGAAAGATGCTCAAAGAGCCACTCTCTTCAACAGATTGTCTAGAAATATTATCTACCATATTTGGGATTTCAAACATCTATTGATCTTTGTATTTCATTTTCTTTACTGAATTGATGATTTGATAAAGGCATTACTCATAAGATCAAGTTAGATGTGATTGAAGGTGTTCAACTTTAAGGGATTTAATTTTTGTAAATTTTCGTTTCATTTTTGGATATTATTGATAGATTTGGCATAATCTAATTCTTGTTGTATGAAACGATGATTTTTGTTTAAAGTTGATACACATTTGTGCTTACAATCTTTTTCTGGCTCTTCCTGAATTTCTCTGAAATTTTCTAAAGAAAAAGTTGGGGCCGATCCGGATCGGGTTAGGTGATCCGGATCCCGAACGCAGGTTTTCTCCTGCGGGCTGACGATCCGGATTGGACCTGCCGATCCGGATCCCGAACGCAGTTTTTTTTTCACTGCGGGTAGCCGATCCGGATCGCAAGCTCGGGAGGATCCGGATCGCGGCTAGGTTTTATAAGGAACGAAAGGGGTTTTTGATTTCTTTACTCCAATCTTTTGTTCCGAAGTTTCCAGAGCGCTTCTCTCTAGATTTCATCCTCTTTGGAAGCTTTCTAACTCAAGTTCTTCTGTTCCAAGTAAGTTTTATTGATCAAAATCTCGGTTTTTCACCGTTTTTCTCTTTTCCTCCTCAAACGTACGAAATTCTTGGATTGATTTTGTTTGTGGATGGTTTTTGATCAAATTTCTTTTGAAATAAGAACTCTGGGTTGTTTAGTTTTGATTATATGCTAGGTTTTCTCCTGATTAACGGATTTTTAGGCTTCGATTTCTAAAATTTCGGTTTTAGGGCATATAATAAGGATTTTCGAAATTCATGCAATTGATCTATTTTTAAAAGTCCTTTTGCAAAACTAATTTGATTCTTAGTCTCTCTACATGATTATGATTGTTTGGGTACAATTTTTTTCAATTTTTGAAAACTAAGAATTTTTGTGTTCTTGAGTTGGTGAGGAAGAAGGACGGAAGTCTCCGGTTGTGCATCGACTACCGGGAGATAAATAAGGTCACCGTTAAGAACAAATACCCCCTGCCAAGGATCGACGACCTCTTCGACCAACTACAGGGGGCGACGGTGTTTTCAAAGATCGACCTGCAGTCGGGCTATCATCAGGTCCAGGTTAAGGGGGAGGACATCCCCAAAACGGCTTTCCGAACTCGCTACGGCCATTACAAATTTACAGTAATGCCGTTCGGGCTCACAAATGCCCCGGCGGTGTTCATGGACATGATGAACAGGGTATTCAAACCCTTCCTGGACTTATTCGTGTTGGTCTTCATCGACGATATCCTCATCTACTCCCGTACAGACGAGGAACACGAAGAACATCTGCGCACAGTCCTCCAGACCCTACGGGAACAGAAACTCTACGCCAAACTCAAAAAGTGTGAGTTTTGGCTCCGTGAGTTCGGCTTCTTGGGGCACGTAATCTCGGCGGCTGGAGTCGCAGTCGATCCGAAGAAGATAGATTCGGTGACGGACTGGTCGCCACCGACGACGGTGACGGAGATTCGAAGCTTCCTGGGGTTAGCCGGGTACTACCGGCGCTTCGTGGAGGGTTTCTCCAAGATAGCCACCCCCTTAAACCGTTTGACTAAAAAGGGGGAAAAGTTCATCTGGACGGACAAATGTCAGAGGAGCTTCGAGGAGCTCAAGGATAGATTGACGCGAGCCCCGATTCTCGCCCTGCCAGAACCAGGGGAGGATTATGAAGTGTATTGCGATGCGTCACGAAGCGGACTGGGTGGAGTACTCATGCAACGGGGAAAGGTTATAGCCTATGCGTCAAGGCAGCTCAAGGAATACGAGCGGAACTACCCCGTGCACGATTTGGAACTCGCAGCGGTTGTGTTCATCCTCAAGCTCTGGAGACACTACCTGTATGGGGCACACTCCAATCTGTACTCAGATCATAAAAGTTTTAAGTACCTTTTCACCCAAAAGGAGTTAAATTTGCGACAAAGACGGTGGCTCGAGCTACTGAAGGATTACGATTTAACGATCCACTACCACCCGGGAAAGGCAAACGTGGTGGCTGACGCCCTGAGCCGCAAGGGGCAGGCCGAAAAGGCAGGGGTAAGTGCCATCACCCAGCAAGATAGTCTGATTGCGGAATTTTCGCGATTAAGACTAGAAGTAGTACCGGCAGGTACAGTCACACAACTTCTGACGCTGGTGGTCAGACCTACCCTGCTTGACAGAATTCTCGAGGGGCAGTCGACTGATGACCAACTCCAGTTGGTGCGAAGTAGAGTAACTGCCAACCAAGAAGGTGATTTCACAGTAAACTTCGACGGCACGATACCATTTCGGGGACGAGTCTGCGTGCCGGATCTACCGGAACTCAAAGAGGAAATCCTGCGGGAGGCGCATACTGCTCCATATACAGCGCATCCCGGGGGAACGAAGATGTACAAGGACGTTAAACAGACCTTCTGGTGGCCCAAAATGAAGGGAGGCGTGACTCGGTTTGTGGCACACTACCTGGTGTGCCAACGGGTGAAGGCCGAGCACCAGCGTCCGGCAGGAAAATTGCAACCCTTACCGGTGCCCGAATGGAAGTGGGACATGGTTACCATGGATTTTGTGACCGGGTTCCCGAGATCGTCACAGGGACACGATGCAATATGGGTAATTGTGGACCGCCTGACGAAATCGGCCCACTTTCTGCCCATACACACGACGTGGACGCGGGAACGACTGGCACAAACCTACATCAACGAGATAGTAAGGCTGCATGGGGTGCCGACATCCATCACGTCGGACAGGGACACGCGATTTGTGTCAAACTTTTGGCAGAGCCTGCAGCGAGCAATGGGAACCAAGTTGCACTTCAGTACGGCTTTTCACCCGCAGACCGATGGACAATCAGAGCGGGTGATACAAATTGTGGAGGACATGCTTCGAGCATGCGTTCTGTACTTAGGCGAAGGGTGGGCACGGTGTTTGCCCCTAGTGGAATTTGCCTACAATAACAGTTACCAGGCCAGCATTCAGATGGCACCATACGAGGCCCTGTACGGGCGCCGCTGTCGGTCTCCAATATGCTGGGACGACTTGGGTGAGCGTAAGTTTCTGGGCCCAGATTTGGTGGAGGACACCGAAACAAAGGTGCGATTGATTAGACAAAGGCTACTGACCGCCCAGAGCAGACAGAAAAGCTACGCGGACAACAGACGCCGAGACTTAGAGTTCATGGTGGGTGAGCATGCGTTACTCCGATTTTCGCCCTCCAAGGGGAACCGACGCTTCGGCATAAAGGGAAAGTTAAGCCCGAGGTACGTAGGACCGTTCGAGATCCTAGAACGCGTAGGACCGGTGGCGTACCGATTGGCCCTGCCGCCGAACCTCGAACGAGTCCATAACGTGTTCCATGTCTCAATGCTCCGGAAGTACCTGGCTGACCCCTCTCATGCCTTGGATGCCTCCACCATCGAGTTGCGAGAGGATTTAAGCGTCGAGGAGACGCCGGTGCGGATTTTCGCAAGAGAGGACAAGAAGTTGCGCAAACGAACAATCCCCTATGTAAAGGTCCAGTGGAGCAACCACGAAGAGCGCGAGGCGACTTGGAAACTGGAATCGAAGATGAGAGAATGTTTTCCCGAATTGATTAGTGGGGTTTGCACTTAAGTTTCGGGACGAAACTTTTTATAAAGTGTGAGTGGTGTAGTGATCCGGCCCTTAGGGGTATTTTTGACCCACATATAGTCATTTAAGCCTTTAAGGGAAATAAAATTATTCAATTCTTAAAAGTTGGCCGGTGTGTGGTGCTGGTATTTTTCTGCGATAGAGCGCGGAAAAAGAAGGCCGACGGTGCGATCGGATCTGAAATCCGATATCGGGATCTCCCGGAACGGAATTCCTAGTGATACGATGATTAGTCATGCATCGGAATTCGTGCAAAATATCTTGCACCCGTTAGAGATAAGGTGGGTTATCTCGTAGGGGAAAATTAATTAGTTAATTAATTATCCGATGACGGAAAATAGAATTCTCTTACGTACGAATTAAAGAGGAAATTAATTAAAGATATAATACGAGCTATATAAGGGATCCTGATTATCGGAAAGAAAAGAAAAGAAAAATAAAAACCCTAATCGGTGAGAAGAGAAAAAGGAAAAGACGGAACACTAGCCGGAAGAAAGGGAAAGGAGAAAGAGAAGGAGCCCGATCTTCCCGGACTTCGAACCGAAGGCAAGAACGCGACCGGACAACCTTCCCGTCGATCTTCGGTTAGTAAAATAATTGTTACAAATTATTTGGGATTTTTCGGTCGTCCTTTTTGTTTGAGTTCTTGGGTTTCTCCATCGTATCCGTCGCCGTCGCCGTCATCGTCGCCATGCTAGGGCACCGAACGGACGGCGGAGGCGCGCGGTGACGCTAGGGCATCGCGCGGGGGAGAGTCGCGGACGGCCACCGTCGCCGCAAGCGGCGACGGGACCGCGCGGGCTCCGCGCGGGCCATACCCGTGCGGGCGCCGCGCGGCTACCGCGCGGGCGGCACCCACGCGGACCCGCAACCGCGCGGGCACCGCATGGGCGCCGCGCGGCTACCCCACGGACGGCACCCATGCGGACCCGCAACCGCACGGGCACCGCATGGGCGCCGCGCGGCTACCGCACGGACGGCACCCATGCGGACCCGCAGCCGCGCGGGCACCGCATGGGCGCCACGCGGCTACCGCGCGGACGGCGCCCACGCGGACCCGCAACCGCGCGGGCACCGCATGGGCGCCGCGCGGCTACCGCGCGGACGGCGCCCACGCGGACCCGCAACCGCGCGGACGGCGCCCACGCGGACCCGCAACCGCGCGGGCTACCCCACGGACGGCACCCATGCGGACCCGCAACCGCGCGGGCACCGCATGGGCGCCGCGCGGCTACCGCACGGACGGCACCCATGCGGACCCGCAACCGCGCGGGCACCGCATGGGCGCCGCGCGGCTACCGCGCGGACGGCGCCCACGCGGACCCGCAACCGCGCGGGCACCGCATGGGCGCCGCGCGGCTACCGCGCGGACGGCGCCCACGCGGACCCGCAACCGCGCGGGCACCGCATGGGCGCCGCGCGGCTGCCGCGCGGGCGGCACCCACGCGGACCCGCAACTGCGCGGGCACCGCGCGGGCGCCGTGCGGCCGCCGCACGGGCAACACCCGCGCGAGGCACCGTGCCGCATGGGCGTCGCCTCGGAGACACGCCACGCGGTTCCGAACCGCGCGGGGCTCCGGCGGACGACGACGGCGGCGCTGGATTTCCTGTTTTCGTCAACCCGGACGGTGTTGGACTTTTCCGTCGAAAAGAGTAAATTGGGTCTTTTGTTTCAAGATGTTAGTACACGTTTTTTACTATAGTTATCCTTACGGACTTTCTTTAGGTCCAGGAGCCCAGCGGGGGTGCGCGAAGGATTCAGGTGTTCCGACTTCTCTTCAACTAGGTGGGTACGGTTGCGATAAGTGCAACAAGTGCAGTAAGTGCATCTATCGTCATTAAAATGCTCTTAATTTGTCTAACAAAGTAGATGGACAGTTTAACCTTTCGCATAATTGTATTTTATCTAACAATTGAAGCGGCTACGGTCGCGGTGCTCAATACACGCCGATCTCGGCAAATCTGTTTCGGATGCTGCACGTACACAGGCGGATTGGCCTCCGCATGGGTGTACTTTTCCGGAGAAGTGGTCTCTTTTTGACCCGTGTACCTCACAAAGGGGTGGGTGTCGTGAGGACCTCTTCGCGCCTGCTGAAAATAGCACACCAGCACCGTGAAGGGGTTAAAAGCATCAAAAAGGTGTTTGCGCACAAGGGGAGACTTTAGTCTCCCCGACAGGTACTCTGGGGTTGGTGCCCAGCTTAATTATGTGCAGGGTTTTAGCGAAAGGTTCCGGTGTATTTGGTTTGATCCTTATTCCTTATTGTTATTAGACATCTACTTTGTTTGTCACTGACTTTACCCACTCTGTGACAGGTGTTACGAGGTTTGTTAGCCGGGAGGGCGGTGAGACCGCGTCGCGAGGACCGTAGCCAGGATACTTGGGTTTTTATCTCGTCTTCCTTGTGCTTTAGTTAGTTCATTTGCTTGTGGATCTTATTAGTCGTGGGCATGTATTAGATAGCACTGTGGATGAGATGTACCTATGCGTTTTAATTACTTTCAGGGATGTTTTCATACGCGGCACGTTTTCATGATAAACCAAATGATTCCGAAAATGTTTTCTCAAAACGAAGTGCCGTGTGGGCACGAGTTTTGCAACTGCTGGTTTTATCCTTTCCAAACGGTGACGCCGCTTTTATAACATTAGTTAAATTACTGTACTCTGTTTGACGATGTATGTCTATTGTATGGGTGATGGTTGATGTATGATGTTGTAAATGAGACGTCGTGCATATACAAAGGAGACTCTGTCCGTGGGCAGAGAGAATTTGTGTATGTGGCGGTCTGGCACGCACCGGGGATGAGGTTTAAGTTACCTTCTTAAGAAAGAAAAAAAAAAAATACACGCAATTTTCCGCTTTGATAGACTCAAAAACCCCCGGGGGCGTGACACGGTGTGTTCTTTCTATTTATTGCGTTTACTTGCATGTTCTTTACTTTATCAGTCACTGACAACCCACACTGTGACAGGTTCGAGTAGGGGTGGATTTCGGGACGATGGTGAGGCATCAGTTAGAGGACACTAGGTAAGAGGGCTAGTAAAACGATACTTTATTTTATTTACCTTTGGTTATGGCATTACTATGGTTAGTTTAACTGTGATTCATGTACTGTGGTTTCTGATGGATGTTGGGATGAGGATTCTCTTGTAACTAACTGGTGAATGATAGGATGTGTAATTGTGGCTTGTTTTCAAATACAATCCGGTTTCAAAGGTGTTTTTAAAACAAGTGCCGTGTGGGCACCGATTTTAAAACCCGTGGATTTATCCTTTCAAGCTAATGGCCGCACAAAGAGTTTGCGAAAACTATTTTGAAAACTGGGTGTCGTGTTGGCGCCGATTTTCAAAACCCCTGGGTTTATGCTATAGACTGTATAAGATAGCGGTGATGGTTTGGCGTACTTATCCTCTCCTCGTTGCATGTCATGATTGGAATGGTTAAAGTATTGGACTTGTTGGTGACGCCGTGCATATACAAAGGAGACTCCGCCCGTTTGGGGAGTGAATTTGTATATGCGGCGGGTCTGATACGCGCCGGAGGCAAGGTTCATGTAATTATTTAAGAAAAAAAAAAATTGGTACGTTTTCCGCTCCTTTAGAACCTCCGGGACGTGACAATTTTGTATATGATCATATTTGGGAGATGGATATTGTACCTTTATTTCCAGTTGTACAGATGGTTAGATTTTAGTTTTACAACAGTTTATTTTATAGCTCTGATATTTGTTTAGCTGTAGTCCCTTTTCTTGCAGGTTGGACGCTTCGCCTATGCGAGGTTTTGTATAGGCGGCAGATTTGTTGGCGAGCCCGGGTTGCAGTTTCGACCCCGGGGCGTGACATCTCTCCCCCTTTTTGTCACTCAAACAAGCCAAACAAAATGTAAGGAGGAATTGCAAAGTTCAGATAAGCAAAAAAAATCTGCAAAAGAGAAACTGTTAAAAAAATATGAAACTGAAAAAAAATTAAAATCTCATCCAGAATCTGAATCTTCAGAACTGCTGCAACCCAACTTTGTAAATATCTTCTTTACCAGTTTCGTCAAGGGCTTGTATTTTTTCTTCAAGTCCAGTTGGGTGGCAGTAATCTGTTGCAGGTCAAGAGAAATTCGACCTTGTTCAATTGAGAGCCGCTCCTGTTCAGACGATAGTTTTTGCTGTTCACGATAGATTGATGTTACAGAGGCTTCTTCCTCTGAAGTATCAAATTGTCCAAGACCTGAAGCTGCTGCTGTTTTTGCTGTTGCTTGTGCTGTGGTTGCTGTTGCTGTTGTCGCTGCTTGATGAGAGGAGGTCGAAGGTTGTTTACCCCGAGGAGGAGTTGGAGTGTCATCAGGTTTCCTTGGTAGAGACTTCACCATAGTTGAGTCATTAATTGTTCCATGCATGTAGCTTGACGATCGAATGTCGACGTCAAATTTTCTTAAGATCCGCATAATAATCATTATGAAAGGAAGTCGCTCCGTCTGATGAGGATGCTCCACGTAGCGAGCCATCCTATTCAAGATGATGTATGGAATATTGATGTTCAAATCCTTCGCGGCTGATGGATGTCCCAAAAGATACAAATATAACATTCGATCCCATCTTAGGACTTTAGTTTGCATGTTTGGTAAGATATTGTAGCATACAATAAAGTTCAAGAACCGATACTCTGGTCGAAGTTCCTTTGAAAATACTGAATTTTCAGTTGAACTAGTATCGGGCATGCAAATTCCATCCACGACCACTCTCCAAAGCATTGTGGTTAGAATTGGAGCCTTTATATAGTGAGTTCCATCTAGTTGAGCCTTTATTCCAATAACTTCTCCAATTAGCTGAGGAGTTATTATCAAATGAGTGTTCCGGAACGTCGTTCGAAACTCCATTGGTCCACCTTCATTGTCCTGAAGCTGATTCGCACAAAGGAAAAAAGTTTTGACAAGATGAACACAGTAACCTGTCGTCTCCAGGAACTTGCAAATCGGAGATAGGCCGATTTTATCAAAAAGACGTCCAAACGCCGCAGATCTATCTCACAAGTTTTCAACATTAACGTGTCTCTCGCCTATGCATTCTCTGTTCTCAAAAGCTTTCATTCTATCCGAGCTAATGTTGACAAACCCTTGTGTAGGTGGCTCACTAGCAAGTGGTTCTTCGATCTCAATTCCACGAGATCGTCCTCTCTTCCTTGCAACACTCTTTCGCTTCATCGACATTGGTTCCATGGTTGCTTTTCCTTTTTCTACAGTTGTGGGAAGAGTCTTTGCTTTTGTTGGGTAGGGGTTGCAGGAGATGTTCCCTTTGTAGTAGCTGATGCCTTTGTTGCTGCAATCTGTTGCGCTCCTTCAACCATCTTCTCCCAATCTTCTGATTCAGTTTCCGAATCGTCCACTGCCACGAGCTCTGGTTCTCCTTGATCTTTTCTTGCTCGCTTCAATTTGTTGGTCACACGAGTGCTGAACAGAGCAGTTATGAACACAATTATCCAGCCAAACACCATTGTTGCCAGAATTTTAAAAAATTTGTCGTGTGAGCAAGAACTCCAAAACGTTAAAAATTTGTTTAATTTTCAAAATTTGAAAAATTATCTCCAAACAATTCTTATCACAATTATAAGCTAGGAATCAAGACAATTTTGCAAAAAGAATTTTAAAAATAGATCAATTCCATGATTTTTGAAAAATCCCAAAAATTGCCCTAAAACCGAAGTTTCTGAAATCGAAGCCCAAAAATCCGTTTAGAAAATAAATAACAAGTATAGAAACAATTCTTAGGCATCCAGAGTTTAGATTTTAAAAGAAATTTGATAAAAAACCGTGCAAAAATGGAATCATAGCATGAAATCCATCACGTTTTGAAGAACACAAGCAAAAACTGTGAATGAACCGAGTTTTGATCAAAAAAAAAAAAAAAAAAAAAACTTACTTGGATCGAGTGAAATGAAGTGAAGAAAGATCCAAAAACTCCGAGATTCTAGAGAGTGTCACGCCCCGGAGGTTCTAAAAGAACGGAAAACACATATATATTTTTTTTTCTTAAATGAACCTCGCCTCCGGTGCGCACCAGACCCGCCACATATACAAATTCACTCCCCAAACGGGCGGAGCCTCCTTTGTATATGCACGGCGTTCCGAGTACGACAATTACTTGAACCATGCAAACAATGAACGACAACGAGGAGAGATTACACTTAACCATTCAGTCACACTTATCATATTCAGACTATAGCATAAATCCATAGGTTTGAAAGACGGTGTCCACCCGACACCCCATTTTACAAAATGTTTTTGCAATCTCTTTTAAGCGGCAATATTACTTGAAAGGATAAATCCACGGGTTTAGAAATCAGTGCCCACACGACACTTGGTTTGAAAACACTTTGGAAACCAGGTTTGTATTTGAAAACGAGCCGCATTCATTCATCTTAACATTCACATATATAAGTAGATATTCCTACACTAGGTCTCAATCCAACATCTACCTCAAACCATCCACAAGTAATAACAGATATGCTAACCAAACGTTAAAGAGATAACCATAAAGCTGTAAATAATAATTAGCCTCAAGGGCTAAGGTCCTCTAACAGATGCCTCACCGTCGTCCCGGTTCCCACCCCTGCTCAGACCTGTCACAGTGTGGGTAGTCAGTGACTGATAATGAGATGTAAATAGTAAATGCAATATCTAGAAAGACAAACCGAATACACCAGAGCATTCACTTCCCCCTTATGTACTGCTAAATCCCTGTCACAATCACGCTGGGCACCTACGCGAGATATACAATCATGTTGGGCCCCAACCCCAAATACCGTGCTCAATTCTTGGTGCCTCCAACCCCTCTACTGCCCAAGTAGCAGTCGCCTCTCCTTGAGGGGTCCCCAACTAACCTCTCCTTGTGGGGTACACGGGTAATCTTACCATCTTTCTGGAAACATACACCCTGTGCAGTGGCCAGACCGCCGGTGTGCGTGTAAGCAATACGAGCATATAACTGTCAAGCGACCTCAGCCGCCTCAGTTAGAACATAAAACAGTATTGCAACCTCAGCCGCCTCAGTTAGAATATAAAACGGGATTCACATGCAATGGGGTTAAATAATTTACTAAACATCTACTTTTATTTCACAAAACACGGGAACGACTATACACCGTAAATACCTAAAAGGGTACCCACCTCGAATGTGCTGACCGGAACACATGAGACCGAACAACGGTCACAATCGGCAATCGGACCTAAAAATAGTCCCCAAAGGAACCGCGGTCAGATCGGAAACATAATCTGTAAATAACGGAGTCCAAAACCTAAAAACACTAACGACGACTCCGCACGGCGGTGGCGACGACGCGCGTTGGACGACGCGGCCACCACCGCGTCGATGCACGCCATGTGGCCGTGCGGGCACCGGCCCCGTGCGGCACCGCATGCAGCTCGGCCGCGCGGGCAACCTCCCCGCGCGGCTCCACCAGCGGCGCGACCGCACGGGCACCAGCCCCGCGCGGCGCGCCCTGCAGCGCGGCACGCCCTACAGCGCGGCAC
This sequence comes from Tillandsia leiboldiana, assembly GCA_029204045.2. Lineage (NCBI taxonomy): Eukaryota > Viridiplantae > Streptophyta > Magnoliopsida > Poales > Bromeliaceae > Tillandsia > Tillandsia leiboldiana. The sequence goes on along the minus strand of CM055061.1, from coordinate 43,924,018 downwards.
GGGAGCCAGCCCCGGGCGGCGCTGCCTGCAGCCCAGCCGCATGCAGGCTCGCCCTGCGCGGTGCTGCCTGCAGCGCGGCACGGGCGCCTGCCCCGCGCGGCGCTGCGGTAGCCCGGCCGCACGCTGGCTTGCCCTACGCGGCGCTGCCTGGAGCGCGGCGCGGGCGTCTGCCCCGCGCGGCGCTGCGGCAGCCCGGCCGCACGCGGGCATGCCCCGCGCGATGCTGCCTGCAGCGCGGCGCGGGCGCCTGCCCCGCGCGGCGCTACGGGCGGTGCCGCCTGCAGTACGGCGCGGGCGCCTGCCCCGCGCGGCGCTACGGGCGGTGCCGCCTGCAGTACGGCACGGGCGCCAGCCCCGCGCGGTGCTGCGGGCGGCCCGGCCGCGCGGGGTTGCCCCGCGCGGCGTTGCCTGCAACGCGGCGCGGGCGCCAACCCCGTGCGGCACTGCGGGCAGCCCGGCCGCGCAGCTTTGTCCCGCGCGGCGCCGTCCGGGGTGCGGCGGCAATCCCGGGATGGCGGCGGCGGCGACGGCGAAACTACAAACTACGACGAAAATCCCGAAACGAAAACCGAAAGAGCATCGCTTACCGCGATTCGTCGGAGAAGGCGATCCGTTCACGCTCCCGGCCTCGGTACGTTTGTCGAGGATGATCGGATCCTTCCGCTTTCTCCTTCTTTCCTCCTTTTCTCTTCCGGTTAGGGTTTCGCTTTTTTCTCTTTTCTTTCCTTTATCTCCGGCTAGGGTTTCTTTTTGGGAATTATGATTTCTCTTTTCTTGCTACGTACCATAGTAATCCACAATGGGTATTTAATATTAACTCAAATATTTAATTATTTCCTTAGAGATAATTCCTTATCTTCTTGAAAAGCGTGCACGATCTCTTGCACGGATTCCGATGTACACCACGGTTACCGCGATCCTAATAACCCCTTTCCGGGGGATCCGTAAGTCGGAATTCAGATCCGGTCGCACCGCTGTTCACCATTTTCTGAGCTCTATTACAGAAAAATACCCGCACCTCGAGAATATCAACGTAAGAAAACCCATAACTCAGATTCCTCTAACTTATACTTTATTAGGAGGAGGGTAAAACGTTACATGAAAAGTTGTGATGTTACAGAGAGAGAAACAGTAGAAACCAAAATCTAAAGCTTGGAGTGAATGAGAAATCGAAAAACCATTCGTTTTTAATAAAAACCTAGCCGCGGTCCGGATCGGATTATGAGGTCAGTCCGGATCGGCTTCGCACAGAAAATCCCATCGTTCGGGATCCGGACTAAATCTATCAATAATATTAACTTTAAACAAAAAGTATCATTTTATATAAAAGAAAATAGGTTATGATAAATCTATCAATAATATCCCAAATTTTGAAACGAAAATTTATAAAAATTATATCCTCTAAAGTTGAGCATGTTCAAAGCATCAAACACGATCTTATGAGTAATGAATTTATCAAATCATCAATTGAGCAAAGAAAATGAAGCACAAAGATCGATAGATGTTTGCTAATCCCTAATAAATTAGATAATATTATCTAGTCAATATATTCAGGGAGTGGCTCTTTGAGTATCTTTTAATATGAAATCCCATCTTATACCAACCTTGGAATTTGACATAATCAAGTATTCCAACAAGCATTTTATCAATTAAACAGTAATACCATGCTTGGTAAACATGTGGTATGTGATGACCTGGATCTCCGCAGAGCTGTTGCAGTGCATTGGGTGGCTTCTGGAGGCCTACGTGGTGTGTCGGTGGTGATTGTGCACAATTTGGACACAAGTGTTGGACTTCGGGCTTAAAATGGATCACATGAGTGATCGGAGGACCCCGTTGAGTGTTTAGAAGTGTTCTCGCGCGGAACAGATATCAAAATTGGACTCAGCGCGAAATTTGGGGTAAAAACACTTGTCTGGATGCATTCGGCGAATTTTGGAATTAGAATTTGGCAAATCGGACAGGGATTTGGATTCAGCGCGCGAAAACGGTGAAAATGGACTACTCATTTGTATTTTTCGGAGGCCGGATGCGAAAACACAGTTTTCGAGGCGCGTGGCACTGTTCCCGCGGTCGGCGGGCAGCAGCGGTGGCGGTGGGCAGCGGCGGACGGGCTCGTGCAGGCGGCGGAGCGGCCGAGGGCAGCGCGCGGGCGCGGGCGTGCGCGCGGGCACGCGGGCAGGCGCGCGGTGCACGGGAGCGCGTTGGACACGTGGCGGCGTGCGGTAGGGTCGGTTAAGTGGGCGCGGTTCACGGAGTGGCGCTGGGCGGTGCATGGACCAGGCGGGACACGTGTTGTCTTCCAGTTGGCTGGCTCAGGTAGGCGGGGTCCACCGTGGCGCACCGGGGCACCTCGGGTGGTGTGCCTGGCTGGGGGCGCAGCCGGCGCGCGCGGGCGCACGTGAGCGCGCGGCTGGCGCGTTGGCGCGTAGTTCCCGCGCGTGGGCCGCCACGTGTTGACCTCCGCGTGGGCCACGCGGCGCGGTGTGAGCGGCGGGTTTTGGTGTTCGCTGTTCGGGGTGGACGTGGCAGCACGGGAGCAATCCGGGCGCTCTCTTTTGCGGGCTTGGGGGCTCGGATTCGGCGCCCGAATGTTTCGGGCGCCCGAATCCGAGGACCCAGGGGGGATTTTTGGGTTTGTTCCTTTGGCCTATAAAAAGGGATTTGAGCTGCGATTTGGGACTTTTCTGGGAGTTTTCTCTCTACGTGTTCTTCAGCAAACCTCTTCCCCCTTGTGTGTTGCACCTTGTGGAGGATTCCCTGGATTTTTGGGAGGCACGGATTTCGAGGTTCTCATTTTTACGGCGCGGCACGACGCTCGTTCATTTGTGGTCTCCTTCGTCGCGGTTTGGGTGCGAGGACTCCCCCGGCTTACTCCGACCACCATTTTCGTCGATTTTTGCGCCGTTGGCTTCACGACAGGTAGGGCTACGATCTTTGTGATTTAAGCTTCCCCTCATTTCGAGTTTATCTTGGAGTTTCCTGAGCATTCTTTTGACCCTTTTTCTTGGGCGGAGTTTTGGACAGCGCCACAATGTTTCTGTGATAACTTTGCGCTTAGGCATCGTATTGAGACGTGCCAATAGTCGTTTTGCATCTACACATCGCAAGAAGCATCTGCGAATTTTTCTGGATTTTTCTGGATTTTTTCCGAAGGTGAAAAAGGCATTATTTTTAGTGTTAGGTGCTACATTTTTCTGTACAGAATTCTTTGGGGTGGTTCCCTTGCAGAATTTATATCTCAGTGTAGGAAAGTCGGATTTGAACGTGCAGATACTCGTTTCGACCGGCTCATCGCGACGATCACGGTGGTATTTTTCTTGGAATTTTTCGAGCAGAACTCGCAGGTGAAAAAGGCACAACTCTGGACTGTTTGTTGGGACAGCATGTTCTTTAGTGTAATTGTATGTTTAATTGTATGTTTTGGGGATATTTTGTACAGTGATCGCGGCGGTTTATCTGTTTGGGCGAGAGCACTATTTGGACTTGGATTTAGCGATCGAGGTGGGTGGTTGTTGTTTACCTCTATTTTGACATGCTCACTAGGATTATTAGAGTGATCTCCCAATGTTAGGATTATTGATTAACAAGGGGGGATGGAACTTATGCATGCTTGTTTGTACATATGGATTGCTATGTTAGCACCTAACCTTGCATGTGGAATTGAATATTTAATTGGGACTATATGATTTATCCTGTTAGTGGTATTACTTGAGGATAGGTGACATGCATAGGTGGATACCGTTAATAATCAATGACTTAATTTATCTTCCTTAAGAACACTTGCATGCTTGTATGGATATCTAGATAGGCCATTTCTTATCGCTGCACTATCATGCTGGAACTTGACTTAGGAGAAACCTTATTTTCTTTTTTTCTCCTTTTCGTTAGTTAGGTGGTTCATGTTGCTCGGGTTTGAGCAGGGGTTTGGGATAGTGTAGCCGGGGCCTGGATTGTGGATTATGGGTTTTGGCGGCGACCGCGGATATTGGGCGGTTGACCGGGTGTCGGTTATAGGACATCGGTGATAGGGCATGATAGTGGACTAGAGGGCTTTGTGGCAACCGCGGATTTTGGGCGGTTGACCAGATGTCGGTTATAGGACATCGAGGATAGGGCATGATTATGGACTAGAGGGCTTTGTGGCAACCGCGGATTTTGGGCGGTTGACCGGAGGTCAAGGGTTGGACTTGTTGTGGTCGGTGGAGTTGCGGCTACCGCGGGTAGTAGGCGGTTGACCGGATACATATTGTTTTACCCGATTTTGGATTGGGGGATTAAAGCGGCTACCGCGGATAGTAGGCGGTTGACCGGATGTCGGATGTGGGACATGATTGTGATTGTGGGTTATTCCGGCGACCGCAGATATTGGGCAGTTGACCGGAGGTCGGTTGTGAGACCTGGTTGTGGATTGTGAGGTATTGCGGCGATCGCGGATTTTGGGCGATTGACCGGATGTTCATTTGTGCATCAGATTGGGGATCAGTTTCTTTTAGTGGAGGGGTGTGTTCCACTGGGGCTCTACAGTTGTGATCCAGTCCTACTTTTGATACTTATCACACCGGCGCGGTTATTGCCCGGTGATGCTTTTCTCGTGTGGGTCGCTCCCCTCGAGTTCCCCTCCGGAGGCCGGGACCAGACAGTTATTGACATTTTGCTATCACATCGGCGCGGCTTATTTGCCCGATGATGAGGGCGACAGCAGGAGTTTTGCTATCACATCGGCGCGGCTTACTTGCCCGATGATGAGGGCGGTACAGATTGGGTTCATCTGGGATGGTTAGTTACTGTTGCTTACGGTTATTCCAGTCTAGGACTGCATTTTAGAGGCATAGTAGTCGTAGTTTCCTTTCTTCAGCAGTCATTTATGGTTACCACACTTCTTTCCTTTTTGCCTCTGGTAGACCTAGTGGGTGTGTCAGAGTTTGATGTTTTACCCACTAGGGGAGGCTACTGGTTTACTAGTAGTTCTCACCCCCATTCTTCTTTTCTCTTTTTCTTCTCCCTTGTTTTGCAGTGTCTTCTGCGGGTGCTGCTGGGCTTTCAGCGGCGGGCCGAGGAGAGAGGACGGCTGAGTAGATAGATCTCGAGGCAGGATGAGCGAGTTAGCTGGACTGTTGGCTTACCCATGTTTCCTCAGACGGTTGTACTTTTACTTTGGGACTGGCTTTTGCCAACAGGTTGTATTTATTTTGTGTGAGCTGAGAGAGACAGATGTATCATTTATACAGATGTATTGTATTTTATTTCCAGCTTCAGTCTGAGATGTATTAGTTTTTAGTTCAGCTCTGTTTATTGCTCTTTTATTATTATCTCTTATATCTGAGCAGGTTTGGCGCTTCGTGTACGCGGGAAATACCGTGTGCACGACGGATCTGTAGACGGGCGTGGGTTCCGGTTTACACCCGGGGCGTGACATGGTAGCTGCACACAGTACTCGGACGACCGAGGTAGTAGCTCTTTCCTCCATGTGGTGGTAGTTTTCATACTCCACTAAGGAATGTAACTCTTTCCACATCTTTTGAGCAAGAAAATTTTAAATAGACTCCCCCTCAATTGGCTATCAATTATATAAAATATTAAGTATTCAACCAAAAATTGATCTCGTGTTCATACTTATTTCAATTATCAAATAAGATAAAAATAATACCAAGAGATCATTGAATGGGGGATTGACTTTGATCAATTAAAGATGACATAATTGATATAAATGATGTCACGCCCCGAGTGTAAACCAGAACTCGGGCTCGTCAACAGATCCGCCGTGCACACGGAATTTTCCGCATACACGAAGCGCCGGTAACCTGCTCTAATAAAATAGATACAATAATAGAGCAATAGAACAGAGCTGAACTGAAAATACTACATCTCAGACTGAACTGGAAGTAAAAAAACAAAATGACTGCAAAAATAAAGTACAAGTCTCACTCCCAGCTCACCACAAATATACAACCAGCTGGCTAAAGCCAGACCCCAAAAGTAAAAGTACAACCGTCTGAGATAGGATACATAAGAGGTACCAGCCTAGCTACTCACTGTCGGGCCCACTGTCTAGCTACTCAGCCGTCCTCTCTCCTCGACCCGCCGCTGTATGCCCAGCAGCACCCGCAAAAGGCTCTGCAAAACAAAGGAGAAGAAAAGAAAAAGAGGAATGGGGGTGAGAACTACTAGTGAACCAGTAGCCTCCCCTAGTGGGTAAAACCTCAAACTCAGACACACCCACTAGGTCAACCAGAGGCAAAAAGGGGAAGAAGAGTGGTAAGTAAAAAGACTACTGCAAAGGAAAATCTACCACTACTATGCCTCTAAAAATTGAGGTCCTAGACTGGAATAACCGTATGCGACAATAACCAACCGTCCCAGATTAACCCAATCTGTACCGCCCTCACCATCGGGCAAATAAGCCGCGCCGATGTGATAGCAAAATTCCTGCTGCCGCCCTCATCATCGGGCAAATAAGCCGCGCCGATGTGATAGCAAAACTGTCCATAACTGTCTGGCCCCGGCCTCCGGAGGGGATCTCGAGGGGAGCGACCCACACGAGTAAAGCATCACCGGGCAATAACCGCGCCGGTGTGATAAAAGCATCACCGGGCAATAACCGCGCCGGTGTGATAAAAGCAGGATTGGATCACAACTATAAAGCCCCAGTAGAACACAACCCTCCACTAAAAGAAAACTGATTCCCAATCAGATGCAAGAGTAACCATCCGGTCAATCGCCCAATATCCGCGATTGCCGCAATACCCCACAATCCACGACCAGGTCTAACAACCGACCTCCGGTCAACCGCCCAATATCCGCGGTCGCCGGAATAACCCACAATCACAATCATGTCCCACATCCGACATCTGGTCAACCGCCTACTATCCGCGGTTGCCACAAAACCCCCTAGTCCATAATCATGCCCTATCACCGATGTCCTATAGCCGACATCCGGTCAACCGCCCAATATCCGCGGTCGCCGCCAAAACCCATAATCCATAATCCAGGCCCCGGCTACACTATCCCAAACCCCTGCTCATACCCGAGCAACAAATACCACCTGACTAACGAAAGGAGAAAAGAAACAAACAAGGTTTCTCGTAAGTCAAGTTCCAGCATGAAAGTGTAGCAATAAAAGATGGCCTATCTAGATGTCCAAACAAGCATGCAAGTGTTCTCAAGGAAATCAAGGAAAAGGTGTCCAATAGTGGTTCCACATGTGTAACAATTAATAGATCCGCATAGATATAACCATCATGCTAAAACCTTATCCAACCACACATGTCTATAATCCATGTTCCATAATAAAGCATCACTATCCACCTATGCATGTCATAAAATCCTCAATAGCACCAACCACTAACAGGATAATCATATAGATAATCATATAGTCCAAAATAAATAATCCAATCCACATGCAAGGTTAAACGCTAACATTCCATCCATACCAACATGTATAAGTCCCAACCACTATCAAATATCCACAATAGATATTTCCATATGAAAGGCTCACTATTTTATATTACTTAAGCATGCATGTCCAAATAAAGGGATCACTCTAATATTCCTAGTGAGCATGTCAAAATAGAGGTAAACAACAACCACCCACCTCGATCGCTAATTCCAAGTCCAAATAGTGCTCACGCCGAAACCGATAAGCCGCCGCGATCACTGTACAAAATTCCCAAAAGAACATACATAATTAACATACAATGCTCACACAAAATCTGCCCCAAACACAATAGTCCACAGTTTCCCAGTTTTTACCTGCGAGAAATGCCCGAAAAATTCCAAGAAAAATACTGTCACGATCCTCGCGACGAACCCGTCGAAACGAGTACCTGCACGCTCAAAACCGAGTCTCCTACGCTGAGAAACAAATCCGACAAGGGAATCACCTCGGAATAAACTGCTCACAAAAAACTGTAGCAATAACTTCTGTACACAGATATTTTTCACCTTCGAAAAATATTCAGAAAATTCCAAGAAAATTTGGGGATATTCCTCGTGATGTGTAGATGCAAAACGCCTCTTGAATCGCCCCAATCCGATGCCTATGCGCGAAGATATCGCCAGAATACCGCACCGCTGTCCCAAAACTCCGCCCCAGAAAATGAGGTCACAAGATGATCCGAAAAACCCATGAAAAGCTCGGAATGGGAAAAACCAGTAACATGGGGAACGTAGCCCTACCTGTCGGGAAGACGATGGCGCAAGAATCACAGAAAAAGGTGCTCGGGGTAAGCCGGGGGAGTCCTCGCACCAAAATGCGACGAAGAAGATCACAAACGAACGAGCGTCATGCCGCGCCGTAAAAATGCAAACCTCGGGATGCGTGCCGCCGAAAAATCTTAGAATCTGTAGATGGATCCGGCTCTGGGAGATGAAGATTTCTTGTGAAGGTTGCACAGTGAAAGGATGAACAGGGAAGAAGCTCACTTCAGTAGAACTCGGCCTATAAATATGCTGGAAGAAACAAATCCATAAATACCCATTCTGTCCTATTTTCCGGGCGCTCCGGATTTCGGGCGGCAACAGTGTTGGGCCCGGCCCAACACTGTGCGCGCCCGAAAGCCCCTCGGGCCTCCACGTCGCCCACAAAACAGGCAATAGCGGGAGCCACCACTCCCGCTGTGCCGCGTGGCCACCAGCGGACGTCGACACGTGGCGCGCACCCGGTCAGCGCCCGTCTGCCGCGCCCACGTGCTCGCCTGACGCGCCGCCTGGCGCCCCTGCCAGGCACGGAACCCGAGGCACCCCGGTGCACCTCCGTGGACCCAGCCTCCATGAGCCCACCAACCGCAAGATGCCACGTGTCCCGCCGGTCCATGCACCACGCTCGCCTGCTTCGTTGTCCAAGTCCACTGCACTGACCAACCCCAACAAGCCACGTGTCCAACCCCTGGTGCACGACGGCCCGTGGACCGCGCGCCTGCCCGCGCGCTGCCCGCGCCCGCGCACTGCCCGCGCCCGCTCCGCCGCCTGCCCGAGCCTGTCCGCCGTGCTCCGCCGCTGCCCGCCACCGCCACCGCCGCCCGCCGGCGGCCGGAGTTACTGTTCCGGCGTGAACAGTAACCGATGCTCAAAAATAACAAGTGGGCAGTCCGTTTTGACCGTTTTCGCGCGCTGAATCCGAATTTGATGTCCATTCTGCCAAATTCCACTCCAAAATTTGCCGAAGGCATCCGGAAAGGTGTTTCTCGGTCCAAACTTCGCGCTGAGTCCATTTTTAATATCCGCTTCGCGCGAAACCACTTCTAAAGATCCGACGGAGTCCACCGATCACCCACGTGATCCAATAAGCCCGAAGTCCGCCACTTGTGTCCAATTGGTGCACAAACACCTCCGACACACACAACAGGCTCCCAGAAGCCACCAATGACTCCACCACAGCTCTGCAGAAATCCAGGTCATCACATCCTCCCCCACTAAAAGAAAGTTTCGTCCTCGAAACTAAAATCAATCCTCAACCCGAAACCTCAACGAAATAGAGGGGGTAAATATCCAATCATCCACCACTCAAGCTCCCAGGGCTGTCTAATACCTCATCCAGAGACGTGGTACAAGCCTCGGGTCTCTAACTAGAACAAAGTAGAGGCGGGCATTCCAGAGAACCGCACCACCTCATCCAAGTACAGCTGGGCTAACCGCTCGAGCTACCAAGTAGTCTGCATCGGTGCAAGCATCCGCTCCTCCCAGGGCCCCGATAATCCAACCACCAAGTCCAAAGGCAAAAGCTCAACGCGAGTACCTCCGCACTCCCGGGGTATCCCACAACCACGCTAGCCAAAAAGGCTACGCACCCACGGCGGGACACCCGCCCCCGCTCACAAAGTCGAAACTATAGAGGCAAAGATAGCCCCCCGAGTAACCCCAGCACCCCATCTACTTCTGGCCTAGCCCCTCCTAAGAGGACCGTCCTCGCGGCACAATCAACCGCCGCGAAAAGAAGAAAACCGAGCCAACCAAACCGTCCTAAGTACCAAATCCAAAACCCAAAACTAGTTTAAGACCATCAGGTCTACCGGTACTATCAAGGACTCAACTGCACCGGGCAGGACCAACAACACTCCCCTACAAGCCGAGGATCGAGAATATAAACCTCCCGAACACAAGGTAACCGTCCTACCCCTACCCAATGACTAGGATGCTCAAGTGCTAAACAATGCAAAACCAATGCCGGTAAATAAAATAAAATAACAAAAATAATACCTGTCACCACAAGGTCGGCTGTTGTAAAATCCTCCACCTGAGCGGCGTAAACCCGACCGCTCTGAGCCGGTGGCCGGTGATCCGTCGGGTAAAAAGAAGGTGATCCGCTCGCTGGAGCATAAAGCCGCTGAGCTGACAACTACTGCTGAGGCGGAAAAGGAGCCGATGCTGATGAAGGTGCCGCTGAAGTCGAAAAGGGGCACGAAGCCCGAATGTGGCCTGACTGTCCACACCTGTAACAACGACCCCACCTCTGATCACAGGTGTGCGACAAATGAGGTCCCCCGCAGAATATACATCTGTCTCTGTCGCGAAGCCGTGGCTGTCCCGGCTGATGCTGTCCCTGTGTCTGATGCTGAGACTCCGGCTGCTGCTGCGATGGCCTCTGAGATCCACTAGGCTCTCGCTGATCCGCACGCCCACGGCTAGGTAACTGAGATCGCGGCGGTCTCCACACACTAGCCTGTCCCTCGTCCTCGGGTACTGGTCGTTTCCTAACGGAACTCTGTGCGACCATCCCGCCTCGCCTTGCCACCACTGTGTCGCCTCTCTCCACCCATTCGGCATGCTCGACGGCCTCCTTAAGAGTCTGGAGTCGCTGTGCATGCACTAGGGTATAAATCTCGCTGTGGAGGCCTGCCTCGAATAACTCGACCAGGTGTGGCCCATCACGGGCGACAAAGGGCACGCAGTTAAGCAACTGTATGAACTCCTGATAGTAATCCTGAACCGGCCGATCGCCCTGCTGAAGGTTCTTCAAATCATCCTCCAGTTTTCTCTTCACGCTCGTCGGAAAATAGGTATCCAATACCATACGCCGAAACTCAAACCAGGGTAACTGTCGAGAAATCTGAAAATCCCGTGGCTCCACTCGATGCCACCAAATATCTGCATCTCCATCTAGGCAGTGTACCGCCATATGAACTCTGTACCTCGGGTCGATGAAGAAATCCCTGAAAATCTTCTCCATCGCTGACAGCCATGTTCCAACCTCCCACGGCTGCATGTCCCGCCCCGAGAATCTAGGCGGTCCGTGCCGACAAAACTTAACAAGTTTATCAGCAATATCCTGCGCCTCGGCCGGGGTCAAAGTCTGGGCCACTCCCCGAGCCCCGCTACTCGATGATGGTGCCGTCGGCACAAGTGGTACCACAGGTGGTGCCGAGGCCTCAAGAACTGTCGGAGGCGGCGCCTCTCTCTGCGCCAGTAACTGCTCAATCCGCTGCTCCTGCCGGCGGTTGGTCTCAGCCAGTTGGGTCACCAAGGCCCTCAACTCAGCAATCTCGGAAGGTCCAGCCTGTCCTGGCTCAACAGGGGGTGTAGGGGCACCCCCGGTAGGAATTCGACGTCAGGGAGGCATCTGCCACAAGAAACCACAAGTCAGCCACACAACCACACATGACCCAATCTAGCGAAAGTCAAGGACATCCCCCTATTTCTGTAACTTTATGTTGTCTGCAGCCAACATAACTGTCCCACAGAAAATAGGGTATGTCGATCCCTCTTCGCTCTCTGGAAGAGTTAAAAACTAAATCACCGACTTTCGCAAAATGTCACATCCCTCACGCCCTATCATCCTAGGGCTAACCAAAAGCCTAGGGTTTCCTAAGTCCCAACTGACCTATCCCTAAGCTCTGATACCAACTAATCTGTCACACCCCGAGTGTAAACCAGAACTCGGGCTCGCCAACAGATCCGCCGTGCACACGGAATTTTCCGCATACACGAAGCGCCGGTAACCTGCTCAAATAAAATAGATACAATAATAGAGCAATAGAACAGAGCTGAACTAAAAATACTACATCTCAGACTGAACTGGAAGTGAAAAAACAAAATGACTGCAAAAATAAAGTACAAGTCTCACTCCCAGCTCACCACAAATATACAACCAGCTGGCTAAAGCCAGACCCCAAAAGTAAAAGTACAACCGTCTGAGATAGGATACATAAGAGGTACCAGTCTAGCTACTCACTGTCGGGCCCACTGTCTAGCTACTCAGCCGTCCTCTCTCCTCGACCCGCCGCTGTATGCCCAGCAGCACCCGCAGAAGGCTCTGCAAAACAAAGGAGAAGAAAAGAAAAAGAGGAAAGGGGGTGAGAACTACTAGTGAACCAGTAGCCTCCCCTAGTGGGTAAAACCTCAAACTCTGACACACCCACTAGGTCAACCAGAGGCAAAAAGGGGAAGAAGAGTGGTAAGTAAAAAGACTACTGCAAAGGAAAATCTACCACTACTATGCCTCTAAAAAATGCAGTCCTAAACTGGAATAACCGTATGTGACAATAACCAACCGTCCTAGATGAACCCAATCTGTACCGCCCTCACCATCGGGCAAATAAGCCACGCCGATGTGATAGCAAAATTCCTGCTGCCGCCCTCATCATCGGGCAAATAAGCCGCGCCGATGTGATAGCAAAACTGTCCATAACTGTCTGGCCCCGGCCTCCGGAGGGGATCTCGAGGGGAGCGACCCACACGAGTAAAGCATGTGACGCCCCACTTCCCAGGGGGTCACCCATCCTAGAACTACTCTAGCTCTAGCACGCTTAACTCTCATGTTCCTCTTGGATCTTGCTACCATCCAAAATGCTATAGCCGGGTTAGAGATTTAGTCCTATTATATCATTTATATATAGGACTAATCCAAATTCCGGGGGTGTCACATTCTTCCCCCCTTTAAGCCCTGACGTCCACGTCAGGCTCAAGCACACTCACAAGCACCAGGCGATGTGAGACTCGTCTCGCTAGCCTTAGCCGACCTTGTAGGGAGCTGCACTCCACCTACAACTGTCATTAGCCGGGGAGCCACACTCTACCCGCTATATAACCCTGGCTCAGCCGAGACTCATCTCATATTTCCGGCTGGTGAATGGCTCTCATACCAACTGTGACGCCCCACTTCCCAGGGGGTCACCCATCCTAGAACTACTCTAGCTCTAGCACGCTTAACTCTCATGTTCCTCTTGGATCTTGCTACCATCCAAAATGCTATAGCCGGGTTAGAGATTTAGTCCTATTATATCATTTATATATAGGACTAATCCAAATTCCGGGGGTGTCACAAAGCATCACCGGGCAATAACCGCGCCGGTGTGATAAAAGCATCACCGGGCAATAACCGCGCCGGTGTGATAAAAGCAGGATTGGATCACAACTATAAAGCCCCAGTGGAACACAACCCTCCACTAAAAGAAAACTAATTCCCAATCAGATGCAAGAGTAACCATCCGGTCAATCGCCCAATATCCGCGATTACCGCAATACCCCACAATCCACGACCAGGTCTAACAACCGACCTCCGGTCAACCGCCCAATATCCGCGGTCGCCGGAATAACCCACAATCACAATCATGTCCCACATCCGACATCTGGTCAACCGCCTACTATCCGCGGTTGCCACAAAACCCCCTAGTCCATAATCATGCCCTATCACCGATGTCCTATAGCCGACATCCGGTCAACCGCCCAATATCCGCGGTCGCCGCCAAAACCCATAATCCATAATCCAGGCCCCGGCTACACTATCCCAAACCCCTGCTCATACCCGAGCAACAAATACCACCTGACTAACGAAAGGAGAAAAGAAACAAACAAGGTTTCTCCTAAGTCAAGTTCCAGCATGAAAGTGTAGCAATAAAATAGTGCTCTAATTCCAAGTCGATCGCTAATTCCAAGTCCAAATAGTGCTCTCGCCCAAACCGGTAAGCCGCCGCGATCGCTGTACAAAATTCCCAAAAGAACTTACATAATTAGCATACAATGCTCACACAAAATCTGCCCCAAACACAACAGTCCACAGTTTCCCTGTTTTTACATGCGAGAAATGCCCGAAAATTTCTAAGAAAAATACTGTCACGATCCTCGCGACGAACCCGTCGAAACGAGTACCTGCACGCTCAAAACCGTGTCTCCTACGCTGAGAAACAAATCCGACAAGGGAATCACCTCGAAATAAACTGCTCACAAAAAACTGTAGCAATAACTTCTGTACACAGATATTTTTCACCTTCGAAAACTATTCATAAAATTCTAAGAAAATTTGGGGATATTCCTTGTGATGTGTAGATGCAAAATGCCTTTTGAATCGCCCCAATCCGATGCATGTGCGCGAAGATATCGCCAGAATACCGCACCGCTGTCCCAAAACTTCGCACCAGAAAATGAGGTCACAAGATGATCCAAAAAACCCATGAAAAGCTTGGAATAGGAAAAACCAGTAAACATGGTGAACGTAGCCCTACCTGTCGGGAAGACGATGGCGCAAGAATCACAGAAAAAGGTGCTCGGGGTAAGCCGGGGGAGTCCTCGCACCAAAATGCGACGAAGAAGATCACAAACTAATGAGCGTCGTGCCGCGCCGTAAAAATGCAAACCTCTGGATGCGTGCCGCCGAAAAATCCTAGAATCTGTAGATGGATCCGGCTCTGGGAGATGAAGATTTCTTGTGAAGGTTGCACAGTGAAAGGATGAACAGGGAAGAAGCTCACTTCAGTAGAACTCGGCCTATAAATAAGCTGGAAGAAACAAATCCAAAAATACCGATTCTGTCCTATTTTCCGGGCGCTCCGGATTTCGGGCGGCTACAGTGTTGGGCCCGGCCCAACACTGTGCTCGCCCGAAAGCCCCTCGGGCTTCCACGTCGCCCACAAAACAGGCAACAGCGGGAGCCACCACTCCTGCTGCGCCGCGTGGCCACCAGCGGACGTCGACACGTGGCGCGCACCCGGTCAGCGCCCGCCTGCCGCGCCCACGTGCTCGCCTGACGCGCCGCCTGGCGCCCCTGCCAGGCACGGAACCCGAGGCACCCCGGTGCACCTCCGTGGACCCAGCCTCCATGAGCCCACCAACCGCAAGATGCCACGTGTCCCGCCGGTCCATGCACCACGCTCGCCTGCTTCGTTGTCCAAGTCCACTGCACTGACCAACCCCAACAAGCCACGTGTCCAACCCCTGGTGCACGACGGCCCGTGGACCGCGCGCCTGCCCGCGCGCCCGCGCGCCTGCCCGGGCGCTGCCCGCGCCCGCGCGCTGCCCGCGGCCGCTCCGCCGCCTGCCCGAGCCCGTCCGCCGTGCTCCGCCGCTGCCCGCCGCCGCCGCCCGCCGGCGGCCGGAGTTACTGTAACGGCGTGAACAGTAACCGGTGCTCAAAAATAACAAGTGGGTAGTCCGTTTTGACCGTTTTCGCGCGCTGAATCCGAATTTGATGTCCATTCTGCCAAATTCCACTCCAAAATTTGCCGAAGGCATCCGGAAAGGTGTTTCTCGGTCCAAACTTCACGCTGAGTCCATTTTTAATATCCGCTTCGCGCGAAACCACTTCTAAAGATCCGACGGAGTCCACCGATCACCCACGTGATCCAATAAGCCCGAAGTCCGCCACTTGTGTCCAATTGGTGCACAAACACCTCCGACACACACAACAGGCTCCCAGAAGCCACCAATGACTCCACCACAGCTCTGCAGAAATCCAGGTCATCACAAATGATCATTGTGTCAAAAGAGTTATAATGATATCCAAATCATAATAAACTTCTCAAAGCATGAAAGAATGCAATTAAAGTCAATTTAGCAATTGCTCATTTAATGTTCTATATTACAAATACAAATAAAAAGAACAAGAACACAAACAAAACCTAACCTAAGTAATGGTTCAAAAATTAGTTATTTCAAAGAAAGCATACCAATTGTTTTTCGCAAATGAATAAAACGTTTTTGATCCAAAGGCTTTATCAAGATATCAGCTAATTGATTTTCAGTTGAAACATAAGAAATTTGTAAAGTACTTGATTCAACTAGCTCTCTAAGAAAATGATATCTTATTTCATTGTGTTTTGTTCTAGAGTGCAACACAGGGTTTTTAGTAATGTTAATGACACTAGTGTTGTCACATAAAATAGTTACCGAGGTCGCAGGAATGCTGAAGTCACTTAATACACTCTTCATCCAAATCAATTGAGTTGAACAACTTCCAGCGGAAATATATTCCGCCTCGGCAGTAGAGAGAGCAATGCAGTTTTGCTTTTTACTATGCCATGCAATGAGACAATGGCCAAGGTAAAAACATGAACTACTCGTGCTCTTTCGATCATCCACCGATCCGGCCCAATCGGCATTCGAATATCCTATAATGTCAAGAGATGTGCCCATAGGATACCAAATTCCGAAATTAAATGTACCTTTGATGTACCGGATGATCCTTTTCACCGCTTTCAGGTGAATTTCCTTCGGTGCTGATTGATATCTCGCGCAAATCCCAACACTGAAGAAAATGTCCGGACGACTCGCAGTAAGGTAGAGTAGACTTCCAATCATACTTCTATAAAGCTTCTCGTCTACACTTTCTCCGTGAGATTCACTTTCTAATCCCTTATTGCTAGTTCCCATAGGAGTCGAATGGTCTTTAGAATCTTCTAATCCGAATTCCTTGACCAACTCCTTCGCATACTTGGATTGACACAAATGAATGCCATCTTCACTTTGTTTAACATGCAATCCAAGAAAATACGTGATCTCGCCCATCATGGACATCTCAAATTCGCTATCCATTATTTCCGCGAACTTTGAAGCATCGTTGTTTCTCGTAGCTCCAAACACGATGTCATCCACATATATTTGAGCCATAATGAAGTTATCCTGAGAATGTTTCACAAAGAGTGTCCGATCAGCTCCCCCTTGAGTATAGCCCTTTTTCAAAAGACATTTCGTTAATCTTTCGTACCATGCTTGCGGTGCTTGTTTTATTCCGTAAAGCGCATTTTTCAATCAAAAAACATGGTTTGGGAGTTTATGATCAATGAAACCTTTCGATTGAGCCACATAAACTTCTTCATTTAGAAAACCATTTAAAAATATGCTCTTAACGTCCATTTGAAAAACTTAATTTTGAAATCACAAGAAATCGCGAAAAGGATACGAATGGACTCGAGACGGGCAACCGGGGCGAATGTCTCATCAAAGTCTATTCCTTCAATCTGTGAGTAGCCCTGAGCAACCAAACGTGCTTTGTTCCTCACAATGGTACCGTCCTCATTTTTCTTATTCTTGAAAATTCATTTAGTACCAATGATATTTTGTTGCTTAGGGGGCTTCGTTAATTCCCAGACTTTGATCCTTTCAAATTGATTGAGCTCTTCTTGCATTGCTTCAATCCAATAATCATCTTGAAGAGCTTCATCAATATTCTTTGGTTCAATCATGGAGACATAACATGCAACTCCATAATTCAATTGTCTCCGAGTTCTAACTCCTTCTTGAGGATCTCCAAAAATATTTGTTCCGGGATGGTTCTTGGAGATACGAAGCGTTTGAGGTAAAGGAGTACTCGGGGGAATTTGCGATGATTCCTGTACATTAGATGAACTAGAAGAACCATGAGATGCATCACAATTTTTAGAAGATTTATCATGTACCGATGCAATATCATTAGCAGGCAATTCATCATCAAGAGACATATCAAAAGTAGATTTATCAGAAGAAAAACTGAAAGCTTCATCTACTTTAACATTGATAGATTCTATCATTGTTTTAGATTCAAGATTGTATACTCGATATGCTCTACTATTTGTAGAATAACCCATAAAAATTCCTTCGTCACTACGAGAGTCGAATTTTCTAAGATTTTCACGATCACGTAAAATGTAGCAACGACTCCCGAAGATATGAAAATATTTAATATTCGGTTTTCTACTAAACCATAGCTCATATGGTGTATTTAAAGTACCCGGGCGCAAATAGATACGATTGATCACATAGACCGCAGCGTTTACTGCTTCAGCCCAAAAATATAAAGGGAGTTTCCGGCTATGAAGCATAACACGCGCCATCTCTTGTACAACTCTATTTTTGCGCTCGACTACACCGTTTTGTCGCGGTGTATAAGGTGCGGAGAATTCATGTTTTATGCCGTTTGAAGAGCGAAAATCAATGAATTTTGAATTTATAAATTCTCCACCTCTATCACTGCGAACACGTACAATCTTTTCATTTTTCTCAATCATAATCCGATGACAAATATCATGAAAAGAGTCAAAAGTATCCGCTTTCTCTTTTAAAAATGATACCCATGAATATCTAAATAAATCATCAGCCAAAAAAAAAATGTAGCATTTTCCACCCAAGCTTGGTTGACGAGTCGGCCCCATTAAGTCCATATGCAATAATTCTATGGCCGTTTTGTTCCCACGTGGTTCAAATTCCGGTGCGTGGATCTGGATTGTTTTCCCTTTTGACAACCTCCACACACAATGTTATCTTTAAAGTTCAATTTGGGAATACATCTAACCACGTCTTTATTAGATATTCTAGATAGTTCCTTAAAATTTATGTGACCTAGTCTTTCATGCCAAAGAGTTTTATTATCAAGTGACACTAGGTTACAATGATCTAGAGAATTATTAGGAACTATATAGCAATTATTTTGAGATCTAACCCCTTTCAAAAAGAATGAATGGTTTTCGTCAGTTACAATATATTCAACAGAAGAAAAATTAACTGAAAAATCATCATCACACAATTGACTAATGCTTATGAGGTTAGTCTTATGGTCTTCAACAAATAAAACATTATTCAAAACCGGGCCAGCTGGAATGGTAATTGTTCCTTTGCCAACTATTTTTGAAGATCGTCCATCTCCGAAAACTACAAGTCCTCCGGAGGTTTTCTCAAAAGTTTGAAAATATTTTTTATCACCAGTCATGTGACAGAAACAACCACTGTCCAGATATCAAAACGAATTGTCATATCCATGTAGTGATGTGTGAATGACAAGACAAGGGAAGAGTTCACCTTTGCGCACCCAAACATTACGAGTTTTGGAATACGTCGGCAATGATCGTTATTTTGTGCTCCTTGGTGAATGCGTCTTGTTCGGTTGATTACTTTTCTTTGATTTCCATGACAATGTTGTCTTGAGGAATGTACTACCATTGTTCTTGACCTTTGGTTGATTTTTTCTTGAATTCCGGTCTCTGTTCTTGATTGTAGTCGTTGCAAGTTGCGCTTGATTCGATCGTTTGGTTCCATACTTGCAATTTGGTCTTATGTGCCCTGCAAAACCACAACGATGACATACCTTGGTGATAGTTGTACCCGAAGAAGATGAGGTAGGCTTGTCAACGTTGGCTCCGATGATTTTCGTCGGAGGAGGAGCAACTGACTGAGGCACAAAAACAGTCTTGCTCAAACTTGATCCCTCACAGGTTCGAGCACATCCAAGGTCCAAACGATTTGTTTGACCAAGACCAAGCAATTTGTCCAACTTGCTCCTTCCTGATGAAAATTTCTTCAAATCTTCTTTAAGTTGGAATATGGTCTTTGTCATCTCAATTTTTTCTTGTTGAACCTCGGAATAGAGCTTCAAGAAGTAATTAGCTTTATCCACTAATTTAATATGTTCCTTTCGAAATGCTCATTCTTCTCTTAAAGGAAAACATTTATCTTGATTAAATTGTCCCTTTCCTCTTCCGGAGCTTTTGAGAGAGAAGTTGCCTTGTAGGATTGTTCTTCAAGATCCCTCAACTTTCTCCTGAAATTCTTGTTATGCTTCGCCAATTTCTTTGAATCCCGTAGCAATTTATGGTAGGCAAAAGCAAAGTTTTCACCTTCAGAATCGCTCGGTTCATTATTCGATGTAGTTTTTTCATTCAAGGAGGAGATGGATAACGAACCTGAGGTAATCGATGAAAAGAACATGAAAGGTGAAGTTGTGGATGCAATAAATGTTGTGGCGTTGTTATCCTCATCACTAGAAGACGACTCGTTGGAGGAAGAAGAGTCATCCCATGTGACGGCTTGCATTGCTTTCTTCTTTGACGGATTCTTGTTGGGATACTCCGTTGATATATGGACAAAACTTCTGCATTTGAAGCACTGGATTTGTTCCTCGGTGTTCTTCTTGTCATTTGAAGAACCCTCTTGCTTTCTTGATTTAAAGCTTGAAAATCCTTTGCCTTTCTTGGACTTAACGAAGGATGATGGTTTGCTTGAATTTCCCCTTCGAAAGCTTTGGCGAAATTTTTTTGTCAAGAATGCAAGCTGTTTCTCAAAATTCTCCAAAGATAAATTATCATCAGCGTCTGAGGAGGATGAATCTGCGTCTTCTTCTTTTGTTGATTTCAATGCAAAACCTGAAGACTTGGAAGAAGAGGAAGGCTTTCTAGAAGAATAGTTAGTAGGAAAAGTCATTTCATAAGTTTGAAGTGCACCAACTAATTCTTCTACTTTGATTTCGTCCGGGTGTTTTACTGTTTCAATGGCTGCAACCTTAGGGCGAAATCTTTCAGGAAGAGTTCTTAAGATCCTTCTTACAACTTTTGATTCTGAGATGTTCTCTCCCAAGTTAGCACATGTATTCACGATATCTTGCAATCGTGTATAATAATCTATGAAAGATTCATTTTCTGCCATATAAATAGAGTTAAACTTGCTCGTAAGCATCTGCAGTTTTTGAACTAATTCCCTTACCCTCATGTGTAACTTGTAGAGTATCCGAGATTTCTTTCGTGGTCTCACATGCCGAGACGCGAAAAAACTTAGTTTGTGACAAAGCATTAAATAAAGCATTAATTCCCTTGCCGTTGTAAGAAGAAGTATCAATCTCTTCCTTGGTCCATTTCGACCTAGGTTTGATGGTGAGAACAACATCGACAATAATCTCAGTGGGATTTATCCATCCAAACTCAATTGATTGGCATACTCGTTCATCGATGGAAATCATGCGTACTTTCCAATAAGCATAGTTTGTTCCATCGAAGAACGGTGGTCTATTGATGTTTCCGCCCTCAACCATTGTTTACAACCCTATTCCCGCTCTGATACCACTTGTGGGTTTTGGGATCCAAGGATCTAAATAGGAGAAAAACCACCAAGAGGGGGGGTGAATAGGTGTAAGCAATAAAATCACCAAATCGTTGCGTAAAAATAACCCAATGAGGAAAATAAATAAAGTACGCAAGATTTTACGTGAAAACTCCGTCACAGGAGTAAAAAACCACGGGACCGATAACACGGTGAAATCCACTAAGATTAAACACGTACAAGGTGATATACCGTAACACTACGACTCTACCTTTTCCATACGCTCCGAGTAGATCTTCTCCGCTCGCTCCGCAACGCGCGTCGATCACACGATTTGCGTCAAACGCCGAATCCATGACGTCCAACCGAATCCACGGACTCCACCAATTTTGGTACGAATAGAACACACGAACGCACCTCGCTCCGAATCCACGAAAGCGATAGCACCTTGAATCCACAAGGTCACGCGAATCCACACGCCGATTGTCCTTTCGGAAATCGTTGTTTTGTTTATTGGTGGTGATGATAATCGAATACTTAGATCATAGATAGACAAGAAAATACCATCTAAGTATTCATTAATTTGATTCTATAAGTA
This sequence comes from Tillandsia leiboldiana, assembly GCA_029204045.2. Taxonomy (NCBI): domain Eukaryota; kingdom Viridiplantae; phylum Streptophyta; class Magnoliopsida; order Poales; family Bromeliaceae; genus Tillandsia; species Tillandsia leiboldiana. The sequence continues at coordinate 43,902,429 of CM055061.1, read as the reverse complement.
ATAGAGAGTTTGGAAACCCTAGAATCAAATCGATCAATATAGATGAAGAAACATGAAATTAATCGTGTTTTCCTTTCTTCTCTATATGTGGATTTTTTCTTTCGATCCCTTTTGAAAATAATAGAAATTTTTGAAACCTTAGGAATCTTAGAAATTATCGGTCCTACCCAAAAAGATGAATGCTAGGGTTTATTTATAGGTTAGAAACCTATTGGAAAGAGATAAGAATAAAAAACTACCTTATCTAGAATTTTCCCGTACGATGGTCCAGACTGGATTAAGTCTGATCCGGACTATCGCCTTTTGATAGAAAATTTCCAAAAAACAGGTTCGGCGTCCGGACTGGAATTGCCTAATCCGGACTGATTCATGCGATTCAACAAACTCAAGGTTCGAGGTCAGGACTGGAAAGGGAGTGATCCGGACTGGAATTCCGAATGAACCAAACCTTGTTCGGGGTCTGGATGCTCCTGATCCGGATCCTGAACACTCAAAATGTCCAGTTTTTTATTTTTATGCAATGAAAAGTATTCCAAGTGTTTCTAAAATATAAGAATGTATTCAGATCATCAAAAATATTTAGTTAAACGTACCTGATCATTTTGAATCCATTCTTCTTGAAATTGATGTATGTGATCCATAATTCTTCAACTTCAATTTTCAAGACTCAAAACACTTCACGAAATACGCCAATACAAAAATCCTTAACAATATTCAATACAAGATCTAAATGCTCTTGAATTTCATCAAATTCAACGAATCGAGGTTCAGAGCTCCCACTAACTATTTCATCCTCAATAAACCGTGTCGTTTTAGTTTCTGCAATCTTTATAGGAAGTGATGGATAGTAAAACTTATACCCTTTGGACCTTTCTAAATAACCAATAAAATATCCTGAAACGGTTCGAGGGTCTAATTTCTTTATTTGTGGGTCATACAATTTGGCCTTAGCTTGACAACCCCATGTATGAAAATGTCTTAAACTGGATCTCCTGCCTATCCAAAGCTCAAAAGGAGTCTTAGTAACAGCCTTAGTAGAGCCCCGATTAAAAATATATAGGGCAGTTTTGAGCACCTCACTCCACAATGATATTGGAAGGGTAGAATTATTGATCATACTCCTGAGCATATCAATTAATGTGCGATTCCATTTTTCAGCAACACCATTCTGGCATGGTGTACTGTGGAACAATCCCGCACCGGTCTAGAAACTTAGCGAAAGGCCCAGGAACTTGGCCTTTATCTGTCTGTCTACCAAAATATTCACCACCCCTATCTGATCTGACCACTTTTATCTTTATCTCGAGTTGATTCTCTATTTCAGCCTTATATGCCTTAAAGGCATCTAATGCTTCAGATTTCTCTTTAAGCAAGTAAAGATAGCCATATCGAGAATAGTCATCAGTAAATGTGATAAAATATTTATGGCCAGTAAACGAAAGAGGAAGAGGTCCGCATATATCCGTATGAATCAGCTCTAATGTTCCATCAGACCTTCTGGCACCTTTGGAGGAGGTTTTGGTCGGCTTTCCCTTTATGCAGTCTACACATGTTCCAAAATCAGAGAAGTCAAGATCATCCAAAATTCATTCTCTAATTAACCTTCTGATTCTCTGTTTCGATATGTGTCCCAACTTCCTATGCCATAACATGGGTGACTTTTCATTGTTAATTCCACGTTTTGATCCTACATTTCCGTACATGGTAAGAAGGATTTCACTACATGAATGATCTAAAGATACTTTATATAGATTATTGTCACGCCCTGTGTTTAGAAAAAAAGGTCTAATTTTTTTTTTTTTTTTATTTTCTCAGATCAGAGTTGCACATTTTGAAAACCAAAGCATGAACAGACCACCACACATATAAAAAATCCTCTATACAGAAGGACAGAGTCTCTCCTATATGTGCACGGCAAGACGAGTACAATAGATCAGTCAGAATAGATACAAGCATAAACTGAACATTAAAATGAACATCTACTCTATTACATCCACAAGGTTCCACAACCATAAAGATCTACAATCCTAGATATCCACAACTACACAATATCCACAGTCCTAGATATCCACAATTACTCATGATCAAAGTAAGTAAAGCAACATTACCCAAAATACTGAATCATGATCATCCACAAGTCTGCCAGGGAACAACTGTCACGCCCTGGGGTCGAAACTGCGACCCGGGCCCGCCAACAGATCCGCCACCCATACGGAAACCCCCGTATAGACGAAGCGTCTAACCTGCAAAAAGAAGGATACTATAGCTATACAGATATCATAGCTGAAAAGTAAACTACTGAATAAATATATACAACTCCTCAAATAGTACATGCCAGGTCCTCACAAATACACAAGTCAGTCCAAAACTAAAACTCTCAAAAGTAAAAAGTACATGATACATCCCAAAATCACTGACAGTACTAGTACATCACCAAAAGGGTACATCTACTCTCGCTAGAAGAAGATTGGTAGGGATCTAGCTCGCGACTCCCTTACCTCGATCAGCAGCAACTGGAGTAGCAGGGACTGGAGTACAGGTCCCTGGGGAAAGGTCACCACGGCGGGTGTGAGAACTACATCCCACAGTAGTTCTCAGTGGCTACCGCCAACAAGCTCGACGGTCTGCCCACTAAGTCTACTAGAGGCATAAAGTAACAAATGCAATACTGAAAGGAAAAGAGCTGGAAAATAACTCTACAGCTACTATGCCTCTATCTAAATGCTCAAGGAGTGAAACAGATGGAAACATGATGCATCTACTATCTCTCAAATACAGTCACCCAATCTACACTGACTGCCACATAGGGTCCAGTCAAACCAGCGCCCACCTACGGCCGTTACATCCAAGGAGGACCGAACTTACGTAGGGTGTCCGTGACTGCCAAAACTGGCCCAGCAAAAGGGACTGTGTCGACAAGTCACGATAGCAAAGTAACAGGCCCAACTCCGGAGTGGCACTCGAGGGGCGCGACCCCACCGAGGAAAGTATCTGCGCATCTCTGTCGAGCTCAATGCGGCTCATGCAGGCTATAGTCAAAATCCACGATCAACAAGATCGACAGTACCCAAATCACCTCTCCAACTCACTAATAGGAAAATACTCGAAAAGTCAGGACCGCTGTCAACCCAACGGCTCCCTAAAAAGGACATCAACTCAACATGCAAACTCACTAACAGGGTATACTCCACAGCTGACAACAATGAAGGGTCCGAAAACCCCGAAAGACTAGAACCTACAACCCAAATCAAACAAGAACAAGCTCTAGGCATAGCCTCTCATTGTTCTCGACCCAAAGGAAAAGACAACCCTTAGAATCCAGATCACTCGATGTGATGACCTGGATCTCTGCAGAGCTGTGGTTGAGTCATTGGTGACATCTGGGGAGCTTGTACTGTGTGTTGGAGGTGTTTGTGCACCAATTGGGCAGTTGTGGCGGACTTCGGGCTTACTGGATCACGTGGGTGATCAATGGACTCCGTCGGATCGTTAGAAGTGGTTTTGCGCGATGCGGATATTAAAAATGGACTCAGCGCGAAGTTTGGACCAAGGAATACCTTTCCGGATGCCATCGGCAAATTTTGGGGTTGGAATTTGGCAAAATGGACAACAAATTCGGATTCAGCGCGCGAAAACGGTCAAAACGGACTACCCACTTGTTATTATTGAGCATCGGGTACTGTTCATGCCGGAACAGTGTCTCCGGCCGCCGGCGGGCAGCGGCGGCGGCGGCGGGCAGCGGCGGAGCGGCCGCGGGCAGCGCGGCGGGCGAGGCGCGGGCCGCCCGGTCCACGCGGCACGCGTGCACCGGGGGCGGGACGCGTGGCGGCTCGGGAGTGGGCCGGTCCGCGGGGCGGGGTCTACGGAGATTGCGGGGCGCACGGTGGACCGGGGTGGACACGTGTCGGTTTTTGGTTGGCGGGCTCACGCAGGCTGGGACCACGGAGCGTGGAGTGCCTCGGAACAGTGCGCGGCAGGGGGTGACAGGCGGCGCGCCAGGGTTGGTCGGAGGAGATAGTGCGGGCCAGGTGGCGCCCTGTGATTCGCGGGCGCCACCCACCCGCGTTGACCAGGCGGGCCACGCGGCACTGCGCGGGAGGCGGGGAAGGCTGTTGCCTGTTCGGGGGGCGACGTGGAGGCCCGTGGCGATTTCGGGCGCGCACAGTGTTGGGCCGGGCCCAACACTGTAGCCGCCCGAAAATCGGGAGCGCCCGAAAGTGGGGACCCATTGGTCATTTCCCCAATTGTTTTTCCTGGCCTATAAATAGGCCGAGTTCAACAGGGAAGAACTTTTTCCCTGTTCCTCCTTTCACAGTGCCACCTTCACGAGATTTCTTCATCTCCCAGAGCCGGATCCATCTACAGATTCCAGGATTTTTCTGCGGCACGCATCCCAAGGTTTCTATTTTTGCGGCGCGGCGCGACGCTCGTTCGTTTGTGATCTTCTTCGTCGCATTTTGGTGCAAGGACTCCCCGGGCTTACTCCGACCTCCGAATGAGGCGATTCTTGGGCCGTTGGACTCACGACAGGTAGGGCTACGTTTCCCATGTGTACTGGTTTTTCCCATTCCGAGCTTTTCTTGGGGTTTTCGGATCATCTTGTGACCTCTTTTTCTGGGGCGGAGTTTTGGACAGTGTTGCAGTATTTTGATGATATCTTCGCGCACATGCATCGGATTGGAGCGATTCAAAAGGCGTTTTGCATCTACACATCACGAGGAATATCCTCAAATTTTCTTGGAATTTTCTGAATATTTTTCGAAGGTGAGAAATCTCTGTGTACAGAAGTGTTTGCTACAGTTTTTGAGAGCAGTTTATTTCGGGGTGGTTCCCTTGCCGGATTTATTTCTCAGTGTAGGAAAATCGGATTTGAGCGTGCAGGTACTCGTTTCGACGGGTTCGTCGCGAGGATCGTGAGAGTATTTTTCTTGGATTTTTCTGGGCAATCCTCGCAGGTAAAAACAGGGCATCTTTGGACTGTTAGCTTTGGGACAGCATGTGTTGAATTTAATTGTATGTTTTGGGGTAATTCTTGTTCAGTGATCGCGGCGGTTTAGCTTTTGGCCTGGAGCACTCTTTGGACTTGGAATTAGCGATCGAGGTGGGTGGTTGTTATACTCCTCAATTTTCTGACATGCCCCTAGGAATATTGGAGAGATCCTCCAATTGGTTTATTGAATGATTAATTATGGACATGCATGCTTAAAGTAAAATTGTGAGCCTTTCCAATGGAAATTACTATTGTGGATATTTGATAGTGGTTGGGACTTATACATGTTGGTATGGATGGAATGTTAGCGTTTAACCTTGCATGTGGATTGGATTATTTATTTTGGGCTTTACGATTATCCTGTTAGTGGTTGGTGCTATTGAGGATTTTATGACATGCATAGGTGGATAGTAATGCTTTATTATGGAACGTGGATTATAGACATGATGGTTATATCTATGCGGATCTATTAATTGTTACACTTGTGGAACCACTATTGGTTGCCTTTTTCTTTATTTCCTTGAGAACACTTGCATGCTTGTATGGACATCTAGGTAGGCCATCTTTTATCGCTACACTTTCATGCTGGAACTTGACTTAGGAGAAACCTTGTTTGCTTCTTTCTCCTTTTCGTTAGTCAGGTGGGTTTGCTCGGGTTTGAGCAGGGGTTTGGGATAGTGTAGCCCGGGCCTGGATTATGGATCATGGGTTTTGGCGGCGACCGCGGATATTGGGCGGTTGACCGGATGTCGGTTATAGGACATCGGTGATAGGGCTTGATTATGGACTAGAGGGTTTTGTGGCAACCGCGGATAATAGGCGGTTGACCAGATGTCGGTTGTGGGACATGATTGTGATTGCGGGTTATTCCGGCGACCGCGGATATTGGGCGGTTGACCGGAGGTCGGTTGTTAGACCTGGTCGTGGATTGTGGGGTATTGCGGCAATCGCGGATATTGGGCGATTGACCGGATGGTTACTTTTGCACCTGATTGGGGAATCAGTTTTCTTTTAGTGGAGGGTTGTGTTCCACTGGGGGCTTTATAGTTGTGATCCAATCCTGCTTTTATCACCGGCGCGGTTATTGCCCGGTGATGCTTTTATCTTACCGGCGCGGTTATTGCCCGGTGGTGCTTTACTCGTGTGGGTAGCTCCCCTCGAGATCCCCTTCGGAGGCCGGGGCCGGACAGTTATGGACAGTTTTGCTATCACATCGGCGCGGCTTATTTGCCCGATGATGAGGGCGGCAGCAGGAGTTTTGCTATCACATCGGCGCGGCTTATTTGCCCGATGATGAGGGCGGCACAGATTGGGTTTATCTGGGACGGTTGGTTACTGTTGCATACGGTTGTTCCAGACTAGGACTGTATTTTAGAGGCATAGTAGTGGTAGATTTTCCCTTTTTGCAGCGGTTTCTTTTCTTACCACTCTCCTTTCCTTTTGCCTCTGGTAGACCTAGTGGGTGTGTTAGAGTTTGAGGTTTTACCCACTAGGGGAGGCTACTGGTTTACTAGTAGTTCTCACCCCCATTCTTCTTTTTCTTTTCTTCTCCTTTGTTTTGCAGAGCCTTCTGCGGGGGCTGCTGGATTTACAGCGGCGGGTCGTGGAGAGAGGACGGCCGAGTAGCTAGACAGCGGGCCCGACAGTGAGTAGCTAGACTGTACCTCTTATGTATCCTATCTCAGACGGTTGTACTTTTACTTTTGGGGTCTGGCTTTAGCCAGCTGGTTGTATTTTGTGGTGAGCTGGGAGAGAAACTTGTACTTATTCTACAGTCATTTTGTTTTTTTTTCTTACTTCCAGTTCAGTCTGAGATGTAGTATTTTTTTCAGTTCAGCTCTGTTGTATTGCTCTAGTTTGTATCTTTATTATTTGAGCAGGTTACCGGCGCTTCGTGAATGCGGAAAATTCCGTGTGCACGGCGGATCTGTAGACGAGCCCGAGTTCTGGTTTACACTCGGGGCGTGACAGATTAGGTGGTATCAGAGCTTAGGGATAGGTCAGTTGGGACTTAGGAAACCCTAGGCTTTTGGCTAGCCCTAGGATGATAGGGCGTGAGGGACGTGACAAATTGCGAAAGTCGGTGATTTAGTTTTTGACTCTTCCAGAGAGTGAAGAGGGATCGACATACCCTATTTTCTGTGGGACCGTTATGTTGGCTGCAGACAACATAAAGTTACAGAAATAGGGGGATGTCCTTGACTTTCGCTAGATTGGGTCGTGTGGGGTTGTGTGGCTGACTTGTGGTTTCTTGTGGCAGATGCCTCCCCGACGTCGGATTCCTACCAGGGGTGCCCCTACACCCCCTGTTGAGCCAGGACAGGCTGGACCTTCGGAGATTGCTGAGTTGAGGGCAATGGTGGCCCAACTGGCTGAGACCAACCGCCGGCAGGAGCAGCGGATTGAGCAGCTACTGGCGCAGAGAGAGGCGCCGCCTCCGACAGTTCTTGAGGCCCCGGCACCACCTGTGGTACCACTGGTGCCGACGGCACCATCATCGAGTAGCGGGGCTCGGGGAGTGGCCCAGACTTTGACCCCGGCCGAGGAGCAGGATATTGCTAACAAACTTGTTAAGTTTTGTAAGCGCGAACCGCCTAGATTCTCAGGGCGGGACATGCAGCCGTGGGAGGTTGGGACATGGCTATCAGTGATGGAGAAGATTTTTGGGGATTTCTTCATCGACCCGAGGTACAGAGTTCATCTGGCGGTACACTGCCTGGATGGAGATGCAGATGTTTGGTGGCGTCGAGTGGAGCCACGGGATTTCCAGATTTCTCGACAGTTACCCTGGTCTGAGTTTCGGCGTATGGTATTGGATACCTATTTTCCGACGAGCGTGAAGAGAAAACTGGAGGATGATTTGAAGAACCTTCAGCAGGGCGATCGGCCGGTTCAGGATTACTATCAGGAGTTCATACAGTTGCTAAACTGCGTGCCCTTTGTCGCCCGGGATGGACCACACCAGGTCGAGTTATTCGAGGCAGGCCTCCGCAGCGAGATTTATACCCTAGTGCATGCACAGCGACTCCAGACTCTTAAGGAGGCCGTCGATCACGCCGAATGGGTGGAGAGAGGCGACATAGTGGTGGCGAGGCGAGGCGGGATGGTCGCACAGAGTTCCGTTAGGAAACGACCAGTACCCGAGGACGAGGGATCGGCTAGCGTGTGGAGACCGCCGCGGTCTCAGTTACCTAGCCATGGGCGTGCGGATCAGCGAGAGCCTAGTGGATCTCAGAGGCCATCGCGGCAGCAGCCGGAGTCTCAGCATCAGGCACAGGGACAGCATCAGCCGGGACAGCCACGGCTTCGCGACAGAGACAGATGTATATTCTGCGGGGGATCTCATTTGTCGCACACCTGTGATCAGAGGTGGGGTCGTTGTTACAGGTGTGGACAGTCAGGCCACATTCGGGCTTCGTGCCCCTTTTCGACTGCAGCGGCACCTTCATCAGCATCGGCCCCTTTTCCGCCTCAGCAGCAGTTGTCAGCTCAGCGGCTTTATGCTCCAGCGAGCGGATCACCTTCTTTTTACCCGGCGGATCACCGGCCACCGGCTCAGAGCGGTCGGGTCTACGCCGCTCAGGTGGAGGATTTTACGGCAGGCGACCTTGTGGTGACAGGTATTATTTCTTTTTTTTGTTATTTTATTTTATTTACCGGCATTGGTTTTGCATTGTCTAGCATTGGAGCATCCTAGTCATCGATTGGGGTAGGACGGTTACCTTGGGTTCGGGAGGTTTATATTCTCGATCCTCGGCTTGTAGGGGAGTGTTGTTGGTCCTGCCCGGTGTAGTTGAGTCCTTGATAGTACCGGTAGACCTGATGGTCTTATGCTAGTTTTGGGTTTTGGGATTTGGTACTTTGGACGGTTTGGCTGGCTCGTTTTTTTTTTCTTCTTTTCGCGGCGGTTGATTTGTGCCGCGAGGACGGTCCTCGAGGGAGGGGCTAGGCCGGGGGTAGATGGTGTGTGGGGTTGCTCGGGGGCTATCTCTGCCTCTATGGTTTCGACTTTGTGAGCGGGACGGGTGTCCCGCCGTGGCGGCGCAGCCTTTCTGGCTAGCGTGGTTGTGGGATACCCCGGGAGTGCGGAGGTACTCACGTTGAGCTTGTTGCTCTTGGACTTGGTAGCTCGAGCGGTTAGCCCAGTTGTACTTGATCGAGGTGGTGCGTTTTCTGGGGTGCCCGCCTCTTTTCTGTTCTTGTAAGAGACCCGAGGTTTGAGTCGCGTCTCTGGAGGAGGTACTTGACAGCTTTGGGAGCTTGAGTGGTGGACGATTGGATTTTTACTCCCTCTTTTTGGTTGAGGTTTCTGGTTGAGGATTGATTTTAGTTTCGAGGACGAAACTTTCTTTTAGTGGGGGAGGATGTGATGACCTGGATCTCTGCAGAGCTGTGGTTGAGTCATTGGTGACATCTGGGGAGCTTGTACTGTGTGTTGGAGGTGTTTGTGCACCAATTGGGCAGTTATGGCGGACTTCGGGCTTACTGGATCACGTGGGTGATCAATGGACTCCGTCGGATCGTTAGAAGTGGTTTTGCGCGATGCGGATATTAAAAATGGACTCAGCGCGAAGTTTGGACCAAGGAATACCTTTCCGGATGCCATCGGCAAATTTTGGGGTTGGAATTTGGCAAAATGGACATCAAATTCGGATTCAGCGCGCGAAAACGGTCAAAACGGACTACCCACTTGTTATTATTGAGCATCGGGTACTGTTCATGCCGGAACAGTGTCTCCGGCCGCCGGCGGGCAGCGGCGGCGGCGGCGGGCAGCGGCGGAGCGGCCGCGGGCAGCGCGGCGGGCGAGGCGCGGGCCGCCCGGTCCACGCGGCACGCGTGCACCGGGGGCGGGACGCGTGGCGGCTCGGGAGTGGGCCGGTCCGCGGGGCGGGGTCTACGGAGATTGCGGGGCGCACGGTGGACCGGGGTGGACACGTGTCGGTTTTTGGTTGGCGGGCTCACGCAGGCTGGGACCACGGAGCGTGGAGTGCCTCGGAACAGTGCGCGGCAGGGGGTGACAGGCGGCGCGCCAGGGTTGGTCGGAGGAGATAGTGCGGGCCAGGTGGCGCCCTGTGATTCGCGGGCGCCACCCACCCGCGTTGACCAGGCGGGCCACGCGGCACTGCGCGGGAGGCGGGGAAGGCTGTTGCCTGTTCGGGGGGCGACGTGGAGGCCCGTGGCGATTTCGGGCGCGCACAGTGTTGGGCCGGGCCCAACACTGTAGCCGCCCGAAAATCGGGAGCGCCCGAAAGTGGGGACCCATTGGTCATTTCCCCAATTGTTTTTCCTGGCCTATAAATAGGCCGAGTTCAACAGGGAAGAACTTTTTCCCTGTTCCTCCTTTCACAGTGCCACCTTCACGAGATTTCTTCATCTCCCAGAGCCGGATCCATCTGCAGATTCCAGGATTTTTCTGTGGCACGCATCCCAAGGTTTCTATTTTTGCGGCGCGGCGCGACGCTCGTTCGTTTGTGATCTTCTTCGTCGCATTTTGGTGCAAGGACTCCCCGGGCTTACTCCGACCTCCGAATGAGGCGATTCTTGCGCCGTTGGACTCACGACAGGTAGGGCTACGTTTCCCATGTGTACTGGTTTTTCCCATTCCGAGCTTTTCTTGGGGTTTTCGGATCATCTTGTGACCTCTTTTTCTGGGGCGGAGTTTTGGACAGTGTTGCAGTATTTTGATGATATCTTCGCGCACATGCATCGGATTGGAGCGATTCAAAAGGCGTTTTGCATCTACACATCACGAGGAATATCCCCAAATTTTCTTGGAATTTTCTGAATATTTTTCGAAGGTGAGAAATCTCTGTGTACAGAAGTGTTTGCTACAGTTTTTGAGAGCAGTTTATTTCGGGGTGGTTCCCTTGCCGGATTTATTTCTCAGTGTAGGAAACTCGGATTTGAGCGTGCAGGTACTCGTTTCGACGGGTTCGTCGCGAGGATCGTGAGAGTATTTTTCTTGGATTTTTCTGGGCACTCTTCGCAGGTAAAAACAGGGCATCTTTGGACTGTTAGCTTTGGGACAGCATGTGTTGAATTTAATTGTATGTTTTGGGGTAATTCTTGTTCAGTGATCGCGGCGGTTTAGCTTTTGGCCTGGAGCACTCTTTGGACTTGGAATTAGCGATCGAGGTGGGTGGTTGTTATACTCCTCAATTTTCTGACATGCCCCTAGGAATATTGGAGAGATCCTCCAATTGGTTTATTGAATGATTAATTATGGACATGCATGCTTAAAGTAAAATTGTGAGCCTTTCCAATGGAAATTACTATTGTGGATATTTGATAGTGGTTGGGACTTATACATGTTGGTATGGATGGAATGTTAGCGTTTAACCTTGCATGTGGATTGGATTATTTATTTTGGGCTTTACGATTATCCTGTTAGTGGTTGGTGCTATTGAGGATTTTATGACATGCATAGGTGGATAGTAATGCTTTATTATGGAACGTGGATTATAGACATGATGGTTATATCTATGCGGATCTATTAATTGTTACACTTGTGGAACCACTATTGGTTGCCTTTTTCTTTATTTCCTTGAGAACACTTGCATGCTTGTATGGACATCTAGGTAGGCCATCTTTTATCGCTACACTTTCATGCTGGAACTTGACTTAGGAGAAACCTTGTTTGCTTCTTTCTCCTTTTCGTTAGTCAGGTGGGTTTGCTCGGGTTTGAGCAGGGGTTTGGGATAGTGTAGCCCGGGCCTGGATTATGGATCATGGGTTTTGGCGGCGACCGCGGATATTGGGCGGTTGACCGGATGTCGGTTATAGGACATCGGTGATAGGGCTTGATTATGGACTAGAGGGTTTTGTGGCAACCGCGGATAATAGGCGGTTGACCAGATGTCGGTTGTGGGACATGATTGTGATTGCGGGTTATTCCGGCGACCGCGGATATTGGGCGGTTGACCGGAGGTCGGTTGTTAGACCTGGTCGTGGATTGTGGGGTATTGCGGCAATCGCGGATATTGGGCGATTGACCGGATGGTTACTTTTGCACCTGATTGGGGAATCAGTTTTCTTTTAGTGGAGGGTTGTGTTCCACTGGGGGCTTTATAGTTGTGATCCAATCCTGCTTTTATCACCGGCGCGGTTATTGCCCGGTGATGCTTTTATCTTACCGGCGCGGTTATTGCCCGGTGGTGCTTTACTCGTGTGGGTAGCTCCCCTCGAGATCCCCTTCGGAGGCCGGGGCCGGACAGTTATGGACAGTTTTGCTATCACATCGGCGCGGCTTATTTGCCCGATGATGAGGGCGGCAGCAGGAGTTTTGCTATCACATCGGCGCGGCTTATTTGCCCGATGATGAGGGCGGCACAGATTGGGTTTATCTGGGACGGTTGGTTACTGTTGCATACGGTTGTTCCAGACTAGGACTGTATTTTAGAGGCATAGTAGTGGTAGATTTTCCCTTTTTGCAGCGGTTTCTTTTCTTACCACTCTCCTTTCCTTTTGCCTCTGGTAGACCTAGTGGGTGTGTTAGAGTTTGAGGTTTTACCCACTAGGGGAGGCTACTGGTTTACTAGTAGTTCTCACCCCCATTCTTCTTTTTCTTTTCTTCTCCTTTGTTTTGCAGAGCCTTCTGCGGGGGCTGCTGGATTTACAGCGGCGGGTCGTGGAGAGAGGACGGCCGAGTAGCTAGACAGCGGGCCCGACAGTGAGTAGCTAGACTGTACCTCTTATGTATCCTATCTCAGACGGTTGTACTTTTACTTTTGGGGTCTGGCTTTAGCCAGCTGGTTGTATTTTGTGGTGAGCTGGGAGAGAAACTTGTACTTATTCTACAGTCATTTTGTTTTTTTTTCTTACTTCCAGTTCAGTCTGAGATGTAGTATTTTTTTCAGTTCAGCTCTGTTGTATTGCTCTAGTTTGTATCTTTATTATTTGAGCAGGTTACCGGCGCTTCGTGAATGCGGAAAATTCCGTGTGCACGGCGGATCTGTAGACGAGCCCGAGTTCTGGTTTACACTCGGGGCGTGACACTCGAGCTCTCTCTCGGGTGAAGAAGTCTACAGAAAAGGTGACATTTATTACTGAAAACCATTTTTCACTCGGACCCACGCGGGGTGAGGACTAAAAGTAGTTCCTTTTTGTAAAACCATCTTGAATTAAGGAAACCCATTTTTATAAATTTTAGCTATTTTGGAAAATTAGTTAGAAAACAAATTTTATTCCCAAACCACGAAGGGCTAATGCCTTCGCCCAATCAGACAAGAACAGACTCCGGCGACCGTTCGACATTTGGAAGAAAAATATTGGTTTACTGAAATCATGTGTCCAAAAAGATTCTGGATTCAAGGTCCTGCTTACACTGGTACACCACTGCCATGAACACAGTGGTGACAAATAAATCGAAGAACTCGACAACCAGGGACCACCATTTACCCAAACGGCTCCCGCCACAGATACAAGACTAGCTACATTTACCAGACTCCACTCGGCCCCCAAGCACGAGTGTAACATGCATCCTACACTAAGAGAAATCCTGACCACTCGGCCCACTACCCGGGCGAGGAAAACACTATGTCCAGGGATAGAATGTAAAGTGTGGATGTCTAAAGTATAAATAAACCTTGCCCAAGTGAGAGTTTTCTACTTATCTGGTTGAACATACATAATATGACAGGGTGCTAGGTCAAGTTTCAATAATAACGATAATTTAACATATTTAGGGAGTAATAAATCAACACTGATCAACACAGCAACACAAGGAGTATCAATTTTCTCTTTCTAGCATGCTTCCTAATACATCTCAAAATCATGCATGTTTCCTACTCAATAGAGTTAATGAACTGTCCATCGGTTTTGAAGACGAAGCTACCCACCTGAAGCGCGCATCAATCGAAGATCCAAAAAGGCTAAAACTGAACGGGGACAAATCCTCGGATTCCCACGATTCCAACGGGTCCAAAATCACCTAAAAACACCTCCTGGGAACAAAGATATGGTCCAAACATTGCAATCAACACAAAATTTTCAAGTTTACAAATTGCTGAAAAATCAGTCCTGAAGATGCGCAAATACCACCTTTGAGATAAACTCCAAAAATTTTAATAAAAATACGATGGCGATCCCCGCTAAGCGGAGATGCCAATCGAGTCCTCACACGAAGAAATATGATACTCGAGTGCAGAGATAAAAATCGAACAATGCGCTGCTGTCCAGGAAAACTACCAGCAAAATAGAGGCTTAAAGATGTACCAGAAACCCCAATAAAAACCCAAAACTGCGAGGAAAGGAAAACATGAAAACCGAATATCTACCTCTCATAGAAATGACGATGCAAAAATCGTCAAAAAATTCCTTCGGAGTAGCTCTGTGGACCACGTGGACCGAAACGCAACGGAAATGGGCCACCAAAGAAGAAACGTCGCACTGCGCCGAATCGCTGAAGCCGTCGATGCCGCGCCCTCCAAAAATTCCGAAACTCCCTCGAGAGATGCAGCACGAGATGATCAACAGGCTTGCTTGAGGGTTCTGTCGCACCTAGGCTCGGGAAAAGGGTCCAAAGGCTCAAGAAAGGGGGCTACTTATAGCCCAAGCCCACCAAAGGGAGGCCTCGGATTCGGGCGCAAGAATCCGGCGCCCGAATCCGGCCCGGCCCAACACTGTGGGCGTTCGAAACGCCCATAGCGTGCCACGTGGCCCGCTCCGCGCCCCGCACGCCCGACACACGCGCGCCCGCCAATCGCGGCGCGCCGCGTGGAAGCGCGGTCCACGGCGGGAACCGTGGTCCGCGGTTCACGGCGGGGCAGCCGGGTCGCTGCGCCCGCCAATGGGCGGGCGACACGTGGCCTGGTGGGGTCCACGGTGCGCCGCGCTCGGCGCGCTGTCGTGCGTGCGTTGACCGCCCAATCAGCGCGCGACACGTGGCATGCCCTTCGTTGGCTGGTCCCGGTGCACGCCAAAACCTGTGGACCGGCCTTCCCGCCGCCGCGCACGAGCCTGCCAACGGCCGCGCCGCCGCGCTCCGCCGCTGCCCGTCGCCGCCGGCGCTGCCCTAGCCTGCCGGAACAGTAACAAATGCCTCGAAATTTGTGTTTTGGCATCCGGGCTCTGAAAAATACAAGTAAATAGTCAATTTTCATCGTTTTTGCGCGCTGAATCCAAATTCGATGTCCGATTTGCCAAATTCCACTTCTAAAATTTACCGAATGCATCCGGACAGGTATTCTTAATCCAAATTTTCGTGCTGGGTCCAATTCTGAGGTCCGATTTGCGCGCAACTATCACCAACACACATCATAGGCCTCCAGAAGCCACAATTCACTCCGTAAGACCTTCGCAGAAATCCGGGTCATCACATCCTCCCCCACTAAAAGAAAGTTTCGTCCTCGAAACTAACTAACCTCAAAGGGAGTCTCAAACAGAAGGGTGGGTATCCATCAACACCGTCTCCAGCTCCCCAGTCGCCACTTGCTCCTTGTGATTGGTCCTCAACAATAACAAGTACGGCATGGCCCTGTTGCGCAATCCTCTCATCTCACGAGCCATAATTCGCAACGGGCGTCACTCGTACTCCAAACAATCGCGAATCTAAAGTGGAGTGAGTCAATCACGGCCGAGGGATCCAAAACATAATAACACTGAGCTGGATGTGGAAACACGAGGACTTCCAACAAATTGCGGGGCAAAACAACACGCTCGGAAAAACAAATCGACGGTACTAACTCGTCCAAATCTACTCGAGTACGCCATCACAACCAAACATGAAAGGTAAAGGCCCCACCATCAGGAACGTCATCAACTCCGACTCTCAATTTGGAAAGCAGCCGAAAATAACGAAAAGTCCAAAAATTTCGAAAGGCCGGTGCCCTCGCCCCAATCAAACAAGAACAAGTTCGGCCAGTGCCTCCATTTCTGGAGTAGCCTTTCGAAGTTTTCGTCCAGTTCGTAAGTTTCAGCATAAAGGCGATAAAAAGGGAGAAAAGTGTTGAAGCCGTTCCTGCTGTGGCTACAAATACGAAAGCTACGATTTAACCGTGACCCCTAGGAACACAACCTCTAGTCCTAATCGTCACATACGCTGTAGTGGTGGCGTCTGTCCACTGCCGCTGAAACCATCGCTGTAGGAAGGGTAGTTCGGCAATATGTGAAAATGAACTCCTCCTGTCCAACTCACGGAACTGTCACTGTTCTCATTCCACAATCAGTCGTCGCATGATAACATGCCAACCAGTCCATCCCGTGTGCTCGATCAGAGTCTTGGAGCTGCCACCAAACCGTCACACCTGCCGATATAACCCGCGGTCTCACTGCACTGGACATGATCCACAAGCCTCCAAGTGCACAACACCAACAGGACCCTGTACCTCTAGTGCACGTGGTAACAACTCTACCTCTAGTCCATGCAGGAAAGCAAAATACTCTAACTCAGACTGCTGTGATGAAATCATGCCTGCGACAACCCGGTCCACAGTCGTGGCGCCCTCCAACCGGGCGGCACAGACTCATCTGCTCGGTGCAGGTGGTCGTCGCTCAGTCTACCTCGACGTCAAAGTCCAGTCTGTCAGGAAATATCTAGATTATCCACATAGGGAGCACGGCCTCTGCCTCTGCTCACACTGGGGCGACGAATAGGGCCCTCCGCAGATAACACATCCATGCTACCGCCGGTGCTAATACTAATACTGCGGCTGCTGCTGGGGTCCACCAGTTCTCTAGCGTCTCTGAAACCCACGATCCTGAGGATGGAATCGTGGAGGTCTCGGAGGCTCCTACCTACTCGTCTGTCCTCCGTCATCAGGCGATCGGCGCTTCACGCCCAGACTCCCACTGGGGGCTGTGTTCCACTCAATCAAAATCACATACCCTCGTTCCACATAAAGGGCCTGCTCCATCGAGGCATCCAAAGTCTGCAGTCTGCGTGACCGAACAAATAGATAGATATCTCGGCGCAATCCCCGCTCGAACAAGTAAATCCAATGCACCTCGTCCCTAGCCGCGTGTAGTACACTCCCCAATAGCCGGTTGAAATCCATGATATACTCCTGTACAGAACGGTCTCCCTGTTGGAGGTTCCTCAGATCCTCTTCCAGCTTCTATCTGACACTCTCGGAGAAGAAAGCTCCAAGAAGAAGGCTGCAGAACTCCGCCCAAGTAAGCAGGTAGGTCCCAGGCGGACCGACAAGTCGCGCTCGGTGCCACCATGCCTCGGCAATGAGCTCCAACAAGTTTGTCACCAGAAAAACCTGAAACCTCTCCTCGATAAAAAGAGTCTCCAAGAGTTGCTCCATCGCTGTGATCCATGACTCTGCCTCCCACGGCTCCAAACTCAATCCTGCAAATCAGGGTGGATCAAACTGCCGGGACTGGCTCCATCGATCGATGATGTCCCAAAGCTCATCCACTATCCGCTATCCAACCTACCTCGGTGCCTCAGCACTACTCGTCGGCACGAAGGGGGCTGCTCACTCAATCGGTGCCACTAGTACAGCTGGAGATGCCACTGCATGAGAAGAAAGTGCTGGAGGACGCTCAGGCGGTGCTGCCACTGGCTGTGCTCTCTGATCCGACAGGCGCATCCAACGTTCCATGGCCTCCTCCTGGCGTCGGACAGCCTCTGAAATCTGTGCCATCTGGGCCCATAACTCCTGGGTCTCGCTCTGCTCTGATAGCTCTGCCTCCCGCTGCTCGGGTTACTCATCTGATGCGGGATGTGCCCTCCTCACTACACGACGTCTCAAGGGCATCGTAGTCCACTGCACAATAACAAACATCAGGAGACAACAACCATTCGA
The DNA here is from genome assembly GCA_029204045.2 of Tillandsia leiboldiana. Classification (NCBI taxonomy): domain Eukaryota; kingdom Viridiplantae; phylum Streptophyta; class Magnoliopsida; order Poales; family Bromeliaceae; genus Tillandsia; species Tillandsia leiboldiana. The sequence continues at coordinate 43,884,687 of CM055061.1, read as the reverse complement.
CCCAATCCAGCGAAAGTGTAAGACATGTCATCCATTCCATAGCATTATGTTGTCTGCAGCCAACATAAACGCTTAGGAGAATAAACATATCAATCACTCATCCCGTCTCTTGGGAGAGGTATAAAACTCAATCAGGACTCTCGCTATAAGTCACGACTCTCACGTAGTCATCCTAAGATCCATCCACATGCCTAGGGTTTCTAAGTCCATAATGACCTACAACCTAGGCTCTGATACCACTTTAATCTGTCACGCCCCGGGGTCGAAACTATGACCCGGGCCCGCCAACAGATCCGCCGCCCATACGGAAACCCCCGTATAGACGAAGCGTCTAACCTGCAAAAATAAGGATACTATAGCTATACAGATATCTAAGCTGAAAAGTAAACTACTGAATAAATATATACAACTCCTCAAATAGTATATGCCAGGTCCTCACAAATACATAAGTTACTCCAAAACTAAAACTCTCAAAAGTAAAAAGTACATGATACATCCCAAAATCACTGATAGTACTAGTACATAACCAAAAGGCTACATCTACTCTCGCTGGAAGAAGACTGGTAGGGATCTAGCTCGCGATTCCCTTACCTCGATCAGCAGGATCAGCAACTGGAGCAGCAGGGACTGGAGTACAGGTCCCTGGGGAAAGATCACCACGGCGGGTGTGAGAACTACATCCCACAGTAGTTCTCAGTGGGTACCGCCAACAAGCCCGACGGTCTGCCCACTAAGTCTACTAGAGGCATAAAGTAACAAATGCAATACTGAAAGGAAAAGAGCTGGAAAATAACTCTACAGCTACTATGCCTCTATCTAAATGCTCAAGGAGTGAAACAGATGGAAACATGATGCATCTACTATCTCTCAAATACAGTCACCCAATCTACACTGACTGCCACATAGGGTCTAGTCAAACCAGCGCCCACCTACGGCCGTTACATCCAAGGAGGACCGAACTTCGGTAGGGCGTCCGTGACTGCCAAAACTGGCCCAGCCAAAGGGACTGCGTCGACAAGTCACGATAGCAAAGTAACAGGCCCAACTCCGGAGTGGCACTCGAGGGGCGCGACCCCACCGAGGAAAGTATCTGCGCATCTCTGTCGAGCTCAATGCGGCTCATGCAGGCTATAGTCCAAATCCACGCTCAACAAGATCGACAATACCCAAATCACCTCTCCAACTCACTAACAGGAAAATACTCGAACAGTCAGGACCGATGTCAACCCAACGGCTCCCTAAAAAGGACATCAACTCAACATGCAAACTCACTAACAGGGTATACTGCACAGTTGACAACAATGAAGGGTCCGAAAACCCCGAAATACTAGAACCTACAACCCAAATCAAACAAGAATAGGCTCTAGGCATAGCCTCTCGTAGTTCTCGACCCAAAGGAAAAGACAGCCCTTAGAATCCAGATCACTCGAGCTCTCTCTCAGGTGAAGAAGTTTACAGAAAATGTGACATTTATTACTGAAAACCATTTTTCACTCGTACCCACGCGGGGTGAGGACTAAAAGTAGTTCCTTTTTGTAAAACCATCTTGAATTAAGCAAACCCATTTTTATGAATGTTAGCTATTTTGGAAAATTAGTTAGAAAACAAGTTTTTTTCCCAAACCCCGAAGGGCTAATGCCTTCGCCCAATCAGACAAGAACAGACTCCGGCGACCCTTCGACATTTGGAAGAAAAATATTGGTTTACTGAAATCATGTGTCCAAAAAGATTCTAGATTCAAGGTCCTGCTTACACTGGTAAACCACTGCCATGAACACAGTGGCGACAAATAAATCGAAGAACTCGACAACCCGGGACCACCGTTTACCCAAACGGCTCCCGCCACAGATACAAGATTAGCTACATCGATCTACCAGACTCCACTCTGCTCCCAAGCACGAGTGTAACATGCATCCAACACTAAGAGAAATCCTGACCACTCGGCCCACTACCCGGGCGAGGAAAACACTATGTCAAGGGATAGAATGTAAAGTGTGGATGTCTAAAGTATAAATAAACCTAGCCCAAGTGAGAGTTTTCTACTAGTCTGGTTGAACATACATAATATGATAGGGTGCTAGGTCAAGTTTCAATAATAACAATAATTTAACATATTTAGGGAGCAATAAATCAACACTGATCAACACAGTAACACAAGGAGTATAAATTTTCTCTTTCTAGCATGCTTCCTAATACATCTCAAAATCATGCATGTTCCCTACTCAATAGAGTTAATAAACTGTCCATCGCTTTTGAAGGCGAAGCAACCCACCTGAAGCGCGCATCAATCGAAGATCCAAAAAGGATGAAACTGAACAAGGACAAATTCTCGGATTCCCACGATTCCAACTGGTCAAAAATCACCCAAAAACACCTCCTGGGTACAAAGATATGGTCCAAACATTGCAATCAACACAAAATTTCGAAGTTTACAAACTGCTGAAAATTCAGTCTTGAAAATGTGCAAATACCACCTATGAGATAAACTCCAAAAATTCTAATAAAAATACAACGGCGATCCTCGCGAAGCGTAGATGTCAATCGAGTCCTCACACGTCGAAATATGATACTCGAGTGCAGAGATAAAAATCCAACAATGCGCTGCTGTCCAAAACAACTACCAGCAAAATAGGGGCTTAAGGATGTACAAGAAGCCCCAATAAAAACCCAAAACTGAGAGAGGAAGAAAACATGAAAACCGAAGATCTACCTCTCGTGTAACCGACGCCGCAAAAATCGTCCAAAAATTCCTTCGGAGTAGCTCTGTGGACCCCGTGGACCGAAACACGACGGAAATGGGCCACCGAAGACGAAACGTCGCACTGCGCCGAATCACCGAAGCTGTCGATGCCGCGTCCTCCAATAATTCCAAAACTCCCTCGAGAGATGCAGCACGAGATGATCAACAAGGTTGCTTGAGGGCTCTGTCGCAGTTGGGCTTGTGAAAAGGGTCCAAAGGCTCAAGAAAGGGGGCTATTTATAGCCCAAGCCCACTAAAGGGAGGTCTCGGATTCGGGCGCAAGAATCGGGCGCCCGAATTCGGCCCGGCCCAACACTATGGGGGCTCAAAACGCCCACAGCGTGCCACGTGGCCCGCTCCGCGCCCCGCGCGCCCGCCAATCGCGACGCGCCGCGTGGCAGCGCGGTCCACGGCGGGAACCGTGGTCTTCGGTTCACGGCGGGGCAGCCGGGTGGCTACGCCCGCCAATAGGCGGGCGACACGTGGCTTGGCAGGGTCCACGGTGCGCCGCGCTCGGCGCGCTGTCGTGCGTGCGTTGACCGCCCAATCAGCGCGCGACACGTGGCTTGCCCTTCGTTGGCTGGTCCTGGTGCACGCCAAAACCTGTGGACTGGCCTGCCCGCCGCCGTGCACGCGCCTGCCCGCCCCCGCGCCGCCGCTGCTCGTCGCCACCGGTGCTGCCCTAGCCTGCCGGAATAGTAACAAATGCCAGAAAATCCGTGTTTTGGCATCCGGGCTCCGAAAAATATAAGTAAATAGTCCATTTTCATCATTTTCGCGCGCTGAATCAAAATCCCATGTCCGAGTTGCCAAATTCCACTTCTAAAATTTGTCGAAGGCATCCGGACAGGTATTCTTAATCCAAATTTTCGCGCTGGGTCCAATTCTGAGGTCCGATTTGCGCGCAACTATCACCAACACACATCATATGCCTCCAGAAGCCACAATTCACTCCGTAAGACCTTCGCAGAAATCTGGGTCATCACAACAACTCTAACGCGGCAGCTCACTGGATCATCCCGACATCTCAGCACCTGAATGACCTGAATTTGTGGTCACCCAAAGGGTGTGAGATACAACATAAATGTATCTCAGTAGGCATGACGGGCCGAGAAATAGCAAGTCGTACCTACCAGATACCATAATAAGCGGATAACAAAACGAGGTATAATCTAAATGATAGATAATAATCATGCTGAAAAAAAAGCAGGTACTCATGAAGTATGCTGAACAAGCTATATCTAACCATCAGATAAATCTGGACAATATCAATATATCATGCTGTTGATCGGGCAGGTATGACAATACATAAATGTCAAAGCTGTAAAGTAGAGTATCAATAATCATGTGCCAGTCATGCTAATAAATGTTGGAGTAACAATGCAAATCATGCATCAATCTCAGAAACAAAAGTACCCAATCCAATGCCTCTATCAGTCCCACAGAACCTCAAGCCAAATACCACTATCGGTCTCACAGAACCTCAGCCAAATGCCACTATTGGTCTCACAGAACCTCAGGCTAAATGCGCTATCATAACCCATGCACACCTGTGTGACCATGGGCTCACGGGTCGATGTGACTGCGTTACTGGTAAAGAACAGTGTTGTGGATAGCTAGTCTGTGGTGTATGTGACTGAAAGCTAGCTCAGTGGCGATCATAATGCTAATGCTCAAGCTCGCAGTCAAAAGACTGAACAATCGGCATAAAGCCGGACAATCCCTGTCGGGATGCTGAAAGCTGTAATCTGAAGCTATATCACTGAAGCTGAATAATAAAATGGTATAACAGAAGCTGTAAACTGAAACTGAACACCTATTCTAACATGCAGTAGAAGAATAGGAAATGCTAATATGAACTGCACTGATAATCACTCTAACTAATGATCAATCAGGCATGGCATATGTGCAGGTATATATCACTATATACACTAAGTACTGAGAGTGAAAGTATATAGAAAAGCTCAACAATAAGTCAAGGCTGTATAACTGATATACTGAATGCTGGAATAAAAGCAAGTAGAATGGTTCTACCATAGGATCAGGGCTACATCAAACACAGGGGTCCGACCTACCACGGTACCCCATAGGGTCGAAATGATAAAGCCCGGACCGAAGATAAACCCACCTCAAGGCAGACGGTCGCGGTGATCGCTGGATGGCTCATGAGCTGGCGGCTGACTGCTCGGACCTGAATCATATACACAGGTCAAAAAATAGACTCTCACACACACCAACCACTGACTCACTCTACGCAGAAAGGTTAAACAAGGAACTTCACTGAAGTCCCAGGATTTACCGAAATTTTCAAAAATTTGCAGATCGATCAGCTATGATCCGATCTGTGCCAAACGACATCCAAATCTCACTAAACTTCATGTGCTGCCCAATAACGTTTAACTTAAGATGTTCGGGCTCTAACACTAAACTCTGTATAATCCCGTGCACCGGCGGTGCCTACACCACTAAAATTATTCTGGAAATTCGATTTCGGCTCCGGAACCGACTGACGCTAAACTAAAATCACGAGACTCTCCGAAACAGCGTCGAGGACAGCCAGGAACAACTGGCAATAAAAAATGAGTAACCAATATCCTCGAAATGCACGTTTAGTGCGAATCCGCCGTTAAATCGACAATTTCACCGATTTACGGGTCGTTAAGCAAAACTCTCTCAACGAAAGCCCTCGGAACCCCAAAGAAGGGTCCATAGATCATATTAATACTGTTCACCATAATCCTTCTTGTAACATTTACATTTAGACCCCTGGGCTTATCAAAATTGCATATTATCATGTAATTAGACACTAATTGATTCATTACCTTTAATCCAGGGACTATTAAACCACAATAAAATACCAGCAACTAGGACTTGACATAACAAAACCTATGCTCACTGCCTAAGAGTGGGTTGAGCCCTAAAACAGTGTTTGGCCCATGATTATTGACCCACCAAGGTGCTAGGTTGCTATTCATGCAACTTTACTTGACGAATTGCAAAACAAAGGCAAGCATCATGTTTAGGGACTCAATTTCATTCAAGGGCTCACCGTTAGAGCGTCAAGCAGCTGTTGGAAGGGTTGCTGGAGCAGGGTGGCAAAGTTGCTCCTTCAATGGAGCTCGGTTTGGCCGAGCTTGGTCCAACCAGCTTCAAGTCTGTTAAGGATTTTTGTATTGGCATATTTCGTGAAGTGTTTTGAGTCTTGAAGATTGAAGTTGAAGAATTGTGGATCACATACATCAATCTCAAGAAGAATGGATTCAAAAGGATCAGGTATGTTTAACTAAATATTTTTGGTGATCCGAATACATTTTATAGTTTAGAAACACTTGGAATAATTTTCATTGCATAAAAATAAAAAGACTGGACTTTTTTAGTGTTCAGGATCCGGATCAGGACCATCCAGTCCGGACCCCGAACATGGTTTAGTTAATACAGAATTCCAGTCCGGATCATCCTCTTTTGAGTCCGGACCCCGAATTCTGTGTTTGTTCAATCGCATGAACAGTCTAGATCAACCTCTTTTGAGTTCGGACCCCGAACCAGTTTTTCTGGAAAATTTTTGCCAAAAGACGACAGTCCGGATCAAACTTAGGCCAGTCCGAACCGCCGAGCAGGAAAATTTCAGATAAGGTTGTTTTTTATTCTTATCTCTTTCCAAACGGTTTCTAACCTATAAATAAACCCTAGCTTTCATCTTTTAGGGTATGATCGATAATTCCTAAGATTCCTAAGGTTTCAAAATTCCTATTGTTTTAAAAAGGAATCGAAAGGAAAAAATCCTCATATAGAGAAGAAAGGAAAACACGATTAATTTCATGTTTCTTCGTCTATATTGATCTATTTGATTCTAGGGTTTTCAAACTCTCTATTTCTTCTAGAATCAAATTGATGAATACTTAGATGGTGTTTCCTTGTTTATCTATATGATCTAAGTATTTGATTATCACCACCAATAAATAAAACAACGATTTCCGAAAGGACAATCGGCGCGTGGATTCGCTTGGCCTTGTGGATTCAAGGTGCTACCGTTTTCGTGGATTCGAAGCGAGGCGCGTTCGTGTGATCGATACGTGCTATATTGGTGAAGACCGTGGATTCGGTTGGACGTTGTGGATTCGGCGTTGGACGCAAATCGTGGAATCGATGCGTGTTGTGGAGCGAGCGGAGAAGATCTACTCGGAGCGAACAGAAAAGGTTGAGTCGTAGAGTTACGGTATATCACATTGTACGTGTTTAATCTTAGTGGATTTCACCGTGTTATCGGTCCCGTAGTTTTTTACTCATGTGACGGAGTTTTTCATGTAAAATCTTGCGTACTTTATTTATTTTTTCGCATTGGGTTATTTTTACACAAAGATTTTTGAGTTTTATTGTTTACACCTATTCACGCCCCCTTTAGGTGGCTTTTCCCCTATTTAGATCCTTGGATCCCATAACCCACAAAGTCTCCAACCAACGCAAGCAACTGTTGGAGATGCTTCACAGAGGATCAAGGACTACAGCCCAGCCCAACCCAGCAGCTAGATACAGTGGGTGGCCAAGATGGAGCTCCTAAGACCTTCACAAGAGCAACAATGGCAAGTTGGTATCCATGTATTATGGGACGAATGCAACGGGTCAGGAAGGATGTTTGGGCCAAGAGGGGACTTACCAAAGGTGGGCCGGCCCCGGAGGAACGACGGCGGCGACGGTTGGTAAAGCTCGGCCGAGCTTGGGCTCCAATGGTGGATTTTCACCGAGGGCCCCATGGGTCACTGCAAGTGCATAGAGACTTTGCTCTTGATGTTGGCGAGCTAGCTGTACGGTTGGCCGGTGGGACGGAGTGGCGGTGGCGGCAGCGTCATCGCTCGGCCCAACTCCAAGAAGCCGAGACTAGGGCTTCTTCCCCTGGCCTCTACACCGCACCAAAATTCTTCAAACATTGTAGGTAGTCTTCTGGGGACCAGCAGAGAGAGCTTGTCATTTTGGTTCCCCCTCATGAGCTCCAGAGGCGGCGATTACGAATCCCGGCCAAGAACTAGGGTTCCGGCGACCCTACTACCACCCGTCGGCGACCGAGGGTTCTCGGACCTCGGGGCTTGTCCTGGGGAGTACTTGGATGTCAGAAACCTACTGCAAGAGTTCTGGTTGCAAAGAAATCAAAGAAAAAGGAAAACTCCTCTTATTAGACTTGAGGAAGAAGAAGATGGTGTCTCCGGCGGCGCGCGGCTGAGCCAGGCGTTGGGTGTCACGCCCCGGGGTCGAAACTGGGACCCAGGCTCGCCAACAGATCCGCCACCTATGCCAACCCGCATAGGCGAAGCGTCCTACCTACAAGAAAAGTACTACAGCTAACAGATATCAGAGCTATAAATAAAAAAATCTGCAGTATAACTAAAATCAATCACTGTACAACTGAAAATAATACAACAATGTCCGCCTCCCAAAAATAATAATAATACAATATCCTCAAATACAAGCTCTGAACCCAACAGGGAGGTAACTCCAATAAATACATCAGTGTACAGTCTCTCAATACAAAAATATATCCTCACTACATCAGTCTCTCAAAAGAGGAAAAAAAATAAAACAACTACTCTACTGAAGATCTCCTCTGAAGGGTACCGCTACTCTCCAACGACGGGTAGGGATCTAGCACGCGACTCCCTTGCCTCGATCAACAACCGCAGAATCAGCAACACCCGCTAAGACTCTGCAAAACAAAGGAGAGGAAGGAAAAAGGAGGGGGAAAACCCCCAAAGGGTGTGAGAACTACACCAAAAAGGGAGTTCTCAGTGGGTACCACCGTCAGACCCGACGGTCTGCCCACTAAGTCCTCAAGAGACATAATATAACCAAAGAAGTGGGAACTGAACAAGAATGCTGATGTCACCTAACAGCTACTAAGCCTCCATCTAAATGCTCAAGAGGGGAGAAACAAAGTATGGTATGCAACCACAAGCACATGAAGTGCACAATCGACCCAATCGAGCTGACTTCCACATCTGGTCCAGTCAAACCTGCGCCCCACCTACGACCACCTCCCGCTGACGGGCAGGAATTACGTAGGGCGTCCAAACGGACTAACTCGCTATCGAGTAGCGGCTCATGCAGGCTATAGTCAAAATCCACTCTCTCTCTCAAAACGGATAGCCTCAAGATCACCAAACCTCTCGCACAACGGTCGACTAACTCACAACGACCTCGGGACCACAGTCAATCCCCAAATGGTTCCCGACAACACTAGCACTGGTCTAAACAAAGCTACTAGACTCCACTCGGTCCCCCTGACGCGAGTGCAACAATAAAGTAAAAGCCTGAAATAAACTCAATCTAGTGTCACCAGTGAAACTGGTACTGCCTGCTGCCGCCGTCATCATCGGGCAATAACCGCGCCGTTGTGATAGCAAAAACTGTCAATAACTGTCTGGCCCCAGCCTCCGGAGGGGATCTCGAGGGGAGCGACCCACACGAGGAAAGCATCACCGTGCAATAACCGCGCCGGTGTGGTAAAAGCATCACCGGGCAATAACCGCGCCGGTGTGATAAGTAACCAAAGCAGGACTGGATCATGACTCTGATCAAAGTGGGAAAGCCCAACCACTAAGGAAAGCCTCGGTCCTCAATCAAATGCAGAAGTACTCAAATCATGGGAAACTCTGTCCACTAGAGAATTCAGATGCCCAATCTGGTGCATAAATAAATATCCGGTCAACCGCCCAATATCCGCGGTTGCCGCAAAGCCCCACAACTAATCCAACCTGTCCCAGGCACCAAGTCCCGACTACACTACCCAGACCCCTCCTCGAACCAGAGCAACACTGACCACTTGACTAACAAAGAAGGAGAAAGGAAAAGCATGGTTTCTCCTAAGTCAAGTTCCAATAAGTAGTGTAGCAGTAAAAGATGGCCTAACTACATGTCCATACAAGCATGCTTTTGTCCTCAGAAACGATAAAAGTGGGTGAAACATAATTTAGCAAAGCGTGCTAAAGTATTCCTACTATGGTATACCAACCTCACCCAAGTGGGCCATTCCTTGCTTACCTCTCGCTCATACCGGTTTTACATCAATTTTGCCTGATATCAGTCATAGAGGGGTGACATCCCCACAAATGCATTTACATTCACCAGAATATAAAACCTTATCAATATTAAGCTTACCCACCTGAAGCGCTTAAACCAAGGCAAACCTGAAGTTGGTGAAGTGTGCAGACGCTCACGATCCAAAATCTGCCAAAATTGCACCCTCGGTACATGTCGCGAAAGCCTTGGCTCCAAACAGCTGAAAGTACCCCGAAATCAAAGTCTCCAGATCCAATGGGTCCAGGAACACTTGCAACACCCCTAGGTACAACAATAAGGCCCAACATTACACTTAATCCAAAATATTCCAAGTATACACAACATCAGAAAATAGCCCCAAAGATGTGCAGTTTTCACCTGCAGAACGGATTCTGAAAAATCCAACAAAAATATTATCACGATCGTCGCGTCGATACCTTCGAAACGAGTACCTGCACATCAAATTCCGAGCCCCGTAGGCCGAGTTACAAATTCCACAATACAGGGCGCTCACAAACACACAACCACACATCTGTATTCCCATGCACAGATAAAGGGAGAAACATATACCTCCGGGCAAGCCACAGAAAAATCCAGGTAAAATACTGTGATAATCCTCGCGTCGAGTAGATGAAAAATGTCCAAAGGCTCGTCTCCATCCGATGCCCGGTTGCGGAGATAAAAATCCGGCAAGGTGTCGCTGTCCAGAATTCCTCACAGAAAAAGGGGTCCCAGTAAGCATGGAAAAACTCCTCGAAAAACGCGAAATAAGGGAAAGCTGAAAGTACCAAGATCGTAGCTCTGTCTGTCGCGGATCCAACGGCGCAAGAATCGCCTGAAACGAAGGTCGGAGTAGGCCGGGGGAGCTCGCGCACCGAAACACGACGAAGGGGAACACAAATGGACGAGCGTCGCGCCGCGCCAAAAAAAAGGAAACCTCGAAGTGCGTGCCACGGAAAAATCCGGGAATCCACGGTTGGAACCAGCTCTAAAGGAGGAGAAATCTTGCTGCGGGTTGCTCTGTGAGAATCTAAGCAGGGAAAGAGATGCAGCTGCTTGTTCTTTGCCTATTTATAGGCTGGGAAAACAAATCCGGAAATGACGCTTATGTCCCACTTTCCGGGCGCTGCAAGAATCGGGCTGCTACAGTGTTGGGCCCGGCCCAACACTGTGCGCGCACGAAACGCCTACAGGCCGCCACGACACCCCCATAACAGGCGACAGCCGATGCCGCCACTAACCTCGCGCCACGTGGCCCGCCGCGATGCCGACGCGTGGCGCGCCCGATCGCGGGAGAAATCGTCAACGCGCCCACGTGCGCGCGCAGGCGCGCCGCCTGCCATATCTGCACGCACGCATCCCGTGGCGACCTGCACCCGCTCCGTGGACCCGGTCCACTGCACCGGCTTATCAGAACCAGCCACGTGTCCGCCCTCCGGTGCACGCCGGCCCGTGGACCGCGCACCTGCCCGCGCGCCCACGTGCCTGCCCGCGCGCTGTGCGCTGCCCGCGCCTGCCCGCCACCGCGTCTGCGTCCATGCCACCGTGCTCCGCCGCTGCCCGCCGCCACCGCCGCTGCCCGCCGGCGGCCGGAACAGTAACATCTGTCTCGAAAAACATGCGCATCATCCGGGCTCCGAAAAATACAAGTAGGTAGTCCATTTTCATCGCGTTGAATCCAAATCCGAAGTCCATTTTGCCAAATTCCAACTCTAAAAATTGCCGAAGGCATCCGGAAAGGTGTTCCTTGGTCCAAACTTCGCGCTGAGTCCATTTTTAATATCCATTGCGCGCAAAACCACTTCTAAGCACTCGACGGGGTCAACTGACCACTCTCGTGATCCATTAAACACTCTGAGTCCATCACTAGCGTCCAATTGGTGCACAAACACCGCCGACGCACCAGATAGGCCTCCAGGGGCTGCTGGTCAACCAGTGATCTCGTCGTGGGGATCCGGGTCCTCACATTGGGGCTCCCCGACCTGCATCTTCGGAGATCAAGAATGCTCTCAGAGATGACTTGGAGGAGTCCCAAGCCCTTTCGTTGATCTCCTCCCAAACACAACCGAAGATAAGGCAAGAATCTTGCCCTATCTTGCTTTTTCGGCGTACTCCGACGGCGGCAAGCGACGTAGTTACAGAAGGAGATGAAGAGGAGAACGAGTGCCCTCTTGATGGTGGCTGGGTGCAAGCAATCCCTGCGGCCTTCTCCTCCCACGCGGTTTCAAACGCAAGATAGTTGGGGAGGCTCCGATCATCACGGCAGAGAAGATGGCAACGTGGAGATCAGTTGCAACCACTTCCCACATGTCTCAATTGCAGAAAGAACCCTCTCCATGAAGTGGCATTGAAAACTATGGATAAAATATTAGGGTTTTCCTGAACTTACGCACTTTTTTGTTGATTTTTGCACTTTTCGAGCCGATAGGGTGGTCAAACAGAAAAACAAACACCACCACGACGTCCGGCTCGACGAAACATATCGAGTAGTGATTTTGGTTCGTTGAATTCAATCCCCTAAAATTTCAAAATCCATCTTTTATAGTGAATTACACTGTTCGATAGGCTTTTCGATGATCTAGGCTCGTCAAACACAAATTTCGACTGCGCCTTTGTGTAGTGTACTGGGTTTTCCCTTGCGATTTTCCGATGAATCCACTGTGTGGAACACCTAGTGTTGGTGTCTGGCCCATGGTGCATCGAAGGGATGCCACAGATGGACCTCGTGAGACTTGGATAGATGATTTGGCCTTCGGCTGTGATTGCCGAATTTTTGAAAAGGTTTTGGGCCAATCTGAGGTTGGATTTGGATTCAGCGCGGAAAAACGCTTGAAAACGGCTATTTGCTTGTTGAATTTGGAGTCCGGATGACCAAATGCGGGCTTCCGGAAGATTTGGGGGATTTTCGGTGCACGGGGGTGACGCGTGGACCGGCCAGCGCCACGTGGCGCCCTTTTATTGGCCGGCTCACGCGGCTGGGTCCACGCAATGGCGCGGCGGTGCATGGACCGCGGCGGGTGGACGCGTGGCGTGCCCTGGTAGGCGGGCGCACGCGGCACGGCTCACGGAAATTGCGGGTTGGCGGTGGACCGGGCGCATGACACGTGGCGGCTTCGGATTCGTCGGTCCACGTGGGCGCGGTCCACGGGTGCGCGGGGGAGGGCGCCTCGGTACTGTGCGCGCACGTGCGCGCACAGTGGCGCCAGGGGGGGGCGGTCGGCCGCACTCGAGTGCGACACGTGTCGCCTCGAGATTGGCCGGCCGTACCTACCCCCGTTGACTGCGGGGGGCCACGTGGCGTAGGCGGGCCGCGGGGATCCGCTGTCCCCTGTTTGGGGGTGACGTGGCCGCTCCTGGTTGTTTCGGGCGCGTCGGACAGGGGCGGTGCGACCGGGTTTCCGGGCGCAGTGCGCCCGAAAGTTGCGCCCGAAAACCCGGCCCGGATGCTTAGTGGGCTGGGCCTATAAATAGCTCCCCCCATTCGTCTTGTAGGCTTTTTGGACTCTATTTTCGCTGGGCTTTCTTCACGGCGATTCCTCCTCTCTCAGAGCTCAACCCTTTGGAGAAGTTTTAAGATTTTTGGAGGCACGCATCCCGAGGTTCACCATTTTACGGCGCGGCGCGACGCTTGTTCTCCGGCGATCCTCTTCACCCCTTCTCAGTGTTTGGACTCCTCCGACTCACCCCGACCTCGGAATTCGCCGATTCTTGCGCCGTTGGACTCTTGACAGGTAGGGCTTCAACTCCTGTGTTTTGGGTTTCCTCGATTTCCGTGCTGATATTGGAGTTTTCCGAGCAACCATTTGACCCTTTTTCTTCGCGGACTTTTGGGACAGCACCACGGTGTTCTTGCCATATCTTTTCGCTCGGACGTCGGAACGAGGCGATTCAAAAGGCAATTTTCATCTACGCTTCGCAAGGAGTCTCCTGGATTTTTCTCAGAATTTTCTGAATTTTACTCGAGGGTGAGAATCTTCTTCCTCTGTGGTTCCTTGTTACAGGAATTTAGTGCAGTTTGGGTTTGGGGTGTACCCCTTGTCGGATTTTTATCTCAGCGTAGGAAACTCCAAATTGGGCGTGCAGGTACTCGTTTCGACGGGCTCGTCGCAAGGATCGCGATAGTATTTTTCTTGGATTTTTCTGGGCATTATTCGCAGGTAAAAATTAGTGAATTGTGGACTGCTGGTTTGGGGGACAGATTCTGGAATTGTGGATGTTAAGCTTATGTATTTTTCCTTTGGGGTATTTTGTACAGATTGGTGGTGTGTTGGACTGATCTTGGACTTCGCCTTTGGGAATTTTGGAATAGCGCTCGAGGTGGGTGATGTTGAGAACCTCCTGCTTGTGAATGTCACTAGGCCTATTGGAATGCCACGATTATATGTTATTAAATATGAATGTATCTAGCATGCTTGCATGATATTAAGGTTCTTTTGCTAATACTTGCATTGTTAGCAAGCTACAAGTTCATGAGTGGTGTTTCCATGTTTAGATATGCAATTTAATTAGTTGGAATGAATGCTATAGCCATATCATATTGTGTGTTAAGGAAAGGTTTGGGCATGTGGTTAGAATGCATGTTGTAAAAGGGGTACTTGCTAGTTAATTGTACATCTAAATTGTATCATGTATCGTATATCATGCCACGTGTACATCGGAGGGTCCAAACATTTAATGTTGCATATGTTAGAATAATTAAAAAGAGGTTTATCAAGTTAATGACTTTTGCATGCTTGAATGGTCACCTAGATAGGCCACCTTTTTTTTCTGCTACACTATCATGCTGGAATTGACTTAGGAGAAACCATGTTGCATTCTTTCTTCAGTCACTTAGACATAGGGGATTTTATGCTCGGGTTGGAGCAGGGGCTGGGTTAGTGTAGTCAGATACTTGGGTTTCGGGGAGAGGGTTTTGGGCTTCCTTTGGGAGACGGTACTTTCCTTATAGAGCGGAGTGCGCGATTTGCAGACTTGAGACCCTGGGACTCCTGTCCCATATCGGTGTTATGTGTAGGCTGGCATACCCGATTTGGCAGACATTGAGAACCCTACCCCTTATCGGTGCTATGCGTAGGCTGGCATACCCGATTTAGCAGACCTTGAGACTCCTGTCCCATACCGGTGTTATGCGTAGGCTGGCATACCCGATTTGGCAGACATTGAGACTCCTATTCCACACCGGTGTTATGCGTAGGCTGGCATACCCGATGTGGCAGGCTTCGATTCTCTGATGCATACTTATAGCTATCTTTAGCTGGGCAGGTAGAGGCATTTTAGTGGTAGCTTTTATCAGGAGTCATACTCTTAGTTACCGCATTTATTCCTTTAGCCTCTGGTAGACCTAGTGGGCAGGTAGGAGTTCGTGTTGAGGTTTACCCACTAGGGGAGGCTACTGTCTTTACTGTAGTACTGACCCCCACTGTTTTTCCCTTTTCTTGTCCCCTTTGTTTTGCAGAGTCATCTGCCGGAGTTGCGGGGCCTTCCTACCAGGATCGAGGTAAGAGGATCGCCGACTAGATAGCTGCTACCCCGCGCTCGAGTTTTTGGTAGTTTTGTTGTATCCCCAGTACACTCAGACGGTTGTATTTTTCCTTTTATTTTGGGCCTGGCTGCGGCCAGCTGGTTGTATATATTTCGTAAGCTGGGAGAGACACTTGTATATTTTGAGAGCTTACTGTACTTTCCTTTCCAGTATTTGTCTGAGTTGTATTAGTTTTAGTTTAGCTCTGTTTTATGCTCCTTTATTACTTGTTTTATATCTGAGCAGGTTATCAGCGCTTCGTGTACACGGAAAATTCCGTATGCACGGCGGATCTGTGGACGGGCCCGGGTTCTGGTTTACACCCGGGGCGTGACAGATTAGTTGGTATCAGAGCTTAGGGATAGGTCAGTTGGGACTTAGGAAACCCTAGGCTTTTGGCAGACCCTAGGAAGGCCGAGCGTGAGTGACGTGATATTGTGCGAAAGTCGGTAATTGGTTGTTAACTCTTCCTGAGAGTGGAGAGGGATTGGCATAGCCTATTTCTGGGGGACTATTATGTTGGCTGCAGACAACATAAGGTTACAGAAATAGGGGAATGCCCCTGACTTTCGCGTGATTGGGTCGAGAGTGGTTTGGTTTACTGACCCGTGGATTTTGTGTGACAGGATGCCTCCTAGGCGGCAGATTCCTACTCGGGGTACTCCTACGCCCCCGGAGGAGCCGGAGCAGTCCGGGCCTTCTGAGATCAGTGAGCTGAGGGCCATGGTGGCCCAGTTGGCGGAGAGCCACCGCCGACAGGAGCAGAGGTTCGAGCAGTTGCTGGCTCAGGTTGGGGCCCCTCCCCCTACTACTGTAGAGGCCCCTGTACCGCCAGTTGTACCGCCGGCTATTCCATTAGTCCCTACGGCACCGTCGTCGAGCAGTGGGGCTCAGGGAGAGTTCAGGCCGTTTGACCCCAGCGGAGGAGGAGGAGTTTGCTGACAAACTCGCCAAGTTCTGTAAGCGAGGACCACCCTAGGTTCTCTGGGAGGAGTACTCACCCATCGGAGATAGGATCATGGCTGGCAGCAATGGAGAAGTTGTTCAGAGACTTCTTCATTGACCACAGGTTCAGAGTGCATATGGCTGTACATTGCCTAGAGGGGGATGCAGATGCTTGGTGGCGTCGGGTCGAGCCCTTGGAGTTTCAGATCACCCGACAGCTACCCTGGTCGGAGTTTAGACGGTTGATCCTTGACACTTATTTCTCCACGAGCGTGAAGAAAAAGCTTGAGGATGATTTGAAGAATCTCCAGCAGGGGGACAGGACGGTATGGGATTATTATCAGGAGTTTACGCAGTTGCTCAACTGCGTACCCTATGTTGCCAGGGATGGGCTGCACCAGGTGGAGCTGTTTGAGACAGGTTTGCGCCCCGAGGTCTATACCTTGGTACACGCCCAGAGGCTTCAGACTTTATCAGAGGCAGTGGATCATGCACAGTGGGTCGAGAGGGGAGATCACGTCGTCGCTAGACGTGGGGGCTTGGCCGCTCAGAGTTCTGAGAGGAAGCGGCCAATGCCAGACGAGGGGGGACAGGCCAGTCATGGAGGCCGCCCCGACCGCCACCGCCGCAGTTTACGGGCCGTGGGCGTTCGGAGCGGCGAGGGTCTGGTGGATCCCAGAGACCCCCACAGCAGCAGCAGCAGCAGCAGCGGCAGCCCCAGCGACAGCAGCAGCACTCGCAAGCAGCAGAGGTCGCAGTCGCGACAGCAGGGGTCACAGCGGCAAGGACAGCAGCAGCAGCAGTCGAGGCAGTCCAGTCTGGGGTCAGGTGCGTCTTTTGTAGGGGACAGCACGCGGCGGATACTTGTGACCAGAGGTATGGCCGCTGTTATCGGTGTGGACAGTCCGGCCATATTCGAGCTACTTGCCCTCTCTCTACACCGCAGGCTCCTTCTTCAGCATCAGCTCCTTCAGTGCCCCAGCAGCGGCCTTATGCTCCAGCGAGCGGGGCTCCTTCCTCCCACCCTGCAGATTACCGACCACCAGCTCAGAGCGGGCGAGGTCTACGCCGCCCAGGTAGGGGACTCCACGGCAGCCGACCACGTGGTGGCAGGTATCACTTTACTTCTTGGTACTAGAGCTCGCACTTTATTTGATACCGGTGCATCACATTCTTTTATCAGTAGAGTATTTGCATCATCTCATGGACTAGTGTTAGGTCGGTTGCCACATGCAGTAGAGGTACAGATTCCTGATCATACATTGCATGTAGAGGAGTGTTGTTGGTCTTGCCCTGTTCAGATTGAGTCCTGGATCTTGCCAGCGGACCTTATGGTCCTTAGTGAGCTGCAAGATTACGACATTGTTCTGGGGATGGATTGGCTGGCTCGCTATTTCGCGACGATTGATTGCGCCGCGAGGACTGTTACCTTTAGCGAGCCAGGCCAGGAGGTGTTCGTTTACAGGGGGTGCCAGAGTGCTTTCTTTGCCTCTGTGGTTTCGACCTCTCGTGCGAGGCAGATGATGCGCAGTGGATGCGTGGCCTTTTTGGCATCGGTGGTTAAGGAGCCTACGGCGGCACCGGGACTCACGGATATTCCTATTGTCCATGAGTACCCGGATGTTTTTCCTCCGGAGCTAGTTCATATGCCGCCGGATAGGGAGGTTGCGTTTTTTGATTGACGTAGTTCCCGGAACTGCGCCAATCTCTAAGGCTCCTTACCGAATGGCACCGGCCGAGCTGCGGGAGTTAAAGGCACAACTCCAGGATTTAATGGACAAGGGTTTTGTGAGGCCTAGTGTATCACCTTGGGGAGCGCCGGTGCTATTTGTGAAGAAGAAGGATGGTTCACTTCGACTGTGTGTAGATTACCGGGAGCTGAATAAAGTGACCATCAAGAACAAGTACCCTTTGCCGCGCATTGATGACTTATTCGACCAGCTGCAAGGGTCTTGTGTCTTCTCCAAGATTGATTTACAGTCTGGGTTACCACAATTGAAGGTGAAGGCCGAGGACATCCCAAAGACGGCATTCAGGTCGCGGTACGGGCATTACGAGTTCACCGTCATGCCTTTTGGACTGACAAATGCCCCTGCAGCTTAGTTATGGATTTGATGAACAGGATTTTTCGACCATACCTGGATCGGTTCGTTGTTGTTTTTATTGATGACATCCTAGTTTATTCCCGAAGCGATGTGGAGCACGAGGAGCATCTGAGGATTGTGCTACAACTTCTGAGAGAGAGAAAGTTGTATGCCAAGCTATCTAAGTGTGATTTCTGGCTTCGGGAGGTTGCCTTTTTGGGCCACGTGATTTCAGCCGCTGGAAGTGGCAGTAGACCCGGCGAAGATCGAGGCAGTCCGGGATTGGCCCCGACCGACGACGGTATCAGAGGTCCGTAGTTTCATGGGCTTAGCAGGATATTACCGTCGGTTTGTGGAAGGTTTTGCGAAACTTTCCACACCCCTCACTCGTTTGACGCGAAAAGGGATTAAGTTTATTTGGAGTGAGGACTGCCAGAGGAGCTTTGAGGAATTAAAGATCAGGTTGATGTCGGCTCCTATCCTTTCCCTCCCTGTTATGGGGAAAGGATACGTGATTTATAGTGATGCATCGCACAGTGGACTTGGTTGTGTGCTGATGCAGGAGGGTAGGGTAATCGCTTACGCCTCTCGGCAACTGAAGGATTATGAAAAGAATTACCCTACCCACGATTTGGAGCTAGCTGCAGTGATTTTTGCACTAAAGTTGTGGCGCCACTACTTGTATGGGGAACACTGCGAGATTTACACCGACCACAAGAGCTTGAAATACCTGTTCACACAGAAGGAGCTCAACTTGAGGCAGCGTAGATGGTTGGAATTGTTGAAAGATTATGATGTAGACATTCTATACCACCCTGGCAAGGCCAACGTGGTTGCTGATGCCCTGAGCAGGAGAGCAGTTACAGAGTTTATCTTTGATGATCACCGATCAGGCGCCATTACTTGAGCAGATGAGGCGGTTAGAGCTCGAGGTTGTGTCCCCTGGGGTCTCTGCTAGACTTATGTCTCTAGTCGTGCAGCCACTCTGTTGGACAGGATTCGGGAGAGACAGAGTGAGGACCCCCACCTGGTGAGGATTCGAGAGCAGATGCAGACTGGTTTGTTAGGGGACTTTTCAGTTGATGCTGCGGGAGTACTCCGGTACAGGGACCGAGCTTGCGTGCCTATGGATGCCGAGATTCGAGAGCAGATCTTGAGGGAGGCCCACTATACACCTTATACCATCCACCCTGGTGGGACTAAGATGTATAGGGATCTGAAGGCACAGTTTTGGTGGAATGGGATGAAAAGAGACATTGGGAGATTTGTAGCGCACTGTTTGACTTGTCAGCAAGTAAAGGCTGAGCATCGTGTACCTGCTGGCAAGTTGCAGAGTCTCCCAATCCCTGAATGGAAATGGGAACATGTTACGATGGATTTTGTCACTGGGTTGCCGAGAGCACAGACGGGAGCGGATGCTATCTGGGTAGTCGTGGACAGGCTTACCAAATCCGCTCACTTTTTACCGGTTCAGATGACTTGGCCGATGGAGCGACTGGCGCAGGTGTACTTGGCTGAGGTGGTTAGATTGCACGGGGTACCCGTTTCCATCGTATCAGATAGAGACCCGAGGTTTGTCTCGCATTTCTGGAGGAGTTTACAGACAGCCTTGGGGACGCAGCTCCGATTTAGTACAGCATTCCACCCACAGACCGAGGGCAGTCAGAGCGCACTATTCAGACCCTCGAGGATATGTTGAGAGCATGCATTCTGGACTTTGGGGGAGGATGTACCGACACTTGGGATTAGTTGAGTTTGCGTACAACAACAGCTATCAAGCGAGCATTCAGATGGCTCCGTTTGAAGCGTTGTATGGACGCAAGTGTCGGTCACCCCTTTATTGGAGTGACGTGGGTGAGAAGAAGACTTTGGGTCCTGATCTACTGTTGGAGGCAGAGGAAAAGGTCAGATTGATACGACGACACCTAGAGACCGCCCAGAGTCGACAGAGGAGTTATGCTGATACTCGACGGCGAGACTTAGAGTTTTCAGGTGGGTGACCATGTTTTCTGAAAGTCTCGCCTTCGAAGGGGATTCGGAGATTTGGTATTCGTGGGGAAACTGAGCCCTCGTTTTATTGGACCCTTTTGAGGTGTTGGAGCGCTTAGGGCCAGTTGCCTACAGGCTTGCGCTTCCTCCCAGGCTTTCAGGTGTTCACAATGTGTTTCATGTATCGACGCTGAGGAGGTATGTTCATGACCCGTCTCATATTATCGATTTCACTCCATTGGAGGTTGCTGAGGACCTGAGTTATGTTGAGCGGCCGTTGAGGATCTTGGAGCGTGAGGTTAGGGAGTTGCGCAGTCGGGCCATCCCCTATGTGAAGGTTCTCTGGAGCAGTCATGATGAGCGCGAGGCTACCTGGGAGTTGGAGTCAGCGATGATGGATGCTCACCCCCACTTGTTTGAGGCTCCTGTCTGAGGTATGATTTTGTTTCGAGGACGAAACTTTTTCTTGTAGGGGAGGGTGTAGTGTACTGGGTTTTCCCTTGCGATTTTCCGATGAATCCACTGTGTAGAACACCTAGTGTTGGTGTCTGGCCCATGGTGCATCGAAGGGATGCCACAGATGGACCTCGTGAGACTTGGATAGATGATTTGGCCTTCGGCTGTGATTGCCGAATTTTTGAAAAGGTTTTGGGCCAATCTGAGGTTGGATTTGGATTCAGCGGCGGAAAAACGCTTGAAAACGGCTATTTGCTTGTTGAATTGGAGTCCGGATGACCAAATGCGGGCTTCCGGAAGATTTGGGGGATTTTCGGTGCACGGGGGTGACGCGTGGACCGGCCAGCGCCACGTGGCGCCCTTTTATTGGCCGGCTCACGCGGCTGGGTCCACGCAATGGCGCGGCGGTGCATGGACCGCGGCGGGTGGACGCGTGGCGTGCCCTGGTAGGCGGGCGCACGCGGCACGGCTCACGGAATTGCGGGTTGGCGGTGGACCGGGCGCATGACACGTGGCGGCTTCGGATCGTCGGTCCACGTGGGCGCGGTCCACGGTGCGCGGGGGAGGGCGCCTCGGTAACTGTGCGCGCACGTGCGCGCACAGTGGCGCCAGGGGGGGGCGTCGGCCGCACTCGAGTGCGACACGTGTCGCCTCGAGATTGGCCGGCCGTACCTACCCCGTTGACTGCGGGGGCCACGTGGAGTAGGCGGGCGCGGGGATCCGCTGTCCCCTGTTGGGGGTGACGTGGCGCTCCTGGTTGTTTCGGGCGCGTCGGACAGGGCGGTGCGACCGGGTTTCCGGGCGCAGTGCGCCCGAAAGTTGCGCCCGAAAACCGGCCCGGATGCTTAGTGGGCTGGGCCTATAAATAGCTCCCCCCATTCGTCTTGTAGGCTTTTGGACTCTATTTTTCGCTGGGCTTTCTTCACGGCGATTCCTCCTCTCTCAGAGCTCAACCCTTTGGCGAAGTTTGAAGATTTTGGAGGCACGCATCCCGAGGTCACCATTTTACGGCGCGGCGCGACGCTTGTTCTCCGGCGATCCTCTTCACCCCTTCTCAGTGTTGGACTCCTCCGACTCACCCCGACCTCGGAATTCGCCGATTCTTGCGCCGTTGGACTCTTGACAGGTAGGGCTTCAACTCCTGTGTTTTGGGTTTCCTCGATTTCCGTGCTGATATTGGAGTTTTCCGAGCAACCATTTGACCCTTTTTCTTCGCGGACTTTTGGGACAGCACCACGGTGTTCTTGCCATATCTTTTCGCTCGGACGTTCGGAACGAGGCGATTCAAAAGGCAATTTTCATCTACGCTTCGCAAGGAGTCTCCTGGATTTTTCTCAGAATTTTCTGAATTTTACTCGAGGGTGAGAATCTTCTTCCTCTGTGGTTCCTTGTTACAGGAATTTAGTGCAGTTTGGGTTTGGGGTGTACCCCTTGTCGGATTTTTTCTCAGCGTAGGAAACTCCAAATTGGGCGTGCAGGTACTCGTTTCGACGGGCTCGTCGCAAGGATCGCGATAGTATTTTTCTTGGATTTTTCTGGGCATTATTCGCAGGTAAAAATTAGTGAATTGTGGACTGCTGTTGGGGGACAGATTCTGGAATTGTGGATGTTAAGCTTATGTATTTTCCTTTGGGGTATTTTGTACAGATTGGTGGTGTGTTGGACTGATCTTGGACTTCGCCTTTGGGAATTTTGGAATAGCGCTCGAGGTGGGTGATGTGTTGAGAACCTCCTGCTTGTGAATGTCACTAGGCCTATTGGAATGCCACGATTATATGTTATTAAATATGAATGTATCTAGCATGCTTGCATGATATAAGGGTTCTTTGCTAATACTTGCATTGTTAGCAAGCTACAAGTTCATGAGTGGTGGTTTCCATGTTTAGATATGCAATTTTAATTAGTTGGAATGAATGCTATAGCCAATCATATGTGTGTTAAGGAAAGGTTTGGGCATGTGGTTAGAATGCATGTTGTAAAAGGGGTACTTGCTAGTTAATTGTACATCTAAATTGTATCATGTATCGTATATCATGCCACGTGTACATCGGAGGGTCCAAACATTTAATGTTGCATATGTTAGAATAATTAAAAAGAGGTTTATCAAGTTAATGACTTTTGCATGCTTGAATGGTCACCTAGATAGGCCACCTTTTTCTGCTACACTATCATGCTGGAATTGACTTAGGAGAAACCATGTTGCATTCTTTCTTCAGTCACTTAGACATAGGGGATATTATGCTCGGGTTGGAGCAGGGGCTGGGTTAGTGTAGTCAGATACTTGGGTTTCGGGGAGAGGGTTTTGGGCTTCCTTTGGGAGACGGTACTTTCCTTATAGAGCGGAGTGCGCGATTTGCAGACTTGAGACCCTGGGACTCCTGTCCCATATCGGTGTTATGTGTAGGCTGGCATACCCGATTTGGCAGACATTGAGAACCCTACCCCTTATCGGTGCTATGCGTAGGCTGGCATACCCGATTTAGCAGACCTTGAGACTCCTGTCCCATACCGGTGTTATGCGTAGGCTGGCATACCCGATTTGGCAGACATTGAGACTCCTATTCCACACCGGTGTTATGCGTAGGCTGGCATACCCGATGTGGCAGGCTTCGATTCTCTGATGCATACTTTAGCTATCTTTAGCTGGGCAGGTAGAGGCATTTTAGTGGTAGCTTTTATCAGGAGTCATACTCTTAGTTACCGCATTTATTCCTTTAGCCTCTGGTAGACCTAGTGGGCAGGTAGGAGTTCGTGTTGAGGTTTACCCACTAGGGGAGGCTACTGTCTTTACTGTAGTACTGACCCCCACTGTTTTTCCCTTTTCTTGTCCCCTTTGTTTTGCAGAGTCATCTGCCGGAGTTGCGGGGCCTTCCTACCAGGATCGAGGTAAGAGGATCGCCGACTAGATAGCTGCTACCCCGAGCTCGAGTTTTGGTAGTTTTGTTGTATCCCCAGTACACTCAGACGGTTGTTTTTCCTTTTATTTTGGGTCTGGCTGCGGCCAGCTGGTTGTATATATTTCGTGAGCTGGGAGAGACACTTGTATTTTTTGAGAGCTTACTGTACTTCCTTTCAGTATTTGTCTGAGTTGTATTAGTTTTAGTTTAGCTCTGTTTTATGCTCCTTTATTACTTGTTTTATCTGAGCAGGTTATCAGCGCTTCGTGTACACGGAAAATTCCGTATGCACGGCGGATCTGTGGACGGGCCCGGCCGGGTTGGTTTACACCCGGGCGTGACACGGTGCGCTCAGATGATGATCAACCGTTTATACCAACTATCCGGATCGTCGATTCAGACTCCAGGTCGATGCTCGGGCGGACATTGCGGGATGGGAATTGAACCGGGTAATATTCATAGCCTAATTCACTTAAGTCGTGCGCCCCATTACACATCGTTGCTGATCAAGAGACGGTCCGAACGTCAGACGAAATCGGTTTACACCATTTTTATCAATTAACGAGACAATGGCAGTGGTATTTCAGATTTTCGAGATCAGCAGAATCTGTAAGCGGGGAACAGTGTCCCGAACATTGTGCAATTTGCACCCCAGTATACCTACCAACTCTGGTTTTCTTTCACAATCTCATCACATCACATTAATCCTCAAATTCAAATTGAATTTCTTCAGGTATACATTACCCCCACATTTAAGAAGTGTCTTCTCTGAAACTTAACTGACTGTGAGTCTGGCAGGTCCCTTAAATAGGGTGCAGGTCCTCCAAAACACACAGGGACAACGTCAACAGGGGCCATAGCCACTTGACTGGAAACAACCCAAGAATACTAGTTCGACAGGTTACTCGCAACAATTGGCACAAGAGAAAGGAAGGTTGATTATAAGATTGAAATTTCAAAACTTGGGAAGTTACCTTGCAACGTACCTGTAAGGTC
>CM055061.1:43678295-43859912 GCA_029204045.2 Tillandsia leiboldiana | reverse complement strand
TACCTCGGGCAAAGCCACAGAAAAATCCAGGTAAAATACTGTGATAATCCTCGCGTCGAGTAGATGAAAATGGCCAAAGGCTCGTCTCCATCCGATGCCCGGTTGCGGAGATAGAAATCCGGCAAGGTGTCGCTGTCCAGAATTCCTCACAGAAAAAGGGGTCCCAGTAAGCATGGAAAAAACTCCTCGAAAAACGCGAAATAAGGGAAAGCTGAAAAGTACCAAGATCGTATCTGTCTGTCGCGGATCCAACGGCGCAAGAATCGCCTGAAACGAAGGTCGGAGTAGGCGGGGAGCTCGCGCACCGAAACACGACGAAGGGAACACAAATGGACGAGCGTCGCGCCGCGCCAAAAAACGGAAACCTCGAAGTGCGTGCAACGGAAAAATCCGGGAATCCACGTTGAACCAGCTCTAAAGGAGGGAGAAATCTTGCTGCGGGTTGCTCTGTGAGAATCTAAGCAGGGAAAGAGAATGCAGCTGCTTGTTCTTTGCCTATTTATAGGCTGGGAAAACAAATCCGGAAATGCGTAT
Organism: Tillandsia leiboldiana; assembly: GCA_029204045.2. NCBI lineage: Eukaryota > Viridiplantae > Streptophyta > Magnoliopsida > Poales > Bromeliaceae > Tillandsia > Tillandsia leiboldiana. Next base: position 43,859,378 of record CM055061.1, on the reverse strand, counting down.
GTCCCACTTTCGGGCGCTGCAAGAATCGGGCTGCTACAGTGTTGTGCCCGGGCCCAACACTGTGCGCGCACGAAACGCCTACAGGCCGCCACGACACCCAATAACAGGCGACAGCCGAATGCCGCCACTAACCTCGCGCCACGTGGCCCGCCGCGATGCCGACGCGTGGCGCGGGCCCGATCGCGGGGAAAATCGTCAACGCGCCCACGTGCGCGCAGGCGCGACGCCTGCCATATCTGCGCAGCATCCCGTGGCGACTGCACCCGCTCCGTGGACCGGGTCCACTGCACCGGCTTATCAGAACCAGCCACGTGTCCGCCTCCGGTGCCACGCCGGCCGTGGACCGCGCACCTGCCCGCGGCCCCCGTGCCTGCCGCGCGCTGTGCGCTGCCCGCGCCTGCCGGCAACCGCGTCTGCGTCCAGCCACCGTGCTCCGCCGCTGCCCGCCGCCACCGCCGCTGCCCGCGGCGGCCGGAACAGTAACATCTGTCTCGAAAACATGCGCATCATCCGGGCTCGAAAAATACAAGTAGGTAGTCCATTTTCATCGCGTTGAATCCAAAATCCAAGTCCATTTTGCCAAATTCCAACTCTAAAAATTGCCGAAGGCATCCGGAAAGGTGTTCCTTGGTCCAAACTTCCGCTGAGTCCCTTTTTAATATCCATTGCGCGAAACCACTTCTAAGCACTCGACGGGGTCAACTGACCACTCTCGTGATCCATTAAACACTCTGAGGTCCATCACTAGCGTCCAATTGGTGCACAAACACCGCCGAGCACCAGATAGGCCTCCAGGGGCTGCTGGTCAACCAGTGATCTCGTCGTGGGGTATCCGGGTCCTCACATTGGGGCTCCCGACCTGCATATCGGAGATCAAGAATGCTCTCAGAGATGACTTGGAGGAGTCCCAAGCCCTTTCGTTGATCTCCTCCCAAAACACACGAAGATAAGGCAAGAATCTTGCCCTATCTTGCTTTTTCGGGTACTCCGACGGCGGCAAGCGACGTAGTTACAGAAGGGAGAAGAGGAGAACGAGTGCCCTCTTGATGGTGGCTGGGTGCAAGCATCCCTGCGGCCTTCTCCTCCCACGCGGTTTCAAACGCAAGATAGTTGGGAGGCTCCGATCATCACTGGCAGAGAAAGATGGCAACGTGGAGATCAGTTGCAACCACTTCCCACAGGTCTCAATGCAGAAAGACCCCTCCATGAAGTGGCATTGAAAATATGACGAAAAAATATTAGGGTTTTCCTGAACTTACGCACTTTTTGTTGATTTTTGCACTTTTCGAGCCGATAGGGTGGTCAAACAGAAAAACAAAAACCACCACGACGTCCGGCTCGACGAAAACATATGAGTAGTGATTTGGTTCGTTGAATTCAATCCCTAAAAATTTCAAAATCCATTATCTTTTATAGTGAATTACACGTTCGATAGGCTTTTCGATGATTAGGCTCGTCAAACACAAATTTCGACTGCGCTTTGTGTAGTGTACTGGGGTTTCCCTTGCGATTTTCCGATGAATCCACTGTGTGGAACACCTAGTGTTGGTGTCTGGCCCATGGTGCATCGAAGGGATGCCACAGATGGACCTCGTGAGACTTGGATAGATGATTTGGCCTTCGGCTGTGATTGCCGAATTTTGAAAAGGTGTTTGGGCCAATCTGAGGTTGGATTGGATTCAGCGCGGAAAAAACGCTTGAAAACGGCTATTTGCTTGTTGAATTTGGAGTCCGGATGACCAAATGCGGGCTTCCGGAAGATTTGGGGGATTTTTCGGTGCACGGGGGTGACGCGTGGACCGGCCAGCGCCACGTGGCGCCTTTTATTGGCGGCTCACGCCGCGGCTGGGTCCACGCAATGGCGCGGCGGTGCATGGACCGCGGCGGGTGGACGCGTGGCGTGCCCTGGTAGGCGGGCGCACGCGGCACGGCTCACGGAAATTGCGGGTTGGCGGTGGACCGGGCGCATGACACGTGGCGGCTTCGGATTCGTCGGTCACGTGGGCGCGGTCCACGGGTGCGCGGGGGAGGGCGCTCGGTACTGTGCGCGCACGGTGCGCGCACAGTGGCGCCAGGGGGGGGCGGTCGGCCGCACTCGAGTGCGACACGTGTCGCCTCGAGATTGGCCGGCCGTACCTACCCCCGTGACTGCGGGGGCCACGTGGCGTAGGCGGGCCGCGGGGATCCGCTGTCCCTGTTTGGGGGTGACGTGGCCGCCCTGGTTGTTTCGGGCGCGTCGGACAGGGGCGGTGCGACCGGGTTTCCGGGCGCAGTGCGCCCGAAGTTGCGCCCGAAAACCGGCCCGGATGCTTAGTGGGCTGGGCCTTATAAATAGCTCCCCCCATTCGTCTTGTAGGCTTTTTGGACTCTATTTTCGCTGGGCTTTCTTCACGGCGATTCCTCCTCTCTCAGAGCTCAACCCTTTGGAGAAGTTTGAAGATTTTTGGAGGCACGCATCCCGAGGTTCACCATTTTACGGCGCGGCGCGACGCTTGTTCTCCGGCGATCCTCTTCACCCCTTCTCAGTGTTTGGACTCCTCCGACTCACCCGACCTCGGAATTCGCCGATTCTTGCGCCGTTGGACTCTTGACAGGTAGGGCTTCAACTCCTGTGTTTTGGGTTCCTCGATTTCCGTGCTGATATTGGAGTTTTCCGAGCAACATTTGACCCTTTTCTTCGCGGACTTTTGGGACAGCACACGGTGTTTTGCCATATCTTTTCGCTCGGACGTCGGAACGAGGCGATTCAAAAGGCAATTTCATCTACGCTTCGCAAGGAGTCTCCTGGATTTTTCTCAGAATTTTCTGAATTTTACTCGAGGGTGAGAATCTTCTTCCTCTGTGGTTCCTTGTTACAGGAATTTAGTGCAGTTTGGGTTTGGGGTGTACCCCTTGTCGGATTTTTATCTCAGCGTAGGAAACTCCAAATTGGGCGTGCAGGTACTCGTTTCGACGGGCTCGTCGCAAGGATCGCGATAGTATTTTTCTTGGATTTTTCTGGGCATTATTCGCAGGTAAAAATTAGTGAATTGTGGACTGCTGGTTTGGGGGACAGATTCTGGAATTGTGGATGTTAAGCTTATGTATTTTTCCTTTGGGGTATTTGTACAGATTGGTGGTGTGTTGGACTGATCTTGGACTTCGCCTTTGGGAATTTTGGAATAGCGCTCGAGGTGGGTGATGTTGAGAACCTCCTGCTTGTGAATGTCACTAGGCCTATTGGAATGCCACGATATATGTTATTAAATATGAATGTATCTAGCATGCTTGCATGATATAAGGTTCTTTTGCTAATACTTGCATTGTTAGCAAGCTACAAGTTCATGAGTGGTGTTTCCATGTTTAGATATGCAATTTAATTAGTTGGAATGAATGCTATAGCCATATCATATTGTGTGTTAAGGAAAGGTTTGGGCATGTGGTTAGAATGCATGTTGAAAAAGGGGTACTTGCTAGTTAATTGTACATCTAAATTGTATCATGTATCGTATATCATGCCACGTGTACATCGGAGGGTCCAAACATTTAATGTTGCATATGTTAGAATAATTAAAAGAGGTTTATCAAGTTAATGACTTTTGCATGCTTGAATGGTCACCTAGATAGGCCACCTTTTTTTCTGCTACACTATCATGCTGGAATTGACTTAGGAGAAACCATGTTGCATTCTTTCTTCAGTCACTTAGACATAGGGGATATTATGCTCGGGTTGGAGCAGGGGCTGGGTTAGTGTAGTCAGATACTTGGGTTTCGGGGAGAGGGTTTTGGGCTTCCTTTGGGAGACGGTACTTTCCTTATAGAGCGGAGTGCGCGATTTGCAGACTTGAGACCCTGGGACTCCTGTCCCATATCGGTGTTATGTGTAGGCTGGCATACCCGATTTGGCAGACATTGAGAACCCTACCCCTTATCGGTGCTATGCGTAGGCTGGCATACCCGATTTAGCAGACCTTGAGACTCCTGTCCCATACCGGTGTTATGCGTAGGCTGGCATACCCGATTTGGCAGACATTGAGACTCCTATTCCACACGGTGTTATGCGTAGGCTGGCATACCCGATGTGGCAGGCTTCGATTCTCTGATGCATACTTTTAGCTATCTTTAGCTGGGGGCAGGTAGAGGCATTTAGTGGTAGCTTTTATCAGGAGTCATACTCTTAGTTACCGCATTTATTCCTTTAGCCTCTGGTAGACCTAGTGGGCAGGTAGGAGTTCGTGTTGAGGTTTACCCACTAGGGGAGGCTACTGTCTTTACTGTAGTACTGACCCCCACTGTTTTTCCCTTTTCTTGTCCCTTTGTTTTTGCAGAGTCATCTGCCGGAGTTGCGGGGCCTTCCTACCAGGATCGAGGTAAGAGGATCGCCGACTAGATAGCTGCTACCCCGCGCTCGGTTTTTGGTAGTTTTGTTGTATCCCCAGTACACCGACGGTTGTATTTTCCTTTTATTTTGGGCCTGGCTGCGGCCAGCTGGTTGTATATTTCGTAGCTGGGAGAGACACTTGTATTTTTGAGAGCTTACTGTACTTTCCTTTCCAGTATTTGTCTGAGTTGTATTAGTTTTAGTTTAGCTCTGTTTTATGCTCCTTTATTACTTGTTTTATATCTGAGCAGGTTATCAGCGCTTCGTGTACACGGAAAATTCCGTATGCACGGCGGATCTGTGGACGGGCCCGGGTTCTGGTTTACACCCGGGGCGTGACAGATTAGTTGGTATCAGAGCTTAGGGATAGGTCCGTTGGGACTTAGGAAACCCTAGGCTTTTGCAGACCCTAGGAAGGCCGAGCGTGAGTGACGTGATATTGTGCGAAAGTCGGTAATTGGTTGTTAACTCTTCCTGTGAGTGGAGAGGGATTGGCATAGCCTATTTCTGGGGGACTATTATGTTGGCTGCAGACAACATAAGGTTACAGAAATAGGGGAATGCCCTGACTTTCGCGTGATTGGGTCGAGAGTGGTTTGGTTTACTGACCCGTGGATTTTGTGTGACAGGATGCCTCCTAGGCGGCAGATTCCTACTCGGGGTACTCCTACGCCCCCGGAGGAGCCGGAGCAGTCCTGGCCTTCTGAGATCAGTGAGCTGAGGGCCATGGTGGCCCAGTTGGCGGAGAGCCACCGCCGACAGGAGCAGAGGTTCGAGCAGTTGCTGGCTCAGGTTGGGCCCCTCCCCCTACTACTGTAGAGGCCCCTGTACCACCAGTTGTACCGCCGGCTATTCCATTAGTCCCTACGGCACCGTCGTCGAGCAGTGGGGCTCAGGGAGAGTTCAGGCCGTTGACCCCAGCGGAGGAGGAGGAGTTTGCTGACAAACTCGCCAGTTCTGTAAGCGAGGACCACCTAGGTTCTCTGGGAGGAGTACTCACCCATCGGAGATAGGATCATGGCTGGCAGCAATGGAGAAGTTGTTCAGAGACTTCTTCATTGACCACAGGTTCAGAGTGCATATGGCTGTACATTGCCTAGAGGGGATGCAGATGCTTGGTGGCGTCGGGTCGAGCCCCTTGGAGTTTCAGATCCCCGACAGCTACCCTGGTCGGAGTTTTAGGACGGTGATCCTTGACACTATTTCTCCACGAGCGTGAAGAAAAAGCTTGAGGATGATTTGAAGAATCTCCAGCAGGGGGACAGGACGGTATGGGATTATTATCAGGAGTTACGCAGTTGCTCAACTGCGTACCCTATGTTGCCAGGGATGGGCTGCACCAGGTGGAGCTGTTTGAGACAGGTTTGCGCCCCGAGGTCTATACCTTGGTACACGCCCAGAGGCTTCAGACTTTATCAGAGGCAGTGGATCATGCACAGTGGGTCGAGAGGGGAGATCACGTCGTCGCTAGGACGTGGGGGCTTGGCCGCTCAGAGTTCTGAGAGGAAGCGGCCAATGCCAGACGAGGGGGACAGGCCAGTTCATGGAGGCCGCCCCGACCGCCACCGCCGCAGTTTACGGGCCGTGGGCGTTCGGAGCGGCGAGGGTCTGGTGGATCCCAGAGACCCCCACAGCAGCAGCAGCAGCAGCAGCGGCAGCCCCAGCGACAGCAGCAGCACTCGCAGCAGCAGAGGTCGCAGTCGCGACAGCAGGGGTCACAGCGGCAAGGACAGCAGCAGCAGCAGTCGAGGCAGTCCCAGTCTGGGGTCAGGTGCGTCTTTTGTAGGGGACAGCACGCGGCGGATACTTGTGACCAGAGGTATGGCCGCTGTTATCGGTGTGGACAGTCCGGCCATATTCGAGCTACTTGCCCTCCTCTACACCGCAGGCTCCTTCTTCAGCATCAGCTCCTTCAGTGCCCCAGCAGCGGCCTTATGCTCCAGCGAGCGGGGCTCCTTCCTCCCACCCTGCAGATTACCGACCCACCAGCTCAGAGCGGGCGAGTCTACGCCGCCCAGGTAGGGGACTCCACGGCAGCCGACCACGTGGTGGCAGGTATCACTTTACTTCTTGGTACTAGAGCTCGCACTTTATTTGATACCGGTGCATCACATTCTTTTATCAGTAGAGTATTTGCATCATCTCATGGACTAGTGTTAGGTCGGTTGCCACATGCAGTAGAGGTACAGATTCCTGATCATACATTGCATGTAGAGGAGTGTTGTTGGTCTTGCCCTGTTCAGATTGAGTCCTGGATCTTGCCAGCGGACCTTATGGTCCTTAGTGAGCTGCAAGATTACGACATTGTTCTGGGGATGGATTGGCTGGCTCGCTATTTCGCGACGATTGATTGCGCCGCGAGGACTGTTACCTTTAGCGAGCCAGGCCAGGAGGTGTTCGTTTACAGGGGGTGCCAGAGTGCTTTCTTTGCCTCTGTGGTTTCGACCTCTCGTGCGAGGCAGATGATGCGCAGTGGATGCGTGGCCTTTTTGGCATCGGTGGTTAAGGAGCCTACGGCGGCACCGGGACTCACGGATATTCCTATTGTCCATGAGTACCCGGATGTTTTTCCTCCGGAGCTAGTTCATATGCCGCCGGATAGGGAGGTGAGTTTTGATTGACGTAGTTCCCGGAACTGCGCCAATCTCTAAGGCTCCTTACCGAATGGCACCGGCCGAGCTGCGGGAGTTAAAGGCACAACTCCAGGATTTAATGGACAAGGGTTTTGTGAGGCCTAGTGTATCACCTTGGGAGCGCCGGTGCTATTGTGAAGAAGAAGGATGGTTCACTTCGACTGTGTGTAGATTACCGGGAGCTGAATAAAGTGACCATCAAGAACAAGTACCCTTTGCCGCGCATTGATGACTTATTCGACCAGCTGCAAGGGTCTTGTGTCTTCTCCAAGATTGATTTACAGTCTGGTTACCACCAATTGAAGGTGAAGGCCGAGGACATCCCAAAGACGGCATTCAGGTCGCGGTACGGGCATTACGAGTTCACCGTCATGCCTTTTGGACTGACAAATGCCCCTGCAGCTTTTATGGATTTGATGAACAGGATTTTTCGACCATACCTGGATCGGTTCGTTGTTGTTTTTATTGATGACATCCTAGTTTATTCCCGAAGCGATGTGGAGCACGAGGAGCATCTGAGGATTGTGCTACAACTTCTGAGAGAGAGAAAGTTGTATGCCAAGCTATCTAAGTGTGATTTCTGGCTTCGGGAGGTTGCCTTTTTGGGCCACGTGATTTCAGCCGCTGGAGTGGCAGTAGACCCGGCGAAGATCGAGGCAGTCCGGGATTGGCCCCGACCGACGACGGTATCAGAGGTCCGTAGTTTCATGGGCTTAGCAGGATATTACCGTCGGTTTGTGGAAGGTTTTGCGAAACTTTCCACACCCCTCACTCGTTTGACGCGAAAAGGGATTAAGTTTATTTGGAGTGAGGACTGCCAGAGGAGCTTTGAGGAATTAAAGATCAGGTTGATGTCGGCTCCTATCCTTTCCCTCCCTGTTATGGGGAAAGGATACGTGATTTATAGTGATGCATCGCACAGTGGACTTGGTTGTGTGCTGATGCAGGAGGGTAGGGTAATCGCTTACGCCTCTCGGCAACTGAAGGATTATGAAAAGAATTACCCTACCCACGATTTGGAGCTAGCTGCAGTGATTTTTGCACTAAAGTTGTGGCGCCACTACTTGTATGGGGAACACTGCGAGATTTACACCGACCACAAGAGCTTGAAATACCTGTTCACACAGAAGGAGCTCAACTTGAGGCAGCGTAGATGGTTGGAATTGTTGAAAGATTATGATGTAGACATTCTATACCACCCTGGCAAGGCCAACGTGGTTGCTGATGCCCTGAGCAGGAGAGCAGTACAGAGTTTATCTTTGATGATCACCGATCAGGCGCCATTACTTGAGCAGATGAGGCGGTTAGAGCTCGAGGTTGTGTCCCCTGGGGTCTCTGCTAGACTTATGTCTCTAGTCGTGCAGCCCACTCTGTTGGACAGGATTCGGGAGAGACAGAGTGAGGACCCCCACCTGGTGAGGATTCGAGAGCAGATGCAGACTGGTTTGTTAGGGGACTTTTCAGTTGATGCTGCGGGAGTACTCCGGTACAGGGACCGAGCTTGCGTGCCTATGGATGCCGAGATTCGAGAGCAGATCTTGAGGGAGGCCCACTATACACCTTATACCATCCACCCTGGTGGGACTAAGATGTATAGGGATCTGAAGGCACAGTTTTGGTGGAATGGGATGAAAAGAGACATTGGGAGATTTGTAGCGCACTGTTTGACTTGTCAGCAAGTAAAGGCTGAGCATCGTGTACCTGCTGGCAAGTTGCAGAGTCTCCCAATCCCTGAATGGAAATGGGAACATGTTACGATGGATTTTGTCACTGGGTTGCCGAGAGCACAGACGGGAGCGGATGCTATCTGGGTAGTCGTGGACAGGCTTACCAAATCCGCTCACTTTTTACCGGTTCAGATGACTTGGCCGATGGAGCGACTGGCGCAGGTGTACTTGGCTGAGGTGGTTAGATTGCACGGGGTACCCGTTTCCATCGTATCAGATAGAGACCCGAGGTTTGTCTCGCATTTCTGGAGGAGTTTACAGACAGCCTTGGGGACGCAGCTCCGATTTAGTACAGCATTCCACCCACAGACCGATGGGCAGTCAGAGCGCACTATTCAGACCCTCGAGGATATGTTGAGAGCATGCATTCTGGACTTTGGGGGAGGATGGTACCGACACTTGGGATTAGTTGAGTTTGCGTACAACAACAGCTATCAAGCGAGCATTCAGATGGCTCCGTTTGAAGCGTTGTATGGACGCAAGTGTCGGTCACCCCTTTATTGGAGTGACGTGGGTGAGAAGAAGACTTTGGGTCCTGATCTACTGTTGGAGGCAGAGGAAAAGGTCAGATTGATACGACGACACCTAGAGACCGCCCAGAGTCGACAGAGGAGTTATGCTGATACTCGACGGCGAGACTTAGAGTTTCAGGTGGGTGACCATGTTTTTCTGAAAGTCTCGCCTTCGAAGGGGATTCGGAGATTTGGTATTCGTGGGAAACTGAGCCCTCGTTTTATTGGACCTTTTGAGGTGTTGGAGCGCTTAGGGCCAGTTGCCTACAGGCTTGCGCTTCCTCCCAGGCTTTCAGGTGTTCACAATGTGTTTCATGTATCGACGCTGAGGAGGTATGTTCATGACCCGTCTCATATTATCGATTTCACTCCATTGGAGGTTGCTGAGGACCTGAGTTATGTTGAGCGGCCGTTGAGGATCTTGGAGCGTGAGGTTAGGGAGTTGCGCAGTCGGGCCATCCCCTATGTGAAGGTTCTCTGGAGCAGTCATGATGAGCGCGAGGCTACCTGGGAGTTGGAGTCAGCGATGATGGATGCTCACCCCCACTTGTTTGAGGCTCCTGTCTGAGGTATGATTTTGTTTCGAGGACGAAACTTTTTCTTGTAGGGGAGGGTGTAGTGTACTGGGTTTTCCCTTGCGATTTTCCGATGAATCCACTGTGTGGAACACCTAGTGTTGGTGTCTGGCCCATGGTGCATCGAAGGGATGCCACAGATGGACCTCGTGAGACTTGGATAGATGATTTGGCCTTCGGCTGTGATTGCCGAATTTTTGAAAAGGTTTTGGGCCAATCTGAGGTTGGATTTGGATTCAGCGCGGAAAAACGCTTGAAAACGGCTATTTGCTTGTTGAATTTGGAGTCCGGATGACCAAATGCGGGCTTCCGGAAGATTTGGGGGATTTTCGGTGCACGGGGGTGACGCGTGGACCGGCCAGCGCCACGTGGCGCCCTTTTATTGGCCGGCTCACGCGGCTGGGTCCACGCAATGGCGCGGCGGTGCATGGACCGCGGCGGGTGGACGCGTGGCGTGCCCTGGTAGGCGGGCGCACGCGGCACGGCTCACGGAAATTGCGGGTTGGCGGTGGACCGGGCGCATGACACGTGGCGGCTTCGGATTCGTCGGTCCACGTGGGCGCGGTCCACGGGTGCGCGGGGGAGGGCGCCTCGGTACTGTGCGCGCACTGTGCGCGCACAGTGGCGCCAGGGGGGGGCGGTCGGCCGCACTCGAGTGCGACACGTGTCGCCTCGAGATTGGCCGGCCGTACCTACCCCCGTTGACTGCGGGGGGCCACGTGGCGTAGGCGGGCCGCGGGGATCCGCTGTCCCCTGTTTGGGGGTGACGTGGCCGCTCCTGGTTGTTTCGGGCGCGTCGGACAGGGGCGGTGCGACCGGGTTTCCGGGCGCAGTGCGCCCGAAAGTTGCGCCCGAAAACCCGGCCCGGATGCTTAGTGGGCTGGGCCTATAAATAGCTCCCCCCATTCGTCTTGTAGGCTTTTTGGACTCTATTTTCGCTGGGCTTTCTTCACGGCGATTCCTCCTCTCTCAGAGCTCAACCCTTTGGAGAAGTTTGAAGATTTTTGGAGGCACGCATCCCGAGGTTCACCATTTTACGGCGCGGCGCGACGCTTGTTCTCCGGCGATCCTCTTCACCCCTTCTCAGTGTTTGGACTCCTCCGACTCACCCCGACCTCGGAATTCGCCGATTCTTGCGCCGTTGGACTCTTGACAGGTAGGGCTTCAACTCCTGTGTTTTGGGTTTCCTCGATTTCCGTGCTGATATTGGAGTTTTCCGAGCAACCATTTGACCCTTTTTCTTCGCGGACTTTTGGGACAGCACCACGGTGTTCTTGCCATATCTTTTCGCTCGGACGTCGGAACGAGGCGATTCAAAAGGCAATTTTCATCTACGCTTCGCAAGGAGTCTCCTGGATTTTTCTCAGAATTTTCTGAATTTTACTCGAGGGTGAGAATCTTCTTCCTCTGTGGTTCCTTGTTACAGGAATTTAGTGCAGTTTGGGTTTGGGGTGTACCCCTTGTCGGATTTTTATCTCAGCGTAGGAAACTCCAAATTGGGCGTGCAGGTACTCGTTTCGACGGGCTCGTCGCAAGGATCGCGATAGTATTTTTCTTGGATTTTTCTGGGCATTATTCGCAGGTAAAAATTAGTGAATTGTGGACTGCTGGTTTGGGGGACAGATTCTGGAATTGTGGATGTTAAGCTTATGTATTTTCCTTTGGGGTATTTTGTACAGATTGGTGGTGTGTTGGACTGATCTTGGACTTCGCCTTTGGGAATTTTGGAATAGCGCTCGAGGTGGGTGATGTTGAGAACCTCCTGCTTGTGAATGTCACTAGGCCTATTGGAATGCCACGATTATATGTTATTAAATATGAATGTATCTAGCATGCTTGCATGATATTAAGGTTCTTTTGCTAATACTTGCATTGTTAGCAAGCTACAAGTTCATGAGTGGTGTTTCCATGTTTAGATATGCAATTTAATTAGTTGGAATGAATGCTATAGCCATATCATATTGTGTGTTAAGGAAAGGTTTGGGCATGTGGTTAGAATGCATGTTGTAAAAGGGGTACTTGCTAGTTAATTGTACATCTAAATTGTATCATGTATCGTATATCATGCCACGTGTACATCGGAGGGTCCAAACATTTAATGTTGCATATGTTAGAATAATTAAAAAGAGGTTTATCAAGTTAATGACTTTTGCATGCTTGAATGGTCACCTAGATAGGCCACCTTTTTTTTCTGCTACACTATCATGCTGGAATTGACTTAGGAGAAACCATGTTGCATTCTTTCTTCAGTCACTTAGACATAGGGGATTTTATGCTCGGGTTGGAGCAGGGGCTGGGTTAGTGTAGTCAGATACTTGGGTTTCGGGGAGAGGGTTTTGGGCTTCCTTTGGGAGACGGTACTTTCCTTATAGAGCGGAGTGCGCGATTTGCAGACTTGAGACCCTGGGACTCCTGTCCCATATCGGTGTTATGTGTAGGCTGGCATACCCGATTTGGCAGACATTGAGAACCCTACCCCTTATCGGTGCTATGCGTAGGCTGGCATACCCGATTTAGCAGACCTTGAGACTCCTGTCCCATACCGGTGTTATGCGTAGGCTGGCATACCCGATTTGGCAGACATTGAGACTCCTATTCCACACCGGTGTTATGCGTAGGCTGGCATACCCGATGTGGCAGGCTTCGATTCTCTGATGCATACTTATAGCTATCTTTAGCTGGGCAGGTAGAGGCATTTTAGTGGTAGCTTTTATCAGGAGTCATACTCTTAGTTACCGCATTTATTCCTTTAGCCTCTGGTAGACCTAGTGGGCAGGTAGGAGTTCGTGTTGAGGTTTACCCACTAGGGGAGGCTATTGTCTTTACTGTAGTACTGACCCCCACTGTTTTTCCCTTTTCTTGTCCCCTTTGTTTTGCAGAGTCATCTGCCGGAGTTGCGGGGCCTTCCTACCAGGATCGAGGTAAGAGGATCGCCGACTAGATAGCTGCTACCCCGCGCTCGAGTTTTTGGTAGTTTTGTTGTATCCCCAGTACACTCAGACGGTTGTATTTTTCCTTTTATTTTGGGCCTGGCTGCGGCCAGCTGGTTGTATATATTTCGTGAGCTGGGAGAGACACTTGTATATTTTGAGAGCTTACTGTACTTTCCTTTCCAGTATTTGTCTGAGTTGTATTAGTTTTAGTTTAGCTCTGTTTTATGCTCCTTTATTACTTGTTTTATATCTGAGCAGGTTATCAGCGCTTCGTGTACACGGAAAATTCCGTATGCACGGCGGATCTGTGGACGGGCCCGGGTTCTGGTTTACACCCGGGGCGTGACACTTTGCGCTCAGATCGATGAAACCGTTTATATCAACTATCCGGATCGTCGGATTCAGACTCCAGATAGATGATCGGGCGACATTGGCCGGCGTGGGAATTGAATCAGGGGTTACTATTCATAGTTACTATTCACTTAAGTCGTGGGCCCCACTACACTCTTTGCTGATTTCGAGACGGTCCGACCGTCAGATCGAAAATCGGTTTACACCATTTTTAATCAATTCAACGAGACGGTTGCATTGGTGATTTCAGATTTTCGAGATCAGACCCGAATCTGTAAGTCGGGGAACAGTGTCCCGAAAATTGTGCAATTTGCACACCAGTATACCTACAACTCTGGTTTTCTTTCACAATTCTCACTCACATTCACATTTGAATTCCTCAAATTCAAATTTGAATTTCTCAGGTACTACATTACCCCCACCTTATAAGAAGTTTCTTCTCTGAAACTTAACTATACTGTGATGTCTGGCAGTCCACTTAACTAGGGTGCAGGTCCAAAACAACCACAGTGACAATCAGTCACCAGGCACTAGCACTGACTGGAAACAACCCAAGACTACTAGTTTCGACAGGTTACTCGCAACACTTGGCACATAAGAGAACTGGAAGGTTCATTATAATATTGAAAATTTCAAAACTTGAAGTTACCTTGCAACGTACCTGTAAGGTCTACTACTAGTGGATCATCCTGAGCCGTCAGGGCATACACTCGTCCTCCAGAATTCTGACGCGTTCCCTCAGACTGATGAGAAGGCGGGGATCATCCATAGGAAGACGTACTTAGTGCAGGACTCTACCGTGGAGAAGAAACGGCTGGTGCAGAGACAGTGGACTGAGCTGGAGATGATCTTTGCGGACAATTTGCAATAACGTGCCCCGTGTGGCCACAAATGTAGCAATGACCATGGCGCTGATCGCAGACACTCACGCGATGCAATTCCCCGCAAAAGATACAGGGTCGCGGGCTCTGTGACTAGCTATCAGCAGATGCACTCTCAGTTGGTCTCTGGGATCGAGGGTATTTAGGTGGCCTACCGCTGCTCGATGAGCCACCACTATCCCCACGGAACGGCCTCTTCTTTTCCTTGCCCTTCTCGGCAGCCTGTCGCTCAGCATGCGCGACCGCGATATCCGCCTAAACAGAAAGGACACTGTTGACGCAATCCCGATACAGCCGGATGTCCTAGGAGGAGAGAAGTTGCCTGATCTCAGGTCACAGCCCTTGGGAGAAGAGTCGGATCTTGCGTTGCTCGTCCCGCACCGCCTGCGGAACCAAGGCACAAACACGGGAGAATTCCCGCTCATAATCCCGCACATTGCGGTCTCCCTGATGCATAGTCTCCAACTCACGTTCCAATCCCTGCTTCATAACGTCATTAAGATAGCGGTCATACACCGCGTCCTTGAAATCTTGCCACGGGGGTTCGGGCATCCCCTCGTGATGACGTGGGAGTTCCGGTTTCAAGTTTGATGTCCTGTTCACTTTTTCGTACCTATCTTTTGCATATGATCATCGTTTTATCAGTCTTTCCTTCCTATGTTTTGTCACTAACTCCCACCGTGAGACAGGTTCGGGTGGGCACAGAGGAGAGGCTTCGACGCGGGAGTGACTTGGCTTTCGTCATCCCGGTGACATTTTACCCCTCTCCTTTTGGTTATTTCCTTTAGTTGATACTTTTTCCTGAGACATGGATATTGTGTGATGTGATCACCCTGTGATGTGGATATTGGGACATGTGAGCACTTTGGACAGATAGTTGATCTTTTGGTTTTCATTTTATCTTTTTGTGGATACATGTGGATTATGGAGTTCTTTCAAAATGATAAAATATTTATGAAATATATTTTCAAAACTGAGTATCGAGTAGGCACTGTTTTTAAACCTTGTGGTTTTATCCTTTCAACTTAGAGTATCCTTTCAAAATATTCTTTTGGTTTTGATTTTATCTTTTTGTGGATACATGTGGATTGTGGAGTACTTTCAAAATGATAAAATATTTGCGAAATCTATTTTCAAAAATGAGTATCGGGTAGGCAATATTTTTAAACCATGTGGTTTTATCCTTTCAACTTGGAGTATGCCGATGTAGTGCCCACGATTTTTCCCTTTGAGTCACTTTCGGTGTGTGTGTTATTTTGCTTATTTTTTGCTTTTGTCGATTTCATTGGTTTTGGCTTTCATGTTGTAGAGCTCGTTAAACGGAGAACGACGGTGCGATCGGCTCGAAAATTCGACGAATGGATCTGCCGTTATGACTTTTCAAAGTTAATAGGTGGAAAATGTTTTAAAAATACCCATTAATGATTTATAGTGCTTTAAAATCCATGCTGCTGCATGAGGGGCGTTTCGATAAATTTGGCACGCAAATCGAGGAAGAAACGATTAAAAAATGGTTAAAGCGGATAGATTTTCTCCTATAAATACAAAGGGATCGGGGATCGGATTTGTTTTATACATTAGTGAAAAGAAATAAGAAAATTCTCGTTTCCCATTTTTGAGAGAGAGCGATTCATCTTCTTCCTCATTGTGCGCGCCGGAGCTTAGAATCGTAAACGTCGTCATCATCGGAGATCGGGTTCGTGAGAGCCATCACCATCGGAGACCGGAGATCGGAAAACAGGGTCCGGGCATCGCATCGTCTTTCCCGTTGGTAAAAGGTCGGTTGTTGGCTTTTTGTTAACATCATTTTGGTTTTCGTGGGGTTTTCCGTACTTTCGTTTGGGTTTCTTGGGATTTCCGTCGGAGCGGGAGGACTGTCTTGAAACAACTCCAAAAAGGGGTAGATGATACATATGTCTCTCCAAAATATATATGTCTCTCCAAAATAACATCCTCAAAATAAATAGTACATGATACATCCAAACTACTGACTGTACTGAAACAACTCCAAAAATGGTCCATCTACTCTCTCACTGGGAACGGGTAGGAATCTAGCTCGCGACTCCCTTACCACGGTTAGATAATGCAGTAGCAGCAGTAGGAATAGGGGTAGATGCCTCTGGAAAATCTATGTAATATCATAGAATTTTGTAACACTTTGTACCTCCTGCTAATAAAGTTTCCGTTTAAAGTAACAAATGTAACGGGTTTACTTAAGTCGATAATTTGGAGGTGCGGGTATTTTTTTGCGATAGAGCTCGGAAAACGGAGAACGGCAGTGCGATCGGATCCGGATTCCGACTTACGGAACTCCCGAAAAGGGGTAGAAAGTGATCGCAATAGCCAGGTGGTGCATCGAAATCCGTGCAAGTGATCGTGCACGCTTTTCGAGGAGATAAGGGATTATCTCTAGGGAATTATCTTAAAGGAATTATCTCTAAGAAATTATCTTTAAGGAATTATCTCTAGAGAATTATCTTAACGGGATTATCTTTAAGAAATTATCCTTAACAGAATTATCTTTAAGGAATTATCTCTAAGGAATTATCTCCAAGGATTAATTAAATAATTAATTAATTAGAGATTGAAATCCGACGTATGGATTCTCCGGAATAGGGTTTTGAGGATCGCGGTAACCGTAGTGTGCATCGGAATCCGTGCAAAAGATCGGGCATGCTTTTCAAAGAGATAAGGAATTATCACTTATGACTTAATAATTATTATTTAATTATTAGTATCCGGATGTGGGTTTAATGTACGTACAAATTATCTCTTTCTGGATAGAAAAGAGGAAACCCTAACCGGAGAGAAAAGAGAGAAAATGAAAAGGGAAAAAAGGCGAAACCCTAACCGGAAGGAAACGAGAGGAAGGAACGAGCGAAAGAAAAGGGAAAAGGCGAAACCCTAATCGGAAGGAAACGGTGGGAAAGAAGGAGAAGGCGAAAGGATCCCAAACCCTCCCGACGAGCGTGCCGAAGCCGAGAGCGTGAACGGGTCACCATCTCCGACGATTAGAGGTAAGCTAGATTTTTTTCGTGTAGTCTCGCTCGGTTTTTGGTTGGGTCTTTTGCCGAGTCTTAGGAGTAGCCGTTTGCTACCCTATGTGTCGTCGCCGTGAAGCCGTTTGCTACCCTATGCCGCGCGGGGCTGGCGCCCGCGCGGCCGCAGCGCATGCCGCGCGGGGCTGGCGCCCGCGCGGTCGCAGCAGGCATCGCGCGGCGCTGGCGCCCGCGCGGCCGCAGCGCATGACGCGCGGGGCTGGGGCCCGCGCGGTCGCGGCAAGCACCGCGCGGGGCTGGTGCCCGCGCGGCCGCGGCATGCGCCGTGCGGGGTTGGCGCCCGCACGGCCGTAACGCATGCCGCGCGGGGTTGGGGCCCGCCCCGCGCGGCCGCAGCGCATGCCGCGCGGGACTGGGGCCCGCGCGGCCGCGGCAAGCGCCGCGCAGGTATGGTGCCCGCGCGGCCGCGGCAAGCGCCGCGCGGGGCTGGCGCCCGCGCGGCTGCAGCGCATGCCGCGCGGGGCTGGGGCCCGCGCGGCTGCGGCTTGCTCCGCGCGGTGCCGGCGCCCACGCGGCCTTGGCAGGCACCGCGCGGGGCCGGTGCCCGCACGGCCGCATGGCATGCAACGACTGGGGGTGGCCGCGTCGCGCTTCGCCGCCACCGCCGTGTCGAGTGGTCATTAGTGTTTTTAAGTATTTGGGCTCGTTTTATCTACCGTTATATTTCTGATCTGACCGCGGCTCTTTTGGGGACTACTTCTAGGTCCGGGCGTCGACAGAGAGCAAGGTTCGGTCTCCGGAGTGCAGATTTCGCATAATCTAGGTGGGTAGGTGTTGGTTATTACCGGTGTGGTGTCGTTTCCGAATACTCGTTTGATAATGTAGATATGTTGATAGTTCGACTAACCCCATAGCATGTGAATCCCTTTTATTATGGCAATCGAAGCGGCTGCGGTCGCAGGTGCGTTATACTATTCTGATTAAAGCGGCTGAGGTCGCAGGCAATAAATACACTCATATTGCTTACACGCACACCGGCAGTTTGGCCACTACTTAGGGTGTATTTTTTCGGAAAGATGGTAAGTCGTTTTACCCATGTACCCCACAAGGGGAGGTTAGTGGGGACCCCTCAAGGAGAGGCGACTGCTGCTTTGGCAGTGGAGGGGTTGGAGGCACCAAGAAGATGAGTACGGTATTGGGGTTAGGGCCCAAAATGTTCTGAAAGCTGGGGTAGGTGCCCAGCGGGACTTTCAACATGGATTTAGCGATACATGAGGGGGAGGGAAAAGTAAATGCTCCAGAGATTCGGTGTGTCCTTTCTATTATTGCGTTTACTTGCATGTTTTCTACTTTATCAGTCACTGACAACCCACACTGTGATAGGTCCGAGTAGGGGTGGAATTCGGGACGACGGTGAGGCATCAGTTAGAGGACACTAGCCATGAGGGCTAGTAAACGATACGTTATTTTCTTTACTCTTGGTTATTTCTTTATACTATGGTTAGTTAAACTGTGATTCATTTACTGTGGTTTCTGATGGATGTTGGGATGAGGATTTTCTTGTAATTAATTGGTGAATGTTAGGATGTGTAATTGCGGCTTGTTTTCAAACGCAAACCGGTTTCAAAAGTGTTTTCAAAGCAGGTGCCGTGCGGGCACCGATTTTAAAACCCGTGGATTTATCTTTTCAAGTTAAAGGCCGCTCAAAGAGTTTGCGAAAATGTTTTGGAAAACTGGGTGTCGAGTGGGTACCGATTTTCAAAACCCATGGGTTTATGCTATAGTCTGTATAAGATAGCGGTGATGGTTTGATTTACTATATCCTCTCCTCGTTGCCTGTCATGGTTGGAATGGGTAAAGTATTTGACTTGTTGGTGACGCCGTGCATATACAAAGGAGACTCCGCCCGTTTGGGGAGTGAATTTGTATATGCGGCGGGTCTGATACGCGCCGGAGGCGAGGTTCATTTAAATAATTAAGAAAAAAAAAAGTGTACGTTTTTCCGCTCTGTTAGAACCTCCGGGGCGTGACAGATTATATGGTATCAGAGAAAACGACTTTAACCACTGTGGCCAGTGACCAACATCCACAGAATGTATTATCACGAGTGACTAACCAAGTTGATAACCAAAGTATAGGTGTGTCACGTATTAGCGTGAGCACGGGGAAAAAGGGGATAGAGTCCCAGTGTTTGTAGATCAAGGTGTTAGACCAATTAAGTCTAGGACTAACTTGGTTTCTTTGTATGCACGGTTAATGGGCTGAAACCGCTCTTCAATCGATGGTGCAGAAGAGGATACGACGGTTCCGGCAACAGTGGAGAAGCGGCTACTCCAACAACGGATTACGCGACATGGCTTAGCGCTTTCCCTTGTGTTAGGAAAGACGAACCCCACACGGCTCGCCTTCACAAGGATGGTCTACATAGCGACACTATTCGGGTAATACCGACGGTGGGTTTACCTGCTTACCGAGAAGTGATCAACTGGACCACTATGGTGGGGCGGGAATTGGCCGTTCCACGTACCCGGCAGAAGGATCATGAACCTGCCGGGGGCCGAAAACGACCACAGCCATAACCTGGGAATGACTTTCCCAACGGGAGCCGACCACCCCAGTATCCGAAGATGCCACAAGGAATCTGAAACACGTCAGACAAGGGAATCGATACGTCATGGAGTATCGACAAGAATAGGTAAGGTTGACCAATTGTGTTTCCTTTGCTATAAGGGATGAAGCACACAAGGCCCGCCTCTTCGTAGACGGATTGCGGAGCAATATTTTCGAAGTTGTGCAAGCGGTGGAACTTCACACCTTCCAGAAAGTGGTGGATAGGGCCACCCTAGTGGAGCGCGGATTCGTGGTAACGCGCGCCCGACAAGAGGACTCGGAGTACAACAAGGACAAGAAACGACTCCAGCCCTTCTTCGGAGGGGGATTTTCTAGCAGGGACCGGCCTTACAACATCTACAGAGGAGCACCCCGGGGAAAATTATTCATTTCAGGGAGAACGACTATTTGCTTCTAATATGACAAGCTGGGACAGTTCCGCTTTAACTGCCCCGAACCCGGGAACAATTCTTCGGAGTTGCGACACGGGTGAGAGGTCTTATGCGACGACACGACAAAGGACGCACTACCCGAGGGAAGTAGTAGCAGGAAAGACCCCCTTACGAAGAGTAATGTTGGTCTTGACCCCAGGAGAACCCTTAGAAGCAAATATTTTGTACCTTCCTGCCCAATAAGGATGGGAAGACTTAGTTGTCTTTGGTGTTGGCCATTTATTTATGGGTCAAATAGGTCCAACTTTCTGCAACGAGACAATAGGCCCAGGGGACTAGTGAGTTGGGTTGGGTGAGCCCAATAGGTTGAGTAGGCTGCGGTCCACAATAGACCTAACGGCAAGAGGCCCAACAATAGACCCAACGTACAGGTGGGTTGAGTCCGGTCGAGATCTGGGGCGCGGGGTATGCCCGCTTTAAGTGAATCGGTTGCGCACCTCTAAAAGCTTAAGCTTTTGGGGCTAATGGTTAGCGCCCACGATCCGACATTTGTGACTTAGTGGCGTCATTGCTAAAAGAATTCGAGGGGATACTCGGAAGGGTTGGGCTTGCCGAGTAACAGGTGCTGGTCGGTTGAGAGAAACCGAGCGTGCCATCGTGGGGCACACCCGTTCTATTCGTACGGGAGAAGGATGGGAGACTACGGTTGTACATCGACAATCGGGGAATGGATAAGGTCATAGTGAAGGACAATATCCGCACCTCGGATGGAGGACCTGTTCGACCAACTACCAGGAGCGACGGCGTCTTCAAAGATTGATCTGCTGTCCGGCTATCGCCAGGTTAGAGTCCGGGGAGATGACCTACCGAAACAGTCCTTCGAACTCGGTATGGGCATTACGATCTTACGGTTGTACCGTTTGGACTCATTGTCGCTCCAGCGGTGTTCATGAAAGTGATGAACAGGATCAAGGAACCTTTCTTAGACCAGTTTGTAGTGGTCTTTATAGATGACATCCCGATCTACGCTCGCACAGACAAAGAGCACGAGGAACACTTGTGAGTGATCCTCCAGAACCTCCGCTACCAGAAAGTGTATGACAAACTCAAAAAGGCGTGAGTACTGGCTCCGCGAGGTAGACTTGCTGGGACACATGGTGTCACGCCCCCGGGGGGTTTTTGAGTCTATCAAGCGGAAAATTGCGTGTATTATTTTTTTTTTTCTTAACAAGGTAACTTAAACCTCATCCCCGGTGCGTACCAGACCGCCACATACACAAATTCTCTCTTCCCACGGACAGAGTCTCCTTTGTATATGCACGGCGTCTCATTTACAACATCATACATCAACCATCAACCATACAATAGACATACATCGTCAAACAGAGTACAGTAATTTAACTAATGTGTTAAAAGACCGGTGTCCACTCGACACCTTGTTATTAAAGCGGCATCAACGTTTGGAAAGGATAAAACCAGCGGTTGCAAAATCCGTGCCCACACGGCACTTCGTTTTGAGAAAACATTTTTGAAATCATTTGGTTTATCATGAAAACGTGCCATGTATGAAAACATCACTAAAAGTATCAAAGTATAAAAGTACACCTCATCCACAGCGCTAACTCATACATGTCCATGACTAATATGATCCACAAGCAAATTAACTATTTAAAGTATAAGGAAAACGAGATAAAAACCCAAGTATCCTGACTACGGTCCTCGCGACGCTGTCTCACCGCCATCCCGGCTAACACACCTAGTAATACCTGTCACGGAGTGGGTAAAGTCAGTGACAAACAAAGTAGATGTCTAAATATCAATAGGGAATAAGGAACAAACCGATTACACCGAAACCTTTCGCTAAAACCCTGTACATAATTAAGCTGGGCACCAACCCCAGATTTATCAATTAAGTTGAGCACCAACCCCAGAGTACCTGTCGGAGAGACTAAAGTCTCCCCTCGTGCGCAAATACCTTTTTGATGGTTTTAACCTCTTCACGGTGCTGGTGTGCTATTTGCAGCAGGCGCGAAGAGGTCCTCACGGCTCCCACCCCTTTGTGAGGTACACGGGTCAAAAAGACCACTTCTCTAGAAAAGTACACCCATGCGGAGGCCAATCCGCCTGTGTACGTGCAGCATCCGAAAATGGATTTGCCGAGATCGGCGTGTAGTGAGCACCGCGACCGCAGCCGCTTCAATTGTTAGATAAAATACAATTATGCGAAAGGTTAAACTGTCCATCTACTTTGTTAGACAAATTCAGAGCATTTTAATGATGATAGATGCACTTACTGCACTTGTTGCACTTATAGCAACCGTACCCACCCAGTTGAAGAGAAATCGGAACACCTGAATCCTTCGCGCATCCCCGTTGCGCACCTGGACCTAAAGAAAGTCCGCAAGTATAACTATAGTAAAAAAAAACGTGTACTAACATCCCAAAAGAAAAGACCCAATTTACTCTTTTCGACGGAAAAGTCCCACACCGTCCGGGTTGACGAAAACTGGAATCCCGCGCCGCCGTCGCCGTCCGTCGGAGCCCCGCGCGGCGTGTCTCCGCGGGCGGCGCCCACGCGGCGCGGCGCCTCGTGCGGGTGCTGCCCGTGCGGCGGCCGCGCGGCGCCAGCGAGGGTGCGGCCCCGCACGGCGCCCGCGCGCGGGGTTGCCCGCGCGACGCCCGCGCGGTTGCGGGTCCGCGTGGGTGCCACCCGCGCGGTGGCCGCGCGGGTGCCGCCCGTGCGGCAGCCGCGCGGTGCCCGCGCGGTTGCGGGTCCACGCGGGTGCCGCCCGCACGGTAGCCGCACGGCGCCCGCGCGGTGCCCGCGCGGTTGCGGGTTCGCGCGGGTGCCGCCCGCGCGGTGGCTGCGCGGCGCCCGCGTGGGTACGACCCGCGCGGAGCCCGCGCGGTCCCATCACCGCTTGCGGCGGCGATCGGCTGTCCGCGATTCTCCTCCGCGCGATGCCCTAGCGGCACCGCGCGCCTCCGCCGTCCGTTCCGTGCCCTAGCATGACGACGATGACGGCGACGGTGACGGATACGACTGAGAACCCAAGAACTCAAACAAAAAGGACGACGGAAAAATCCCAAATAATTTATAACAATTATTTTACTAACCGAAGATCGACGGGAAGGTTGTCCGGTCGCGTTCTTGCCTTCGGTTCGATGTCCGGGAAGATCGGGCTCCTTCTCTTTCTCCTTTACCTTTCTTCCGGCTAGGGTTCCGTCTTTTCCTTTTTCTCTTTCTTTCTCTCCTCACCGGTTAGGGTTTTATTTTTCTTTTCTTTTCTTTCCGATAATCGGGATCCCTTATATAGCTCGTATTATATCTTTAATTAATTTCCTCTTTAATTCTTTCCGATAACCCACCTTATCTCCAACGGGTGCAAGATATTTTGCACGGATTCCGATGCATGACTAATCACTGTATCACTAAGAATTCCGTTCCGGGAGATCCCGACATCGGATTTCAGATCCGATCGCACCGTCGGCCATCATTTTCCGCGCTCTATCACAAAAAAATACCAGCACCACACACTGGCCAACTTTTAACAATTAAATAATTTTATTCCTCTTAAGGGCTTAAATGGTTTAGATGTGAGTCAAAAATACCCCTAAGGGCCGGATCATTACACCACTCACACTTTATAAAAAGTTTCGTCCCGAAACTTAAGTACAAACCCCACTAATCAATTCGGGAAAACATTCTCTCATCCTCGATTCCAGTTCCCAAGTCGCCTCGCGCTCTTCGTGGTTGCTCCTCTGGACCTTTACATAGGGGATTGTTCGTTTGCGCAACTTCGTGTCCTCTCTCGCCAAAATCCGCACCGGCGTCTCCTCGACGCTTAAATCCTCTCGCAACTCGATGGTGGAGGCATCCAAGGCATGAGAGGGATCAGCTAGGTACTTCCGGAGCATTGAGACATGGAACACGTTATGGACTCGTTCGAGGTTCGGCGGCAGGGCTAATCGGTATGCCACCGGTCCTACGCGTTCTAGGATCTCGAACGGTCCTACGTACCTCGGGCATAACTTTCCCTTTATGCCGAAGCGTCGGTTCCCCTTAGAGGGCGAAACTCGGAGTAACGCATGCTCACCCACCATGAACTCTAAGTCTCGGCGTCTGTTGACCGCGTAGCTT
Organism: Tillandsia leiboldiana; assembly: GCA_029204045.2. Taxonomy (NCBI): domain Eukaryota; kingdom Viridiplantae; phylum Streptophyta; class Magnoliopsida; order Poales; family Bromeliaceae; genus Tillandsia; species Tillandsia leiboldiana. The sequence goes on along the minus strand of CM055061.1, from coordinate 43,835,264 downwards.
TTCTGTCTGCTCTGGGCGGTCAGTAGCCTTTGTCTAATCAATCGCACCTTTGCTTCGGTCTCCTCCACCAAATCTGGGCCCAAAAACTTATGCTCACCCAAGTCGTCCCAGCATATTGGAGACCGACAGCGGCGCCCGTACAGGGCCTCGTATGGTGCCATCTGAATGCTGGCCTGGTAACTGTTATTGTAGGCAAATTCCACTAGGGGCAAACACCTTGCCCACCCGTCGCCCAAGTCCAAAACGCATGCTCGAAGCATGTCCTCCACAATTTGTATTACCCGCTCTGATTGTCCTTCGGTCTACGGGTGAAAAGCCGTACTGAAGTGCAACTTGGTTCCCATTGCTCGCTGCAGGCTCTGCCAAAAGTTTGACACAAATCGCGTGTCCCTGTCCGACGTGATGGATGTCGGGACACCATGCAACCTTACTATCTCGTTGATGTAGGTTTGTGCCAGTCGTTCCCGCGTCCACGTCGTGTGTATGGGCAGAAAGTGGGCCGATTTCGTCAGACGGTCCACAATCACCCATATTGCATCGTGTCCCTGTGATGATCTCGGGAACCCGGTCACAAAATCCATGGTAATCATGTCCCACTTCCACTCGGGCACCGGTAAGGGTTGCAATTTTCCTGCCGGACGCTGGTGCTCGGCCTTCATCCGTTGGCACACCAGGCAGTGTGCCACAAACCGAGTCACATCTCCCTTCATTTTGGGCCACCAGAAGGTCTGTTTGACGTCCTTGTACATCTTCGTTCCCCCGGGGTGCGCTGCATATGGAGCAGTATGCGCCTCCCGCAGGATTTCCTCTTTGAGTTCCGGTAGATCCGGCACGCAGATTCGTCCCCGAAATCGTATCGTGCCGTCGGAGTTTACTGTGAAATCACCTTCTTGGTCGGCAGTTACTCTACTTCGCACCAACTGGAGTTGGTCATCAGTCGACTGCCCCTCGAGGATTCTGTCAAGCAAGGTAGGTCTGACCACCAGTGTCAGAAGTTGTGCGACTGTACCCGCCGGTACTACTTCTAGTCTTAATCGCGAAAATTCCACAATCAGACTATCTTGCTGGGTGATGGCACTTACCCCTGCCTCCTCGGCCTGCCCCTTGCGGCTCAGGGCGTCGGCCACCACGTTTGCCTTTCCCGGGTGGTAGTGGATCGTTAAATCGTAATCCTTCAGTAGCTCGAGCCACCATCTTTGTCGCAAATTTAACTCCTTTTGGGTGAAAAGGTACTTAATAATTTTATGATCTGAGTACACATTGGAGTGTGCCCCATACAGGTAGTGTCTCCAAAGCTTGAGGACGAACACAACCGCTGCGAGTTCCAAATCGTGCACGGGGTAGTTCCGCTCGTATTCCTTGAGCTGCCTTGACGCATAGGCTATAACCTTTCCCCGTTGCATGAGTACTCCACCCAGTCCGTTTCGTGACGCATCGCAATACACTTCATAATCCTCCCCTGGTTCTGGCAGGGCGAGAATCGGGGCTCGCGTCAATCTATCCATGAGCTCCTCGAAGCTCCTCTGACATTTGTCCGTCCAGATGAACTTTTCCCCCTTTCTAGTCAAACGGTTTAAGGGGGTGGCTATCTTGGAGAAACCCTCCACGAAGCGCCGGTAGTACCCGGCTAATCCCAGGAAGCTTCGAATCTCCGTCACCGTCGTCGGTTGGGGCCAGTCCGTCACCGAATCTATCTTCTTCGGATCGACTGCGACTCCAGCCGCCGAGATTACGTGCCCCAAGAAGCCGACCTCACGGAGCCAAAACTCACACTTTTTGAGTTTGGCGTAGAGTTTCTGTTCCCGTAGGGTCTGGAGGGCTGTGCGGAGATGTTCTTCGTGTTCCTCGTCTGTACGGGAGTAGATGAGGATATCGTCAATGAAGACCACCACGAATAAGTCCAGGAAGGGTTTGAATACCCTGTTCATCATGTCCATGAACACCGCCGGGGCACTTGTGAGCCCGAACGGCATTACTGTAAATTCGTAATGGCCGTAGCGAGTCAGGAAAGCTGTTTTGGGGATGTCCTCCCCCTTGACCTGGACCTGATGATAGCCCGACTGCAGGTCAGTCTTTGAAAACACCGTCGCCCCCTGTAGTTGGTCAAAGAGGTCGTCGATCCTTTGTAGGGGGTATTTGTTCTTAACGGTGACCTTATTTATCTCCCGGTAGTCGATGCACAACCGGAGACTTCCGTCCTTCTTCCTCACAAACGGGACGGGCGCGCCCCAGGGTGACGCGCTAGGTCTGATGAAACCCTTATCCAAAAGGTCCTCCAACTGTGCCTTGAGTTCCTTCAACTCCACGAAGGCCATCCTGTACGGTGCCTTGGTGATGGCTTTGGTGCCGGGAAGTAGTTCAATAGGGAAGTCGACTTCTCGTTCCGGTGGCATTCCGGGGAGCTCCGCCGGAAACACGTCCGGAAATTCCCTTACCACGGGACCGCTGATCCTTATCTGGGGAGCGGCCCTGAACTACCTATCGGCCCATTGAGTTCTCGGCTGCAAGGCATAGGATGGAGCCTATTTATTCCTTGCATGGCCCTTAACGGGCCCCGAGTACACAAGGTTCTCCTATGCTTCGAAGCCAGCCCGCGTACATCGGCCGGGGAAGGCTTCGCCTAATACTTAAGGATTTTAGAGAGAGGGAGAGAGAGAGAGAGTCTAACAGGGGTAGCAGGCTAAGGTGTAACCGGTGCTCCTAATCTAAGAGGGAAAAGAGAAACCAAAAATTACCTGCCGTTACTAGGTCTGGGACGTCGCGTCCTCCACTGTAGTATCCCGGGGAGTCCGTCCACAGCCCTTGGGCCAGCGTCGTACGGCGTGCTGGGGAAGGGACTTGACGTCTGAGGAGTCTGCGGATTGCTGGTCGCCGGGCAAATGCTTTGGCTGAACGGGGGCCGCAGCACTCTCTGGTCCTTTCTGCTGTGGTGGCGCGGCGGTGGCGGCGGGGGTGGGCCTCTGAGGGCAGAAGGCACGGGAGTGGTCCGGTAAGCCGTACTGATTGCAGTAATGGTACCTCCACGTATATTCTGCCACCGGGTGAGCACCCTCGCAGATTACGCACGGTCCCTGAGGTGGTTCCGCGCCCCTCGCTTGTGTCGGTTCGTCCTTCCGTGCTTTCTCCGGACGTCCTCCTCCTCGGCCCTCCGGGGCGGGGCCCCCTTGCGGAACGGGTGTAGCAGTCTTCTCTGTCCCCTCCGGTCACAGTGCCGGAGGCCTGGTGGTGCCCGGTTTCCGTGGGCACTCGTAGCGTGCGTGTCCTGGTCTGCCGCATCGGTAGCAGTGGCCGTGTCTCCATGGACAATCAGTCACCTGATGCGCCCCACTGCATATGGGACACGGCTTCCTCTGCGGTTTGGGTTCTCCTCTCATCGCCTTTCCAAAGTTCCCCTCTGTCCTCGGGCATTTGAGTGCCGGGCCCTGCTGGAAGGGGTCCTCCGCCGGTCTGGGATAGGGATAACTCTGCCGAGCGCGTGCCTCGGCCAGTTCTTGTTCTGCCCGCCGGGCCAACATAACCGCTTCGTTAAAAGTGGGGAACCCTGCCGGTGGCATTCCCCGGTAGGCGTCGTCCCTGGCGTCTCGCTGGGTGCGGTCGACACCCTCGAAATCTTGAGTCAGTAGGCCTAGGCGCTCAGTGAGAGTTAGCATTTGCCCCGCTATGTCGCGTAACTGGTTGCGGAGTAAGCGGTTGGCAGCGGCTACGGGATCCATCCTGTCCATTGAGAATGATTAGCGCTCGGTGGCCGGATCCTGGCCGTTGTCCGATGTGATACAAAGAAACCACGTTAACCCTAAGGTTATAACCCTAGCACCCTGTCTTACGATTACACCTATATTACGTTCCCTTTTCCCCGTACTCTCACGTACAACGCACCTATACCTTGGTTATCTCATGTCCAATTTGCTTGTGGCACCCTACACTGTGGATGTGGATCACGTCTACTATGGTTATGGTTGTTTTCTCTGATACCATTTAATCTGTCACACCCCCGGGGGGTTTTTGAGTCTATCAAGCGGAAAATTGTGTGTATTATTTTTTTTTTCTTAATAAGGTAACTTAAACCTCATCCCCGGTGCGTGCCAGACCGCCACATACACAAATTCTCTCTGCCCACGGACAGAGTCTCCTTTGTATATGCACGGCGTCTCATTTACAACATCATACATCAACCATCAACCATACAATAGACATACATCGTCAAACAGAGTACAGTAATTTAACTAATGTGTTAAAAGACCGGTGTCCACTCGACACCTTGTTATTAAAGCGGCATAACGTTTGGAAAGGATAAAACCAGTGGTTGCAAAACCCGTGCCCACACGGCACTTCGTTTTGAGAAAACATTTTCGAAATCATTTGGTTTATCATGAAAACGTGCCGCGTATGAAAACATCACTAAAAGTATCAAAGTATAAAAGTACACCTCATCCACAGCGCTCACTCATACATGTCCATGACTAATATGATCCACAAGCAAATTAACTATTTAAAGTATAAGGAAAATGAGATAAAAACCCAAGTATCCTGACTACGGTCCTAGCGACGCTGTCTCACCGCCATCCCGGCTAACGCACCTAGTAATACCTGTCACGGAGTGGGTAAAGTCAGTGACAAACAAAGTAGATGTCTAAATATCAATAGGGAATAAGGAACAAACCGATTACACCGGAACCTTTCGCTAAAACCCTGTACATAATTAAGATGGGCACCAACCCTAGAGTACCTGTCGGAGAGACTAAAGTCTCCCCTCGTGCGCAAATACCTTTTTGATGCTTTTAACCTCTTCACGGTGCTGGTGTGCTATTTGCAGCAGGCGCGAAGAGGTCCTCACGGCTCCCACCCCTTTGTGAGGTACACGGGTCAAAAAGACCACTTTTTCGGAAAAGTACACCCATGCGGAGGCCAATCCGCCTGTGTACGTGCAGCATCCGAAAACGGATTTGCCGAGATCGGCGTGTAGTGAGCACCGCGACCGCAACCGCTTCAATTGTTAGATAAAATACAATTATGCGAAAGGTTAAACTGTCCATCTACTTTGTTAGACAAATTCAGAGCATTTTAATGAAGATAGATGCACTTACTGCACTTGTTGCACTTATAGCAACCATACCCACCTAGTTGAAGAGAAATCGGAACACCTGAATCCTTCGCGCACCCCCGCTGCGCACCTGGACCTAAAGAAAGTCCGCAAGGATAACTATAGTAAAAAAAAACGTGTACTAACATCCCAAAACAAAAGACCCAATTTACTCTTTTCGACTGAAAAGTCCCACACCGTCCGGGTTGACGAAAACCGGAATCCCGCGCCGCCGTCGCCGTCCGTCGGAGCCCCGCGCGGTTCGGAACCGCACGGCGTGTCTCCGCGGGCGGCGCCCACGCGCCGCGGCGCCTCGCGCGGGTGCTACCCGTGCGGCGGCCGCGCGGCGCCCGGGCGGGTGTGGCCCCGCACGGCGGCCGCGCGGCGCCCGGGCGGGTGTGGCCCCGCACCGCGTGGGTGCCCCGCGCGGCGCCCGCGCGGTTGCAGGTCAGCGCCGGTGCCGCCCGCGCGGCAGCCGCGCGGCGCCCGCGCAATTGCGCGTCCGCGCGGGTGCCGCCCGCGCGACAGCCGCGCGGTGCCCGCGCGGTTGCGGGTCCGCGCGGGTGCTGCCCGCGCGGCAGCCGCGCGGCGCCCGCGCGGTGCCCGCGCGGTCCCATCGCCGCTTGCGGCGGCGATCAGCCGTCCGCGATTCTCCTCTGCGCGATGCCCTAGCGGCACCGCGCGCCTCCGCCGTCCGTTCCGTGTCCTAGCATTACGACGATGACGGCGACGGTGATGGATACGACGGAGAACCCAAGAACTCAAACAAAAAGGACGACGGAAAAATCCCAAATAATTTATAACAATTATTTTACTAACCGAAGATCGACGGGAAGGTTGTCCGGTCGCGTTCTTGCCTTCGGTTCGATGTCCGGGAAGATCGGGCTCCTTCTCTTTCTCCTTTACCTTTCTTCCGGCTAGGGTTCCGTCTTTTCCTTTTTCTCTTTCTTTCTCTCCTCACCGGTTAGGGTTTTATTTTTCTTTTCTTTTCTTTCCGATAATCGGGATCCCTTATATAGCTCGTATTATATCTTTAATTAATTTCCTCTTTAATTCGTACGTAAGAAAATTCTATTTTCCGTCATCGGATAATTAATTAATTAATTAATTATCCCCTACGAGATAACCCACCTTATCTCCAACGGGTGCAAGATATTTCGCATGGATTCCGATGCATGACTAATCACCGTATCACTAAGAATTCCGTTCCGGGAGATCCCGACATCGGATTTCAGATCCGATCGCACCGTCGGCCATCATTTTCCGCGCTCTATCACAGAAAAATACCAGCACCACACACTGGCCAACTTTTAACAATTAAATAATTTTATTCCTCTTAAGGGCTTAAATGGTTTAGATGTGAGTCAAAAATACCACTAAGGGCCGGATCACTACACATGGTCTCAGTGTCGGGAATAGTGGAGGACCCGAGGAAGATAGAATCCGCGACCGACAGGGCTCGGCCAACGACGGGGACAAAAATCCGAAGCTTTCTCGGACTAGCGGGATACTATAGACGCTTCGTGGAAGGCTTCTCAAAGATAGCCACTCCCCCTTTCTCGACTAACCCGAAAAGGGGAGAAATTCGTCTGGACGGCTGAATGCCAGAAGAGCTTCGAGGAGCTTAAGGACAGACTCATGCGGGCACCGGTACTCACGTTGCCAAAGCCCGGTGAGGACTACGAGATCTATTGTGATGCATCTCGAAGCGGACTGGGAAGCGTATTGATGCAACAGGGGAAAGCCATGGCATATGCGTCAAGACAGCTCAAGGATTACGAGCAGAACTACCCTACACATGACTTGGAGCTCGCGTGTCACGCCCCGGGGGTTTTTAGGTAAGGATAAGCGAAAAAAGCGTATATATTTTTCTTTCTTTATGAATAAGTATCGACCTCCCCCAGTGCGTGTCAGACCCGCCACATATACAAATTCACTCTTCAATCGGACAGAGTCTCCATTGTATATACACGGCGTCACGATTACAACAACGACAATAACATCATTCTTTATAAGATCTTTAACCACACAGTCACAGTCAACCAGTACGAGTGTGTAAAAACATTCAATCACATTAAGAAGATTCTACAAGTTCCAAACAGTGTCCACTAGACACCCATTCCTTTAAAACGTCTACATATTCACAGTAAGGCGGCTACATCGTTTTGAAAGGATAAAACCACAGGTTTTATAAGTAGTGCCCACACGACACTCCGTTTTTTAAAGACATTTTCGAAACCCCTTTTTATGTCGTAAAACGGCCGCAATGATTGAGAACAATAATTTAAAATCTATGGTGATATCATCAACTAACCAACCATCCAGCATGATCCACATCCACACAAATTAAACTAGAGAGAGAGAGAGAGAGAAGAAATAACCAAACTAAAAGTTTTAGCATAAGGCCTCAAACGGCCGATAGTTAATTCTGCGTTGCCTCACCACCGTCCCGATGAACATACCTATTTGGACCTGTCACGGAGTGGGTAAAGTCAGTGACAAATAAAGTAGATATTATAACTTTAATGAACAGTAAATTCAAATGAAATACTCTACACCAGAACCTTTCGCTATCCTTCGCCCTGAGTTTACTTTATTTAATTTAGTGACACCGTCACGTCAGGGTAGTCGACGATCGCCCCACGCGACACTTGATGCTTTTACCCCTTCACGAAGCGTGAGCGACATGTTTAGCTATCGTGAAGAAGTCCCCACCCTACACACGTGGGGCACACGGGTCATTCAGACCACTCCTCCGAAAAAGTACACCCATGCGGAGGCCAATCCGCCTATGTACGTGCAGAATTCAACACCGGTTTGCCGAAGTCGGCATAATTAAATATCACGACACTTGGTCGCCACAAACATCCACAAAAGAACGGTACATGGTAATGTGAAGGGTTAATTCACTGGAAACATCTCATCTACTTTATTAAACAGGTTAGCACGAACATTTAGATGATACACTGCACCTAATGCACTTACAACACTTGTTGCATAAGAACCCACCTGGTTGAGGGAAGATCGGGGTACTTGGGATCTATGACACTCTCCTGCTGCGCACCTGGACCTAACGAAAACTCCAGAAACATCAGTTAAAAACACGTACGAATACCGGGAAACGGAACCCAACTAACTCCACGCCGAGAACCCCCAAACCGGCGCCAACAACTACACTCGACGATTCCTCTTGCGCGCGCGCACGACGGACGTCGGCCCGCGGGTGCCCCGCGCGGCTCAAGGCCGCGCGTCGCGCGCCTGCGGGTGGTACCAGCGCGGCGCCCGCGCGGTGACTGCCCGCGCGACGTCCGCGTGGCGTCCGCGCGGCGCCTGCGGGTGCTGCCCTCGGGCGGCGCCCGCGTGGCACCCGCGCGGTGTCTGCCCGGGCGGCGCCCGCGGGTGCTGCCCTCGGGCGGCGCCCGCGTGGCACCCACGCGGTGACTGCCCGCGCGGCGCCCGCAGGTGCTGCCCTCTGGCGGCGCCCGCGTGGCACCCGCGCGGTGTCCGCCCGTGCGGCGCCCGTGGGTGCTGCCCTCGGGCGGCGCCCGCGTGGCACCCGCGCGGTGACTGCCCGCGCGGTGCCCGCGGGTGCTGCCCTCGGGCGGCGCCCGCGTGGTACCCGCGCAGTGTCTTCGCGCGCGGCGCCCGCGGGTGCTGCCCTCGGGCGGCGCCCGCGTGGCACCCGCGGGGTGACTGCCCGCGCGGCGCCCGCGGGTGCTGCCCTCGGGTGGCACCCGCGCGAGTGCGGCCTGCGCGGCGCCCGCGGTGCTACCCACGGCGGCGCCCGCGCGTCGCCTGCGCGACGTCCGCGTGGCGCCCGCCTTGCGGTGTCCACCCGCGTGGTGCCCTAGCGGCACCACGCGTCTCCCCAGCCTGCGCGGTGCCCTAGCGGCACCGCGCGTCGTTCGCCCGCCCGCGTCGTGCCCTAAGTTGCATGGCGACGACGGCGGGCCGATGGAGACGATGGAGACGGAGAAGACAACAAAAGTACGAAAAACCCCAAAGATGCTACGAACGTAAAATCACTCACCGGATAATCCGACGGGGGAGTCGTCCGATCGCGTTCTTGTTTCCAGTACGTGGTTCGGGGTGATCGGATCCCGCCGTCTTCTTCCTCTTTCTTTCCTCTGGTTAGGGTTCCGCCTTTTTCTTTTCCTTCCGTTTTCGCGGTTAGGGTTTCGTTTTCCTCTTTTATGAAAAGTGGGATTTTCCTCTCTCGTACGTACAATTAAATTCCGCTTTTACTTTCCGTCACCGAATAATTAATTATTTAATTAACTATTCCTACGAGATAAACTCCCACCTTTTAATACCTGTAACCGAATAACTAATTCTCTAACTAACTAATCACACGAGATAAACCCACCTTTTCTCGGAAAGCGTGCAGGATATTTTGCACGGGTTCCGATGCACGTTAAGTCACCGCGACACTAAAAACCCTGTTCCGGGAGATTCCTACATCGAATTTCAGATCCGATTGCACCGTCGGTCATCATTTTTCGCGCTCTTTCACAGAAAAATACTCACGCCACACACCGACCGACTTACAGAAATACGATAGTTCCGATCCACTAAAGGAACACTTTATTAGAAGGTGGGTAACATACTACAAAAAAACCCGTGTCATTACATCACTCACACTTTATAAGAAGTTTCGTCCTCGAAACTTAATCACAGCCTTCACTAAACAATTCAGGGAAACACTCCCTCATTTTCGATTCCAGCTCCCACGTCGCCACGCGTTCCTCGTGGTTGCTCCACTGGACTTTTACGTAGGGGATGGTCCGATTACGCAACTTCTTGTCTTCTCGTGACAGGATCCGCACCGACGTCTTTTCGACGCTTAAGTCCTCTTGCAACTTGATAGTGGATATGTCTACGGCGTGAGAGGGGTCGGGGAGGTACTTCCGGAGCATTGAAACGTGAAACACGTTGTGTACTCGGTCAAGGTTCGGTGGCAACGCTAATCGATACGCCACCGGACCCACGCGTTCTAGGACCTCGAACGGTCCCACGTACCTCGGACTTAACTTCCCTCTCAGGCCGAAATGTCGAGTCCCCTTGGAAGGCGAAACTCGTAACAACACGTGCTCGCCTACCATGAACTCCAAGTCCCGTCGTCTACGGTCCGCGTAGCTTTTCTGTCTGCTCTGGGCGGTTAGCAGCCGTTGCCTGATCAAGCGCACCTTCGCCTCGGTCTCTTCCACTAAATTTGGTCCCAAAAACTTGCGCTCTCCCAAGTCGTCCCAGCATATTGGAGAGCGACAGCGGCGCCCATACAGAGCCTCGTATGGCGCCATTTGAATACTGGCTTGGTAACTATCATTGTAGGCGAATTCCACCAATGGTAGGTATTGGGACCACCCTTCGCCCAAATCAAGCACGCATGCCCGGAGCATGTCTTCAAGGATCTGGATCACCCGCTCCGATTGCCCGTCAGTTTGTGGGTGAAAAGTCGTGCTGCAATGTATCTTGGTTCCCATTGCTCGTTGCAGACTCTGCCAAAAGTTCGACACAAACCGCGTGTCTCTGTCCGACGTGATGGACGTCGGTACTCCATGCAACCTTACTATTTCATCAATGTATGTCCGCGCCAGCCGTTCCCGAGCCCATGTTGTATGTATGGCAGGAAGTGGGCCGATTTCGTCAACCGATCCACTATGACCCATATCACATCGTGCCCTTGGGATGATCTCGGGAAGCCGGTCACAAAATCCATCGTAACCATCTCCCACTTCCATTCCGGCACCGACAATGGTTGTAATTTCCCTACTGGGCGCTGATGCTCGGCCTTTACTTGTTGGCACACCAGGCAATGTGCCACAAACCGGGCAACATCCCCTTTCAACTTAGGCCACCAAAAGGTTTGCTTTAAGTCCTTGTACATTTTCGTCCCTCCAGGGTGCACGGCGTAGGGCGCGGTGTGCGCCTCGCTCAGGATTTCCTCCTTGAGCTTCGGTAGATTCGGCACACAGATTCGTTCCCAAAAACGTATTGTGCCATCTGCGTCCCTCGCGAAATCGCCCTCTTGGTCTGAGGGTAGTCTGTCCCGCACCAGTTGTAACTGAGTATCCGTCGATTGCCCTTCCCGGATCCTGTCCAGTAGGGTGGGTCTGACCACCAGGGTCATGAGTCGTGCGACCGTCCCCGCTGGTACTACTTCCAGTCTCAATTGCGAAAACTCTGCAATCAGACGGTCCTATTGGGTAAGGGCGTTCGCCATTGATCCCACCGTCTGTCCCTTGCGGCTCAAGGCATCAGCCACCACATTCGCCTTTCCGGGGTGGTAGTGGAGGGTTAGATCATAGTCCTTTAGTAGTTCGAGCCACCGCCTTTACCGCAAGTTTAACTCCTTTTGGGTGAAGAGGTACTTGAGGCTCTGATGATCGGAGTACACATTGCAGTGTGTACCGTACAAATAGTGTCTCCATAGTTTAAGGACGAACACGACTGCTGCAAGCTCCAGGTCGTGCACGGGGTAGTTTCTCTCATACTCCTTGAGTTGCCTTGACGCATAGGCTATAACTTTACCCGGTTGCTACCCCGTTGCATAAGCACGCCTCCGAGACCGTTTCGCGACGCATCACAGTAAACTTTATAGTCCTCGCCGGGCTCCGGTAAAGCGAGCACCGGGGCTCGCGTCAACTTATCCTTGAGTTCCTCAAAACTCTTCTGGCATTGGTCAGTCCAGATATACTTCTCCCCTTTTCGGGTCAGGCGAGTCAGGGGCATGGCTATCTTGGAGAAGCCTTCCACAAAGCGTCTGTAATACCCTGCCAAACCCAGGAAGCTTCGAATCTCAGTTACCGTTGTCGGCCGGGGCCAGTCGGTTACCGAATCTATCTTCTTCGGGTCTACCGCAATCCCTGCTGTCGACACGATATGCCCCAGAAAACCCACCTCGCGGAGCCAGAACTCACACTTTTTGAGTTTGGCGTAGAGTTTCTGTTCCCGAAGGGTCTGAAGAACAACGCGTAAGTGCTCTTCATGTTCCTCATCCGTACGGGAGTAGATGAGGATGTCGTCAATGAAGACCACAACGTAAAGATCTAAGAAGGGTTTGAACACCCTGTTCATCATATCCATGAACACTGCTGGGGCGTTCGTGAGCCCGAACGGCATCACCGTGAACTCGTAGTGACCGTAGCGAGTCCGGAACGCTGTTTTCGGTATCTCCTCGCCCCTAACACGGAGCTGATGATAGCCGGACTTCTGATCGATCTTCGAGAGCACAGTTGCTCCTTGTAGTTGGTCGAACAGGTCGTCAATCCGCGATAATGGGTACTTGTTCTTGATGGTGACTTTGTTTAATTCTCGGTAGTCTATGCACAGGCGAAGGCTTCCGTCTTTCTTCCTTACGAAAAGAACGGGCGCGCCCCATGGAGACATACTCGGTCTGATGAAGCCTTTATCCAATAGATCTTCCAGTTGTGCCTTGAGTTCCTTCAACTCTGCGAAGGCCATCCTGTACGGTGCCTTAGTGAAGGGTCTAGTGCCTGGGAGTAGTTCAATAGGGAAACCGACCTCTCGTTCCGGCGGCATCCCAGGGAGTTCCGCCGGAAATACATCCGGGAATTCTCTTACAACAGAAATATCAAAAATTAAGGGGACGGGTCGAGTGGCTAAATCTACCGAGGCCAGGTAGGCCACACACCCACCCTCTAATAGTTTCCTGGCTCGAGACGCGGAGATGACAGTTAAGAAGGAAGTACTTTTACATGGCAGGTAAACGTTTGTCGGAAATCCCATTTTCCGCAGACATACCTGACGTTTCTCGCAATCGATTACCGCCTGATACTCGGTGAGCCAATCCATGCCTAGCACCACGTCGAACTCTTTTAATGGGATGACCACCAGATCCCAGAGGCAGGACAACCTTCCCAGCTTTATTGAGCAAGAAGGTACCAGACTAGTTGCCTCGATGGGTCCCCCAGGGGTCTGGACGGTCATCAAGTTACAAAGGGGACTACTTTCTAGAAGGTGTGTATGTGCAAAAGTACGAGAGATGAAAGAGCTAGACGCTCCGGTGTCAAAAAGAGTTCGAGCTCAAAAATCGAAAACTGAAATAATACCTGCTACCACCTCCGGTGATTCCACCCCTTGTTGGTTTATCGAGTAGACCCTTCCTCCCGGTTGTGGTCGCGTTTCCCCTTATTGTCGAGATGCTGGGGGGCGTGGGGGTGCTCCCCCTCGTACTTGCGATTGTGGCGTCGAAGTGGAAGCCACAGAGGATGCCGCTCCCATGCTCGAGGGGCAGTTAAACCGGAGATGCCCCGGTTTGCCGCAGCGAAAGCAATGATCTTGTCTCTTGGGACATTCCGTAACTTGGTGCATTCTTCCGCAAATAATGCAGGGTTTGTCTTGTTACGGAATTTGTGTTGGCGTATTTCTTGAAATTGTTTAAGTCTTGAAGATTGAAGATGAAGAAGTTTGGATCATGTACCTCAATCTCAAGAAAGAAGAATTCAAAAGGATCAGGTATGTTTAACTAAATATTTTTGGTGATCCGAATACTTCTTATAGTGTAGAAACACTTGGTTGAATGTTTGATTGCATAAAAATCAAAAACTGGACATACTACATGTTCAGAGTCCGGATCGGGCATCACAGTCCGGACCCCGAACGTAGATTAGTTCATGCGCAATTCCAGTCCGGACCCCGAACGTGGAATTTGCAGGAATTGAATGAACAGTCCGGACCGTGGAATTACAGTCCGGACCCCAAATGTCCTCTTTTCTGTAAATTGTCTGTTTAAGCCACGACAGTCCGGACCGCCATTTCCAGTCCGGACCGTCGTCCTGTAAAATTCCAGAAATGGTTAGTTTTTTATCCTTATCTTCTTCCAAGGGTTTCTAACCTATAAATAGCCTCTATGATTCAATTTCTAGGGCATCCGCATATAATAAAAAGACGACCGAAATTGAAAAATCCACATATAGAGAAGAAATGAAATCAATAGATTTAATTCTATGTTTCTTCATCTATATTGATTAATTTGATTCTAGGTTTTCCAAACTCAGATTTTGAGTATAATCAAATTAATGAATACTTAGATGGTATTTCCGATCTATTTCTAATCTAAGTATTCGGCGGATCATCACCACCCAAAAAACAACGATTTTCCCAAAATCGGTGCGTGGACTCGCGTGGCCTTGTGGATTCAAGGTGCAACCGCTTTCGTGGAATCGAAGCGAGGTACGTTCGTGGATTCAAGACGTGCTATTGGGTGAAGACCGTGGATTCGGTCGGACGTCGTGGACTCGACGTTGGACGCCGTGGATATGGCGTTGGACGAAGATCGTGGATTCGAGAAGCGTTGCGGAGCGAGCGGAGAAGATCTACTAGGAGCGTATGAAAAAGGTTGAGTCGTCTGTCAGTACGGTATATCACCTTGTACGTGTGTTAATTCTAGTGGATTTCGCCGTGTTATCGGTCCCGTGGTTTTTTACTCCGGTTTGGAGTTTTTCCACGTAAAAATCGTGCATGTTATTCTTTCATTTCCGCATTGGGTTTTATTGCGCAACGATTTTTGAGTGTTTATGTTTTACACCTATTCACCCCCCTCTAGGTGTTTTTTTCCCTATTTAGATTCAATTAATACATAACCCAACAAGTGGTATCAGAGCGGGAATAGGGTTGTAAACAATGGTTGAAGGTGGAAACATCAACAGACCCCCATTCTTCGATGGAACAAATTATGCCTACTGGAAAGTACGGATGAAAGCCTTTTTAATTTCCATCGATGAACGGGTGTGGCAATCAATTGAATTAGGATGGTCTAATCCAACTGAAATTATTGCTGATGTTCGCACCATCAAACCTAGGTCGAAATGGACCAAGGAAGAGATAGACTTATCTTCTTACAATGGCAAAGGTGTTAACGCTTTATTTAATGCTTTGCCACAAACTGAGTTCTCTGGCGTCTCGGCATGTGAGGCTGCGAAAGAAATCTGGGATGTTCTTCAAGTTACACATGAGGGAACTAACCTTGTGAAGATTCAAAAACTGCAAATGCTTACGAGGAAGTTTGACTCCATTTTCATGGCAGAAAATGAATCATTCACAGACTACTATACACGATTGCAAGACATCGTGAATTCATGTGCTAACTTGGGAGAGAAAATTCCAGAATTTAAAATTGTAAGAGAGATTCTAAGAAATCTTCCTGAAAGATTTCGTTCCAAGGTTGCGGCCATTGAAACTATTAAACACCTGGACGAAATCCGTGTAGAAGAATTAGTTGGTTCATTACAAACATATGAAATGACATTTACTACTAACTATTCTTCGGGAAAGGCATCCTCTTCTAAGTCTTCAGGTTTTGCGTTGAAAACAACAAAAGAAGAAGACGCGGATTCATCCTCCTCAGACGACGACGAGAACCTATCTATGGAGGACTTTGAGAAGCAGCTTGCTCTCTTGACAAGAAATTTTCGCCGAAACTTTCGAAGGGGTAATTCAAGTAAAACTCCATCCTTCGGGAAGTGGAAGAAAGGCAAAGGTTTTTCAAGCCAAAAGTCAAGAAAGCAAGAAAGTTTTTCAAAGGATAAGAAAAACTCAGAGGGACAAGTCCAATGCTTCAAGTGCCGAGGGTACGGCCATATCTCAACGGAGTGTCCAAATAAGAATCCGGCGAAGAAGAAGGCGATGCAAGCCGTCACCTGGGATGACAACTCAACGTCAAATGAGTCATCCTCCAGTGATGAAGAAAACAACGCAACGGCATTCCACGCGTCCACATCTTCACCCTTCATGTGCTTAATGGCAAGTACATCCGATTCTTTGTCCAACTCCTCCCATGCTGAAAAGAATGCCATGGACGACGAATCGAATAATTCTGAAGGTGAAGATTTTGCTCTTGCCTACCATAAGCTTTTGAGGGATTCAAAGAAACTGGCAAAGCAAAACAAGAGTTTGAGAGGGAGAATGCAGGATCTCGAAGAAGAAGCAAAAAGGGCAACTTCTCTCTCAAACGCTCTTGAAGCGGAAAGGGATAATCTGATTAAAGTAAATGTTTCCCTTCAAGAGTCCAATGAGCATTTCGAGAAGAATTATATAGATATGGTGGATAAAGCGAATTACTTCTTGAAGCTCTACGGCAAGGTTCGACAGGAAAAAATGGAAATGACGAAGACCATTTTCCAACTCAAGGATGATTTAAAGCAGTTTTCTTCTGGAAGGAGTAAGTTGGATAAGATGCTTGGTCTTGGTCAAACAAATCGGTTCGGCCTCGGATACACTCGAACTGGAGACAGTCCTAGTTCGAGTGGGACAGTCTTTATGCCCCAGTCGGTATCTCTTCCTCCAACACCAAAATTTACGACAAACAACGACAACAAGCCTACTTAACCCTCTTCGGGATCGTCAAGCACTAAGGTGTGTTTTCGTTGTGGTTTTGTAGGGCACATAAGGAGAAATTGCAAGGTAGGAGCGAAACGTTCATCTCAAGCGCCTCTTGCAACAACTACCATAAAGGTGATTCCCCGGAAATCAAAGCAAAACTTTTCAAAGGAAAAGAGCCTTGGTAGTTCACCTCGCAAGAAGATGTCAAGCAATCAATCAATCAAGACACTTTCACCAAAGAGAATAACGTCACATTCTTTACCGACGCAATCCAAAAAGGTTTGGGTGCGCAGAGGTGAAATCTTCCCTTGTCTTGTCATTCATACTTCTTTGCATGCTTATGACAATTCGTCTTGGTATCTGGATAGCGGGTGTTCCCGTCACATGACCGGTGACAAAAACTGTTTTCAAACACTTGAGAAAATCTCCGGAGGACTTGTAGTTTTCGGAGACGGTTGTTCTTCTTAAATTATTGGAAAAGGAACTATCGCTATTCCAGATGGCCCGGTTTTGAATAATGTGCTTTTTGTTGAAGGCCTTAAGACTAACCTCATAAGTATTAGTCAACTTTGCGACAATGGATTTTCAGTTAATTTTTCATCTGTCGAATGTATTGTAACTGATAAGGACCATGTTTTCTTTTTAAAATGGGTTAGATCTGAAAATAACTGTTATGTTATTCCAAATAAAATTTCTGAAAACTGTAACTTAGCCTCTTTGAATAATGAAACACTTTGGCATGAAAGGCTAGGTCACATAAATTTTAAGGAACTTGCTAGAATTTCAAACAAAGACGTGGTCAAGGGGGTTCCAAAACTTTCACTTAAAGAAAACATTGTGTGTGGAGGTTGTTTAAAGGAAAAACAATCAAGGACTGCACACAAGAACTTGAACCACGTTGGCACCAACCGGCCTTTAGAATTATTGCACATGGATTTAATGGGGCGAACTCGTCAACCATCTTTGGGAGGTAAATGGTACATTTTTCTATTGGTTGATGATTTCTCTAGATACTCATGGGTAGCATTTTTAAAAGAGAAAGCTGATACGTTTGATTCTTTTTTCAAGATTTGCCATCGTATTATGATTGAAAAGAATGAAAAGATCATTCGTGTTAGAAGTGATAGAGGTGGAGAATTCATAAATTCTAAGTTCATTGATTTTTGCACTTCCAACGGCATTAAGCATGAATTCTCAGCACCCTATACACCTCAACAGAATGGTGTAGTCGAGCGCAAAAACAGGGTTGTACAAGAGATGGCACGTGTTATGCTTCATAGCCGGAACTTACCGTTGTACTTTTGGGCTGAAGCAGTGAACACTGCAATCTATGTAATTAATCGAGTGTATTTGTGCCTGGGAACATTAAATACACCATATGAGCTGTAGTTTTGTAGAAAACCAAATATTAAATATTTTCGTATCTTTGGGAGTCGCTGTTTTGTTTTGCGAGATCGCGAAAATCTTGGTAAATTCGACTCTCGAAGCGACGAAGGGATTTTCATGGGTTATTCTACAAACAGTAGAGCATAACCGGTATTTAACTTGGAATCTAAAACAATGGTAGAATCTATAAATGTTAAAGTAGATGAAGCTTTTCACTTTGCATCTGATAAATCTACCCCTGATATCTCTCTTGACGATGATACTCCTGCAAATGCATCTTCTCATAACAATTCTTCCGATAATAATGATGCATCTAATGGTTCTTCAAGCTTATCTGATGTGCAGGAATCATCTCATGTACCTCCGAGTACTCCATTACCTCAAACGTTACTCATCTCCAAGGATCATCCTGAATCTAACATTATTGGAGACCCACAAGAAGGAGTCAGGACTCGGAGACAGTTGGTTTGTGGATTCGCTTGTTACGTTTCCATGATAGAACCAAAGAACGTCGATGAAGCTCTTCAGGATGACTACTGGATTGAATCAATGCAGGAAGAGCTCCATCAGTTTGAACGAAACAAAGTCTGGGAATTAACGAAGCCTCCGAAGCAACACAATGTGATTGGTACTAAATGAATTTTCAAGAATAAGAAAAATCAGGATGGTACCATCATCAGGAACAAAGCACGTTTAGTTGCTCAAGGCTACTCTCAAATAGAAGGTATAGACTTTGATGAAACGTTCGCCCCAGTTGCTCGACTCGAGTCAATTCGTATCTTATTTGCAATTGCTTGTCATTTTAAAATAAAACTCTTTCAAATGGACGTTAAGAGCGCGTTTTTAAATGGGTATTTAAACGAGGAAGTTTATGTGGCTCAACCGAAAGGTTTTGTAGACCTTAAACTACCTAACCATGTTTTTCGTTTGAAAAAGGCTCTTTACGGTCTAAAACAAGCACCGCGAGCGTGGTACGAAAGGTTGACAAAGCACCTTTTGGAGAAGGGCTATACTCGAGGGGGAGCAGATCGGACTCTCTTTGTGAAACATTATCAGGATAATTTCATTGTAGCACAAATCTATGTCGATGACATTGTATTTGGTGCAACTAGAGACAATGATGCTTCTAAATTCACTGAAACCATGGAAAGCGAATTTGAGATGTCCATGATGGGCGAACTGACATACTTTCTTGAATTGCAAGTAAAACAAAATGAAGAAGGCATTCATCTATGTCAATCCAAGTATGCAATGGAGTTGGTCAAAAAGTTCGGTTTAGAAAATTCTAAAGATTTTCCGACTCCAATGGGAACTAGCAATAAGGGATTAGGAAGTGAATCTCTTAGTGAAAATGTAGACGAGAAACTTTATCGCAGCATGATTGGAAGTCTACTTTACCTCACGACTAGTCGCCCGGATATATCCTTTAGTGTTGGGATCTGCGCGAGATATCAATCAGCACCAAAGGAGGTTCACCTGAAAGCGGTGAAACGGATCATCCGATACATCAAAGGAACCGTAAATTTCAGAATTTGGTATCCTATGGGAACAAGTCTAGATATTGTAGGATATTGAGATGCCGATTGGGCAGGATCTGTGGATGATCGGAAAAGTACGAGTGGTGCATGTTTTTATCTTGGCCATTGCCTTATTGCATGGCACAGTAAAAAGCAAAACTGCATTGCACTCTCGACTGCCGAAGCGGAATATATTTCAGCGGATAGTTGTTCAACCCAACTCATTTGGATGAAAAGTGTGTTGAGCGACTTCCGAATTTCAGCAACTTCGGTAATAATTCTTTGTGACAACACCAGTGCTATAAACATTTCAAAAAACCCTGTGTTGCACTCAAGAACAAAACACATTGAACTTAGATATCATTTTCTTAGAGAGCTAGTTGAATCAAGTATTCTTCAACTTTCCTATATTTCAACTGAAGATCAATTAGCCGATATTTTAACAAAACCTTTGGATCAAAAACGTTTTATTCATTTGCGTAAGGCAATTGGAATGCTTTCCTTGAAATAATTTCTTTTTGAAACCAATACTTAGGTTAGGTTTTGTTTTTGTGTTTTTGTTCTTTACCTATGCTTGTACATAGAACATTAATTGAGCATTAGTTATATTGATTTTAACTGCATCCTTTTATATGTTTAGAAATTTATTATGCTTCAGATATCATAATATTTCAGTTGATGCAATGATCATTTATGTCAATTAAGTCTTTTTTTAAAGTGATCAAAGTCAATTTCTCTCTCAATGATCTCTTGGTATAGTTTTTATCTTATTTGACTATTTAGTCGAGTATGAAATCGAGATCAATCTTTTGTTGAGTTCTTTATATCTTAAATAATTGATAGCAAATTGAGGGGGAGTCAAAGAAAAAGTGTTATGCTCAAAAGATGTGGAAAGAGTTACATCCCAATGAGGAGTGTGAAAACTACCACCACATGGAGGAAAGAGCTACCAACTCGGTCGTCCGAGTACTGTGTGCAGCTACCACATGTATACCAAGCATGGTTTTTCAAATTTGATTAAATAAAATGCATGTTGAAATACTTGACTCCGTCAAATTTCAAGGTTGGTATAAGGTGGGATTTTGAATGAAAGATGCTCAAAAAGCCACTCTCTTCAACAAATTGACTAGATACATTATCTAATATATTTGGGATTTCAAACATCTATTGATCTTGGTATTTCATTTTCTTTACCAAATTGATGATTTGTTAAAGGCATTACGCATAAGATCATGTTAGATGTGATTGAAGTTGTTCAACTTTAAGGGATTTAATTTTTATAAATTTTCGTTTCATTATTTGGATATTTTTGATAGATTTTGCATAATCTATTTTTTGTTGTATGAAATGATGATTTTGATTTAAAGTTGATACACAAAAGTGCTTACAATCTTTTTCTGGATTTTCTGGAATTTTTCTAATTTTTTCTGAAGAAAAAGTTTGGAGCCGGTCCGGACTGGACAAGCCGATCCGGACCCCGAACGCAGGTAATTCCTGCGGGCAGTCAATCCGGACTGGATTCTTTAGGCAGTCCGGACCGCGGCTAGGGTTTTATATAGAACAAAAGGGTTTTGAATTTCCTTACTCCAATCTTTTGTTTCTAAGCCTCCAGACCTTCTCTCTCTAGAAATCAAAGATTTTGGAGGCTTCCCAACTCATCTTCTTCAAATCCAAGTAAGTTCTTTTGATCAAAACTTCGTTTTTGCACAGGTTTTCATGTTTTTGCTCAAAACGTGGGAGAAAATTTGTATCTTTTTCGTTTGTGATTGGTTTTTGATCAAACTTCTTTTGAAATAAGAACTCTGGGTATATTAGTTCTGATTATATGCTAGGTTTTCTCTTGAAAAACGAATTTTTGGGCTTTGATTTCAAAGATTTCGGTTTTAGGGCATATTTTGAGAATTTTTGAAAATCATGGGATTGATCTATTTTTAAAATTCTTTTTGCAAAACTAATTTGATTCTTAGTCTCTCTACATGATAATGATTGTTTAGGTACAATTTTGGAAATTTTTGAAAATAAACAATTTTTCTCGTGTTCTCGAGTTGTTGCTCACAGGCTTTTCTATTGTCTGAGCACGAGTAGCAAAATGGTTTTCGCTTGGATTATTGCGCTCATTGTAGCATTAGTGGGAACTCGAGCATCTGTCAAAAAGGAACAAGCTGAAGCAAGTCAGGAGAAGATAAACACTGTTCCTCCAGCTGAGTCAGAATCAGAGGATGAAGAGGATTGTGTAGGTTTTTATATATCCCGAAGGATCTAAATAGGTACTATCAAACAACTAGAGGGGGGGTGAATAGGTGTAATACTTAAAAACTCAATCTCAGTGCAAAATAAAAACCAATGCGGAAAATAAAAACAGCACACCGAGATTTACGTGGAAACTCCAATCCAGGAGAAAAACCACGGGACCAACACGCAATAACAATCCACTAAGAATAGAAGAATAACAAGGTGATTACCGACTCCACGGACTCAACCCCTCCTTCAGCTTCTTCGGACCTTGCGCTGACCGGTTGGATGTCCACGCAATAACAATCCACTAAGAAAAGAAGAATAACAAGGTGATTACCGTCTCCACGGATTTAACCCCTCCTTCAACTTCTTCGGACCTCGCGCTCCACCGTTTCCACGTCCACTGCACACGCTCGAATCCACGAACGCCACTCGAATCCACGAGCACACGTTTCGAATCCACGAAACGCCTTTAGCACACCGAATCCACGATGCCACGTCGAATCCACGACGCAAACTCAGTCGATAAGAATATTGACTTCGATGGTGATCCTTTGCTTAGATTCTCAATGAGGAACCGTAGAAGAAATCTCTAAGCAAAGATTAGATCAATTCGATAAAAGATATGTTCTTGAAAGAACCATCGAATTGACCTAAAAGAGGCTATAAAGAAGATCGATAAAAACCTAGCCTCTAGGGTTGCTCTCAAGAGATTTATAAATTGATCGGCCGTAGCTCCCACGTTTTTGAGAAACCCTAAATGTCTATTTATAGTTTAGAAACCTTTGGAAAGAGATAAGAATCAAAAACATACCTTATCTGGAAATTTTCAGGACGGCGATCCGGATCGGATTTACTGCGATCCGGATTGTCGTAACGAGATTGACGATTCCAGAAAACCAAGGGTTCGGGATCCGGATTGCAAGGTCCGATCCGGACCGTTCATGCAATTCAGCAAAGTCCCATGTTCGGGATCCGGATCGGAATGGCCTAGGATCCGGATTGAAATTGCCAATGAACAAGTACCCTTCGGGATCCGGATTGCAAGGTCTGATCCGGATCCTGAACATGTCCCATGTCCAGTTTTTGATTTTTATGCAATTAAAAGTTCATCCAAGTGTTTCTACACTATAAGAAAGTATTCGGATCACCACACTTATTTAGTTAAACATACCTGATCCTCTTGAATACTTTCTTCTTGAGATTGATGTAACTGATCCACAATTCTTCAACTTCAATCTTCAAGACTCAAGACACTGAGTGTCAACTTGAGCTCTTGTTGAATCTTCTCTAAGTCTTTGATTGCTGATTGACAATTTGATCCCTTTAAGACTCCGACTCAACTCACTGACTTGACTCACGAAATATGCCAACACCAGAATGCCGTAACAATCTCCCCCTTTGGCAATTTCGTGACAAAACCCAAAAATACATAAAAGTGCTCAAGTCACTCATCTGAAACCAAAAAAGTCGAAATTCAATGTTATCACCAAAACATTGATTTTCTTTGCGTGAAAGATCCAATAAATACAAAATTACATTTGAACCAAACAGTCCTAGAACATACTCTATGACTTAGGACTTGGAGTCTTAAAGTGATGTAATTCCTGCAAAACAAAACTCCAAACAAAATCAAACGTTTGTCGTTAGAAATTAAAATCCTACATTTGATTCGTTCTTTTGGTTCTTTTGTTTTTCGGCTCTTTCAATCTTTTCTTTATCTCCCCCTATCATGAGCATCTCTAACATGTTCTCCATGTTCCATGTTCTCCCCCTGTCTTGAGCATTTATGTTCTCCCCCTTTGTGATACGATCATTATTTTCTGTTCTCCCCCTTTTTGTCACAAATTTTCAAACAGTGAACATACTAGACAAAAGGAAATCACTAACAGCATTAGTTCATAGAGAAAGAGAGATAAAAGCTCAGTTCCGGTATATAACAAAAATGCAGATTGCGTACCTGTACTAGAAAGCAAAAATCAAATAATTTCTTGAAACAAATCCAGATTTTGAAATAATTGAATTACCGATTTGTATTTCATCAAGAAAACAATTTAAGTGCTTGAAAATAATATGAGATCACATAGATGTCATTCAATCCAATTAATTTTACAAAAATTAAAAAGATTTACTCCGAAATCATGAAAAATAAAGGTAAAACATTATAAACCGTTTTTCATGTTATATTCATCAAACACAAGTCATCAAAAATAATCTTGAGATCCAAAGTCTATCAAGATGTAACGGATGTACAAAGATGACTTACAGAGATTTCCAAATGACATCAATTTGATTTCTTACCCTTTCAAATTTGAGATAAGCACTAAAATACCGAAGGGTGGCTCTTTGAGCATCTTTCAACTATCCCACCTTATACCAACCAGGAGATTGTTCAAAATAAGAGCTTTAAATTTAAATCTCTGAATACTTCAACTAAACAAAATTTCATAAATAATTTTCAAGCATCCATAACATGTGGTAGCTTCACACACAGACCGGACGACCGGGGTGGCAGCTCTTTCCGACATGTGGTGGTAGTTTTCACACTCCTTTCGGATGTAACTCTTTCCACATCTTTTGCAAATCATTTCATTACCCTTGTAAGAATGCAATCTCTTACGTGAAAGAATTAAATCCCAAATTTTAGTCTATCGGTTGTCTCACGTTTATCACAATGAATTCACACAACCGAGATAGATTAAGCATCTAAAGATCACACATGATTTCTAAAATTTGATGCTTATAATATCAAAAACTCCTATAATGAAGTATCTTCAAGATTATGATTATGGAGTAAAGTTGATAATCCAAATAAAATTAATTTGGAGTGAATAACCGTGAAGCCCTTTTTTATTCAATGCACTTGTTCATTAAAAACTTTTTGTTAAAAAAAAAACATAAAAACAAAGAGCATTGAAAACATGTAATGCAGAGATTCAGAAAGATATGAAAGGAAAACCAATCAAAGCATTACATACAGTCATAAGCTATTTAGAACTTAAGACAAGGAAAGATATCACCTTTCCGAATCCAAAATCGCTGAATTTTGGGTTGTCTTGATTCGTTGTGGCTGGGGGTTGTCCGCTTTGACTGTTGGTCCACCTTAGGTCTTTGCCTCGTAGTGATCCACTTGTATGATTGATATTGTGGCTCGGACCTTTGGTGGGTTGAGTGAACTCCTTTGACTTGATGTGTCTTTTGATTCCGTTGAGTTCGCTCCGTAGATGAAGTTGCCGAAGGACTCTTCTTTCTCTTTTTCGGGCAATTCTTCACCAAATGTCCTTCAAGTCCACATAAGTGACACGTTCTTCCTTTCAATTTGAATGTGGAACTTGAAGCATGCACAGTTTGATCCTTTTTAAAAACCAAACCAACCTTGCTTGTTTGACCTAATCCGGACATACAATCTAGTTTCTTGGAACCGGTTGAAAGCCTTTGTATGTCGAATTTGAGTTCATGAACTTGCTTGGTCAAAACTTGGTTGGTGACATGAATCTCCTCAAACTGTTTTTCTAGGAAACCAACCTTGTCCATATATGATTTAGCGTTTGTCTCCGATTGGTTTAGCTTTTCTTGGAGGATTTTATTGTTATTCAATAAAAGCTCTCGTTCCTCCTCGAGATCATGAAGTTTGATCTTTAAAGCATGATTCTCGTCTTGATTCTCAAGTCGTTGCTTCCTCAACTTCTTGATATGCTAGGCAATCTTCTTAGATTCCGCAAGAAGTTGTTGATATGCCTCAACGAGTTCTTCTTCGTCCGACTCCCCCTCACTTGATGACTCTCCGTTGGATGTTGATGTTTCATGCAAAATTAAAGGAATAGAGTCAGTGATTAAAGATGATAAACAAACATTAGAAGAGGGAATTTGAGAAGCATGTAAGGCAACGACTTTTTCCTCTTTACTTGAGGTCGATTCATTAGAAGTAGAATCGTCCCAAGTTTTCGCTTGCAAAGCCTTCTTTTTATATGATTTTGGAGAAGGACATTCCGTTGAAAAATGGTCGTAGCCTTTGCATCTATAGCATTGGATTTCCCCTTCGAAATCATCTTTTTCTTTTTCTTTAGAAGGTTTTGCAAAGCTTTTGAGGTTAGAGGATTTAGAACCCGATGATCCTTTAGAAGGTTTCGAGGATGAAGACCCATCGGTTTGATTCTTCCAAAATTTCCGACGAAATTTCTTTGTGATCCGCGCCAATTGTTCTTCAAAATCGGCAAAAGAGATTTCATCATCGGAACTTGATTCTCCATGTTCTTCCTTTGTTGATTTGAATGCAATACCTGTAAGCTTAGAAGAAGACTTGGAAGAAACTTGATTAGTAGGAAAAGTCATTTCATAAGTTTGCAAAGCACCTACTAATTCCTCTACACTCATCTCATCCGGATGACTAACGGTTTCAATGGCGGTAACCTTTGCCCTAAACCGTTCCGGAAGAGTCCGAAGTATCTTTCTTACAATTTTCGACTCCGGGATCTTTTCTCCTAAATTAGCACATGTGAACACCCAGAACTTCGTGGTCATTACAGTGTGATCGACAGCTTGTGGAGGCCTATTTTTGTGGATGGTGTTGATTGCGGGCAAATCGGACCCAAGAAACGGACTCAGTACGAAAAATGGATCAAGATTGCCTAATGTGGAATTTCGCCAAAAATTAGAAATTGAATCTTGAAAAACGGACTTCGTATTTGGATTCAGTGCGAAAAAAACGATGAAAATCGGCTATTTACATGTATTTTTCTGAGTCCGGATGAGCGAAAACGGGCAACCGGAAGTTCGAGGGGTTTTTCGGGCGCAGGGGAAGGTCGTGGACCGGGGTGCCACGTGTTGGCACCCCATTGGGCCAGAGTTGGAGTCGTGGTCCAGCGGGCATTGCGGGAGGACGCGTGGCGGGCCGTGGTTGGGCCCGCCGCCGCGCGCACGTGGGCGCGGTACGCGGTCCCCGCGCGTGGGGACACGCGGCGCGCGCCCGTTGGTGGCGCCGCGGCCACCCGGATCAAGCCGCGTGGCTTGATCCGGGCGGCTCGTCCCGGGCGACGTGGCGGCCCGGATGGCAGCCACGTGTCCGGCCCGCCAGGACGAGCGGGCCGGGCCCGTGCTGTAGCTGTAGGAGAGGGGGATGGGGATTTAAATGTGTGTTTTCTCCTCTTCTTCTTCCTTTCTTCTTCTTCTTCTTCCTCCTTCTTCCTTCTTTGGACTGGGATTTTTTGGAGGACCTTCTACAAAGCATCACCAACATCTCATCTACAGATTCATCACCATGGATGGGCCATTGGAGCTCCATGATCATCATTTTCCCCATGATGGAGCACATTCACCATTGCTGGATTTTCGGAGCTCCACCGTCGCAGTTTAGTGCAAAAATTCCCTTGGCTTCATTTCTTGGAATTTCGATCTCATTCTTGGTTCTACGTTTTCACAAGAGGTAAGGCTACAATATTTGTATTCAACTCTCCACCCAGATCTCATGTTTTTAAAGAGTTTTAAGGCCATCTTTGGAACCCTTCATTTCAGTCTGGAATCCTGAACAGTCCTCAGTGTTTTGACCTTTTTGGGCAGTAGGATGGGAATATCTGGATGAGTTTTGCGGGGAAATTTCCAAGACTCGAAGATCTACAATATTGGTATGTATCATTTTCCCCAGATCTGAGTTTTTATTAGGGTTTATGCATGATCTTTGGAGCACCTTGCTACAGTCAGGTACAGATGGAACTTGGTGGATAGTTCAAAGTGTTTATGGGTTTCCTCCTTCATCCGTTCATGAAAATTGGAGTTCTTTAGCTCAATTTGTATCTAGTCTCAACAAGGAATCCAATGGTACCTCTCTTACAGGATTTGGATCACGTTTAATTAGGTAACTTTAATGATCTTTTTAAGTGTTGTTATAAGGTTTACTGCAGTCCCTGTTTTAGTCTTGATTTAAGCAATGCACCTTGGAATGCAGATAACTTTGTGGATACAAGGTATTTTTCAGAAATTCAAGTTGGGACTTCTTCTTAACTTCAAGGTGAGCAAATTCTCTTTTGTAGTCTGTGGATAAATCCCTTTGGAAAAGCCCCTAATTAAGCTTGGAAATGCTAGAAAGTTTATGTTAGCAGTTTTTGGACAGCATTGTGATTTTGCTTCATTTGAATGTTAAGGGAAATTGATGGTGGATTTTTGAGGACTTGAAGATGGTTGTATGAAAGAGGACATCTTTGTTTTACTGCTAGGAACTTCATCTTGAGGTATTTGGGGCTGCACCTACACTTTCTTAAATTTATTTTCAATTGCTGAAATTCTGGAATTTGAGTGCGCAGTGTGCATTGTTTCAGTGATTGCGCCCAATCCGTGAGGCGGATTTGGATGATTTTTGCGGCATCGGAATCTTGGGAGGATAAGGATTACTCACGCCAAATTTCAGCTAAAGCGGGCTGAGGATCGTCAAGTTTCAGGTGGGTGGTTGTGCTTTGCCGAAAACGACGATTTACCCACTCGGGCTATTGGTTTCCCTCATGGCATAGTTGATTGTGTTTCTCTTCTCCTTGGTATAATATGCTTGGATATCCATGTTTAGATTAAGTTATTTGATCCTTAGCTTATGCATGAGTAAATGATTAGTTGGTTGAAATTATATTATCTCGTATGAAGTTGATATTAAGTGATCATCCTTAAACCTATTCTATGTGAGGGTAATTAGGAAACTAATCTTCAACCTACACCTTGATGAATGGTTAAAATAATTATGTGAGAATGATGGTGATAGCTATATGTGAATGGTTGATTGATTTATGTGAGGACTTGATGGGGTTATGTGAGAAGTGCTTGGTTGCTTATGTGAGAAGGACTTGGTTGATTTATTTGAGAATGGCTTATATGAGAGTAGTTGGTTTTGATGATCCTTAACCTACAATGTGTGATGTTGGGCATAGATGTTGATTCATAACCTATCTATGTGAGAATAATGAGTTGATTGATCTTTGATCTAGTTTATGTGAAAATGGGTGTGATGTTGGTTATTGATCTAGTTGATGTGAGAATGACCTATGCTTTTGATTCCTAGTTCATTCATGAAAAGATGGTAATCATTGTGAGTTGAGGCCTATTCCTTATGAGACTAAGCTTTGTTCATGACTCCTAATTCCTCCAAATGAGATTGGATGTTGTTGGTAGATCCTATGTTCATCGTATGTGAGATCAATGAAAGTTATTGAACCTTAGTCTATTCATTGGTGATACTTGATTGAATGTCCATGTTTAAGTGATGTTAAATGATCTTTAGCATATCCATGTGAGAATGTGAGATTTGATAAGTGTTGTACTCCTTTAGGTGATGTCAATGATTAATGATGTTCTTTAACCTATGTTCTGTGTGAGTTATTCCTTATGAGAGGATATACTATTCATGATCTAATCTGTGTAAGAACACCGTTAAATGCTTTTCTTTCATTCTACATGAGGACACTTGCATGCTTGTATGGACATCTAGATAGGCCACCTTTTTCTGCTACACTTTCATATTGGAATCTGACTTAGGAGAAACCATGTTAGCTGTTCTCCTTTTTATTCAAATGCATGTTGCTCGAGTTAGAGCAGGGGTTCGGGATAGTGTAGTTGAGGCCATTGAGTCTGGGACATGTTAGACTCGATTATGGATTGTGGGGCATTGTGGTAACCGCGGACATTAGACGGTTAGCGAGATGTTGTTTACTTTATCAGATTTCGGACTTGTGGGGTGTTGCGGCGATCGCGGACATTGGGCGGTTGACCGGAGTTTTACTTATGCATCAGATTGGGTATCAGATTTCTCTAGTGGATGGAGTTTCCCACTTATTGAGTATTATTGCACCAGATTGGGGATTGGGGTTTCATTAGTGGATGGATTTTCCCACTTTGATCATAGTCATGATCAAGTCCTGCTATACAGAGATACTTGTTACTGAGATACTTTACTCGTGTGGGTCGCTCCCCTCGAGTGCCACTCCGGAGGTAGGCTTTTTGGACCCAGCCTTGTGTGCCGGTCTGATACTTATTTTGGGATGCGAGCCGTGCGGGCCGATCCCACGGTTTTGAGCCTTGTGTGCAGATTCCGCTGAGCAGGCAATGCCAGTTTTACTGGTGGCACATGATTGGGTTATTTGGATAGATACTATTTTCTGATGCATTCATACAGTCATTTCGTTTGATACTGCATTTAGAGGCATACTAGTGGTAGCTTCCTCTTATCATTATTTCTATTTATAGCTTACCACCTCTCTTACTCCTTCTTTTGCCTCTGGTAGACTTAATGGGTACGTCGGGGTTTGAGACTTTACCCACAGGGGGAGGCTACTGGTTTTACTAGTGGTTCTCACCCCCATTGTTGTTTTCCTCTTTCCTCCCTTTGTTTTGCAGTGTCTGCTGCGGGAGTTGCTGATCTTTCAGTTGACGGTTCGAGGCGAGGGAGTCGCGGGATAGATCCCTACCAGTGTTGATTTCTATAGTGGGATAGATGTACCAACCCGGATTGTGGGTTTCACTGTACACAGTTGTATTTTATTATTTTATTTTATCTCCTATTTTGGATTTATAGATGTTGTATAGGTGGCTTTTACTTGTATTACAGTTTTTGGTGGATCGGATTATTGTATCATTATTTTTGGGAGATGGATATTGTACTTTTATTTTTCAGTTGTACAGTGATTCAGGTTTTTATTACAGCAGTTTTTCTTCAGCTCTGATATCTGTTTAGTGGTTAGAGGGTACTATTGCAGGTTGGACGCTTCGCCTATGCGGGGTTTCGCATAGGTGGCGGATCTGTTGGCGAGCCCGGGTCGCAGTTTCGACCCCGGGGCGTGACAGATTAGAGTGGTATCAGAGCCTAGGATGTAGGTCATTATGGACTTAGAAACCCTAGGCTTGTGGTTGGACCTTAGGATGACTACGTGAGAGTCGTGACTACAGCGAGAGTCCTGATTGAGTTTTATACCTCTCCTATGGGACGGGACGAGTGATTGGCATGTTTATTCTCCTAAGCGATTATGTTGGCTGCAGACAACATAATGTTATGGAATGGATGACATGTCTTAGACTTTCGCTGGATTGGGTCGAGTGCTTGTTGTGTGTTCTGTTGTGCGGTTTGTTGCAGTGAGCAGTGTCTCCCTGACGCAGAGTTCTGACCCGTGTGCACCCCATGGCAGCTTTTGGGCGAGGATAGGCAGTTTCGGGCCGGATACCCAAATTGAGGTCAGAGAGCTCCGGACCCAGATGACAGGATTGACTGTGGCACATCAGCGGCGGAGAGAGCAGCTGGATAGGATGATACAGTTGTTGGAGCAGTGGGCACCTCCGACAGTGCTTTCCGTCGAGACAAACCCCTTTGTAGTATCCCTGGTGGCAACAATCTCAGTGGCGCCGGTTGAGCGAGCAGCCCCCTCGGTGTCGACTGTTAGTGCGGAGGCACCGAGGCAGGGTGGACAGTTGATAGCAGATGAGCAGTGGGACATCATTGATTGACTGAGACAACTTTGGCTGTTAGACCTGTCCCGACTCGAAGGATTGAGTTTGGAGCATTTGGAGGCAGAGTTGTGGTTGGTGGTGCTGGACAGACTATTTGAGAGCCTTTTATGCTCGAGGGATTTACGCAGTTGATGAACTGCACGCTCCACGTTAAGAGGGACGAGGCGCATGGGACGTGTGTGTTGGATCAGAATTGCGCCAGGATACCTTCTTTGCTCATTTGGTCCCTCTGACTTCAGATTTTGGATGCCCCGATGGAGCATAGCGTTGTAGTTCCTTTGGATAGATGGAGGCACTCGGTGCCAGTTGATGGAGGGCAGATTAGTGGGCAGAGACCTTCTTGATTCATTCTTTGGGGTCGAGTACTTCTGAGGCGTCAGAGGTTGGGTGGACCCCGACGGCAGTGTCAGCATTAGTATCAGAGTGGCGCAGCGGAAGCTTGATGGGCTGCGACCATTGCCGCAGTATGAGTGGAGGCAGAGATGGTGCTTTCTTTGGGGATAGTCAGGATATTCTCAGACAGATTGAACGACGACTATTAGCGCTGATAGTTGAATCTGTGCAACCTGGTCGGAGGGCGTCCCATCAGTGGGATGTGTCATCGCAGGTATGATTTCCTTTACAACTATCTGAGTTAGAACGAGGTGCATCCCTGCATGGACTAAAGGTAGAGTTGTTACCGCGTGCACTAGAGGTATAGATCCGTGATTAGGATGTGCACGTAGAGGAGGTTTGTGGAATATGTCCAATGCAATTATGCTGTGGATTATACCCGTAGAATAGCTGGTCTTATGGCAACCCAGGATTTCCGACTCGGTGTATTTGATTGGTCGGTGTGGCACCTTGCAATTTTTGATTGTGGTAAGAGGACTATGAACTTCTGCGAGTTGGACAGGAGGAGTTTGTTTACAGGTCTTGGAAGATTGCACTAGTTACAGCGATAGTGTGTCAACAAGAGTCAGACAGACGGTGAACGAAGGATGCATTGCCCAGTTAGTGACTGTGATAGAGGTGCCTACGGCGGCCCCGAGACTCAAGGGTGTCCTTAGTGCCCGCGAGTTCTCGGATATGAGTCCACCTGAGTTAATGACGATGCCGCTGGGCAAGGAGATTAAGATTGCTATTAACGTGGTTCTGGGAACCGCGTCGATATTGAAGGCACCTTATTGGATGGCACCAGCACAACTGAGAGCTGATGGTACAGTTATTGATTATGATGGATAACGGGGTTGTTAGACCCGGTGTGTTACCTGATGGAGGAGACGATGGATCTTTCGTCCTGTCAACAGTGATTGAGTTGTAGTGATGCCCCCACGGTAGTCTTGGATGTGTGTAGATGTTTTGGGGCCGGAGTACAGTGCAGAACTTGAGCACTGCTTGCGCAGTAAGCGCCATTACTGGAATGGATGGGATGATTAGGACTAGGGATCGTGCCCCAGAGTGATCTGTTCCAGATTTTGGTTTCAGTCGAGCAACCTACACTGATGGATGAGATCAGAGAGTGTTGAATTAAGGGTCCCCAGTGGATGTAGAACAAGGACAGAATAACAGCCACAGCAGGGACAACTTCAACTCTTCGTTGTTTTCGGTGGTTCTCCAACTCAGAGTTGTAGTTGTTAGACTCCCTTTTTATATGGATAATTGCGTGGGTGTATTTCAGATTTCTTGAATGAGTTGGCATTGAGGAAGAGATTTTGGGGTGTTTGGATCAGTGGTTACCTGGTTGTTCCTTCTTTTCCCCGCGACATGTTGGAATCCTTGATGTTTTCCCATGGCTCAGCTTAGAGGCGATATGTTCGGATTTTCCGCCATTGTTTGACTCGCTCCACTTCAGACCTGTGGGTGTCTGGAGTACGTGAGACGCCGTTGCGGATTCTGGCTCGAGAATGGAGGAACGGCGCAACTAGGCCATGCCGTACAGGTGGTTAATGTTGTTGTGGATTGATCACGGGGAGCGGGTGACGCTTTGAGAGCCGGTGACGAGGATGTTTGATATTTGCCCTTCTGATTTGAGACTCCTTCTGGGCTATGTTAGTTTCGAGGATGAAACTTTCTTTTAGTGGGGGAGGATGTGAAGACCCGGAACTTCGTGGTCATTACAGTGTGATCGACAGCTTGTGGAGGCCTATTTTTGTGGATGGTGTTGATTGCGCGCAAATCGGACCCAAGAAACGGACTCAGTACGAAAAATGGATCAAGATTGCCTAATGTGGAATTTTGCCAAAAATTAGAAATTGAATCTTGAAAAGCGGACTTCGTATTTGGATTCAGTGCGAACAAAACGATGAAAATCGGCTATTTACATGTATTTTTCTGAGTCCGGATGAGCGAAAACGGGCAACCGGAAGTTCGAGGGGTTTTTTGGGGCGCAGGGGAAGGTCGTGGACCGGGGTGCCACGTGTCGGCACCCCATTGGGCCAGAGTTGGAGTCGTGGTCCAGCGGGCATTGCGGGAGGACGCGTGGCGGGCCGTGGTTGGGCCCGCCGCCGCGCGCACGTGGGCGCGGTACGCGGTCCCCGCGCGTGGGGACACGCGGCGCGCGCCCGTTGGTGGCGCCGCGGCCACCCGGATCAAGCCGCGTGGCTTGATCCGGGCGGCTCGTCCCGGGCGATGTGGCGGCCCGGATGGCCGCCACGTGTCCGAACCGCCAGGACGAGCGGGCCGGGCTCGTGCTGTAGCTGTAGGAGAGGGGGATGGGGATTTAAATGTGTGTTTTCTCCTCTTCTTCTTCCTTTCTTCTTCTTCTTCTTCCTCCTTCTTCCTTCTTTGGACTGGGATTTTTTGGAGGACCTTCTACAAAGCATCACCAACATCTCATCTACAGATTCAACACCATGGATGGGCCATTGGAGCTCCATGATCATCATTTTCCCCATGATGGAGCACATTCACCATTGCTGGATTTTCGGAGCTCCACCGTCGCAGTTTAGTGCAAAAATTCCCCTGGCTTCATTTCTTGGAATTTCGAGCTCATTCTTGGTTCTACGTTTTCACAAGAGGTAAGGCTACAATCTTTTTATTCAACTCTCCACCCAGATCTCATGTTTTTACAGAGTTTTAAGGCCATCTTTGGAACCCTTCATTTCAGTCTGGAATCCTGAACAGTCCTCAGTGTTTTGGCCTTTTTGGGCAGTAGGATGGGAATATATGAATGATTTTTGCGGGGAAATTTCCAAGACTCGAAGATCTACAATATTGGTATGTATCATTTTCCCCAGATCTGAGTTTTTATTAGGGTTTATGCATGATCTTTGGAGCACCTTGCTACAGTCAGGTACAGATGGAACTTGGTGGATAGTTCAAAGTGTTTATGGGTTTCCTCCTTCATCCGATCATGAAAATTGGAGTTCTTTAGCTCAATTTGTATCTACTCTCAACAAGGAATCCAATGGTACCTCTCTTACAGGATTTGGATCACGTTTAATTAGGTAACTTTAATGATCTTTTTAAGTGTTGTTATAAGGTTTACTGCAGTCCCTGTTTTAGTCTTGATTTAAGCAATGCACCTTGGAATGCAGATAACTTTGTGGATACAAGGTCTTTTTCAGAAATTCAAGTTGGAACTTCTTCTTAACTTCAAGTTGAGCAAATTCCCTTTTGTAATCTGTGGATAAATCCCTTTGGAAAAGTCCCTAATTAAGCTTGGAAATGCTAGCAAGTTTATGTTAGCAGTTTTTGGACAGCATTGTGATTTTGCATCATTTGAATGTTAAGGGAAATTGATGGTGGATTTTTGAGGACTTGAAGATGGTTGTATGAAAGAGGACATCTTTGTTTTACTGCTAGGAACTTCATCTTGAGGTATTTGGGGCTGCACCTACACTTTCTTAAATTTATTTTCAATTGCTGAAATTCTGGAATTTGAGTGCGCAGTGTGCATTGTTTCAGTGATTGCGCCCAATCCGTGAGGCGGATTTGGATGATTTTTGCGGCATCGGACTCTTGGGAGGATAAGGATTACTCACGCCAAATTTCAGCTAAAGCGGGCTGAGGATCGTCAAGTTTCAGGTGGGTGGTTGTGCTTTGCCGAAAACGACGATTTACCCACTCGGGCTATTGGTTTCCCTCATGGCATAGTTGATTGTGTTTCTCTTCTCCTTGGTATAATATGCTTGGACATCCATGTTTAGATTAAGTTATTTGATCCTTAGCTTATGCATGAGTAAATGATTAGT
The DNA here is from genome assembly GCA_029204045.2 of Tillandsia leiboldiana. Taxonomy (NCBI): domain Eukaryota; kingdom Viridiplantae; phylum Streptophyta; class Magnoliopsida; order Poales; family Bromeliaceae; genus Tillandsia; species Tillandsia leiboldiana. The sequence continues at coordinate 43,800,054 of CM055061.1, read as the reverse complement.
TGGTTGAAATTATATTATCTCGTATGAAGTTGATATTAAGTGATCATCCTTAAACCTATTCTATGTGAGGGTAATTAGGAAACTAATCTTCAACCTACACCTTGATGAATGGTTAAAATAATTATGTGAGAATGATGGTGATAGCTATATGTGAATGGTTGATTGATTTATGTGAGGACTTGATGGGGTTATGTGAGAAGTGCTTGGTTGCTTATGTGAGAAGGACTTGGTTGATTTATTTGAGAATGGCTTATATGAGAGTAGTTGGTTTTGATGATCCTTAACCTACAATGTGTGATGTTGGGCATAGATGTTGATTCATAACCTATCTATGTGAGAATAATGAGTTGATTGATCTTTGATCTAGTTTATGTGAAAATGGGTGTGATGTTGGTTATTGATCTAGTTGATGTGAGAATGACCTATGCTTTTGATTCCTAGTTCATTCATGAAAAGATGGTAATCATTGTGAGTTGAGGCCTATTCCTTATGAGACTAAGCTTTGTTCATGACTCCTAATTCCTCCAAATGAGATTGGATGTTGTTGGTAGATCCTATGTTCATCGTATGTGAGATCAATGAAAGTTATTGAACCTTAGTCTATTCATTGGTGATACTTGATTGAATGTCCATGTTTAAGTGATGTTAAATGATCTTTAGCATATCCATGTGAGAATGTGAGATTTGATAAGTGTTGTACTCCTTTAGGTGATGTCAATGATTAATGATGTTCTTTAACCTATGTTCTGTGTGAGTTATTCCTTATGAGAGTATATACTATTCATGATCTAATCTGTGTAAGAACACCGTTAAATGCTTTTCTTTCATTCTACATGAGGACACTTGCATGCTTGTATGGACATCTAGATAGGCCACCTTTTTCTGCTACACTTTCATATTGGAATCTGACTTAGGAGAAACCATGTTAGCTGTTCTCCTTTTTATTCAAATGCATGTTGCACGAGTTAGAGCAGGGGTTCGGGATAGTGTAGTTGAGGCCATTGAGTCTGGGACATGTTAGACTCGATTATGGATTGTGGGGCATTGTGGTAACCGCGGACATTAGACGGTTAGCGAGATGTTGTTTACTTTATCAGATTTTGGACTTGTGGGGTGTTGCGGTGATCGCGGACATTGGGCGGTTGACCGGATGTTTACTTATGCATCAGATTGGGTATCAGATTTCTCTAGTGGATGGAGTTTCCCACTTATTGAGTATTATTGCACCAGATTGGGGATTGGGGTTTCATTAGTGGATGGATTTTTCCACTTTGATCATAGTCATGATCAAGTCCTGCTATACAGAGATACTTGTTACTGAGATACTTTACTCGTGTGGGTCGCTCCCCTCGAGTGCCACTCCGGAGGTAGGCTTTTTGGACCCAGCCTTGTGTGCCGGTCTGATACTTATTTTGGGATGCGAGCCGTGCGGGCCGATCCCGCGGTTTCGAGCCTTGTGTGCAGATTCCGCTGAGCAGGCAATGCCAGTTTTACTGGTGGCACATGATTGGGTTATTTGGATAGATACTATTTTCTGATGCATTCATACAGTCATTTCGTTTGATACTGCATTTAGAGGCATACTAGTGGTAGCTTCCTCTTATCATTATTTCTATTTATAGCTTACCACCTCTCTTACTCCTTCTTTTGCCTCTGGTAGACTTAGTGGGTACGTCGGGGTTTGAGGCTTTACCCACAGGGGGAGGCTACTGGTTTTACTAGTGGTTCTCACCCCCATTGTTGTTTTCCTCTTTCCTCCCTTTGTTTTGCAGTGTCTGCTGCGGGAGTTGCTGATCTTTCAGTTGACGGTTCGAGGCGAGGGAGTCGCGGGATAGATCCCTACCAGTGTTGATTTCTATAGTGGGATAGATGTACCAACCCGGATTGTGGGTTTCACTGTACACAGTTGTATTTTATTATTTTATTTTATCTCCTATTTTGGATTTATAGATGTTGTATAGGTGGCTTTTACTTGTATTACAGTTTTTGGTGGATCGGATTATTGTATCATTATTTTTGGGAGATGGATATTGTACTTTTATTTTTCAGTTGTACAGTGATTCAGGTTTTTATTACAGCAGTTTTTCTTCAGCTCTGATATCTGTTTAGTGGTTAGAGGGTACTATTGCAGGTTGGACGCTTCGCCTATGCGGGGTTTCGCATAGGTGGCGGATCTGTTGGCGAGCCCGGGTCGCAGTTTCGATCCCGGGGCGTGACAGCACATGTATTAATTACATCTTGAAGTCTGGTGTAATAATCTGTAAACAGTTCATGCTCTTCCATATGAATAGAGTCAAATTGACTTGTAAGCATCTGGAGCTTTTGAATTTTTACAAGATTAGTACCCTCATGTGTAATTTTGAGAATATCCCAAATTTCCATCGCGGTTTCACACGCGGAAATTCTTGTGAACTCAGTCGAGGAAAGAGAGTTAAATAGAGCGTTCATACCTTTCCCATTGTAAGAAGATCTTTCGAATTCCTCTTTGGACCATCTAGAGCGAGGTTTTGGGGTAGTAGAATTTCCTACTTCCTCAACAGGATGCACCAAACCGTATTCCACGGATTGCCATACCCGCTCATCAATTGCGATGAGAAAAGCTCTCATCCGCACTTTCCAATAAGCATAATTAGTCCCATCAAAAAGAGGAGGTCTATAAATATTACCACTTTAACCCATCATGATAGAAAAGCCTAAAACCCGCTCTGATACCAATTGTAGGTTTTTATATATCCCGAAGGATCTAAATAGGTACTATCAAACAACTAGAGGGGGGGTGAATAGGTGTAATACTTAAAAACTCAATCTCAGTGCAAAATAAAAACCAATGCGGAAAATAAAAACAGCACACCGAGATTTACGTGGAAACTCCAATCCAGGAGAAAAACCACGGGACCAACACGCAATAACAATCCACTAAGAATAGAAGAATAACAAGGTGATTACCGACTCCACGGACTCAACCCCTCCTTCAGCTTCTTCGGACCTTGCGCTGACCGGTTGGATGTCCACGCAATAACAATCCACTAAGAAAAGAAGAATAACAAGGTGATTACCGTCTCCACGGATTTAACCCCTCCTTCAACTTCTTCGGACCTCGCGCACCACCGTTTGCACGTCCACTGCACACGTTCGAATCCACGAACGCCACTCGAATCCACGAGCACACGTTTCGAATCCACGAAACGCCTTTAGCACACCGAATCCACGATGCCACGTCGAATCCACGATGCAAACTCAGTCGATAAGAATATTGACTTCGATGGTGATCCTTTGCTTAGATTCTCAATGAGGAACCGTAGAAGAAATCTCTAAGCAAAGATTAGATCAATTCGACAAAAGATATGTTCTTGAAAGAACCATCGAATTGACCTAAAAGAGGCTATAAAGAAGATCGATAAAAACCTAGCCTCTAGGGTTGCTCTCAAGAGATTTATAAATTGATCGGCCGTAGCTCCAACGTTTTTGAGAAACCCTAAATGTCTATTTATAGTTTAGAAACCTTTGGAAAGAGATAAGAATCAAAAACATACCTTATCTGGAAATTTTCAGGACGGCGATCCGGATCGGATTTACTGCGATCCGGATCGTCGTAACGAGATTGACGATTCCAGAAAACCAAGGGTTCAGGATCCGGATTGCAAGGTCCGATCCGGATCGTTCATGCAATTCAGCAAAGTCCCATGTTCGGGATCCGGATCGGAATGGCCTAGGATCCGGATTGAAATTGCCAATGAACAAGTACCCTTCGGGATCCGGATTGCAAGGTCTGATCCGGATCCTGAACATGTCCCATGTCCAGTTTTTGATTTTTATGCAATTAAAAGTTCATCCAAGTGTTTCTACACTATAAGAAAGTATTCGGATCACCACACTTATTTAGTTAAACATACCTGATCCTCTTGAATACTTTCTTCTTGAGATTGATGTAACTGATCCACAATTCTTCAACTTCAATCTTCAAGACTCAAGACACTGAGTGTCAACTTGAGCTCTTGTTGAATCTTCTCTAAGTCTTTGATTGCTGATTGACAATTTGATCCCTTTAAGACTCCGACTCAACTCACTGACTTGACTCACGAAATATGCCAACACCAGAATGCCGTAACAGATTGGGAAATATTTTGTAAAGAATCAAAACAAGCGGTGGATGACGAAGATAGGTTCTATCTAGAGGAAAATAAGCTGATGATGTCTTCCTCAACAACAAAACATCCCACAAGGAGCAAGAATTCGAGAAGCAGAGGAATTCAGATCAATGAACCACTCGCCAGAGAACGCTCTCTGCCTAGAGAATCTCCAAATAAACCTTCAGCATCCGCACAATCTCCTTCTACCTCCAAGAGAATAACCTCAAAAGCTGATATACTGTCTATGCAACGAGCACAAAGGAGAATGTCTGAAGCACAAGAAAGAATGTCGGCTGACATTCACAAGATGAAAAAGAACTGCTCCAAATTATCAAAAATGCTTAAAGGGATTCTACACAAACTGGACTGCAGTAGCTCAGAAGGATCAGAGTCTGACAATTGAACCTCCTTCTAACATATCGTTTTGTTGTGCAGGCTTAGTTTTCAGTTTTATAGGTCTCTGATTTTTCGTGCTTTAGTACTTTTCACCTCTTCGTTTTGTAGTTGTTTGGCTTATTTTGTGACAAAAAGGGGGAGAGAGAAGAGAACTACTTGAACAATGCTTGTGTGAGAACTATGAACTATGAAGGTAAGTATAACTTCAACTTTTGGTTTTATATTTTGATTGATGCATGCCTCGGCTAACTATTCGACTGACTATTTGGGCATGTAATATTTCTAACAAGTTGTTTGTTAACTAACATACATATGACATTTGGTTTTTAATGCTTAGAAGATATGTCTAATTTTGACTGTGATCTTGTTACATATCTGAATTTGTAAATATCATGGTGAGTATAAACTCTATCTCTGTGTTTGGTTTTTGAATGTTAAGAATTCTTGAGGTATCTAACGATCTCTTTTGTCAAGAATGCTTTCTTTTGCAGAGATTACAGATGTCTAAGTCTAGAGTCTGTTCTAGGAGTTTATCTCATGTATTTAATTTCTTTTGGATCTCCAATGTAAATTTTTGTTGCATGGTGATATCAAGAAAAATATCTTTTTGAATTATCTTGAGTGGATTTTTGTTTTGTCACGAAACCGCCAAAGGGGGAGATTGTTACGGAATTTGTGTTGGCGTATTTCGTAAAATTGTTTAAGTCTTGAAGATTGAAGATGAAGAAGTTTGGATCATGTACCTCAATCTCAAGAAAGAAGAATTCAAAAGAATCAAGTATGTTTAACTAAATATTTTTGGTGATCCGAATACTTCTTATAGTGTAGAAACACTTGGTTGAATGTTTGATTGCATAAAAATCAAAAACTGGACATACTACATGTTCAGAGTCTGGATCGGGCATCACAGTCCGGACCCCGAACGTAGATTAGTTCATGCGCAATTCCAGTCCGGACCTTGGAACTTCAGTCCGGACCCCGAATGTGGAATTTGCAGGAATTGAATGAACAGTCCGGACCGTGGAATTACAGTCCGGACCCCGAATGTCCTCTTTTCTGGAAATTGTCTGTTTAAGCCACGGCAGTCCGGACCGCCAATTCCAGTCCGGACCGTCGTCCTGTAAAATTCCAGAAATGGTTAGTTTTTGATCCTTATCTTCTTCCAAGGGTTTCTAACCTATAAATAGCCTCTATGATTCAATTTCTAGGGCATCCGCATATAATAAAAAGACGGCCGAAATTGAAAAATCCACATATAGAGAAGAAAGGAAATCAATAGATTTAATTCTATGTTTCTTCATCTATATTGATTAATTTGATTCTAGGTTTTCCAAACTCAGATTTTGAGTAGAATCAAATTAATGAATACTTAGATGGTATTTCCGATCTATTTCTAATCTAAGTATTCGGCGGATCATCACCACCCAAAAAACAACGATTTTCCCAAAATCGGCGCGTGGACTCGCGTGGCCTTGTGGATTCAAGGTGCAACCGCTTTCGTGGAATCGAAGCGAGGTACGTTCGTGGATTCGAGACGTGCTATTGGGTGAAGACCGTGGATTCGGTCGGACGTCGTGGACTCGACGTTGGACGCCGTGGATTTGGCGTTGGACGCAGATCGTGGATTCGAGAAGCGTTGCGGAGCGAGCGGAGAAGATCTACTAGGAGCGTATGAAAAAGGTTGAGTCGTCTGTGAGGACGGTATATCACCTTGTACGTGTGTTAATTCTAGTGGATTTCGCCGTGTTATCGGTCCCGTGGTTTTTTACTCCGGTTTGGAGTTTTTCCACGTAAAAATCGTGCGTGTTATTCTTTCATTTCCGCATTGGGTTTTATTGCGCAACGATTTTTGAGTGTTTATGGTTTACACCTATTCACCCCCCCTCTAGGTGTTTTTTCCCCTATTTAGATCCAATTAATACATAACCCAACAAGTGGTATCAGAGCGGGAATAGCGTTGTAAACAATGGTTGAAGGTGGAAACATCAACAGACCCCCATTCTTCGATGGAACAAATTATGCCTACTGGAAAGTACGAATGAAAGCCTTTTTAATTTCCATCGATGAACGGGTGTGGCAATCAATTGAATTAGGACGGTCTAATCCAACTGAAATTATTGCTGATGTTCGCACCATCAAACCTAGGTCGAAATGGACCAAGGAAGAGATAGACTTATCTTCTTACAATGGCAAAGGTGTTAACGCTTTATTTAATGCTTTGCCACAAACTGAGTTCTCTCGCGTCTCGGCATGTGAGACTGCGAAAGAAATCTGGGATGTTCTTCAAGTTACACATGAGGGAACTAACCTTGTGAAGATTCAAAAACTGCAAATGCATACGAGCAAGTTTGACTCCATTTTCATGGCAGAAAGTGAATCATTCACAGACTACTATACACGATTGCAAGACATCGTGAATTCATGTGCTAACTTGGGAGAGAAAATTCTAGAATTTAAAATTGTAAGAAAGATTCTAAGAAATCTTCCTGAAAGATTTCGTTCCAAGGTTACGGCCATTGAAACTATTAAACACCTGGACGAAATCCGTGTAGAAGAATTAGTTGGTTCATTACAAACATATGAAATAACATTTCCTACTAACTATTCTTCGGGAAAGGCATCCTCTTCTAAGTCTTCAGGTTTTGCGTTGAAAACAACAAAAGAAGAAGACGCGGATTCATCCTCCTCAGACGACGACGAGAACCTATCTATGGAGGACTTTGAGAAGCAGCTTGCTCTCTTGACAAGAAATTTTCGCCGAAACTTTCGAAGGGGTAATTCAAGTAAAACTCCATCCTTCGGAAAGTGGAAGAAAGGCAAAGGTTTTTCGAGCCAAAAGTCAAGAAAGCAAGAAAGTTTTTCAAAGGATAAGAAAAACTCAGAGGGACAAGTCCAATGCTTCAAGTGCCGAGGGTACGACCATATCTCAACGGAGTGTCCAAATAAGAATCCGGCGAAGAAGAAGGCGATGCAAGCCGTCACCTAGGATGACAACTCAACGTCAAATGAGTCATCCTCCAGTGATGAAGAAAACAACGCAACGGCATTCCACGCGTCCACATCTTCACCCTTCATGTGCTTAATGGGAAGTACATCCGATTCTTTGTCCAACTCCTCCCATGCTGAAAAGAATGCCATGGACGACGAATCGAATAATTCTGAAGGTGAAGATTTTTCTCTTGCCTACCATAAGCTTTTGAGGGATTCAAAGAAACTGGCAAAGCAAAACAAGAGTTTGAGAGGGAGATTGCAGGATCTCGAAGAAGAAGCAAAATGGGCAACTTCTCTCTCAAACGCTCTTGAAGCGGAAAGGGATAATCTGATTAAAGTAAATGTTTCCCTTCAAGAGTCCAATGAGCATTTCGAGAAGAAGTATATAGATACGGTGGATAAAGTGAATTACTTCTTGAAGCTCTACGGCGAGGTTCGACAGGAAAAAATGGAAATGACGAAGACCATTTTCCAACTCAAGGATGATTTAAAGCAGTTTTCTTCTGGAGGAGTAAGTTGGATAAGATGCTTGGTCTTGGTCAAACAAATCGGTTCGGCCTCGGATACACTCGAACTGGAGACAGTCCTAGTTCGAGTGGGACAGTCTTTGTGCCCCAGTCGGTATCTCCTCCTCCGACACCGGAATTTACGACAAACAACGACAACAAGCCTACTTCACCCTCTTCGGGATCGTCAAGCACTAAGGTATGTTTTCGTTGTAGTTTTGTAGGGCACATAAGGAGAAATTGCAAGGTCGGAGCGAAACGTTCATCTCAAGCGCCTCTTGCAACAACTACCATAAAGGTGATTCCCCGGAAATCAAAGCAAAACTTTTCAAAGGAAAAGAGCCTTGGTAGTTCACCTCGCAAGAAGATGTCAAGCAATCAATCAATTAAGACACTTTCACCAAAGAGAATAACGTCACATTCTTTACCGACGCAATCCAAAAAGGTTTGGGTGCGCAAAGGTGAAATCTTCCCTTGTCTTGTCATTCATACTTCTTTGCATGCTTATGACAATTCGTCTTGGTATCTGGATAGCGGGTGTTCCCGTCACATGACCGGTGACAAAAACTATTTTCAAACACTTGAGAAAATCTCCGGAGGACTTGTAGTTTTCGGAGACGGTCGTTCTTCTAAAATTATTGGAAAAGGAACTATCGCTATTCCAGATGGCCCGGTTTTGAATAATGTGCTTTTTGTTGAAGGCCTTAAGACTAACCTCATAAGTATTAGTCAACTTTGCGACAATGGATTTTCAGTTAATTTTTTATCTGTCGAATGTATTGTAACTGATACGGACCATGTTTTCTTTTTAAAAGGGGTTAGATCTGAAAATAACTGTTATGTTATTCCAAATAAAATTTCTGAAAACTGTAACTTAGCCTCTTTGAATAATGAATCACTTTGGCATGAAAGGCTAGGTCACATAAATTTTAAGGAACTTGCTAGAATTTCAAACAAAGACGTGGTCAAGGGGGTTCCAAAACTTTCACTTAAAGAAAATATTGTGTGTGGAGGTTGTTTAAAGGGAAAACAATCAAGGACTGCACATAAGAACTTGAACCACATTGGCACCAACCGGCCTTTAGAATTATTGCACATGGATTTAATGGGGCCAACTCGTCAACCATCTTTGGGAGGTAAATGGTACATTTTTCTATTGGTTGATAATTTCTCTAGATACTCATGGGTAGCATTTTTAAAAGAGAAATCTGATACGTTTGATTCTTTTTTCGAGATTTGCCATCGTATTATGATTGAAAAGAATGAAAAGATCATTCGTGTTAGAAGTGATAAAGGTGGAGAATTCATAAATTCTAAGTTCATTGATTTTTGCACTTCCAACGGCATTAAGCATGAATTCTCAGCACCCTATACACCTCAACAGAATGGTGTAGTCGAGCGCAAAAACAGGGTTGTACAAGAGATGGCACGTGTTATGCTTCATAGCCGGAACTTACCGTTGTACTTTTGGGCTGAAGCAGTGAACACTGCAGTCTATGTAATTAATCGAGTGTATTTGCGCCCGGGAACATTAAATACACCATATGAGCTGTAGTTTTGTAGAAAACCAAATATTAAATATTTTCGTATCTTTGGGAGTCGTTGTTTTGTTTTGCGAGATCGCGAAAATCTTGGTAAATTCGACTCTCGAAGTGACGAAGGGATTTTCATGGGTTATTCTACAAACAGTAGAGCATATCGGGTATTTAACTTGGAATCTAAAACAATGGTAGAATCTATAAATGTTAAAGTAGATGAAGCTTTTCACTTTGCATCTGATAAATCTACCCCTGATATCTCTCTTGATGATGATACTCCTGCAAATGCATCTTCTCATAACAATTCTTCCGATAATAATGATGCATCTAATGGTTCTTCAAGCTTATCTGATGTGCAGGAATCATCTTATGTACCTCCGAGTACTCCATTACCTCAAACGTTACGCATCTCCAAGGATCATCCTGAATCTAACATTGTTGGAGACCCACAAGAAGGAGTCAGGACTCGAAGACAGTTGGTTTGTGGATTCGCTTGTTACGTTTCCATGATAGAACCAAAGAACGTCGATGAAGCTCTTCAGGATGACTATTGGATTGAATCAATGCAGGAAGAGTTCCATCAGATTGAACGAAACAAAGTCTGGGAATTAACAAAGCCTCCGAAGCAACACAATGTGATTGGTACTAAATGGATTTTCAAGAATAAGAAAATTGAGGATGGTACCATCATCAGGAACAAAGCACGTTTAGTTGCTCAAGGCTACTCTCAAATAGAAGGTATAGACTTTGATGAAACGTTCGCCCCAGTTGCTCGACTCGAGTCAATTCGTATCTTATTTGCAATTGCTTGTCATTTTAAAATAAAACTCTTTCAAATGGACGTTAAGAGCGCGTTTTTAAATGGGTATTTAAACGAGGAAGTTTATGTGGCTCAACCGAAAGGTTTTGTAGACCTTAAACTACCTAACCATGTTTTTCGTTTGAAAAAGTCTCTTTACGGTCTAAAACAAGCACCGCGAGCGTGGTACGAAAGGTTGACAAAGCACCTTTTGGAGAAGGGCTATACTCGAGTGGGAGCAGATCGGACTCTCTTTGTGAAGCATTATCAAGATAATTTTATTGTAGCACAAATCTATGTCGATGACATTGTATTTGGTGCAACTAGAGACAATGATGCTTCTAAATTCACTGAAACCATGGAAAGCGAATTTGAGATGTCCATGATGGGCGAACTGACATACTTTCTTGGATTGCAAGTAAAACAAAATGAAGAAGGCATTCATCTATGTCAATCCAAGTATGCAATGGAGTTGGTAAAAAAGTTCGGTTTAGAAAATTCTAAAGATTTTCTGACTCCAATGGGAACTAGCAATAAGGGATTAGGAAGTGAATCTCTTAGTGAAAATGTAGACGAGAAACTTTATCGCAGCATGATTGGAAGTCTACTTTACCTCACGGCTAGTCGCCCGGATATATCCTTTAGTGTTGGGTTCTGCGCGAGATATCAATCAGCACCAAAGGAGGTTCACTTGAAAGCAGTGAAACGGATCATCCGGTACATCAAAGGAACCGTAAATTTCAGAATTTGGTATCCTATGGGAACAAGTCTAGATATTGTAGGATATTGAGATGCCGATTGGGCAGGATCTGTGGATGATCGGAAAAGTACGAGTGGTGCATGTTTTTATCTTGGCCATTGCCTTATTGCATGGCACAGTAAAAAGAAAAACTGCATTTCACTCTCGACTGCCGAAGCGGAATATATTTCAGCGGGTAGTTGTTCAACCCAACTCATTTGGATGAAAAGTGTGTTGAGCGACTTCCGAATTTCAGCAACTTCAGTAACAATTCTTTGTGACAACACCAGTGCTATAAACATTTCAGAAAACCCTGTGTTGCACTCAAGAACAAAACACATTGAACTTAGATATCATTTTCTTAGAGAGCTAGTTGAATCAAGTACTCTTCAACTTTCCTATATTTCAACTAAAGATCAATTAGCCGATATTTTAACAAAACCTTTGGATCAAAAACGTTTTATTCATTTGCGTAAGGCAATTGGAATGCTTTCCTTGAAATAATTTCTTTTTGTAACCAATCCTTAGGTTAGGTTTTGTTTTTGTGTTTTTGTTCTTTACCTATGGTTGTACATAGAACATTAATTGAGCATTAGTTATATTGATTTTAACTGCATCCTTTTATATGTTTAGAAATTTATTATGCTTCAGATATCATAATATTTCAGTTGATGCAATGATCATTTATGTCAATTAAGTCTTTTTTTAAAGTGATCAAAGTCAATTTCTCTCTCAATGATATCTTGGTATAGTTTTTATCTTATTTGACTATTTAGTCGAGTATGAAATCGAGATCAATCTTTTGTTGAGTTCTTTATATCTTAAATAATTGATAGCAAATTGAGGGGGAGTCAAAGAAAAAGTGTTATGCTCAAAAGATGTGGAAAGAGTTACATCCCAATGAGGAGTGTGAAAACTACCACCACATGGAGGAAAGAGCTACCACCTCGGTCGTCCGAGTACTGTGTGCAGCTACCACATGTATACCAAGCATGGTTTTTCAAATTTGATTAAATAAAATGCATGTTGAAATACTTGACTCTTTCAAATTTCAAGGTTGGTATAAGGTGGGATTTTGAATGAAAGATGCTCAAAGAGCCACTCTCTTCAACAAATTGACTAGATTCATTATCTAATATATTTGGGATTTCAAACATCTATTGATCTTGGTATTTCATTTTATTTACCAAATTGATGATTTGTTAAAGGCATTACGCATAAGATCATGTTAGATGTGATTGAAGTTGTTCAACTTTAAGGGATTTAATTTTTATAAATTTTCGTTTCATTATTTAGATATTTTTGATAGATTTTGCATAATCTATTTCTTGTTGTATGAAATGATGATTTTGATTTAAAGTTGATACACAAAAGTGCTTACAATCTTTTTCTGGATTTTCTGGAATTTTTCTGAAGAAAAAGTTTGGAGCCGGTCCGGACTGGACAAGCCGATCCGGACCCCGAACGCAGGTAATTCCTGCGGGCAGTCAATCCGGACTGGATTCTTCAGACAGTCCGGACTGCGGCTAGGGTTTTATATAGAACAAAAGGGTTTTGAATTTTCTTACTCCAATCTTTTGTTTCTAAGCCTCCAGACCTTCTCTCTCTAGAAATCAAAGATTTTGGAGGCTTCCCAACTCATCTTCTTCAAATCCAAGTGAGTTCTTTTGATCAAAACTTCGTTTTTTCACAGGTTTTCATGTTTTTGCTCAAAACGTGGGAGAAAATTTGCATCTTTTTCGTTTGTGATTGGTTTTTGATCAAACTTCTTTTGAAATAAGAACTCTGGGTAGATTAGTTCTGATTATATGCTAGGTTTTCTCTTGAAAAACGAATTTTTGGGCTTTGATTTCAAAGATTTCGGTTGTAGGGCATATTTTGAGAATTTTTGAAAATCATGGGATTGATCTATTTTTAAAATTCTTTTTGCAAAACTAATTTGATTCTTAGTCTCTCTACATGATAATGATTGTTTAGGTATAATTTTGGAAATTTTTGAAAATAAACAATTTTTCTCGTGTTCTCGAGTTGTTGCTCACAGGCTTTTCTATTATCTGAGCACGAGTAGCAAAATAGTTTTCGCTTGGATTATTGCGCTCATTGTAGCATTAGTAGGAACTCGAGCATCTGTCAAAAAGGAACAAGCTGAAGCAAGTCAGGAGAAGATAAACACTGTTCCTCAAGCTGAGTCAGAATCAGAGGATGAAGAGGATTGGGAAATATTTTGTAAAGAATCAAAACAAGCGGTGGATGACGAAGATAGGTTCTATCTAGAGGAAAATAAGCTGATGACGTCTTCCTCAACAACCAAACATCCGACAAGGAGCAAGAATTCGAGAAGCAGAGGAATTCAGATCAATGAACCACTCGCCAGAGAACGCTCTCTGCCTAGAGAATCTCCAAATAAACCTTCAGCATTCGCACAATCTCCTTCTACCTCCAAGAGAATAACCTCAAAAGCTGATATACTGTCTATGCAACGAGCACAAAGGAGAATGTCTGAAGCACAAGAAAGAATGTCGGCTGACATTCACAAGATGAAAAAGAACTGCTCCAAATTATCAAAAATGCTTAAAGGGATTCTACACAAACTGGACTGCAGTAGCTCAGAAGGATCAGAGTCAGACAATTGAACCTCCTTCTAACATATCGTTTTGTTGTGCAGGCTTAGTTTTGAGTTTTTTAGGTCTCTGATTTTTCGTGCTTTAGTACTTTTCACCTCTTCGTTTAGTAGTTGTTTGGCTTATTTTGTGACAAAAAGGGGGAGAGAGAAGAGAACTACTTGAACAATGCTTGTGTGAGAACTATGAACTATGAAGGTAAGTATAACTTCAACTTTTGGTTTTATATTTTGATTGATGCATGCCTCAGCTAACTATTCGACTAACTATTTGGGCATGTAATATTTCTAACAAGTTGTTTGTTAACTAAGATACATATGACATTTGGTTTTTAATGCTTAGAAGATATGTCTAATTTTGACTGTGATCTTGTTACATATCTGAATTTGTAAATGTCATGGTGAGTATAAACTCTATCTCTGTGTTTGGTTTTTGAATGTTAAGAATTTTTGAGATATCTAACGATCTCTTTTGTCAAGAATGCTTTCTTTTGCAGAGATTACGGATGTCTAAGTCTAGAGTCTGTTCTAGGAGTTTATCTCATGTATTTAATTTTCTTTTGGATCTCTAATGTAAATTTTTGTTGTATGGTGATATCAAGAAAAATATCTTTTTGAATTTTCTTGAGTGGATTTTTGTTTTGTCACGAAACCGCCAAAGGGGGAGATTGTTACGGAATTTGTGTTGGCGTATTTCGTAAAATTGTTTAAGTCTTGAAGATTGAAGATGAAGAAGTTTGGATCATGTACCTCAATCTCAAGAAAGAAGAATTCAAAATGATCAGGTATGTTTAACTAAATATTTTTGGTGATCCGAATACTTCTTATAGTGTAGAAACACTTGGTTGAATGTTTGATTGCATAAAAATCAAAAACTGGACATACTACATGTTCAGAGTCCGGATCGGGCATCACAGTCCGGACCCCGAACGTAGATTAGTTCATGCGCAATTCCAGTCCGGACCTTGGAACTTCAGTCCGGACCCCGAACGTGGAATTTGCAGGAATTGCATGGACAGTCCGGACCGTGGAATTACAGTCCGGACCCCGAATGTCCTCTTTTCTGGAAATTGTCTGTTTAAGCCACGACAGTCCGGACCGCCAATTCCAGTCCGGACCGTCGTCCTGTAAAATTCCAGAAATGGTTAGGTTTTTATCCTTATTTTCTTCCAAGGGTTTCTAACCTATAAATAGCCTCTATGATTCAATTTCTAGGGCATCCGCATATAATAAAAAGACAGCCGAAATTGAAAAATCCACATATAGAGAAGAAAGAAAATCAATAGATTTAATTCTATGTTTCTTCATCTATATTGATTAATTTGATTCTAGGTTTTCCAAACTCAGATTTTGAGTAGAATCAAATTAATGAATACTTAGATGATATTTTCGATCAATTTCTAATCTAAGTATTCGGCGGATCATCACCACCCAAAAAACAACGATTTTCCCAAAATCGGCGCGTGGACTCGCGTGGCCTTGTGGATTCAAGGTGCAACCGCTTTCGTGGAGTCGAAGCGAGGTACGTTCGTGGATTCGAGACGTGCTATTGGGTGAAGACCGTGGATTCGGTCGGACGTCGTGGACTCGACGTTGGACGCCGTGGATTTGGCGTTGGACGCAGATCGTGGATTCGAGAAGCGTTGCGGAGCGATCGGAGAAGATCTACTAGGAGCGTATGAAAAAGGTTGAGTCGTCTGTGAGTACGGTATATCACCATGTACGTGTGTTAATTCTAGTGGATTTCGCAGTGTTATCGGTCCCGTGGTTTTTTACTCCGGTTTGGAGTTTTTCCACGTAAAAATCGTGCGTGTTATTCTTTCATTTCTGCATTGGGTTTTATTGCGCAACGATTTTTGAGTGTTTATGGTTTACACCTTTTCACCCCCCCTCTAGGTGTTTTTTCCACTATTTAGATCCAATTAATACATAACCCAACATGTCTACCGGCCGTTGTTGTGAGGACCCGAATCCCCACTTAAGAGATTACTGTCGGATTGTGGCCTTCGGGAGTGCTTGTGCGCGTGTCGGGCCCAAGAAATGGATTTGTGGTGCAATTTGGGATTTAGTTTGCATCACTGGAGGCCCGCGTGGTGTGTCGGTGGTGTTTGCGCGCAATTTGGACACAAGTGTTGGACATTGGGCTTAAAAAGGTGATCCCATGGGATTGGAGGACCCGTCGAGTGTTTAGAGGTGATTTCGCGCGACGGAGATGTCAAATTTGGGCTCCGGGCGATGTTTGGATAGGAGATTTCCTCTCCGGTTGCCTTCGGGAATTTTTAGAGTTGGAATTTGGCAAATCGGACTTCAGAATTGGACCCGTCGCGGAGAATCGGATCAAGTGGGCTATCCGGGGGCATTCGGCAAATTTTCGGATGAGAATTTGGAGAAATGGACATCGTTTTTGGATTCAGCGCGCGAAATCGTTGAGAATGGGCTATTTACTTGTTTTTTTTTGGAGCCCGGTTGAGGTGCACGTTTTTCGAGGCGTAGCGAGACGGCACGGATCCCGAGGTCGGCTCGGATCCCGAGGGCTTGCGCGAAGGGCGGCGGCGCGCGGTTCGAGGCACGCAGCAGGGTCGCGCTTCCGGCGCGGAAAGCGCGGGGGCCGCCACGTGGCGGGCCCCCACTCGCGCCCGCGTGGGCGAGGGTGACGCGCGCCCGTGTGGCACGCGGCATGTCCCGCGCCTGCGCGGCGCTGGGTGTCACGCGCCCGTGTGGCTCTTGACTGCCGCGTGCCGCGTGGCGCGCGGAGACGCGGCCGCGTGGCGGGCGGGGGCGCGCGCTGTGCCTGGTGCGCGCGCCCCTGCGTGTGGACCGCCGGGTGGAGGGCTCCAATTGGCCGGCTTCGTGGACCCGGTGCGTGAGCCCCCTTCTCCTTCTCTTTCTCTTCTTCTTCTTCTTTCTTCTCCACCCGAGCACATTTCTCCTCTCTTCTTCTTCCTTTTCTTCTCCAACCGAGAGCGAGAGAGAGTGAGGGAGGGGAATTCGTGGGGTGCGGGGGTGCGTCGGCGACCTCCTGGAGCGCGCAAGGCGTTCCATATAGCAGTTGGGCGGCGCGTCGCAGTCGAGTTAGGTCCCGCGCGTTATTTTTACGGTGTTTTTGGCACAGTTTTGAGGGCGTTCTTTTGGACTTTGGATTGACCCCTTGTTCTTATCTGTGTTAGGGACCATATTTTTACTGCTCCGTTTTGCGTGCGGACTTCGTTTTGCGCGCGAATTTCGGCACGGTGCACCGTATTGCGTGCGGACTCCGCTTTACGCGCGGGTTTCAGCACCGTGTACCATTTTGCGTGCGGACTCCGGCACCGTGCACCGTTTTGCGTGCGGACTCCTTTTTGCGCGCGGGTTTCGGTACCGTGCACCGTTTTGCGTGCGGACTCCGGCACCGTGCACCGTTTTGCGTGCGGACTCCATTTTCCGCGCGGGTTTCGGCACCGTGCACCGTTTTGCGTGCGGATCGCGTGGAGGCCAATTGCAAGGGTGTACGAGCAATTGGTGGCTTACCGAGGTGGGTTGGTTTTTATCTCCAAGTCTGCGGACTTCTCTCTAATTCTATTATGATAGGATTTTGCATGCTAGTTTAAGTGATTCATTGGAACTTTGACTAGCACCCCCGTCATATGTTGCATGTGTAACCAGACCAATAGAGAACCTCAATCTGGGCTAGGTTCTTTTATGCTTTAGACATCCCACACAGTGCATTTCTTTCTGGACTTAGAGTTCCTCGCCCGGGTATTGGGCCGAGGGGTCAGGACATTGTGGGACATATGTTGCACTTGGGCCTGGGGGCCGAGTGGAGTCTGGTAGTTAGAGCCAGTCGTTTGGTTCTGGCTGGAGCCGTTTGGGTAGACGGTGGTCCCGAGACGTTGTGTTCTGGAGTTGGTTGTCACTACAGTGGTAGTGGTAGTGGTGTACTAGTGACAGCAGGACCTTGAACCCAGAACCTTTTCGGGCGCACACATAATTTTAGTCAGCCAATGTTTTCTTCCAAGCCTCGCAGGGTCGCCTGAGTCTGTTCTTGTTTGATAGGACGAGGGCATTAGCTCTTCGAGGTTTGGACATAAAACTTGTTTGCAAATTGTTTTCCTAAAAAGACTAAAAATCATTAAAAAGATGGATTTTCTCAGATCAAATGGCTTTCTGTAATAAATGTCACTGTTTCTTATAAACTTATCCACCCGAGATGATTCGAGTGGTCTGGGTTCTAAGGGCTGATTTCTTTCTGGGGTCGAAAGTAAGTCGAAAGCAACGGGAGGCTACGCCTATAGCCTGTTCTTGTTTGATTGGGGTCGTAGGTATTAGTCTCCCGGGGTTTTCGGACTCTTCGTGGATCTGGCTGTAGAGCATCTCTAGCCCGTGAGATTTGTAGGTTGAGATGGGTTCCCACTTTAACCGAGAGGGGCCGAATCCCTGAACGGTAAAGGATCGAGAACTTCGATAGGCTGAGCCTAGAGTCTGTTCTTGTTTGATTGGGGTTCTAGGCACCGGCCTAACGGGATTCTCGGACCTTTGCTGCGTTAGTCGGTTCTTCTCGCTTATGAGTGGGGAATCGTTTTTGGGAGCCATTTGGAGTGACGGCGGTCCCAGCTGTGTTGTACCTTCTTTTAGTGAGTTAGTGTTGTGAGATCGAGTCATGGAGTCTTTCTCCGACTGAATTATGCTAGTTGAGCATTGAGTACCGATCTGTTTGATTGAGGATTATAGACTGCTGAGCCCGGCATTCTATGCCAGTTATGAGATACTTGAGATACTTGAGTTCGGTGGGGTCGCTCCCCTCGAGCTACGCCCCGGGTGCGATGATGATACCGAGCCTGACGAGGCTACGATGATGCGACTAGTTGATACACTAGAGTTCGCTTGAGATTGAGATAGTTCATGTGGGACACCCTACGTAAGACCAAGTCCTGTTTGGGCGTAGTGGCAGTAGGTTTGGCGCAGCCTTGACTGGACCCTATGTGGCAGTCACTGAGATTTGGGTTTTGAGAGCACCTTGTGTGCGAGTGGTGTATTGCTTGCTCTTAGATGAGTATTCCTTTGAGCAGGGTACTTGAGGCATCTAGTAGTGAGTGGTTGCATACCATCATCTGTGTTTTTCCTCTTGAGCATAGTAGATAGAGGCATGTTAGCTGTTGATTCTTATCCAGCTTTATTTTCCGATCCCAGTCTTTTTCTGTTATCTTGCCTCTAGTAGACTTAGTGGGCAGACCGTGGGTCTTGGAGACGGTACCCACTGAGAACTACTGTAGGATGTAGTTCTCACACCCTCTGTCGGTGACAGGTTGCTGAGGCTTTTTCTTCCGTTCCTGCCCGAGCTGGCTTGACGGACCGAGGACAGGGAGTCACGAGATAGTTCCCTACCAGCATAGTTCCTTTAGAGTGAGGCAGATGTACCCTTTTTATATTTTGAGAGTTTCTTGTTGAGAGACCTTTGTTGTGAGGTATAGAGTTATATTTTACTTTACAGTTTGAGAGACTGTTGTAGTGAGGATATTCTGTATTGGGAGCTTGTACACTGATGTATTTAATGGAGATATCTCCCTTTTGAGTTTTGTATCAGAGGACTTTTCTTACAATCGTATTTGGGAGATGGATATTGTTTTATTTTCAGTTGTACAGTGTTTGGACTTCAGTTTTTCAGTAGTTTACTTTCAGCTCTGATATCTGTATACAGTAGTTGATTCTTTTTGCAGGTTAGACGCTTCGTCTATACGGGGTTTCCGTATGGGCGGCGGATCTGTTGGCGAGCCTGGGTCGCAGTTTCGACGCCGGGGCGTGACAGATTAGAGTGGTATCAGAGCCTAGGTTGTAGGTCGTGGTGGACTTAGAAACCCTAGGCTTGTGGTTGGACATTAGGATGACTACGTGAGAGTCGTGACTTTTAGCGAGAGTCCTGATTGAGTTTTTACCTCTCCCAAGAGACGGGATGAGCGATTGGCATGTTTATTCTCCTAAGCGATTATGTTGGCTGCAGACAACATAATTCTATGGAATGGATGACATGTCTTAGACTTTCACTGGATTGGGTCGTATGGTTGTTGTGTCCTGATGTTTGTTATTGTGCAGTGGACTACGATACCCCTGAGACGTCGTGTTGTGAAGATGGCACACCCCGCACCTGATGAGTACCCGAGCAGCGGGAGGCAGAGCTATCAGAGTAGAGCGAGACCCAGTAGTTATGGATCCAGATGGCACAGTTGTCGGAGGCTGTCCGATGCCAGGAGGAGGCCATGGAACGTTTGATGCGCCTGTTGGAGCTGAGAGCACAGCCAGTTGCAGTACCGCTTGAGAGTCCTCCAGCACTTTCTTCCTACGCAGTGACATATTCAGTTGTATCAGTGGCACCGATGGAGCGAGCAGCCCCTCCGTGTCGACGAGTTGTGCCGAGGCACCGAGATAGGGTGGATGGCGGATAGTAGATGAGCTTTGGGACATCATCGGGCGATCGAGCCAGTCCCGGCAGTCTGATCCACCCCGATTTGCAGGATTGAGCTTGGAGCAGTGGGAGGCTGAAAACTGGGTAGCAGTAATGAAGAAGCATCAGGTACACTTGGCTACGCACTTTTTGGGAAAGGACGCCGAGATTTGGTGGCGTCGAGTTCATCCTGTTGGACCACCGGGAGCGCAGTTGTTGACTTGGAGCGAGTTTCGTGCTTTCCTGCTCAGGGCCTTCTTTCCTGACAGTGTAAGCAGAAATTGGAACGGGATCTTAGACGCCTGCAGCAGGGGAGTCGACCTCTTCTGGAGTATGTTCGCAAGTTTTGTGATTGTTGAGCGGTATACCCCATGTCGCCCGGGATTAGGCCTAGAAGGTTGAGCTAGTTGAGAGAGGACCGCATCAGGATATTTATCCCTTGGTGCATTCTCGGCGAGCGCCGATGTTAGATGCAGCGATTGAGCAGGCTCGGTGGGTTGACCGAGGATCAGTGATCATGTCAGAGAGAGAGACGAAGCACCTGGCACCAGCTCCGGGGAGAGGCATCCAGTGCCGCCTGAGTTTGGACAGTCGAGTAGATCGAGACCCCCCGGGGGGCGCCACGATCCCAGCCTGAGGGTCGTGAGTCTCAGAGGAGACAGAGACCAGGAGGTTCTCCACAGCCGATGTATCAGCAGCACCAGCGGGATGACTATGTCATTTGTGGTAGGCCGCATTCTGCGTCGCAGTGTGACCACAGGCAGAGGCGATGTTTTTCGTGTGGACAGTCGGGACATTTTCAGGCAGCATGCCCTCGAGCAGTGCTTACGGCAATACCGCTTGCGACGGCATCCCTGCTACCTCTTCGGGATGAAGGAGCTCCTCCGATTTACCTCCAGGCAGACAGGGCCACGACGTCGGGGCAGACCGATCGGCGACCATCTACAGCGAGCGGTTGAGTCTGTACCGCCCGGTTGGAGGGCGCTATGGCAGTGGACCAGATTGTCGCGGGCATGATTTCTTTACAGCAGTTTGAGTTGAGTGTTTTTGACTTTCCTGTCTGGACTGGAGGTAGAGTTGTTACCACGTGCACTAGAGGTACAGGTTCCTGTTGGTGTTGTGCATGTGGAGGAGCCTTGTGGATTGTGTCCAGTACAGTTGAGACTTGGAATTACACTGGCAGGTGTTACAGTTCAGTGGCAGCTCCACGACTCAGATTGAGCACACAAGATGGACCAGTTGATGCGGTATCGTGCAACGGCTGATTGTGGAATGAGATCAGTTACCCTTCCGCGAGTTGGACTAGAGGAGTTCATTTTCACAGATCACCGGGGTATCCTTCCTACAGCTGTGGCTTCGGCGGTTTGCAGCTTGGTGCTACTTTTGGATCGTTGGTGACGATTAGGACTAGAGGTTGTGTCCTTAGGGGTCACGTTTAAATCGTAGCTTTCGTTTTGTAGCCACGGCAGGAACGACTTCAACACTTCTCTTCCTTTTTCTCGCCAGTATGCTGAAATTTTCGAACAGGACGAAAACTTCGAAAGACTGCTCCAGAAATGGAGACGGCGCCCGAACCTATTCTTGTTTGATTGGGGCAAGGGCACTGGTCCTTCCGGAATTTTCGGACTTTTCGTTAATTTCAGCCGTTTGCTAAACTGAGAGTTGTGGTTGACGACTTTCCTGCTGGTGGGGCCTTTACCCTTCTTGTTGGTTGTGTTGGCGTTTTCGTGAGGTTTTCCCAGCCTTTGGACTCCTAGCCATGTGGACTCGCTTCGCGGAGGATGCGTAGCGACTAGGAAGCTAGAGACGCTGTTGATGGATACTTACCTTTGGCTTTGGAACTCCTCTTTTGAGCCGTGTTAGTTTCGGGGATGAAACTTTCTTTTAGTGGGGGAGAGTGTGAGGACCCGAATCCCCACTTAAGAGATTACTGTCGGATTGTGGCCTTCGGGAGTGTTTGTGCGCGTGTCGGGCCCAAGAAATGGATTTGTGGTGCAATTTGGGATTTAGTTTGCATCACTGGAGGCCCGTGTGGTGTGTCGGTGGTGTTTGCGCACAATTTGGACACAAGTGTTGAACATTGGGCTTAAAAAGGAGATCCCGTGGGATTGGAGGACCCGTCGAGTGTTTAGAGGTGATTTCGCGCGACGCAGATGTCAAATTTGGGCTCCGGGCGAAGTTTGGATAGGAGATTACCTCTCCGGTTGCCTTCGGGAATTTTTAGAGTTGGAATTTGGCAAATCGGACTTCAGAATTGGACCCGCCGTGGAGAATCGGATCAAGTGGCCTATCCGGGGGCATTCGGCAAATTTTCGGATGAGAATTTGGAGAAATGGAGATCGTTTTTGGATTCAGCGCGCGAAATCGTTGAGAATGGGCTATTTACTTTTTTTTTTTTGGAGCCCGGTTGAGGTGCACGTTTTTCGAGGCGTAGCGAGACGGCACGGATCCCGAGGTCGGCTCGGATCCCGAGGGCTTGCACGAAGGGCGGCGGCGCGCGGTTCGAGGCGCGCAGCAGGGTCGCGCTTTCGGCGCGGAACGCGCGAGGGCCGCCACGTGGCGGGCCCCCACTCGCGCCCGCGTGGGCGAGGGTGACGCGCGCCCGTGTGGCGCGTGGCATGTCCCGCGCCTGCGCGGCGCTGGGTGTCACGCGCCCGTGTGGCGCCTGACTGCCGCGTGCCGCGTGGCGCGCGGAGACGCGGCCGCGTGGCGGGCGGGGGCGCGCGCTGTGCCTGGTGCGCGCGCCACTGCGTGTGGACCGTCGGGTGGAGGGCTCCAATTGGCCGGCTTCGTGGACCCGGTGCGTGAGCCCCCTTCTCCTTCTCTTTCTCTTCTTCTTCTTCTTTCTTCTCCACCCGAGCAACTTTCTCCTCTCTTCTTCTTCCTTTTCTTCTCCAACCGAGAGCGAGAGAGAGTGAGGGAGGGGAATTCGTCGGGTGCGGCGGTGCGTCGGCGACCTCGTGGAGCGCGCAAGGCGTTCCATATAGCAGTTGGGCGGCGCATCCTAGTCGAGGTAGGTCCCGCGCGTTGTTTTTACGGTGTTTTTGGCACAGTTTTGAGGGCGTTCTTTTGGACTTTGGATTGACCCCTTGTTCTTATCTGTGTTAGGGACCGTATTTTTACTGCTCCGTTTTGCGTACGGACCGCGATGGCGTGCTCCATTTTGCGTGCGGACTCCATTTTGCGCATGGATTTCGGCACGGTGCACCGTTTTGCGTGCAGACTCCGCTTTGCGTGCGGGTTTCGGCACCGTGCACCATTTTGCGTGCAGACTCCGGCACCGTAAACCATTTTGCGTGCGGACTCCATTTTGCGCGCAGGTTTCGGCACTGTGCACCGTTTTGCGTGCGGACTCCGGCACCGTGCACAGTTTTGCGTGCGGACTCCGTTTTGCGCGCGGGTTTCGGCACCGTGCGCCGTTATGCGTGCGGACTCCGACATCGTGCACCGTTTTGCGTGCGGACTCCGTTTTGCTCACGGGTTTCGGCACCGTGCACCGTTTTGCGTGCGGACTCCGGCACCGTGCACCGTTTTGCGTGTGGACTCGAGCACCGTGCACCGTTTTGCGTGCGGACTCTGTTTTCCGTGCGGATTCGGGCATCGTGCTTCGTTTTGAGTGCGGATCGCGTGGAGGCCAATTGCAAGTGTCTACGAGCAATTGGTGGCTTACCGAGGTGGGTTGGTTTTTATCTCCAAGTCTGCGGACTTCTCTCTAATTCTATTATGATAGGATTTTGCATGCTAGTTTAAGTGATTCATTGGAACTTTGACTAGCACCCCTGTCATATGTTGCATGTGTAACCAGACCAATAGAGAACCTCAATCTGGGCTAGGTTCTTTTAGGCTTTAGACATCCCACACAGTGCATTTCTTTCTGGACTTAGAGTTCCTCGCCCGGGTATTGGGCCGAGTGGTCAGGACATTGTGGGGCATATGTTGCACTTGGGCCTGGGGGCCGAGTGGAGTCTGGTAGTTAGAGCCAGTCGTTTGGTTCTGGCTGGAGCCGTTTGGGTAGACGGTGGTCCCGAGACGTTGTGTTCTGGAGTTGGTTGTCACTACAGTGGTGGTGGCAGTGGTGTACTAGTGACAGCAGGACCTTGAACCCAGAACCTATTCGGGCGCACACATGATTTTAGTCAGCCAATGTTTTCTTCCAAGCCTCGCAGGGTCGCCTGAGTCTGTTCTTGTTTGATAGGACGAGGGCATTAGCTCTTCGAGGTTTGGACATAAAACTTGTTTGCAAATTGTTTTCCTAAAAAGACAAAATCATTAAAAAGATGGATTTCTCTCAGATCAAATGGCTTTCTGTAATAAATGTCACTGTTTCTTATAAACTTATCCACCAGAGATGCTTCGAGTGGTCTGGGTTCTAAGGGCTGATTTCTTTCTGGAGTCGAAAGCAAGTCGAAAGCAACGGGAGGCTACGCCTATAGCCTGTTCTTGTTTGATTGCGGTCGTAGGTATTAGTCTACCGGTGTTTTCGGACTCTTCGTGGATCTGGCTGTAGAGCATCTCCAGCCCGTGAGATTTGTAGGTTGAGATGGGTTCCCACTTTAACCGAGAGGGGCCGAATCCCTGAATGGTAATGGATCGAGAACTTCGATAGGCTGAGCCTAGAGTCTGTTCTTGTTTGATTGGGGTTCTAGGCACCGGCCTAACGGGATTCTCGGACCTTTGCTGCGTAAGTCGGTTCTTCTCGCTTATGAGTGGGGAGTCATTTTTGGGAGCCGTTTGGAGTGACGGCGGTCCCAGCTGTGTTGTACCTTCTTTTAGTGGGTTAGTGTTGTGAGATCGAGTCGTGGAGTCTTTCTCCGACTGAGTTATGCTAGTTGAGCATTGAGTACCAATCTGTTTGATCGAGGATTATAGCCTGCTGAGCCTGGCATTCTATGCCAGTTATGAGATACTTGAGATACTTGAGTTCGGTGGGGTCGCTCCCCTCGAGCTACGCCCCGGGTGCGATGATGATACCGAGCCTGACGAGGCTGCGATGATGCGACTAGTTGATACACTAGAGTTCGCTTGAGATTGAGATAGTCCATGTGGGACACCCTATGTAAGACCAAGTCCTGTTTGGGCGTAGTGGCAGTAGGTTTGGCGCAGGCTTGACTGGACCCTATGTGGCAGTCACTGAGATTTGGGTTTTGAGAGCACCTTGTGTGCGAGTGGTGTATTGCTTGCTCTTAGATGAGTATTCCTTTGAGCAGGGTACTTGAGGCATCTAGTAGTGAGTGGTTGCATACCATCATCTGTGTTTTTCCCCTTGAGCATAGTAGATAGAGGCATGTTAGCTGTTGATTCTTATCCAGCTTTATTTTCCTATCCCAGTCTTTTTCTGTTATCTTGCCTCTAGTAGACTTAGTGGGCAGACCGTGGGTCTTGGAGACGGTACCCACTGAGAACTACTGTAGGATGTAGTTCTCACACCCTCTGTCGATGACAGGTTGCTGAGGCTTTTTCTTCCGTTCCTGCCCGAGCTGGCTTGACGGACCGAGGACAGGGAGTCACGAGATAGTTCCCTACCAGCATAGTTCCTTTAGAGTGAGGTAGATGTACCCTTTTTATATTTTTAGAGTTTCTTGTTGAGAGACCTTTGTTGTGAGGTATAGAGTTGTATTTTATTTTATAGTTTGAGAGACTGTTGTAGTGAGGATATTCTGTATTGGGAGCTTGTACACTGATGTATTTAATGGAGATATCTCCCTTTTGAGTTTTGTATCAGAGGACTTTTCTTACGATCGTATTTGGGAGATGGATATTGTTTTATTTTCAGTTGTATAGTGTTTGGACTTCAGTTTTTCAGTAGTTTACTTTCAGCTCTGATATCTGTATACAGTAGTTGATTCTTTTTGCAGGTTAGACGCTTCGTCTATACGGGGTTTCCGTATGGGCGGCAGATCTGTTGGCGAGCCTGGGTCGCAGTATCGACGCCGGGGCGTGACAGTTGTCCCCCCGCCTGTGTGCTCTTGCTTCCGTGTTGCGTCCTGGGGTACTTTGGGGCCGGTTCCCACAAGAAGAGCCCCCTCCTGGATATGTCTGCGACCGCTTCTTGTCCCGGTTGTACTCCGATCCCTCCCGTCGGGCTCGGGTGATAGTAAATCCACGTTCCACAATAGTGGCCCTATCCACTACTTCCCGGAAAGTGTGCAAATCTCCCGCCTGGACTACTTCGAAGATGTCACTCCGTAGCCCGTCCACAAAAAGACGAGCCTTCTGGGGTTCGTTCCGTATAACGAACGGGACGCAGTTTACTAACCTCACGAACTCTCTTTTCGTATTCCACGACTGTGTGATTTCCTTGCTTAATATTCTTAAGGTCGTCCTCTAGCTGTCGTTTGACGCTATTGAAAAAGAACGCTCCAAATAGTTCCTTTCTAACAACTGACCACGTCGGTAGCGGAGCATTCGTAGACGGGTCCTGGCGTACCGTCTTCCACCAGATACGGGCGTTCCCTTCAAGGAAGTGGACGGCCAAGGGAACTCGCTCTTGTTCTTCCATCAGCAGGTCTTCAAAGAGTTTTTCCATGGTATCCACCCATTTCTCTATGACCCATGGATCGGTTGTCTCTCCCTCAAAAGTGGGCGGTTCGTGCTTCTTGAACTCCGCCAGATTCGTCCTAACTCTTTCGCGTTCCGTTCGTTGGTCCGCTTTTCCTCCCGCAGCTGCGGACACCCCGGGAGTAGATGTCGTCCCTGCGTCCTTTGCTGATTCCCCCGCCACCGTTCCCAGTACGGGCCCCGAAGCTGTCGGGGTGGGTACCTCCAAAGGGGTTGTAGGTTGTTCTGCCGACACGCCCGTCATCGAGGTCTGATGGGTGTGGCTGCCGCTGCATCACTTGCCCCTGGTGGTCCCGTAGTGGGGGTGATCGATTCGGGCGGTGGGGTCGGAGCGTTTTCCACTAACGCAGTCGCCTGTCGCTGCGTTAGTTGACGAACTTGTTCGGTTAGCGTCGCCAATTGTCCAGCCATTTCCCGCAGCTGTCGTCGGAGGAGCTGATTTTTCGCGGCGCTCGAGGCCGTTCCGTCTGCACCTGTGTTTTCAGTAGATGACCTAGTTCGTGCCATTGTCCGCTGTATACAAAGAAACTGGGTTAACCCTAAGGTTCTCGCCCTAGAACTTTGACCTACGAACGAGCCGAAGTTAACCCCTTTTTCCCCGTGCACTCACGATCTACTTGCACCTACATCTCGGTTATCTCATAATTAATTTGCTGCCCGCGCGGCGCCCACGGGTGCTGCCCTCGGGCGGCGGCCGCGTGGCACCCGCGCGGTGTCTGCCCGCGCGGCGCCCGCGGGTGCTGCCCTCGGGCGGCGCCCGCGCGGCGCCCGCGGGTGCTGCCCTCGGGCGGCGCCCGCGTGGCACGCGCGCGGTATCTGTCCGCGCGGCGCCCGCGGGTGCTGCCCTCGGGCGGCGCCCACGTGGCACCCGCGCGGTGACTGCCCGCGCGGTGCCCGCGGGTGCTGCCCTCGGGCGGCGCCCGCGTGGCACCCGCGCGGGTGCGGCCTGCGCGGTGCCCGCGGTGCTACCCGCGGCGGCGCCCGCGCGACGTCCGCGTGGCGCCTGCCTTGCGGTGTCCACCCGCGTGGTGCCCTAGCGACACCACGCGTCTCCCCAGCCCGCGCGGTGCCCTAGCGGCACCGCGCGTCGTCCGCCCGCCCGCGTCGTGCCCTAAGTTGCATGGCGACGACGGCGGGCCGACGGAGACGATGGAGACGGAGAAGACAACAAAAGTACGAAAAGCCCCAAAGATGCTATGAACGTAAAATCACTCACCGGATAATCCGACGGGGGAGTCGTCCGATCGCATTCTTGTTTCCGGTACGTGGTTCGGGGTGATCGGATCCCGCCGTCTTCTTCCTCTTTCTTTCCTCCAGTTTGGGTTCCGCCTTTTTCTTTTCCTTCCGTTCTCTCGGTTAGGGTTTCGTTTTCCTCTTTTACGAAAAGTGGGATTTTCCTTTCTCGTACATACAATTAAATTCCGTTTTTACTTTCCGTCACCGAATAATTAATTATTTAATTAACTATTCCTACGAGATAAACTCCCACCTTTTAATACCTGTAACCGAATAACTAATTCTCTAACTAACTAATCACACGAGATAAACCCACCTTTTTCTCGGAAAGCGGTCAGGATATTATGCACGGGTTCCGATGCGCGTTAAGTCACCGCGACACTAAAAACCCTGTTCCGGGAGATTCCTACATCGGATTTCAGATCCGATTGCACCGTCGGTCATCATTTTTCGCGCTCTTTCACAGAAAAATACTCACGCCACACACCGACCGACTTACGGAAATACGATAGTTCCGATCCACTAAAGGAACACTTTATTAGAAGGAGGGTAACATACTACAAAAAAACCCGTGTCATTACATCGCGGCAGTCGTGTTTGCTTTGAAGCTCTGGAGACGCTACCTCTTCGGGGCGCACCGTAATGTGTATTCCGACCACCAGAGCCTCAAATATTTGTTTACGCAAAAGGAACTGAACTTACG
The DNA here is from genome assembly GCA_029204045.2 of Tillandsia leiboldiana. NCBI lineage: Eukaryota > Viridiplantae > Streptophyta > Magnoliopsida > Poales > Bromeliaceae > Tillandsia > Tillandsia leiboldiana. The sequence goes on along the minus strand of CM055061.1, from coordinate 43,771,423 downwards.
GCAACGTCGGTGGTTGGAACTACTGAAGGACTACGATTTGTCCATCCACTACCACCCCGGGAAGGCAAATGTGGTGGCCGACGCCTTGAGCCGGAAAGGACAGATGGGGGAAACGGCAATGAGTGCCCTTTCCCAACAGGATCAGGTAATTTCACAATTTTCGCAATTGAGGCCGGAGATAGTACCAGCAAGAGCAGTTGCGAAATTTCTGTCCTTGGTGGTGAAGCTTACGCTTATCGAGAGGATCTTGGAAGGCCAAACAACGGACACGCAACTACAACTGTTGCGGGACAGAATATCCTCGGAGAAAGGTGGGGTTTTTATGATAGGCAAAGTAATGTGATAAGGTTCTGGGGATAAAATTGCGTGCTCAATGTGCCAGAAATGAGGAATGAAATTCTAACGGAAGCGCATAATGCCCCCTACACTGTGCATCCCGGGGGTACAAAGATGTTCAAAGACCTGAGGCAGACCTTCTGGTGGCCCAAATTGAAGAGTGATGTGACGCAATTCGTGGCGCGATGGCTGGTGTGCCAACAGGTGAAAGCGGAACATCAGCGACCGGTGGAAAAATTACAACCATTGCCCATACCTGAGTGGAAATGGGAATGGATCACCATGAACCTTGTTACCAGCTTTCCGCGATCGCAACAGGGACATGACGCGATACGGGTTATTATGGACTGTCTGACGAAATCGGCCCACTTTATACCAATTCACACGACGTGGAGCAGAGATCGGCTGGCGCAGACCTATATCGACGAGGTGGTGAGATTGCATGGAATACCGTCATCGATAACTTCTGATAGGGACACGCGCTTCGTGTCGAACTTTTGGCAGAGTCTGCAGCAGGCATTGGGGACCAAGCTGCAGTTTAGCACGGCATTTCACCCGCAGACGGACGGGCAATCGGAACGAGTGATCTAGATTCTCGAAGATATGCTTCGAGCTTGTGTGCTAAGCCTTGGGGACTGGTGGTCGCGCTAGCTACCCCTTGTGGAATTTGCTTACAATAATAGCTATCAGGCTAGTATTCAGATGGCCCCGTACGAAGCCTTGTACAGACACCGGTGTCGATCGCCGATTTGCTGGGACGATTTGAGAGAGCGGAAACTCTTGGGGCCAGACCTCGCAGAGGAAACGGAAGCAAAGGTGCGCCTTATCAGGCAGCGGTTGTTGACCGCCCAGAGCCGGCAGAAAAGTTACGCGGACCGGAGGCGACGGGAACTAGAATTTTCGGTAGGGGATCATGTGTTGCTACGCGTGTCACCGTCTAAGGGGACAAGACGGTTCGGCATACGAGGGAAGTTGAGCCCACGGTATGTGGGACCGTTTGAAATTTTGGAGCGCGTGGGCCCGGTGGCATACCGGTTGGCCTTACCGCCAAATCTTGAACAAGTGCATAATGTGTTTCATGTCTCGATGCTCCGGAAGTACCTCCCCGACTCATCGCACGTCCTCAACGCTCCGGCCGTCGAACGGCTGGAAGACTTGAGCTTCGAAGAAACGCCGATGCGGATCTTGGCAAGAGAAGAAAAGAACCTTCGAAACCGGACGATCCCCAACGTAAAGGTGCAATGGAGTAACCACGAGGAGCGCGAGGCGACGTGGGAACTTGAAACGAAAATGAGAGAGTGTTACCCCAAGTTATTTAGCGAGGGTTGAGGTTAAGTTTCGAGGATGAAACTTCTTTTAAGAGGTGAGTGGTGTAATATCATAGAATTTCGTAACACTTTGTACCTCCTGCTAATAAAGTATAAAGTAACAAATGTAACGGGTTTACTTAAGTCGATAATTTGGAGGTGCGGGTATTTTTCTGCGATAGAGCTCGGAAAACGGAGAACGGCAGTGCGATCGGATCCGGATTCCGACTTACGGAACTCCCGAAAAGGGGTAGAAAGTGATCGCAATAGCCAGGTGGTGCATCGAAATCCGTGCAAGTGATCGTGCATGCTTTTCGAGGAGATAAGGGATTATCTCTAGGAAATTATCTTAAAGGAATTATCTCTAAGAAATTATCTTTAAAGAATTATCTCTAGGGAATTATCTTAACGGGATTATCTTTAAGAAATTATCCTTAACAGAATTATCTTTAAGGAATTATCTCTAAGGAATTATCTCCAAGGATTAATTAAATAATTAATTAATTAGAGACTGAAATCCGACATATGGATTCTCCGGAATAGGGTATTGAGGATCACGGTAACCGTAGTGTGCATCGGAATCCGTGCAAAAGATCGGGCACGCTTTTCGAAGAGATAAGGAATTATCTCTTATGACTTAATAATTAGTAATTAATTATTAATATCCTGATATGGGTTTAATGTACGTACAAATTATCTCTTTCCGGATAGAAAAGAGGAAACCCTAACCGGAGAGAAAAGAGAGAAAAGAAAAGAAAAATGAAACCCTAACCGGAGAGAAAAGAGAGAAAAAGAAAAGGGAAAAAAAGGCGAAACCCTAACTCGAAGGAAACGAGAGGAAGGAACGAGCGAAAGAAAAGGGAAAAGGCGAAACCCTAATCGGAAGGAAACGGTGGGAAAGAAGGAGAAGGCGAAAGGACCCCAAACCCTCCCGTCGAGCGTGCCGAAGCCGAGAGCATGAACAGGTCACCATCTCCGACGATTAGAGGTAAGCTAGATTTATTTTCGTGTAGTTTCGCTCGGTTTTTGGTTGGGTCTTTTGCGGAGTCTTAGGAGTAGCCGTTCGCTACCATATGCGTTGTCGCCGCGAAGCCCTAGGGCATCGCCGCCGTGACCGTGGTACGCGCCGCGCGGTGACGTTACCCGCACGGCCGCGGCAAGTGCCGCGCGGGACCCAAGTTCCCGTGCGGCCGCGGCTAGGGCATGCCGCGCGGGGCTGGGGCCCGCGCGGCCACAGTAAGCGCCGCGCGGGGCTGGCACCCGCTCGGCCGCAGCATGCGCCGCACGGGGCTTGCGCCCGAGCGGCCGCAGCGTATGCCGCGCGGGGCTGGCGCCCGCGCGGCCGCAGCAGGCGCCCGTGCGGCCGCAGCAGGCGCCGCGCGGGGCTGGCGCCAGCGCGGCCGCGGCAAGCGCCGCGCGGGGCTGGGGCGCGCGCGGCCGCGGCAAGCGCCGCGCGGGGCTGGCGCCCGCGCAGCCGCAGCACACGCCGCGCGGGACTGGGGCCCGCGCGGCCGCGCCAAGCGCCGCGCGGGGCTGGCGCCCGCGGGGTCGCAGCGCACGCCGCGCGTGGCTGGGGCCCACGCGGCCGCGGCAAGCACCGCCTGGGGCTGGTGCACGCGCGGGGCTGGCGCCCGCACGGCCGCAGCGCATGCCGCGCGGCCGCGGCAAGCGCCGCGTGGGGCTGGCGCCCGCGCGGCCGCAGCGCATGCCGCGCTGGGCTGGGGCCCGTGCGGCCGCGGCAAGCGCCGCGCGGGGCTGGGGCCCGCGCGGCCGCGGCTTGCTCCACGCGGTGCCGGCGCCCGCGCGGGCTTGGCTGGCACCGCGCGGGGCCGGTGCCCGCACGGCCGCATGGCATGCAACGACTCGGGGGTGGCCGCGTCGCCCGTCGCGCTTCGCCGCCACCGCCGTGTCGAGTGGTCATTAGTGTTTTTAAGTATTTGGGCTCGTTTTATCTACCGTTATATTTCTAATCTGACCGCGGGTCTTTTCGGGACTACTTTTAGGTCCTTGCGTCGACAGAGAGCAAGGTTCGGTCAACTGTGTCACCAAGACCAGCTGCTCACTCTGCCGCTGATAAGCCTCTGACAATCCTGTCATCTGGGTCCGGAGTTCTCTGACCTCAATCCGGGTATCCAGCCCAAAACCAACTGCTCAAGCTCAACTGCTATGACAGGATGCACACGGGTCAAAACCCAGCGTCGGGGAGACACAGCTCGCCACGACGAAACCACAAAACAGCACGCAAAAACCACTCGACCCAATCCAGCGAAAGTCTAAAGCATGTCACCCGTTCCATAGCATTATGTTGTCTGCAGCCAACGTAATCACTTAGAAGAATAAACATGCTAATCACTCCTCCCGTCCCTTGGGAGAGGTATAAAACTCAATCAGGACTCTCGCTAAAAGTCACGACTCTCACGAAGTCAAACAAGGGTCAAACCATAAGCCTAGGGTTTCTAAGTCTACCATGACCTACAACCTAGGCTCTGATACCAACCTAATCTGTCACGCTCCGGGGTCGACACTGCGACCCGGGCGCGCCAACAGATCCGCCTCCTATGCCAACCTGCATAAGCGAAGCGTCCTACCTGCAAGAAAAGTACTACAGCTAAATAGATATCAGAGCTATAAATAAAAATCTGCTGTATGACTAAAATCAATCACTGTACAACTGAAAATAATACAACAATGTCCGTCTCCCAAAAATACTAATAATACAATATCCTCATATACAAGCTCTGAACCCAAACATGAGGTATCTCCAATAAATACAGCAGTGTACAGTCTCTCGATACATAAAATATCCTCACTACATCAGTCTCTCAAAAGAGGAAAAAGAAACAACTAATCTACTGAAGATCTCCTCTGAAGGGGTACCGCTACTCTCCAACGACGGGTAGGGATCTAGCACGCGACTCCCTCGCCTCGAACAACAACCGCAGAATCCGCAACACCCGCTGAGACTCTGCAAAACAAAGGAGAGAAAAGAAGGGGAGGGGGAAGACCCCCAACGGGTGTGAGAACTACACCTAAAAAGGGAGTCCTCAGTGGGTACCGCCACCAGGCCCGACGATCTGCCCACTAAGTCCACTAGAGGCATAAGATAACCAAAGCAGTAAATACTGAAATAGGAAAGCTGGAGACTCTCAACAGCCACCATACCTCTATCTAAATGCTCAAAAGGGGAGAACCAAATAATGGTATGCAACCACTAGCACATGAAGTGCACAATCGACCCAATCGAGCTGACTGCCACATCTGGTCCAGTCAAACCTGCGCCCACCAACAACCACCTCCCGCTGACGGGCAGGAATTACGTAGGGCGTCCAAACGGACTAACTCGCTATCGAGTATTGGCTCATGCAGGCTATAGTCAAAATCCACGCTCCCTCTCAGAACGGATAAACTCAAGATCACCAAGCCTCTCGCACAACAGTCCACAACTCACAAAGACCTCGGGACCACAGTCCCCAAATGGATCCCAACAACACTAGCACTGGTCTAAACACAGCTACTAGACTCCACTCGGTCTCCCTGACACGAGTGAAACAAGAAAGTAGTTGCCGGTAATAACCCAATCTGGTGCCACCAGTAAAACTGGCATTGCCTGCTCAGCGGAATCTGCACACATGGCTCGAAACCGCGGGACCGGCCCACATGGCTCGCATCCCAAAATAAGTATCAGACCGACACACATGGCTGGGTCCAAAATCCTACCTCCGGAGTGGCACTCGAGGGGAGCGACCCACACGAGTGAAGTATCTCAGTAACAAGTATCTCTGTATAGCAGGACTTTGATCACAAATCTGATCAAAGTGGGAAAACTCAACCACCAAAGAAAGACCCGACCTCAATCGGATGCAACTAAACGATAAGTGGGAAACTCCATCCACTAGAGAAAACTAATACCCAATCTGGTGCATAGATAAGCATCCGGTCAACCGCCCAATATCCGCGGTTGCCGCAAAGCCCCACAACTAATCCAACCTGTCCCAGACACAAAGTCCCGAATACACTACCCAGACCCCTGCTCGAACCCGAGCAATACTGACCACCTGACTAACAAGAAGGAGAAAGGAAAAGCATGGTTTCTCCTAAGTCAAGTTCCAATAAGTAGTGTAGCAATAAAGGGTGGCCTAACTATATGTCCATACAAGCATGCATTTGTCCTCAAGAATGATATAGAAAGTAAACCACATGCCTACACCTGATCATAATCCTCGATTATAATAACTCCTCAGAGTGAAAATCCGCACATAGCTACAAAATCCAGTCCCAAAGCATAACCCGACCACATGAAAGGCTATGTGCTAACATGGCATGTTACATAATCTCATAGGGTAAAATTATCCTAGGTAAGCTTACACTAATCATCAACATAGATGTCCAAATCATGCAAGTCCTCAGTATACCTCATAAATACTATTCTTGCAATCATTTATACAATTATCATTATCAAGCTTACCTACCTTAAAAACATAAACCATGTACCCTAAATATGCATGCATCCTAACATACAGAATTAGAGAACCGTCCACCAGTTCTGGAAACAAAGCACCCACCTGAAGCGCTTTCCGCAGGCAAAGCAGAAGTCGGTTAAGTGTGAAGACGCTCACAGTCCAAAATCCGCCAAAACAGCACCCTCGGTACATGACGCGAAAGCCTCGGCTTCAAACAGCTGAAAACACTCGGAATCCACTATCTTCATTTCCTCCAGTTCCGACCGGTTCAGAAACACTCGAAAACCCTCCTGGGGACAACAAAAGGTCCAAGGTTACACTTTATTCCCCAAAATATCCAAGTATATACAACAACAGAAAATAGCCCTGAAGATGTGCAGTTTTCACCTGCATAACGGATTCTGAAAAATCCCACAAAAATATAGTCGCGATCGTCACGTCGATACCTTCGAAACGAGTACCTGCACGTCAAATTCCGAGCCCCGTAGGCCGAGTTACAAATTCCACAACGCGAGGTACGCAAAACCACAACACAACATACCTGTAATCCCATGCACAGATAAGGGGGAAAACATATACCTTCGTGCAAGCCTCAGAAAAATCCAGGAAAAATACTGTGATTATCCTCGTGTCGAGTAGATGAAAAAAGTCTACAGGCATGTCTCCATCCGATGCCCGGTTGCGGAGAGAAAAATCCGGCAAGGTGTCGCTGTCCAGAAATTCCATCAGCGGCAAAGGGGTTTAAAAACGTACCTGGGACCCCAAACAAAGCTCAAATCCGAGAAAAGTGGACAATACAAGAATCGTAGATATACCTCTCATGAATCCAACGCCGCAAAAATCGTCCGAAAATACTGTCGGGGTAGCTCTGTGGACCTCTCAGACCAAAATGCGATGATAACGGGCCTGCGATGAAAGTATGCCGCTTTGTGCTACGATGCCGAAGTCGTCGACGCCGCGCCTTCCAAAAATTCCGAGCCATCTCCATGAGATGCACAGCGAGGAGAGCAACAAATTTGGTGAAGGGCCCTCAGGCCGGAGAGCTCGGGAAAAGCTCGAAAAGGCAGTGCAAAGGGCCTATTTATAGGCCCAAACCGAAAAATCCCGAAATTGGGCTTTTGGGCCGATTTTCCGGGCGCCCGCACGAACCGGGCGGCTATAGTGTTGGGCCCGGCCCAACACTGTTCACGCTCGGAAAGCCCAGGGCCTGCCACGTCTCACCCGAACAGTGGACAGCCTGACCGGCCATCCGCTGCTCGACACGTGGCGCCCTGCGGTGGCGACGCATGGACCGCAATCGGTCAACAGTCGCCCACGTGCGCGCCTGCGACGCCGCCTGCCACCCCTGCATGCACGCGCCCCGAGGCGGCCTGCACCCGCTCTGTGGACCGTGCGCATGAAGACCAGCCAACCAGAGATCGCCACGTGTCCTCCCCCGGTCCACCGCACACCCACTCAATTTTTCCGTGGACCACGCCCACAACACCAACGAGTCAGAAGCTGCCACGTGTCCTGCCCTCGGTGCACGCCGGCCCCATGGACCGCGCACCTGCCCGCGCTGCCCGCGCCGCTGCGCCGCCTACTCCGCCGCTGCCCGCCGTGCTCCGCCGCTGCCCGCCGGCCGCCGAAACAGTACATGTTGCCTCGAAATCCGTGCTGGGTCATCCGGGCTCCGAAAAATGCAAGTGAATAGTCCATTTTTATCATTTTCGCGCGCTGAATCCAAATCCGAAGTCCATTTTGCCAAATTCCAAAGCTAAAAATTGCCGAAGGCATCCAGAAAGATGTTCTTTTGTCCTAACTTCGCGCTGAGCCCAATTTTAATATCCATTGTGCGCAAAACCACTTCTAAGCATTCGACGGGGTCATCTGATCACCCACGTGATCCATTTAAGCCCGAAGTCCCCCACTTGTGTCCAAATTGTGCACAAACCCCGCCGACGCGCCACATAGGCCTCCAGAAGCTGTAGATGCAACAGTGCTCCATAAGTGGGAATTTCGGGTCTTCACACTTGCGCCGCGTGGCCCCCTGCGGACGCTGATGCGTGGCGCGTCCACGCGCGGGAACCGCGCGTCAACGCCCGCCAGCGAGCCGAAGTGCGCGCTGCGCCCGCCGCCTGCGCCCCGTGCCATGCACGCATCCCGAGGCGCTCCCCGCGCACCCCCGTGGACCGCGACCACCGCACCAACCAACCTGCTGCCGCCACTAGTCAACTGCGAGCCAACGGGGAGATGACACTTGGCACGCCGCCCCCGCGCGCCCACTGCGCCGCAACTCCTGCTCTGCCACGTGGCGTACGGCGCCAACGGGAATCCGCCACGTGGCACCACCTCGGTCCACCGGTCCAACGTGCACCCGAAAACACTAGAAATCTTCCGCGTGTCCGTTTTCGGGCGTCCAGACTCAGAAAAATACAACAAAGTAGTCGATTTTCATCGTTTTTCCGCGCTGAATCCAAATCCGATGTCCGTTTCGCGCGGAACCACTTCTAAAATTTGACGGGGGCATCCGAATACTCTCGTGATCCATTATACACACTAAGTCCAACACTTGTGTCCAATTTGCACACAAACACCGCCGACACACCACATAGGCCTCCATAAGCTGCTGTTCCGCAGTAATCCTATTGCGGGGATTCAGGTCCTCACATCCTCCCCTACTAAAAGAAAGTTTCGTCCTCGAAACTTAGCTCAACTCCACTCCAAAGAAAGTCTCAGATACAAAGGGCAGGTATCCATCAACACCGTCTCCAGCTCCCAAGTCGCCACTCACTCCCCGTTATTACTCCTCAACAATAACAATACCCAGTACGGCATGGCCCAGTTGCGCAATCCTCTCATGTCACGAGTCAGAATTCGCAACGGGCGTCCCTCGTACTCCAAAAACTCACAAGTCTCCAATGGAGCGAGTAAATCACGGGCGAGGGATCTAAAAACATAACACTCCTGAGCTGAGACGCGGAAAACCTCGGGGATTTGTAAGATCTTTCATCAATCTTGCTTTTATTCCGTGCGCCGCGCGCATGTGGACCAGCCAACCCGGGGCCGCCACGTGGCCCGCCCTGGTTCACTGCACCCACCGCGCGCGCCCGTGGACCGCGCCGCGTGAGCACGCCAACCAGGAGTCGCCATGTGTCCCTCGCATCTAGTCCACCGCACCCGCGCCAATTCCATGGACCGCGCCGCCTGCGCCGGCCAATCAGAGGCCGCCACGTGGCTCAAGGCCAGTCCACGGCTTCCCCCATGCACCAAAATACGCAAAAAACTTTCGGGAGTCCGTTTGTGGGCATCCGGACTCCGAAAAAGACAAGTAAATAGCCGATTTTTGGCGTTTTTCCGCGCTGAATCCAAATCCGGTCTCGGATTAGCCCGAAACCCTTTCTAAAATTCGGCGAAAGTAGCCAAATGACAGGCTTGATCCAGAAACCTCACTGAGTCCGTCCAACGCGTCCATTTGACGCGTTGCGGGTCCGACACACCAATAACAACAGGTGTTCCACTACCTGGGTCATGGAGAAAGCTACACGGGGATCGGGATCACCACACAAAAACTCTCCTTTCTCTCTCTAAAAGATTTCTAAGGTGTTTATCCTCTGGATCAACAAAATTTTTGCTGTGATTTGTATGATCTTTCATCAATCTTGCTTTTTATGTTTCAAAACCCTAGTTTTTAGGTTTTGATGATTCATTTTGGGATTTTTGAGTTGATCTCTAGTTTTAATGAAATCCCTTGCATATATCACCTTATTTCCATGATTAGAACATAAATGATTACTTTCTATGTGATTAGATTCATGTTTTCTTGTATATTTTGCTTGAATCTATCATTTACATAGGTTCTTTACATCAAGAAATTTGAGAATTTAGGGCTTGCATGTAAATTTATTTTGAATGTTAAATCTTCAAAGTTTGCATGTTTAGAATGTTTATTAAACATTTTTAAGCTTTTTATGATATTCATATTCGATCAAATCATTGTGGCATGATGTTCTTCACAGGATTATGGCGTTCTCTTTGCTACTTGCACTTATGGTATTGTCACGCCCCGGGGGTTTTTCAGTTAAGCAGAAAACGTGAATTTTAAAAAAAACTTTCTTTCCTTTCCAATGTCCCCCGACGCGCGCCAGACCCGCCACACGTGTAAATTCCTCAACCCCGAACGCGGAGTCTCCTTTGCACGTGCACGGCGTTACATCCACAACATTCACTTTAACCACACTAGTCCGTACAAGTAAAGGAAAGTAAACAACATTTTGCATAAGAAGTTAAGAGGCCGACTAAGTTTTGAAAGGATCAATTCACAGGGTTTTGGAAACGGTGCCCACCCGACACCCATTATTTTCAAAAGTGGTTTTCACAACCATTTTCCTTTATTTTGAAACGGGCTATCTAAGAGGAAACAAAAGAAACATCCACACCGAGTACCAACATCACCAGACAATCTCACACCACAGCACTAATAAACCAGAGATGAACAAGCGGGAAAGTAAAAACAACTAATAACAAAACGTCGACGAAGGAAAGTAGCTAAGTCCCCAAAGCGCGTCCTCACCGTCGTCCCGTTTCCCACCCCTATTCGGACCTGTCACAGTGTGGGTAGTCAGTGACTAATAAAGTAGATGAAAATGAGTAATGCTATAAAACTGTAGTAAACAAACCAATACACCAGAGCATTCCACTTCCCCCTCACGAATCGCCATATCCCCTGTTAAAATCATGCTGGGCACCTACCCCAGAGTTGCTCATGCTGGGCACCTACCCCAGAGTTACTCATGCTGGGCACCTACCCCAGAGTTACTCATGCTGGGCACCTACCCCAGAGTTACTTCGCTCATCCCTTGGTGCTTTTACCCCTCTACTGCTCATGAACGCAGTCGCCTCACCGTGAGGGGTCCCCATCATCAATAATTGTGGGGTACACGGGTCAACGTACCATCTTTCCAGAAAAATACATCCTGTGCGGTGGCCAGACCGCCGGTGTGCGTGTAAGCAATTATGAGCATATATGCCGAACCCGGCGTGTAATAAGGCACCACGACCTTCGTCGCCTCAGTTAGAAATCAAAAGCGAGATTCTCATGCAATGGGGTTAGACAGTTTACAAAAGAAACATCTACTTTATTTTCACAAGTTACGCAGAAACGACTATACACTGTAAATGCCAAAAAGGTACCCACCTGAACAGCGTTTGGTCGGAACACGAGAAGTTGACTCACGGCCCCCGAACGACACCCCGATCTACGGTGTCCCCAGATAAAACAACAGTTATAACCAAAGATTATTTGCGAAGACACGACACACAAACGACTCAACACTAATTAAGTGACAGTCGGGACACAAAAGCACACTGCGAAAAAGAAGGAGGCAAGGGGCGGCGACACGGCGAGGTCGCCGAAAATGCAGCGGGAGCGGTGCGGCGGAACGCCCCGCGCGGGTGGCGCGGCGGCGACAGTGAGCCCCGCGCGGGCGCATGCCTACACGGGTGGCGCGGCAACAACGCGACGGCAGCGAGACCCCGCGCGGGCGCATGCCCGCGCGGCGGTGCGGCAACAGCGTGATGGCAGCGAGGCCCCACGCGGGCGCATTCCTGTGCGGCGGTGCGACGGCGGAAAGCCCCGTGCGGGCGCATGCCCACGCGGCGGCGGCGCGCGGTAGGTGGCCCCGCGCGGCTGCTGGATGCCACGCGCGGGCGGCGGCGCGGCTGCAGGGTGCCCCGCGTGGACGCGTGCCCGCGCGGGTGGCGCGGCTGCAAGATGCCCCGCGCGGGCGGCGGCGCGGTAGGGTGCCCCGCGCGGATGCGTTCCCGCGCGGGTGGCGCGGCTGCAGGGTCCCGCGCGGGCAAGGCTCCGCGGGGGTGGCGCGGGCACGGCGGCTGCGCATCCCGACCCTAAAACTCCCCCAAAAACGACCCGAAAGTAACGAAGGGGACAAAAAAGGGAGGGATCGGTGATTGCTTACCTTGCATTCACGAGGAAGAAGGAGGATCCCTTCTCTACCGTCTCTCGCACGTCGATCCGCCAAGATGAAAGGGCCGCCCTCCTCCTTTTCCCCTTTTCTCGATCCCTATCTCTCTCTCTCTCCCTCACACAAGGCGGCTAGGGTTTTTCCTAAGGCGTAGGCGGCTAGGTTAGGCGTAAGTCCTCTTCTTAGGGTAAAACTGTCGGTATTTATATACACAAAAAGGAAACCCCAAACCCTAAATCTCGTGCGTACCACATAAGGGTTAAGAAAAGAGGTTAAAAAGGCTGATTTCGTTTTCACTCTCGTACAGCTAAGCAGACCCAAGTCCGACCCAAGAGGAACCAACCCCATTGCCTTGAAAAGCATGCAAATTAAGAGGCATGGATTTCGATGCGCGATACAGACACCGCAAACTTCGAAATTCTATTCCGGAAGATCCGGGAGTCGGATTTCAGATCCGATCGCACCACTGTTCTACGTTTTCGAGCTCCATCATCGAAAAATAATAACGAACGCCAACACACTACCCACCGAGGTCGATAAGAAAGGACGTTCCTACAGCTAACCCTATCCGGCACGGGTCAAGGACGATGTCCGAAAAGTCTGGATACTACAGGTATTGATGGGCACCGGGAGTGGACGTGGTCGTGGACGTGGAAAGAAGAAAGCTTCTAAACGATCACGTGATGAACGATCAACAAGTTCAGAATCAGAACCTTCATCTGAATCAGAGTAAGAATCAGTTAAAGGAAAGGGAAAGGCACCGATGACATCGAGGAAAAAGAAAGGTGGACCAGTAATTCGTGAACGCTCTCAACCAGTAACTATTGTTTCAAAGCTTGGGGAAGGTGAACAACATATTAGCTCAAAACGCCGTGCAATCTTTGAAAATAGAGCATGTATTGGGGAGCGACACGTCAACTTCTCTGAATTATATCGAGAAGTTCTGGACTTTGCAAGGCTATCGGAACGGATTCCTATTGAGCCACATGGTAGAGTTCCTGCTAGGATGGGTTTCTGTGTGGAGCTACTCAGGGAGTTTTACATAAGAGCAGTTATACTTCACGAGGATCCTGACACCGGGACATTCATATTTGAAACAATAGTTAGAGGTGTCAAGTTCGATATAACTCCTGCTGTAATTGGTGCAAATCTGGGATTGATTGTTGACACAACTGGTCTGCACTTTACTCATGGTAAATTTCAGCACGAAACTCATTGGGATATTATTGTAAATGCTATTTGCAAGTTAGGAACACACACAAACAGGTTGTATGTTGAGTCAAAGGACGTAAAGCCAGAGTACCATATTTTGTCTTTAATTGTATGCTACAACCTCTTGCCTACATTGAGGACTAAAAGGATTCGATAGGATCAACTTCTTCTTCTTTATTTCCCTTGTCACCCAGAGAGTGCATATGGAGTAAACATCAATATTCCATTTCTTATTTGGCAACAAATGGTACATGTAATTGAAGGATCAAATCGCCGTGAACTGCTTCCTTACCCGATTTTGATCACTAGTATTTTGGAAGATCACAGAGTAGATATTTCCTGTGTCAAATATGACTATGGCTTGGGCACTATTGATGGAATTACTTTGGCCAAGTCAATTAGCACTCTAAAGAAGTTTGGGCAAGTAAAAGGATATGCAAGTGAAGCTACTCCAAGTACACCGCCTCATCAAGTGTAACATCAAGACTCTTCTGGTTCAGATGAGATAGTCACTTTACAATCATTACATCGGGATGTACGCTCACTAAAGAAAAGGATGGAACAAGGGTTCAAAAAGCTTGAGGATGGATTAAAGAAGATTTTTGATATCCTCGGCTGCAAACATGATGATGTAGTTTCTGCAGCGACCGGACCAAGTACTTCACATGGACCTACTTCACATGATGATGATGATTCAGGACATGACGATGAGTGACTCTTTGTTTTTCTTGTTCTTGCTTTTCATTTTCTTTTTAGTTTGTTGATGAACAAGGACTTTTATGGTCATGTACCTATGAACTAATGCTCTTAGTGATTTCCTTTTGTCTAGTATTTTCATTGTTTGACAATTTATGACAAAAAGGGGGAGAAGATAAAAGACGGAGATGAAATAATCAAGATAGGGGGAGATGATGAAAAAAGAGCTGAAAATCAAAAAGAACCAAAAGGACGAATCGAATGTAGGACTTACATTTAAATTCTAACAACTGACTTTTGATTTTGTTTAGAGTTTCGTTTTGCAGGATATACATCACTTTAAGACTCCAAGTCCTAAGTCATAGAGTTTGTTCTAGGATTGGTTCCATTGTATTTTTGTTTTGGTGATGACATTGAGTTTCAATTTTTTGGTTTAAGATGAGTGTCTTGAGCGTTTTATGTATCTTTGGGTTTTGTCACGAAATTGCCAAAGGGGGAGATTGTTAAGGTTTTTATGTTGGCATATTTCGTGATTTGAGTTGGAGTCTTGAAGTGATCAAATTGTCAAATCAGCAATCGAAGACTCTATGAAGATTCAATAAAGAGCTCAAGTTGACACTCAAGTATGAATAAAGTATTCATGGGGATTTAAGTTTATTTACAATCTTTGGAATCATGAATTTATTGAAACCGGATTTAGAAGAGGTTTTGGGAACATGGTTTTTAACTCATAACTTATTTTAAGTTTGGTTTCCGGTACATGGTTTGTTTTATTAAACTTATCTTTGAAAAATTCAGTATTTTACATTGAGTACCGGAACCACACTTAGAGTTCCTCAAAATCCGTCACAAGATTTTTTGGAATTTGCTTTGGGTACCGGTACCTGACTTTGAGTACCGGTACGCAATAAAAATTTTTGTCTGTTGCGTGATTGAGTACCGGAACCTGCCTTTTCGTACTGGTACGCAATGCTAAATTATGATAAGTATGCTAAACCGACTTTGATTGAATTCCAAAGGTTATAAATAGATACTTAGGGTTTCTCAAGAGATACCGACCAACTCAGAAACACTTGAGAGCAACCCTAGGGGCTAGGTTTTTATCGTTCTTCTTTTTAGCCTCTCTTCGGTCAATTCGACGGTTCTTTGATGATATGTTTTTTGTCGAATTGATCTAATCTTTGCTTAGAGATTTCATCCATGATTCTCTGATGATATTCTAAGCAAAGAATCACCATCGAAGCCTATACTTTTGTTACGGCTGAGTTTGCGTCAAGGATTTAACGTGGTATCGTGGATTCGATGTGTTGAAGGCGTTTCGTGGATTCGAAACGTGTTGCTCGTGGATTCGAGTGGCGTTCGTGGATTCGGACGTGTGCATTGGACCTGCAGTCGGTGAGCGCAAGATCCAGAGAAGTTGAAGGAGGGGTTTGAATCCGTGGAGTCGGTAATCACCTTGTTATCTTTCTATTCTTAGTGGATTGTTATTGCGTGTTGGTCCCGTGGGTTTTTTACTCCTGGTTGGAGTTTTTCCATGTAAATCTCGGTGTGCTGTTTTTATTTTTCGCATTTCTTTTAAATTGCACTGAGATTTGATTTTTTGATATTATACCTATTCACCCCCCTCTAGGTATTTGATAGAACCTATTTAGATCCTTGGGGATCCATAACCTACAACACACACACCGAAAGTGACTCAAAGGAAAAAACCGTCGGCACTACATCACTCCCTCCTTTAACGAAGTTTCATCTCCGAAACTTAACTTGTATCCATCAAGAACAAATCCGGGTAACGCTCCCTCATCCGTTGCTCCAATAGGGGCGGTCTAACCTCCAAGGTAAACCATCATGCCACTATGCCGTGAGATACAACCTCCAAACTCATCATTCGGAACTCTGCAATAGCCATTTGGTAAGGTGCCTTCCAAATCGGTAAGGTGATGGGAACAAGATCAATGCTGACCTCAATCTCTCTCTCTGGAGGCATCCCCGACAACTCTTCTGGAAAACATCCTTAACACTCTCGCAACCCGAATATCAGTAAGTGTCGGTGAAGACCATGAAACCAAATCCACTGAAGCCAAGTACCAAGTCGAACACTCTGATCGGAACAACCACAGTATCCCATGGGCAAACTTGATTACCCAATTTAACCAGCCCGGTAGATACAATGATATCCACTTCCAAAAGTAGCCCCGGGGTCAAAACTGATAACACACTAGGGAGGAGTCTCTCCTCACAACCATGAGTAAGGGCAAAGGTACGCGAAAAGAATGAATAGGATGCTCCGGTATCGAATGATGTTCAAGCACAAATATCAAAAATAACCTATACCTGTATCCACATCCGCTGGTGGAATTGTTCCCTATGATGTCATGGAATAAACCCTCTGTGATGACCCGGATCTTTATTGGAGGATTATGGCTTGATCAGTGGCTTCTGGAGGACTATCTTGGGTGATGGGAGTGTTAGGGTGTGTATCGGACTCAAGAAATGGACCCGGCGCAAAAATCGGATCAAGTGGGCTTTTCCGGAGGCTTTCGGGTAAATTTTGGATGAGAATTTGGTAAAATGGAGGCCGTATTTGGATTCAGCGCGGAAAAACGTTTGAAAATGACTATTTACTTGTATTTTCCGGAGTCCGGACGCCCAAAAACGGGCCTATTTTAAGTGGGCCGGTCCACGGGACCAAGCAGGTGCACCGGGCGTAGGCAACTTTTGCCCCGCCACGTGTTGGGCCACGATTGGCCCGACATGGGCGCGTGGGGCGCGCTGAATGGGCGGCGCGCGTGCGCCCGCAGGCGGCTTCCCTTTCTCTCTCTGCTTTCGGCTTCGCGTCTCCCAAAACGTCCCCCGAACCCCTTTTGCAGAGGAGGTCTTGGCCTATAAATAGTCCATTTCTCTCCCATTTTTGGACTTTTGAAATCTGGCCAAATTCTCTGATTTTTCCAGAGTATCCCCATCTCCTTCTTCTTCTTCTCCTTCACCAGTTTTCGGATTTCGGGTGTGCTGTGGGTGCCCGTAGCTGTGCAAGTGGTGGATGAACCCTTTGAAGCTGATTTCAACCATTTTCGTCGCATTTCAGTGCAGGAGCTCCACAGAGCTCATCCCTTGGAATTTTGGCCTGATTTTTGGTTCTGCATCTTCACAAGAGGTAGATCTACAACTTTGGTATTCAATACTTTGGCTAGATCTTGAGTTTTATTGATGTTTTTAAGCCATCTTTGGGACCCTTGTGCACAGCCTGGGATTTCGGACAGTGCTCAGTGTTCTCTCTCTCCTGGACAGTAGGAATGGAATTTTGAGATGATTTTTATGGGAAAATATTCAGGACTCGAAGAGAAACAACTTTGGTATGTACCACTTTACCTAGGTTTGAATATTTCTGAGAGTTTATTAGCCATCTTTGAAGAATTTGTGCACAGCCTGAGATTTTGAACTGAGCTCAATATTTTCCCTCCCATTTTTCTGGTGTTTCCCGAGTTTTAGAGAGAGAAACTGAGGAAGTGGCATGAAGTGAACTTGTTCCCCTCTCTGCCCTACATCTCTCCAGGAAGTTTCAGAATTTTTAGAGTTTCCGACAGCAAGTTCTCTGCGACGCGGCGCGCTTCGACGATTTCCATTTTCTGGCCCATTTCCGTCGTAGTTCAGTCAAAAATTTCCCGAGCGCCAACCAGGAGGAATTTTTGAGCTGTTTCTATGGCAGCGCGTTCCTAAGAGGTAAGGCTTCGATTTTCATGTTGATCACTTTGCTCCGTTTCGCACTTTTGGCATGGTTCCCGAGGCATTTTTGACCCCTATTTTTCTGTGTTGGATTCTGGACAGCACCGGCTTGTCGATTTTATGTCTCAGCCTAGGAGCATCGGATCAAGGCGTTTAAGAACTCGATTTTGATCTACTCGTCGCAAGGAACACGGTGGTGATTTTTCTGAGATTTTTGGAAATTGATTCGAAGGTGATAATTAAGTTTTTCTTGGACTGTGTGCCACAGGATTTTTGGTTATGTGGCGTTGCGCTTACCTCGGTGTTTTATTTGTAACTTGATCTACAGGTATCGGATCGGAACGTGTGAGTACTCGTTTCGATCGTATCGACGCGACGATCGCAGTGGTTATTTTTATGGATTTTTCAGAGGACTGCAGAGAGGTGAAATTTAGCCATTTTTGGTGCTGATTTTTGGACAGCAAGTGTTTGTGCATTTTTGGGATTAATTGTGCGCTGTTTTGATTACCGTGCAGTGTGCTATGATTATCTGGTGCTAGAGGACAGCGGGCAGCGAGAGGTTTCTTTTGGCGTTGTGCGCACTTTTCGAGGTGGGTGGTTGTTGCATGCCTCTACTTCTGACTTGCTCACTAAGTTTATTAGAGAAACCCACTAATGAACATATTGATTGATTACCATGCATGATTGACTGATATAAATGTGAGCCTATCATTTGAGATTAATTCTGTGGATATAGCATGTTGGAAATATTATTGGGATAATATTGTTGTTGGAACATGATCATTGGGATATTTTAATAGTGATAATTAATATGCCATGTTAGCACATAGATTTTATGAAGGTTGGTTAAATGGACTAATTATTGGGACATGATGACATATCTATGTGCGGGTACTACTTTGGGATTTATTATGGATCAGGGATTATATACATGTGTAGTTGGCTGATGATTTTAGCATGAGGGTTATATCTTTGTGAATTTACTATTTGATACACATGTGGAACTGTTATTTGTTATTCCCTCTTTCATTTTGCATGAGGACTTTTGCATGCTTGTTTGGACATCTAGAGAGGCCACTATTTTAGTGCTACACTATCATATTGGGATTTGACTTAGGAGAAACCATGATTGTTTCCTTTCTCCTTCTTATTTAGAATTTCGAGTCATGTTGCTCGGGTTCGAGCAGAGGTTTGGGATAGTGTAGCCGGGACCTTAGGGTCGGAGACAGGATGTACTTGATTGTGGATTGTGGGTTATTGTGGTAACCGCGGACATTAGGCGGTTAGCCAAATGTTGATTACTTTACCAGATTTTGGTCTTGTGGGGTGTTGCGGCCACCGCGGACATTGGGCGGTTGACCGGATATTCACTTATGCATCGGATTGGGTATCAGATTTCTCTAGTGGATGGAGTTTCCCACTTATTGAGATTATTGCATCAGATCGGGGTTTCATTAGTGGACGGAGTTTCCCACTTTGATCATAGTCATGATCCAGTCCTGCTATTGTGAGACATTGGTTACAGAGATGCTTGATACAGAGATACTTTACTCGTGTGGGTCGCTCCCCTCGAGTGCCACTCCGGAGTAGGCTTTAGACCGTGACGGGTGCCGGTCAGTTGGTGAGTTGTGAGTGCTGATTGGGATTTCGAGCCTTATGTGCTGGTCCCCTATTGAGTTATTGAGTTCGATAGCAGAGCAGGCAGTACCAGTTTTTACTGGTGACTAGATTGGTTTTATTTGGTCAGTTACTGTTTCCTGATGCATTCACATAGTCATTTCTTTCAGTATTGCATTTAGGGGCATACTAGTAGTGGTTTCCCTTTATTCAGCAGTTCTGTTTACAGCTTTACCACTTGCTCCTTTTCTTGCCTCTGGTAGACTTAGTGGGTACGCCGGAGTTGGAGGCTTTACCCACAGGGGGAAGCTACTGGTTTACTAGTGGTTCTCACCCCCATTGTTGTTTCCCTCTTTTCTTCCCCCTGTTTTGCAGAGTCTTCTGCGGGAGTTGCTGATCTTTCAGTCGTTGTTCGGGGCGAGGGAGTCACGAGCTAGATCCATACCGCCTGAGGAGTGTAGCTGTATTCCCTGGTTGGAGATTCCTTCTAGCGGTCAGCTGATTTTTACTGTTTACTTTGGAGAGGGATCTTTTGTACTTGGAGAGACTGATGTATTATAGTTTTGGTTTATCTCCCTTTTATAATTGAGAGATGCTGTACTGAGGACATTGTATGATGATTATCTGTATTGGAGGAGATGAATATTGTACTTTATTTCATGTTGTACAGTGATTGGATTTTATTTTACAGCATTTTATTTCCGCTCTGATATTTGCGTAGATATAGCACTATCTTTTGCAGGTTAGACGCTTCGCCTATGCGGGTTTTGCATAGGTGGCGGATCTGTTGGCGAGCCCGGGTCGCAGTTTCGACCCCGGGGCGTGACAGATTAGGTTGGTATCAGAGCTTAGGGATAGGTCAGTTGGGACTGTAGAAACCCTAGGCTTGTGTTTGGACCCTAGGATGACTTCGTGAGAGTCGTGAGTTTTGGCGAGAGTTCTGATTGGGTCTTATACCTCTCCCAAGTGACGGGACGAGTGATTGGCATGTTACTTCTCCTAAGCAATTATGTTGACTGCAGACAACATAATGTGGTGGAACGGTTGACATGCTCTAGACTTTTGCCGGATTGGGTCGAGTTTTGTTTTGTGCTGTGGTGCAGTTGGTCGTGGTGAGCGGTGTCTCCCCGACGCGTTGTGCGGATTGGTGTGCACTCGTCGCAGCAGTGGAGCTTGAACGGATTATTTTGGGGCCGGATACCCGGATTGAGGTCAGAGAGCTCCGGACCCAGATGACCGGATTGTCAGAGGCTTATCAGCGGCAGAGTGAGCAGCTGGTCTGGGTGACACAGTTGTCGGAGCAGTGGGCAGCCCGACAGTGCTTTTCTCCTGAGGCCACCTGGTTGCAGTATCCTCGGCGGTAGTGATTTCTGTGGCGGTGATTGAGTGAGTAGCCCCCTCCGTGCCAATGTTTAGTGTCGAGGCACCGAGGTGGGGTGGATTGCTGACAGTTGATGAGCTGTGGGACATTATGGATCGATGGAGCCAGTTTTGGCAAACGAACCACCGCGATTCGTGGAATTTAGTTGGAACCTTTGGAGGCAGAATCGTGATTGGTGGTGATGGAGTGATCAATTGAGAGCCTCCCTGTGCTAGAGAGTTATGCAGTTGTTGAACTGCGCGCTCCAGGTTTCGAGGGACGAGGCGCATAGGATATATGTGACTGGGAGTGGATTGCGCCAGGATGCCTTTTTGTTTATTTGACCCCTCCGTTTCAGATTTCGGATGCCTCGATGGAGTAGGCATTGTGTATGGAGCGTAGCGTTGCAATTCCTTTAGATAGGGATCTGCCGACAGAGGCGAATTCTGGATAGAGGCGCTTGGCGCTAGGTGTTGGAGGACTGATCAACCGGTAGAGGCATTTTCGTTTTTCTCTCCCAGATGGTGGATATCCTTGTGGACGGATTATGTAAAGCTTACCCAAGGGAATGCTACCCTTTGTGATTGATAACAGGCATGTTTGGGGTACAATATATTTGATTGAGGGGTGAGCTTAGTAAGGATAATTGTATAAGAAATTGTATGAATTAATGGTGTTTTGTCATATGACGGTTGCAATAATGGATTTTTTGAGATGTCAGAGGTCGGGTGGATCCCGATGACAGCATCGGCATCTTTTTCAGAGTAGCGCAGCGGTAGCGTAGATTTATTATCTGCGGAGGACCTTATTCGTCACCTCAGTGTAAGCAAAGACAGAGGTAGTACTCCCTATGTGAATAGTCTTGATTTTCAGGCAGACCGAGCGACGACTACCGGCGGCAAGCGGATGAGTCTGTGCCGCCCGGTTTGAGGGCGCCACGATTGTGGATCGAGTGGCGCCGGTGTGATTTCATCACCACGGTCGGAGTTAGAGCATGTTGCATTCCTGCATGGACTAGAGGCAGATCTGTTACCACGTGCACTAGAGGTACAGGCTCCTATTGGTGTGGTGCATGTGGAGGAGGCTTGTGGATCATGTCCAGTGCAGTTGAGACCTCGAGTGGTATCGGCAGACTTATTGGTACTTGTGTCTGTTAGGTGTTTGGACCCAGTGCTTGGGATTGGTTAGCCCAGTGCCATATGATGTTTGACTGCGGAGAGAGAAGGCTAGGACCTTTTGCGAGGCAGGCAAGGGAGGTTTGTTTGTCGAAACAGTTAGAGCCCATAGGTTGCAGCGTTAGTGCGAGAGGTGCGTACGGCGGCACCGGGACTCGAGGATGTTCATGTTGCCCGTGAGATCCCGGGTGTGATTCCACCTGAGTTGATGATGATGCCGCCGATGAGGGATATTGAGATTGCGATTGACGTGGTTCTGGGAACCGCGCCAACCCCGCTAGCACCTCATTGGATATCACTTGTAGAGCTGAGAGAGCTGATGGCACAGTCGCAGGATTTGATGGATCGAGGGTCTGTTCGACCTAGTGCCACCCCGTTGATACACGGTGGTGATGCCACGTCGTGGACACACGACAGTGAGGGTTCCTGTGTGGGTTGACCGCACGCAAGTCCGGGTATTACTTAGGACCTTTTTATGGAGTTGTACTCCGGCAGTTGTTTGCTTAGGATGCGTGTATCTTTTTGGAATCGTACAGCTGAGTATTTTGCCTAGATGGTGTTCAGGACACGGTAGGGGCATTATGAGTACAGTGAGGCCAGATGGAATGACTAATGCCCTGTCGCCTTTAAGATTTGAGGAATTGTGTGTTCCAGCTGTACTTGGAAGAATTATTGGCGGTATTCTCCCGGATATTTTGATTTTACCCTCCCTCCCTTTGTGATTTAGAGCTTGGGGAGCACTAGTAGATGGTGTGACAACGTCTGTGCGGAAGAAGCTATATGCCAAGTTGTTGTGGTACAAGTTTTAGCTTCGAGAGCATATCTTTCTAGATTACTTATTCTGGCCTTAGGGGCGGTGGTGGAAATCTGGCCAAAATGGATGCTATTCGAGATTGGCCGAGACCGGCAGTTATTATTGAGGTAAAGAGCTTTTGGACCGGATAGTGCCAGCAGAGCTCGACGAATAGGTGATGAGACTGATACCAGCGCTGATTTCAGCATCGCCATTGAAGGGAGATAGATTTGTGAGATACAGTGATGCCTCCCATAGTGGCTATAAAGTTACAGTTGGATTATTGATGAGCATCCAGTATCACCCCGACGGGGCCACTGTGGTGGCGGATACCCGGAGCAGGAGAGCTATTTGGGGTTGAGTTTGATGATTCAGTAGCTGGCGCTGTGTGGAACCGTTGAAGTGATCAAGGCTCAAGGTTGTGTCCCTGGGGGTTCCTTTTGATGGTAGACTGCGGTGGAGCAGTCCACTTGGATGTTCAGGATTTGAGAATGACCGAGTGAGGACCCCGGCTTGTTAAGGCTTCTCCCCTTCTTGGATGATCGTGTGGGGATGTTTTGGGCTGCACTGGTCGTGTTGGCACCAGGGTGTGGTGTTGATGTGTTTTGTATTGTTCTCCTCCCTTTTTCCCCAACTTTTGTTGGAGTCCCTGAGGTTTTTCCACGTCTCAGCAAGGGGGTGATGTGCTTTTGGATCCCTCGCCCGTGATTGACTCGCTCCATTTGAGATCTGTGAATGTTTGGAGTACGAAGGACGCCCGTTGCAAATTCTGGCTCGTGTGATGAGAGGATTGTGCAATCGGGTCATGCCGTACTGGTTGTTGTTATTGTTGTTGAGGAGTAATCACGGGGAGTGAGTAGTGACCTGGGAGCTGGAGACGGTGTTGATGGGTACCTACCCTAGTTTGAGACCCCCTTTTTAAGTTGTTTTAGTTTCGAGGACGAAACTTTCTTTTAGTGGGGGAGGATGTGATGACCCGGATCTTCATTGGAGGATTATGGCTTGATCAGTGGCTTCTGGAGGACTATCTTGGGAGATGGGAGTGTTAGGGTGTGTATCGGGCTCAAGAAATGGACCCGGCGCGAAAATCGAATCAAGTGGGCTTTTTCGGAGGCTTTCGGGTAAATTTTGGATGAGAATTTGGTAAAATGGAGGCCGTATTTGGATTCAGCGTGGGAAAACGTTTGAAAATGACTATTTACTTGTATTTTTCGGAGTCCGGACGCCCAAAAACGGGCCTATTTTAAGTGGGCCGGTCCACGGGACCAAGCAGGTGCACCGGGCGTAGGCAACTTTTGCCCCGCCACGTGTTGGGCCACGATTGGCCCGACATGGGCGCGTGGGGCGCGCTGAATGGGCGGCGCGCGTGCGCCCGCAGGCGGCTTCCCTTTCTCTCTCTGCTTTCGGCTTCGCGTCTCCCAAAACGTCCCCCGAACCCCTTTTGCACAGGAGGTTTTGGCCTATAAATAGTCCATTTCTCTCCCATTTTTGGACTTTTGAAATCTGGCCAAATTCTCTGATTTTTCCAGAGAATCCCCATCTCCTTCTTCTTCTTCTCCTTCACCAGTTTTCGGATTTCGGGTGTGCTGTGGGTGCCCGTAGCTGTGCAAGTGGTGGATGAACCCTTTGAAGCTGATTTCAACCATTTTCGTCGCATTTCAGTGCAGGAGCTCCACAGAGGTCATCCCTTGGAATTTTGGCCTGATTTTTGGTTCTGCATCTTCAAAAGAGGTAGATCTACAACGTTGGTATTTAACACTTTGGCTAGATCTTGAGTTTTATTGAAGTTTTTAAGCCATCTTTGGGACCCTTGTGCACAGCCTGGGATTTCGGACAGTGCTCAGTGTTTTCCCTCTCCTGGACAGTAGGAATGGAATTTTGAGATGATTTTTATGGGAAAATCTTCAGGACTCGAAGAGCTACAACTTTGGTATGTACCACTTTACCTAGGTTTGAATATTTCTAAGAGTTTATTAGCCATCTTTGAAGAATTTGTGCACAGCCTGAGATTTTGAACTGAGCTCAATATTTTCCCTCCCCTTTTTCTGGTGTTTCCGAGTTTTAGAGAGAGAAACTGAGGAAGTGGCATGAAGTGAACTTGTTCCCCTCTCTGTCCTACATCTCTCCAGGAAGTTTCAGAATTTTTAGAGTTTCCGACAGCAAGTTCTCTGCGACGCGGCGCGCTTCGACGATTTCCATTTTCTGGCCCATTTCCGTCGTAGTTCAGTCAAAAATTTCGCGAGCGCCAACCAGGAGGAATTTTTGAGCGGTTTCTGTGGCAGCGCGTTCCTAAGAGGTAATGCTCCGATTTTCATGTTGATCACTTCACTCTGTTTCGCACTTTTGGCATGGTTCCCGAGGCATTTTTGACCCCTATTTTTCTGTGTTGGATTCTGGACAGCACCGGCTTGTCGATTTTATCTCTCAGCCGAGGAGCATCGGATCAAGGCGTTTAAGGACTCGATTTTGATCTAGTCGTCGCGAGGAACACGGTGGTGATTTTTCTGAGATTTTTGGAAATTGATTCGAAGGTGATAATTAAGTTTTTCTTGGACTGTGTGCTACAGGATTTTTGGTTATGTGGCGTTGCGCTTACCTCGGTGTTTTATTTGTAACTTGATCTACAGGTATCGGATCGGAACGTGTGAGTACTCGTTTCGATCGTATCGACGCGACGATCGCAGTGGTCGTTTTTATGGATTTTTCAGAGGACTGCAGAGAGGTGAAATTTAGCCATTTTTGGGGCTGATTTTTGGATAGCAAGTGTTTGTGCATTTTTGGGATTAATTGTGCGCTGTTTGATTTACCGTGCAGTGTGCCGTGATTATCTGGTGCTAGAGGACAGCAGGCAGCGAGAGGTTTCTTTTGGCGTTGTGCGCACTTTTCGAGGTGGGTGGTTGTTGCATGCCTCTACTTCTGACTTGCTCACTAAGTTTATTAGAGAAACCCACTAATGAACATATTGATTGATTACCATGCATGATTGACTGATATAAATGTGAGCCTATCATTTGAGATTAATTCTGTGGATATAGCACGTTGGAAATATTATTGGGATAATATTGTTGTTGGAACATGATCATTGGGATATTTTAATAGTGATAATTAATATGCCATGTTAGCACATAGATTTTATGAAGGTTGGTTAAATGGACTAATTATTGGGACATGATGACATATCTATGTGCGGGTACCACTTTGGGATTTATTATGGATCAGGGATTATATACATGTGTAGTTGGCTAATGATTTTAGCATGAGGGTTATATATTTGTGAATTTACTATTTGATACACATGTGGAACTGTTATTTGTTATTCCCTCTTTCATTTTGCATGAGGACTTTTGCATGCTTGTTTGGACATCTAGAGAGGCCACTATTTTAGTGCTACACTATCATATTGGGATTTGACTTAGGAGAAACCATGATTGTTTCCTTTCTCCTTCTTATTTAGACTTTCGAGTCATGTTGCTCGGGTTCGAGCAGAGGTTTGGGATAGTGTAGCCGGGACCTTAGGGTCGGAGACAGGATGTACTTGATTGTGGATTGTGGGTTATTGTGGTAACCGCGGACATTAGGCGGTTAGCCAGATGTTGATTACTTTACCAGATTTTGGTGTTGTGGGGTGTTGCGGCGACCGCGGACATTGGGCGGTTGACCGGATATTCACTTATGCATCGGATTGGGTATCAGATTTCTCTAGTGGATGGAGTTTCCCACTTATTGAGATTATTGCATCAGATCGGGGTTTCATTAGTGGACGGAGTTTCCCACTTTGATCATAGTCATGATCCAGTCCTGCTATTGTGAGACATTGGTTACAGAGATGCTTGATACAGAGATACTTTACTCGTGTAGGTCGCTCCCCTCGAGTGCCACTCCGGAGTAGGCTTTAGACCGTGACGGGTGCCGGTCAGTTGGTGAGTTGTGAGTGCTGATTGGGATTTCGAGCCTTATGTGCTGGTCCCCTATTGAGTTATTGAGTTCGACAGCAGAGCAGGCAGTACCAGTTTTTACTGGTGACTAGATTGGTTTTATTTGGTCAGTTACTGTTTCCTGATGCATTCACACAGTCATTTCTTTCAGTATTGCATTTAGGGGCATACTAGTAGTGGTTTCCCTTTATTCAGCAGTTCTGTTTACAGCTTTACCACTTGCTCCTTTTCTTGCCTCTTGTAGACTTAGTGGGTACGCCGGAGTTGGAGGCTTTACCCACAGGGGGAGGCTACTGGTTTACTAGTGGTTCTCACCCCCATTGTTGTTTCCCTCTTTTCTTCCCCCTGTTTTGCAGAGTCTTCTGCGGGAGTTGCTGATCTTTCAGTCGTTGTTCGGGGCAAGGGAGTCACGAGCTAGATCCATACCGCCTGAGGAGTGTAGCTGTATTCCCTGGTTGGAGATTCCTTGTAGCTGTCAGCTGGTTTTTACTGTTTACTTTGGAGAGGGATCTTTTGTACTTGGAGAGACTGATGTATTATAGTTTTGGTTTATCTCCCTTTTATAGTTGAGATATGCTGTACTGAGGACATTGTATGATGATTATCTGTATTGGAGGAGATGAATATTGTACTTTATTTCATGTTGTACAGTGATTGGATTTTATTTTACAGCATTTTATTTCCGCTCTGATATTTGCGTAGATATAGCACTATCTTTTGCAGGTTAGACGCCTCGCCTATGCGGGTTTTGCATAGGTGGCGGATCTGTTGGCGAGCCCGGGTCGCAGTTTCGACCCCGGGGCGTGACACCCTCCCTCCTGCCTGCTATTGCTGCTGCTGTGGTGCCCGCTCCTCCCGTCGAAGGGTCGGAGGGCGTCCTGCCTGCATAGTAGGAGAACTCCCTCGGTCCTGACGCTAAGGTGAAGATGTAGGTGCTGCTGACGATGCTGTCTCCTGGTTCCGTGGGTAGTTGGATCTGAAGTTGTAGTGGCCCAAATCCCCATGCAGTTTTTTCCCGTGATCCATGGTGTGATACACCTATTATTGGTGTGTCGGGCCCGTGACGCATCAAATAGATGCGTTAGATGGACTCAGTGAGGTTTATGGATCAAGCATGTCTTCCGGCTGCTTTTGCAAAATTTTAGAAGATGTTTCAGGCTGATCGGAGGTCGGATTTGGATCCAGCGCAGAAAAACGCTTGAAAACGGCTATTTGCTCGTATTTTTTTGAGTCCGGATGCCCAAAAACGGGCTCCCGAAAGTTTTTAGTGGATTCGGGTGCATCGGGGAGGCCGTAGACCGGCTGGGTGCCACGTGGCGGCCTATCATTGGCCAGTTCATGAAGCGCGGTCCACGGAGAGGCGCGGGGTGGCGCATGGACCGGGCGGAGGACACGTGGCATTCCCGGATTGGCCGGCGCACGTTGCTCGGTCCACGGAACTCCGCGCGGGTGCATAGACCAGGCGTGGGGACACGTGGCAGCTCAGGATTGGCAGGCTCACGATGGCGTGGTTCACAGAGTGGGCACATAGGCGCCTCGGGGCGCGTGCGCGGCAGGGTGGCAAGTTGCGCGGCAGACGCACGGGGGGGCACTATCGGGCGGGACATGTGGCGCCCGGGGATAAGCGGGCGCCACCTACCGCCTTGACCAGAGTGGGGCCACGTGTCGCCGTCGGGCTGGGCTTGCACACGCTGTCTCGTGTTCGGTGTTAAGCCCAGGGAGTTTCGTGCGCTCCTCACTCGACATCCTGGGGAAGATTCGGGCGCCCGAATTTGCCCCGAGCGCCCGAATCTCGGCCCACTTGGAGTTTTTAGTTTTTTTTCAGGCTGGGCCTATAAATAGGTTCAGTAGAGCGGCGTTTTCCCGCTTTTCTGAGCTTCTTCTCTGGGGACTTTCTACAGGAGTTTTCTTCCTCATCCAGTGCTACAGATTGTGGAGGAGTCCTGGGATTTTTGGAGATTGCTACTTTCACGTTTACGGCGATTCGGGGCGCTTCGACGCTTCTTCTCCGGCGACTTTTCCCGTCAAGTTTCGGTGCGCGGACTCCCTTAGGCTACCCCAATGGAGTTTTTGGGCGATTATTTCGCTTGTGTTTCCACGACAGGTAGGGCTACGATTATTGTATTTATAGTTTCTTCCCATTCTGAGGTTTTCTTGAGTTATTCGGACCATTTTGGGACCCCATTTTCTTGGGCGGAATTTTGGACAGCATTGGAGTATTTGTGGGATATCTCGGCCCACAAGCATCGGAACGAGGAGTGCAAGTACTTGATCTTCATCTACTCGTCGTGTGAAATGCCATCATGATTTTTCTGGATTTTTTGGAGGTTGTCCCGAAGGTGATAATCTAGCTTTTTCTGGGCGGAATGTTGCAGAGTTGTGTTCTTGAGGAGTTTCGTGCTTACCGCGGTGTTTAATTTGTATCTTGGCCTACAGGTATCGGAACGGGATGTGCGAGTACTTGATTTGCATCTACTCGATGCGACGATTACAGCGGTGATTTTTCTAGATTTTTTCGAGGTCATCTCGCTGGTAAAAATTACCTTTTTTCTGGACTGGTTGCGCTGACAGCGGTAGATTGTGGATTGCGGGTTTAATTTGTGCACCGTTTTGTTTGTTATTGCAGTTTTCGCCGTGAGCTGGGGTATCCTTGTGAGAGGGTGTATTTGGATCCGTGCGTCGTGATCGTGGTGGGTGGTTGTTGTGGATCTCATATTTTGAATTACTCACTACGAATATTAGAGTGATTCCCGATATTGAATGCCGATTAGTACTTTGTGGGTAACATGCATGTTTGTATAGGTTTGGCATATGCCATGTTAGTACTTAGTGTTCTTATGAGATCTATTATTATCCTGGAATAACATGCTCTAATAAATGTAAGAACAATGATATATGTCTTTCTTTCATCGTCATGAGGATACTTGCATGCTTGTATGGACATCTAGATAGGCCACCTTTTTCTGCTACACTATCATGCTGGGATTTGACTTAGGAGAAACCATGATTGCTTTTTCTCCTTTCATTTTTACACTCGGGATGCTTGTTGCTCGGGTTCAAGCAGGATTGTAGAATAGTGTAGCCAAGTTTATCGAGTCTGGATTGGTCGTACTAGATTGTGGATTTGTGGGGTATTGCGGCGACCGCGGACATTGGGCGGTTGACCGGATGTTTACTTGTGCATCAGATTGGGGATCAGATTTCTCTAGTGGATGGAGTTTTCTACTTATTGAGTGCTATTGCATCAGATTGGGGATCAGGTTTTCTTTAGTGGATGGATTTTTCCACTTTGATCATAGTCGTGATCCAGTCCTGCTATATCGTGATACTTGTGACAGAGATACTTTACTCGTGTGGGTCGCTCCCCTCGAGTGCCACTCCGGAGTAGGCTTTAGGACCGAGCCGGGTGCCGGTCAGTTGGTTATTTGGAGATCGAGCCGTGTGTCGATCAGCTACTGGGTCTTGAGTTTGACAGCAGAGCAGGCAGTACCAGTTTTTACTGGTCCATTGATTGGGTTTTTTTTCAGGCAGACACATTTACTGATGCATACATTTAGCTATTCTTTCTGGCACTGCATTTAGAGGCATAGTAGGGGTAGTTTCTTTTATCAGCAGTTTTGTTCATAGCATATACCCCTTTCCTTCCCTTTTGCCTCTGGTAGACCTAGTGGGCACGTCAGAGTTTGAGGCTTTACCCACTAGGGGAGGCTACTGATTTTATAGTAGTTCTCACCCCCATTGTTGTTGTCTTTTCTCCCCCTTTTGTTTTGCATAGTCGTCTGTGGGACTACTGGACCATCAGCGGCAGATCGAGGTAAGAGGATAGCTGACTAGATAGATCGTCTACCCGACAATATGCTAGCTGGACTTTTGATGTACCCCTATCTTCTCAGACAGTTGTACTTGTACTTTTATTTTTGGGTCTGGCTTTAGCCAGCTTGATGTATATATTTTTGGTGAGCTGGGAGAGACACTTGTATTATTTTTACAGTTGTACTTTATTTTACTTCTAGTTTCAGTCTGAGATGTAGTAGTTCTAGTTCAGCTCTGTTTTTATACTCTTTTTTTATATCTTTGTATCTGAGCAGGTTACCGGCGCTTCGTTTACGCGGGAAATTCCGTGTGCACGGCAGATTTGTAGACGGGCCCGGATTCTGGTTTACACCCGGGGCGTGACAGATTAGGTTGGTATCAGAGCTTAGGGATAGGTCAGTTGGGACTTAGGAAACCCTAGGCATTTGGCAGACCATAGGATGAGAGGGCATGAGGGACGTGATTGTGAGGACCTGGATCCCCACGACGAGAATACTGGTAGACCAGCAGCTTCTGGAGGCCTATGTGGCGCGTTGGTGGTGTTTGTGCACCAATTGGACACTAGTGTTGGACCCGGGGTGTTAAATGGATCACGAGAGTAGTCAATTGACCCCATCGAATGCATAGAAGTGGTTTTGCGCACAATGGATATTAAAATTAGGCTCAGCGCGAAGTTTGGACAAAAGAATATCTTTCCGGATGCCTTCGGCAATTTTTAGAGTTGGAATTTGGCAAAATGGACATCAAATTCTGATTCAGCGCGCGAAAACGGTCAAAATGGACTACCCACTTGTTATTTTTGAGCACCGGTTACTGTTCACGCCGGTACAGTAACTCCGGCGCCGGCGGGCAGCGCCGGCGACGGCGGAGGGCGGCGGCGCGGCGGCGGGCAGGCACGGGAGCGGCGGCGGGCAGCGCGCGGCGCGCAGGCAGACGTGCGGGCAGGCACGTGGGCGCGCGGGCAGGTGCGCGGTCCACGGCGGCGTCGTGCACCGGGGGGCAGGCCACGTGGCATGGCAGGATTGGCCGGTTCAGCGGTCGTGGTCCACGGAATAGATCGTGGGTGTACGGTGGACCGGTGGTGACACGTGGCGGAGGGTCATTGGCGCGGTGTTGTGCGCAGGGTCCAGGGAGCGGGTTCTTATCGCCTCGGGGCGCGTGCAAGCAAAGGAGGCAGGCGGCGGCGCAGGCGCGCACATGGCCGCTGTCGGCCTTTCCCGCGCTTGGGCGCGCCACGTGTCGGCACCACAGCGGGCCACGTGGCGCGATGTCGGTGGATGGATTCGGTGTTGTGTGTTCGGCGGGCCACGTGGCAGGAGGCTAGTGGGCGGTTCCGGTGTTCTGTGTTCGGCGGGCTACGTGGAGGCCCATGGGCGATTCGGGCCTGCACAGTGTTGGGCCGGGCCCAACACTGTAGCAGCCCGGAAAAATTCGGGCGCCCGAATCCCGGGATACATTCGGTATTTTGCGAATTGTTTTCTGGGCCTATTTAAGCGACCCGAGCTGTTTCTTTTTCCCTTTTTCCACCATTTCCGAGCTTCAAACCAACTTGAGGCCTTCAGCAAAGTTGATTCACACCCTGTGCTGCATCCACCTGCAGAGTTTGGAGATTTTTGGTGGCACTCTTATCGAGGTTTCCATTTTTACGGCGCGGTGTGACGCTCGTCCATTTGTGTTCCCCTTCGTCGCGTTTCGGTGCACGAGCTCCCCCGGCCTACTCTGACCTCCGTTTCAGGCGATTCTTTCGCCGTTGGATGCGCGACAGACAGAGCTACGATCCTAGTATTTTCTACTTCCCCTAGTTTCGTGCTTTTCGAGGAGTTTTTCCATGCTTACTGGGACCCCTTTTTCTGATGGAATTTCTGGACAGCGACACCTTACCGGATTTTTATCTCCGCAACCGGGCATCGGTTGGAGACGTGCCTATACACTTTTTTCATCTACTCGACGCGAGGATCGTCACCATATTTTTCTTGGATTTTTCAGAGACCTCCCCGGAGGTAGACCTTTTTCTTCTTATCTGTCCTAGAGCTTATAGTTATGTGGATGTGAGAGTTTGCGCACCTGTACTGTGGAATTTATAACTCGGCCTACGGGGCTCGGAATTTGGCTTGCAGGTACTCGTTTCAAAGGTATCGACGCGAGGAACGCGATACTATTTTTGTTGGATATTTCTAGGTTCTTGCTACAGGTGAAAAATCCACATCTTTGGGACTGTTCCAACAGAATTGTACGTACTTGGATATTTTGGAATAAAAATGTAATCTTGACCCTTATTGTTGTACCCAGGAAGGTTAGCGACCGTTTCTGAACCTGCTGGAACTGGAGAAAATTGGAGATAGTGAATTCTGGGTGTATTTAGCTGTTTCGAGCCGAGGCTCGCGCAACATATACCGAGGAAGCAGTTTTAGCAGATTTTGGACTGAGAGCGTCTACACTCTTCGCCGACCCCAGGTTTGCCTTGGATTGAGCACTTCAGGTGGGTAAGCTTAATATTGGTAATTATATAAGGTTTTATATCATGGTAAATGCAAGTGCACATGTGGGGATATCACCCTTCTATGATTGATATCGGGCATATTGTTGTACAACCGATATGAGCGAGAGGTAAGCAAGGAATGAGCTACTTGGGTGAGATTGGTATACCATAGTAGGAATATTTCAGCATGCTTTACTAATATATGTTTCGCCCACTTTTATTGTTTCTGAGGACAAAGCATGCTTGCATGGACATGTAGTTAGGCCATCTTTTACTGCTACACTACTTTTGGAACTTGACTTAGGAGAAACCATGTATTCCTTTTCTCCTTCTTTGTTAGTCAGGTGGTCTGTGTTGCTCAGGTTCGAGCAGGGGTTCTGGGTAGTGTAGTCGGGACTTGGTGTCTGGGACCGATTGGATTAGTTGTGGGGCTTTGCGGCAACCGCGGATATTGGGCGGTTGACCGGACATTTATTTATGCACCAGATTGGGTATCTGATTTCTCTAGTGGACAGAGTTTCCCACCATTTGAGTATTTTTGCATCTGATTGAGGACCGAGGCTTTCTTTAGTGGTTGGGCTTTCCCACTTTGATCAGAGTCATGATCCAGTCCTGCTGATTTACGATACTTGTTACTGAGGCACTTTACTCGTGTGGGTCGCTCCCCTCGAGTGCCACTCCGGAGTGTGCGATTTTCAGACTTCGAGTCCTTGAGACTCCCATCCCCTATCGGTGTTATGCGTAGGCTGGCATACCCGATTTGGCAGGCACAGCATGCAGTACCAGTTCTACTGTTGGCATTAGATTGGGTTTGTTACAGACATTTGCCTTATAGTTGCACTCGTGTCAGAGGGACCGAGTGGAGTCTAGTAGCTGTGTTTAGACCAGTGCTAGTGTCGTTGGGAACCGTCTGGGGTTACGGTGGTCCCAGGGTCATTGTTAGTTGTTGACCGTGGCATAGGCAGGCTTGGCAGGCAAAGCAGGCATAGGCAGGCATAGGCAGGCATGGAAGGCATAGGCAGGCATAGGCAGGCATGGCAGGCATAGGCAGGCATAGGGAGGCATGGCAGGCATAGCAGGCATAGGCAGGCATGGCAGGCATGGCAGGCATAGGCAGGCATGGCAGGCATAGGCAGGCATAGGCAGGCATGGCAGGTATAGGCAGGCATAGGCAGGCATAGGCAGGCTTAGCAGGCATAGAGGCTTGATAGCTGTTGAGAGTCTCCAGCTTCCTTCTTTTTCAGTCTTTACGGTTTTCGTTAGCTTTTTGTATTTTGAGGACTTAGTGGGCAGACCGTCGGGTCTGGCGGTGGTACCCACTGAGAACTCCCTTTCTGGTGTAGTTCTCACACCCTCTGGGGGTTTTCCCCCTTATTTTCTTTCCTCTCCTCTGTTTTGCAGAGTCCTAGCGGATGTTGCTGATTCTGCGATTGTTGATCGAGGCGAGAGAGTTGCGAGATAGATCCCTACCCGTCGTTGGAGAGTAGCGGTACCCCCTCCAGAGGATCTTCTGTAGCTTAGTTGTTTTATTTTTTTGTCTTTCGAGGGACAGATGTAGTGAGGATATATTTTGTATCGTGAGACTGAGGCTGCGAGTTATCGACAGATTTATTGGTAATTAAGGCAGCTCGGTATTTGGACCATGTGCTTGAGATTGATTGGTACAATGCCACAGAATGTTTGATTGCGGCGAGAGAGGACTTGGACCATCGGCAAAGCGGACAGGATGAGGCTTGCTTGTTGAGATTATTAGAGCACGCAGGTTATAGCGATAGTATGAGAGGTGCTTACGGCGGCACCGGGACTCAAGGATATCTCAGTTGCCCACGAGATCCCGAGTCTGATTCCACCTGAGCTGTTGTCGATGCCGCTGGTTAGGGAAATAGAGATTGCGTTTGACGTGGTTCGAGGGACCGCGTCACCCTCGACAGCACCTCATTGGATATCGCCTGTGGAGCTGAGAGAGCTGATGGCACAGTCGCAGTATCTGATGGATCAAGGGGTCTGTTTGACCTAGTACCACGTCTTGGATAGACGATGATGAGGGTCCGTTATGACTTGAGCACAGGCAAGGTTCAGGTATTATCAAGGACCTTTTGTTGGAGTTCTACTCCGGCAATTATAGTATGGTGCGAGTACCTACTGGGAATCAGACAGCTGAGGATTTTGCCTTGATGGCATTCAGGATCCGGTAAGGGCATTATGAGCTCATTGTGAGGCCAAATGGAATGACTAATGCCCTATGACTTCAAGATTTGAGGAATTGTGTGTCCTAGTCGTACTTGGACGGATTGGGAGTGGTGTTCCCCGAGGATATTTTGATTTACTCCTAGAGCGACTTGGAGCACTTGTGGATGAAGCTGTATGCCAAGTTATTGTGATACAAGTTCTAGCTCCAAGTGCATGCCTTCTTGGGTCGCTTTGTGTCAGCCATAGGGGCGGCAGTGGAAATCCGGCCAATATGGATACTAATTGGGAATTGGCCGAGATCAATATTTATGGTCAAGGTAACGAGCTTCCTGGACTGGGCAGTGCTAGGAGAGCTTGGCAATCGGCTGATGAGACTGATACCGCGCCAATACTAGCATTTCCAGTGTTGGGAGAGGGATCTGCGAGTTTGAGTGATACCTCCCATAGTGACTGTGGAATTACCGTTGGATTATTAGTGAGCATTCTGGATTACCCCGACAGGGCCACTGTGATGGCAGATACCTGGAACAGGAGAGCTGGCTGGGGTTGAGTTGGATGATTCCACAGCTGGCGCTGTGTGGGCTATTGCGGCAAACATAGCTTGCGGTTGTGTCCCTGAGGGTTCCTTTTATGGTAGACCGTGGCTGAGTAGTTCACTCGGATGGTCAGGATTCGGGAGTGACCGAGTGAGGACCCTTGTTTGTGAGGGCTTCATTCTTTCTTGGGTGATTGCGGGGATGTGTTTCGGATTGCCTTGGTTGAGTTGACACAGGTTGTGGTTTGGTGCGTGTTGCACTGGCGATTATCTTATTTTCCCCCAGCTTTGGATGGAACCCTGTTGTGTTACATGTCTCAGCTCAGGAAGGTCATGTTTTTGGATCCCTCGACCGTGATTGACCCGCCCCTTTGAGATCTATGAGTGTTTCGAGTACGAGGGACGCCCGTTGCGAATTCTGGCTCGTGAGATGAGGGAATTGCGCAATCGGGCTATGCCGTACTGGATATTGCTGTTGTTGTTGTTGAGGAGTGATCACTCGGAGCGAATGATGATTTAGGAGCTGGAGAGGGTGATGTTGAGTACTTACCCTTGGTGTTCGTGACTCCCAGTGGAATTGAGCTAGTTTCGAGGACGAAACTTTCCTTAGTGGGGGAGGATGTGAGGACCTAGATCCCCACGACGAGAATACTGGTTGACCAGCAGCTTCTGGAGGCCTATGTGGCGCGTTGGTGGTATTTGTGCACCAATTGGACACTAGTGTTGGACTCGGGGTGTTAAATGGATCACGAGAGTAGTCAATTGACCCCATCGAATGCATAGAAGTGGTTTTGCGTGCAATGGATATTAAAATTGGGCTCAGCGCGAAGTTTGGACAAAAGAATATCTTTCCGGATGCCTTCGGCAATTTTTAGAGTTGGAATTTGGCAAAATGGACATCAAATTCGGATTCAGCGTGCGAAAACGGTCAAAATGGACTACCCACTTGTTATTTTTGAGCACCGGTTACTGTTCACGCCGGAACAGTAACTCTGGCGCCGGCGGGCAGCGCCGGCGACGGCGGAGGGCGGCGGCGCGGCGGCGGGCAGGCACGGGAGCGGCGGCGGGCAGCGCGCGGCGCGCGGGCAGACGCGCGGGCAGGCACGTGGGCGCGCGGGCAGGTGCGCGGTCCACGGCGGTGTCGTGCACCGGGTGGCAGGCCACGTGGCATGGCAGGATTGGCCGGTTCAGCGGTCGTGGTCCACGGAATAGATCGTGGGTGTACGGTGGACCGGTGGTGACATGTGGCGGAGGGTCATTGGCGCGGTGTTGTGCGCAGGGTCCACGGAGCGGGTTCTTATCGCCTCGGGGCGCGTGCAAGCAGAGGCGGCAGGCGGCGGCGCAGGCGCGCACATGGCCGCTGTCGGCCTTTCCCGCGCTCGGGCGCGCCACGTGTCGGCACCACAGCGGGCCACGTGGCGCGATGTCGGTGGATGGATTCGGTGTTGTGTGTTCGGCGGGCCACGTGGCAGGAGGCTAGTGGGCGGTTCCGGTGTTCTGTGTTCGGCGGGCTACGTGGAGGCCCATGGGCGATTCGGGCCTGCACAGTGTTGGGCCGGGCCCAACACTGTAGCAGCCCGGAAAAATTCGGGCGCCCGAATCCCGGGATACATTGGGTATTTTGCGAATTGTTTTTTGGGCCTATTTAAGCGACCCGAGCTGTTTCTTTTTCCCTTTTTCCACCATTTCCGAGCTTCAAACCAACTTGAGGCCCGCAGCAAAGTTGATTTACACCCTGTGCTGCATCAATCTGCAGAGTTTGGAGATTTTTGGTGGCACGCTTATCGAGTTTTCCATTTTTACGGCGCGGTGTGACGCTCGTCCATTTGTGTTCCCCTTCGTCGCGTTTCGGTGCACGAGCTCTCCCGGCCTACTCCGACCACCGTTTCAGGCGATTCTTTCGCCGTTGGATCCGCGACAGACAGAGCTACGATCCTGGTATTTTCTACTTCCCCTAGTTTCGCGCTTTTGGAGGAGTTTTTCCATGCTTACTGGGACCCCTTTTTCTGATGGAATTTCTGGACAGCGACACCTTGCCGGATTTTTATCTCCGCAACCGGGCATCGGTTGGAGACGTGCCTATACACTATTTTCATCTACTCGACGCGAGGATCGCCAACATATTTTTCTTGGATTTTTCAGAGACCTCCCCGGAGGTAGACCTTTTTCTTCTTATCTGTGCTAGAGCTTACAGTTATGTGGATGTGAGAGTTTGCGCACCTGTACTGTGGAATTTATAACTCGGCCTACGGGGCTCGGAATTTGGCGTGCAGGTACTCGTTTCAAAGGTATCGACGCGAGGAACGCGATACTATTTTTGTTGGATATTTCTGGGTTCTTGCTACAGGTGAAAAATCCACATCTTTGGGACTGTTCCAACAGAATTGTACGTACTTGGATATTTTGGAATAAAAATGTAATCTTGACCCTTATTGTTGTACCCAGGAAGGTTAGCGACCGTTTCTGAACCTGCTGGAACTGGAGAAAATTGGAGATAGTGAATTCTGGGTGTATTTAGCTGTTTGGAGCCGAGGCTCGCGCAACATATACCGAGGAAGCAGTTTTAGCAGATTTTGGACTGAGAGCGTCTACACTCTTCGCCGACCCCAGGTTTGCCTTGGATTGAGCACTTCAGGTGGGTAAGCTTAATATTTGTAATTATATAAGGTTTTATATCATGGTAAATGCAAGTGCACATGTGGGGATATCACCCTTCTATGATTGATATCGGGCATATTGTTGTACAACCGATATGAGCGAGAGGTAAGCAAGGAATGACCTACTTGGGTGAGATTGGTATACCATAGTAGGAATATTTCAGCATGCTTTACTAATATATGTTTCACCCACTTTTATTGTTTCTGAGGACAAAGCATGCTTGCATGGACATGTAGTTAGGCCATCTTTTACTGCTACACTACTTTTGGAACTTGACTTAGGAGAAACCATGTATTCCTTTTCTCCTTCTTTGTTAGTCAGGTGGTCTGTGTTGCTTAGGTTCGAGCAGGGGTTCTGGGTAGTGTAGTCGGGACTTGGTGTCTGGGACAGATTGGATTAGTTGTGGGGCTTTGCGGCAACCGCGGATATTGGGCGGTTGACCGGACATTTATTTATGCACCAGATTGGGTATCTGATTTCTCTAGTGGACAGAGTTTCCCACCATTTGAGTATTTTTGCATCTGATTGAGGACCGAGGCTTTCTTTAGTGGTTGGGCTTTCCCACTTTGATCAGAGTCATGATCTAGTCCTGCTGATTTACGATACTTGTTACTGAGGCACTTTACTCGTGTGGGTCGCTCCCCTCGAGTGCCACTCCGGAGTGTGCGATTTTTAGACTTTGAGTCCTTGAGACTCCCATCCCCTATCGGTGTTATGCGTAGGCTGGCATACCCGATTTGGCAGGCACAGCATGCAGTACCAGTTCTACTGGTGGCATTAGATTGGGTTTGTTACAGACATTTGCCTTATAGTTGCACTCGTGTCAGAGGGACCGAGTGGAGTCTAGTAGCTGTGTTTAGACCAGTGCTAGTGTCG
Organism: Tillandsia leiboldiana; assembly: GCA_029204045.2. Classification (NCBI taxonomy): domain Eukaryota; kingdom Viridiplantae; phylum Streptophyta; class Magnoliopsida; order Poales; family Bromeliaceae; genus Tillandsia; species Tillandsia leiboldiana. The sequence continues at coordinate 43,732,295 of CM055061.1, read as the reverse complement.
TTGGGAACCGTCTGGGGTTACGGTGGTCCCAGGGTCATTGTGAGTTGTTGACCGTGGCATAGGCAGGCTTGGCAGGCAAAGCAGGCATAGGCAGGCATGGAAGGCATAGGCAGGCATAGGCAGGCATGACAGGCATAGGCAGGCATAGGGAGGCATGGCAGGCATAGCAGGCATAGGCAGGCATGGCAGGCATGGCAGGCATAGGCAGGCATGGCAGGCATAGGCAGGCATAGGCAGGCATGGCAGGCATAGGCAGGCATAGGCAGGCTTAGCAGGCATAGAGGCTTGATAGCTGTTGAGAGTCTCCAGCTTCCTTCTTTTTCAGTCTTTACGGTTTTGGTTAGCTTTTTGTATTTTGAGGACTTAGTGGGCAGACCGTCGGGTCTGGCGGTGGTACCCACTGAGAACCCCCTTTCTGGTGTAGTTCTCACACCCTCTGGGGGTTTTCCCCCTTATTTTCTTTCCTCTCCTCTGTTTTGCACAGTCCTAGCGGATGTTGCTGATTCTGCGATTGTTGATCGAGGCGAGAGAGTTGCGAGATAGATCCCTACCAGTCGTTGGAGAGTAGCGGTACCCCCTTCAGAGGATCTTCTGTAGCTTAGTTGTTTTATTTTTTTGTCTTTCGAGGGACAGATGTAGTGAGGATATATTTTGTATCGTGAGACTGTATACACTGATGTATATATTGGAGATACCTCCCGGTTGGGTTTAGAGCTTGAATATGTGGTTATTGTATTATTATTTTTGGGAGAAAGACTTATTTCATTATTTCCAGTTGCACAGTGATTGATTTTAGTCATACAGCAGATCTTTTATTTATAGCTCTGATATTTTGTTTAGTTGTAGTACTTTTCTTGCAGGAAGGACGCTTCGCCTATGCAGTTTGGCATAGGTGGCGGATCTGTTGGCGAGCCCGGGTCGCAGTTTCGACCCCGGGGCGTGACAGATTAGAGTGGTGTAGTGTACTGGTTTTTCCCATGCAACTTTCCGGTGAATCCATTGTGTAGAACACCTAGTGTTGGTGTCTGGCCCATGGTGCATCGAAGGGGTGCCACAGATGGACCTTGTGAGACTTTGATAGCGGAATTGGCCTTCGGCTGTAATTGCCGAATTTTAGAAAAGGTTTTGGGCCAATCTGAGGTTGGATTTGGATTCAGCGCGGAAAAACGCTTGAAAACGGCTATTTGCTTGTTGAATTTGGAGTCCGGATGACCAAATGCGGGCTTCCGGAAGTTTGTGGGGATTTTCGGAGCATGGGGGTGACACGTGGACCGGCCCGAGCCACGTGGCGGCCTCTTATTGGCCGGCTCACGCAGCTGGGTCCACGGGGTGGCGCGGTGGTGCATGGACCGCGGCGGGGGGGGGTGACGCGTGGCGTGCCCTGGTAGGCTGGCGCACGCGGCACGGCTCACCGGTTTGGCGGGGTTGCGGTGGACCGGGCGCATGACGCGTGGCGGCTTCGGATTCATTGGCCCACGTAGGCGCGGTCCACGGTGTGCGCGAGGGGGGCGCCTCGGTACTGTGCGCGCACAGTGGCGCCAGCGGGGCGGTCGGCCGCACTCGAGTGCGACACGCGTCGCCTCGCGGTTGGGCGGCCGTACCTACCCCGCTGACTGCGAGGGGGCCACGTGGCGCGTTGCGGGCCGCCAGGTTTGCTGTCCCCTGTTCGGGGTGACGTGGCCGTCCCGGGGATTTCCGGGCGCGTCGGACGGGAGGTATACAACCCGGTTTCCGGGCGCAGTGCGCCCGGAAACCGCGCCCGAAACCCGGCCCGATAAGCATAGTGGGCTGGGCCTATAAATAGCTCCCCCCTTTCATTCCTTTGGATTTTTTTGGACCCCATTTCCGCTGAGCTCCCTTCACAAGAGTTTTTCCTCCCTCAGTGCACTACCCATTGGAGAAGTTTGAGGATTTTTGGAGGCACGCTTCCCGAGGTTCACCATTTTACGGCGCGGCGCGACGCTTGTTCTCCGGCGATCCTCTTCGCCCCTTCTCAGTGTTTGGACTCCTCCGACCCACCCCGACCTCGGAATTCGCCGATTCTTGCGCCGTTGGACTCACGACAGGTAGGGCTTCAACTCCTGTGTTTTGTGGTTCCTCGATTTCCTTGCTGATCTTGGAGTTTTCTTAGCACCCATTTGACCCTTTTTCTTCGCGGACTTTTGGGACAGCACCGCGGTGTTCTTGCCATATCTTTTCGCTCAGGCGTCGGAACGAGGCGATTCAAAAGGCAATTTTCATCTACGTTTCGCAAGGAGTCTCCTGGATTTTTCTCAGATTTTTCTGGATTTTACCCGTGGGTGAGAATCATCTTTCTCTGTGGTTCCTTGTTACAGGAATTTGGTACAGTTTGGATTCGGGGTGTACCCCTTGCCGGATTTTTATCTCAGCGTAGGAAACTCCAATTTGGGCGTGCAGGTACTCGTTTCGACGGGCTCGTCGCAAGGATCGCGATAGTATTTTTCTTGGATTTTTCTGGGCATTATTCGCAGGTAAAAATTGGTGAATTCTGGACTGCGGATTTAGGGGACAGATTTTGGAAATTGGGGATGAATCGCTTATGTATTTTTCCTTTGGGGTATTTTGTACAGATTGGTGGTGTGTTTGGACTGATCTTGGACTTCGCCTTTGGGAATTTGGAATAGCGCTTGAGGTGGGTGATGTTGTGAACCTCCTACTTGTGAATGTCACTAGGCCTATTATAATGCCATGATTATGTGTTATTAATTGTGAATGTATCTAGCATGCTTGTATGAGATTAAGGTTCCTTTGTTGATACTTGCATTGTTAGCAGGTTACAAGTTAGTAAGTGGTATTTCCATGTTTAGATAGGCAATTTAATTAGTTGGAAAGAATGCTAAAGCCATATCATATTATATGTTAAAGGAAGGTTTGGGCATGTGGTTAGAATGAATGTTGTATAAGGGGTACTTGCTAGTAGACTGTGCATCTAAAATGTATTATGTATCATATATCCTGCCACATGTACATCGGGATTTCCCAAACACTTAATGTTGCATATGTAGAATAATTGAAATGACTTTATCAAATAAAGGACTTTGCATGCTTGAATGGTCATCTAGCTAGGCCACCTTTTTCTGCTACACAGACATATTGGAATTGACTTAGGAGAAACCATGCTTTTATTCGTTCTCCTGTCGTCTAGCCTTAGGGGATTGTGTAGTCAGATGTTCAGAGTTGGGAAAGTCGGGGATCGAGGTTTGGGTGTTGCGGCGACCGCGGACTGTGGGCGGTTGACCGGATTATTATTACTACTTTTGCACCAGATTGGAGGTAGGGGATCGAGTTTCCCTTTAGTGGATGGGTTTTCCCACTTTGATCAGGGTCGTGACCCCGTCCTGCTATTTATGGTACTGATGATACTAGTGACTGTGATACTATGCTCGTGTGGGGTCGCTCCCCTCGAGTGCCACTCCGGAGTAGGATTCCGACCGTGTTGGGTGCCGGTCAGGCCGTGTTGGGTGCCGGTCAGACCGTGTTGGGTTCCGGTCTATTTGGACAGGGGAGATACTGAGTTGTGAGGTTGACAGCAGAGCAGGCAGTACCAGTGTTTACTGGTGTTTTGATTGGGTTGGTCTGTCAGTCCTTACGTTCTGGTGCATGCTTTTAGCCATTCTCTAGTAGGCATCGTAGAGGCATGTTAGTGGTAGCTCTGCATCAGTAGTGTACTTGTAGCTTACCACCTTTGTTTCATTTTTTTCGCCTCTGATAGTCCTAGTGGGCATGTCTGAGTTTGAGGTCTACCCACTAGGGGAGGCTACTGTTTTTATAGTAGTTCTCACCCCCCCTCCACTGTTTTCTCTTTTCTGTTCCCCTTTGTTTTGCAGAGTTCTCTGCGGGAGTTGCGGGACCCTCTTCCCTGGATCAAGGTAAGAGGATCGCTGATTAGCTAGCCACTGCCCGAGTTCGAGTTTAGTAGTTTTGATGTATCCCCAGTACACTCAGACGGTTGTATTTTCCTTGTATTTTGGGTCTGGCTGCGGCCAGCTGGTTGTATATATTTCGTGAGCTGGGAGAGACACTTGTATATTTCTGAGAGCTTACTGTACTTTCATTTCCAGCATTTGTCTGAGTTGTATTAGTTTTAGTTTAGCTCTGTTTTATGCTCCTTGATTACTTGTTTTATATCTGAGCAGGTTATCAGCGCTTCGTGTACACGGAAAATTCCGTATGCACGGCGGATCTGTGGACGGGCCCGGGTTTTGGTTTACACCCGGGGCGTGACAGATTAGTTGGTATCAGAGCTTTGGGATAGGTCAGACGGGACTTAGGAAACCCTAGGTTTTTGGCAGACCCTAGGAAGGCAGAGCGTGAGTGACGTGATATTGTGCGAAAGTCGGTAATTGGTTGTTAACTCTTCCTGTGGGTGGAGAGGGATTGGCATAGCCTATTTCTGGGGGACTATTATGTTGGCTGCAGACAACATAAGGTTACAGAAATAGGGGAATGTCCATGACTTTCGCTTGATTGGGTCGAGAGTGGTTTGGTTTACTGACCCGTGGATTTTTGTGTGGCAGGATGCCTCCTAGGCGGCAGATTCCTACTCGGGGTACTCCTACACCCCCGGAGGAGCCGGAGCAGTCCGGGCCTTCTGAGATCAGTGTGCTGAGGGCCATGATGGCCCAGTTGGCGGAGAGCCACCGCCGACAGGAGCAGAGGTTTGAGCAGTTATTGGCCCAGGTTGTGGCACCTCCCCCTACTACTGCAGAGGCCCCCGTACCACCTATTGTACCACCGACTATTCCACTTGCCCCTACAGCGCCGTCGTCGAGCAGCGGGGCTCAGGGGATGTTCAGGCCTTTGACCCCAGAGGAGGAGCGGGAGTTTTCTGACAAACTCACGCAGTTCTGCAAGCGAGGACCCCCTAAGTTCTCGGGGCGGAGCACTCACCCGTGGGAGATTGGATCATGGCTAGCGTCAATGGAGAAGATGTTTCGGGACTTCTTCATCGACCAGAGGTTCAGAGCACATTTGGCAGTACACTGTCTGGAGGGGGATGCAGATGCTTGGTGGCGTCGGGTCGAGCCCCTAGAGTTTCAGGTCACCCGACAGCTACCCTGGTCAGAGTTCAGGAGGATGACCCTTGACACTTACTTCTCCACGAGTGTGAAGAAGAAGATAGAAGATGACTTGAAGAACCTGCAGCAAGGTGATCGCCCAGTGTGGGACTATTTCCAGGAGTTTACGCAGTTGCTCAACTGCGTGCCCTACGTTGCCAGGGATGGGCTGCACCAGGTGGAGCTGTTTGAGACAGGCTTGCGCCCCGAGATCTATACCATGGTACACGCCCAGAGGCTTCAGACTTTATCAGAGGCAGTGGATCATGCCCAGTGGGTCGAGAGGGGAGATCAGGTTGTTTCTAGACGCGGAGGTCCGGTCGCTCAGAGTTCTGAGAAGAAGCGACCAGCATCAGATGAGGGGGGACAGGCCAGTTCCTGGAGGCCGCCCCGACCGCCACCGCCTCAGTTTACGGGCCGGGGGCGTTCGGAGCGGCGAGGGCCTGGGGGATCCCAGAGGCCCCCACAGCATCAGCAGCCCCAGCGACAGCAGCAGCACTCGCAGCAGCAGAGGTCGCAGTCGCGACAGCAGGGATCTCAGCGGCAGTCGCACAGGCAGCAGCAGCAGCAGTCACGGCAGTTTCGGGCCCCAGGCAGTTGTATCTTCTGCGGGGGTCCGCATTTCCCCGGCACTTGTGATCAGAGGTGGGGGCGTTGTTATGGCTGCGGGCAGGCAGGGCACATACGATCTTCATGCCCTTTTTCGGCATCAGTGGCGCCTTCTTCGGCCTCAGTTTCTCTTCCACCTCAGCAGCGACCGCCAGCTCAGCGGCCCTATGCTTCTGCGAGCAGGGCTCCTTCCTCCCACCCTGCAGACCACCGACCACCAGCTCAGAGCGGGCGAGTCTACGCCGCTCAGGTAGGGGACTCCGCGGCAGCCGACCACGTGGTGGCAGGTATCACTTTACTTTTTGGCATTAGAGCTCGCACTTTATTTGATACCGGTGCATCACATTCTATTATCAGTAGAGCATTTGCATCATCTCATGGACTAGAGTTAGGTCGGTTGCCACATGCTTTAGAGGTACAGATTCCCGGTCACTTATTGTATGTAGAGGAGTGTTGCTGGTCATGCCCGGTACAGCTTGAGTCTTGGATTTTGCCAGCGGACCTGATGGTCCTTAGTCAGCTGCGAGATTTTGACATTGTACTGGGGATGGATTGGCTGGCTCGCTATTTCGCGATGATTGATTGCGCCGCGAGGTCGGTTACTTTTAGCGAGCCAGGCCAAGAGGTGTTCGTTTTCAGGGAGTGCCAGAGTGCTTTCTTTACCTCTATGGTTTCGGCTTCTCGTGCGAGGCAGATGATGCGCAGTGGATGCGTAGCCTTTATGGCATCTGTGGTTAAGGAGCCTACGGCGGCCTCGGGACTCGCGGATATCCTGATTGCCCGCGAGTTCCCGGATGTGTTTCCTCCAGAGCTGTTTAGCATGCCGCCGGATAGGGAGGTCGAGTTTTTGATTGACGTGGTCCCTGGAACTACGCCAATCTCTAAGGCTCCTTACCGAATGGCACCGGCTGAGCTGCGAGAATTAAAGGCGCAACTCCAGGATTTAATGGATAAGGGTTTTGTGAGACCGAGTGTATCGCCTTGGGGAGCGCCGGTGCTATTTGTGAAGAAGAAAGATGGTTCGCTTCGACTGTGCGTTGATTATCGGGAGCTGAATAAAGCGACCATCAAGAACAAGTACCCTTTGCCGCGCATTGATGATTTATTTGATCAGCTGCAAGGGACTTGTGTCTTCTCCAAGATCGACTTACAGTCTGGTTACCACCAATTGAAGGTGAAGGCCGAGGACATCCCAAAGACGGCATTCAGGTCGCGGTACGGGCATTATGAGTTCACCGTCATGCCTTTTGGACTGACAAATGCCCCTGCAGCTTTTATGGATTTGATGAACAGGATTTTTCGACCATACCTGGATCGGTTCGTCGTTGTTTTTATTGATGACATCCTAGTTTATTCCCGAAGCGATGTGGAGCACGAGGAGCACCTGAGGATTGTGCTACAACTTCTGAGAGAGAGAAAGTTGTATGCCAAGTTATCTAAGTGTGAATTTTGGCTTCGGGAGGTTGTCTTTTTGGGCCATGTGATTTCAGCCGCTGGAGTGGCAGTAGACCCGGCGAAGATCGAGGCAGTCCGGGATTGGCCCCGACCGACGACGGTATCAGAGGTTCGCAGTTTCATGGGCTTAGCAGGATATTACCGTCGATTTGTGGAAGGTTTTGCGAAACTTTCCACACCCCTCACTCGTTTGACGCGAAAAGGGATTAAGTTTACTTGGAGTGAGGATTGTCAGAGGAGCTTTGAGGAATTAAAGAACAGATTGATGTCGGCTCCTGTCCTTTCCCTCCCCATTATGGGGAAAGGATACGTGGTATACAGCGACGCATCGCACAGTGGACTTGGTTGCGTGCTGATGCAGGAAGGAAGGGTAATCGCTTATGCCTCCCGGCAACTGAAGGATTATGAAAAGAATTACCCTACCCACGATTTGGAGCTAGCTGCAGTGATTTTTGCACTAAAGTTGTGGCGCCACTACCTGTATGGGGAGCACTGCGAGATTTACACCGACCACAAGAGCTTGAAATACCTGTTCACGCAGAAGGAGCTCAACTTGAGGCAGCGCAGATGGTTGGAATTGTTGAAAGATTATGATGTGGACATATTATACCATCCTGGCAAGGCCAACGTGGTTGCTGATGCCCTGAGCAGGAGAGCAGTACAGAGTCTATCTTTGAGGATCACCGATCAGGCGCCATTACTTGAGCAGATGAGGCGGTTAGAGCTCGTGGTTGTGTCCCCTGGGGTCTCTGCTAGATTTATGTCTCTAGTCGTGCAGCCCACTCTGTTGGACAGGATTCGGGAGAGACAGAGTGAGGACCCCCACCTGATGAGGATTCGAGAGCAGATGCAGACTGGTTTGATAGGGGACTTCTCAGTCGATGCTGCGGGAGTACTACGGTACAGGGACCGCGCGTGTGTGCCTATGGACGCAGAGATCCGAGAGCAGATCTTGAGGGAGGCCCACTATACACCTTATACCATCCATCCTGGTGGGACTAAGATGTATAGGGATCTTAAGGCACAGTTTTGGTGGAATGGGATGAAAAGAGACATTGGGAGATTTGTAGCACACTGTCTAACTTGTCAGCAAGTAAAGGCGGAGCATCGTGTACCTGCTGGCAAGTTGCAGAGTCTCCCAATCCCTGAATGGAAATGGGAACATGTTACGATGGATTTTGTCACTAGTTTGCCGAGAGCACAGACGGGAGCGGATGCTATCTGGGTAGTCGTGGACAGGCTTACCAAATACGCTCACTTTCTGCCGGTTCAGATGACTTGGCCGATGGAGCGACTCGCACAGGTGTACTTGGCTGAGGTGGTTAGATTACACGGAGTACCTGTTTCCATCGTATCAGATAGAGACCCGAGGTTTGTCTCGCATTTCTGGAGGAGTTTACAGACAGCCTTGGGGACGCAGCTCCGATTCAGTACAGCATTCCACCCCCAGACCGATGGGCAGTCAGAGCGCACTATTCAGACCCTCGAGGATATGTTGAGAGCATGCATTCTGGACTTTGGAGGAGGATGGTACCGACACTTGGGATTAGTTGAGTTTGCGTACAACAACAGCTATCAAGCGAGCATTCAGATGGCTCCGTTTGAAGCGTTGTATGGACGCAAGTGTCGGTCACCCCTTTATTGGAGTGACGTGGGTGAGAAGAAGACTTTGGGTCCTGATCTACTGTTAGAGGCAGAGGAAAAGGTCAGATTGATACGACGACACCTCGAGACCACCCAGAGTCGACAGAGGAGTTATGCTGATACTCGAAGGCGAGACTTAGAGTTTCAGGTGGGTGACCATGTTTTTCTGAAAGTCTCGCCTTCGAAGGGGATTCGGAGATTTGGTATTCGTGGGAAACTGAGCCCTCGTTATATTGGACCTTTTGAGGTGTTGGAGCGCTTAGGGCCAGTTGCCTACAGGCTTGCGCTTTCTCCCAGACTTTCGGGTGTTCACAATGTTTTTCATGTTTCGACACTGAGGAGGTATGTTCATGACCCGTCTTATATCATCGATTTCACCCCATTGGAGGTTGCTGAGGACCTGAGCTATGTTGAGCGGCCGTTGAGGATCTTGGACCGTGAGGTTAGGGAGTTGCGCAGTCGGGCCATCCCGTATGTGAAGGTCCTCTGGAGCAGTCATGATGAGCGCGAGGCTACCTGGGAGTTGGAGTCAGCGATGATGGATGCTCACCCCCACTTGTTTGAGGCCCCTGCCTGAGGTATGACTTTTGTTTCGAGGACGAAACTTTTTCTTGTGGGGGAGGATGTAGTGTACTGGTTTTTCCCATGCAACTTTCCGGTGAATCCATTGTGTAGAACACCTAGTGTTGGTGTCTGGCCCATGGTGCATCGAAGGGGTGCCACAGATGGAGCTTGTCAGACTTTGATAGCGGAATTGGCCTTCGGCTGTAATTGCCGAATTTTAGAAAAGGTTTTGGGCCAATCTGAGGTTGGATTTGGATTCAGCGTGGAAAAACGCTTGAAAACGGCTATTTGCTTGTTGAATTTGGAGTCCGGATGACCAAATGCGGGCTTCCGGAAGTTTGTGGGGATTTTCGGAGCATGGGGGTGACACGTGGACCGGCCCGAGCCACGTGGCGGCCTCTTATTGGCCGGCTCACGCAGCTGGGTCCACGGGGTGGCGCGGCGGTGCATGGACCGCGGCGGGGGGGGGGGGGGACGCGTGGCGTGCCCTGGTAGGCTGGCGCACGCGGCACGGCTCACCGGTTTGGCGGGGTTGCGGTGGACCGGGCGCATGACGCGTGGCGGCTTCGGATTCGTTGGCCCACGTAGGCGCGGTCCACGGTGTGCGCGAGGGGGGCGCCTCGGTACTGTGCGTGCACAGCGGCGCCAGCGGGGCGGTCGGCCGCACTCGAGTGCGACACGCGTCGCCTCGCGGTTGGGCGACCGTACCTACCCCGCTGACCGCGAGGGGGCCACGTGGCGCGTTGCGGGCCGCCAGGTTTGCTGTCCCCTGTTCGGGGTGACGTGGCCGTCCCGGGGATTTCCGGGCGCGTCGGACGGGAGGTATACAACCCGGTTTCCGGGCGCAGTGCGCCCGGAAACCGCGCCCGAAACCCGGCCCGATAAGCATAGTGGGCTGGGCCTATAAATAGCTCCCCCCTTTCATTCCTTTGGCTTTTTTTGGACCCCATTTTCGCTGAGCTCCCTTCACAAGAGTTTTTCCTCCCTCAGTGCACTACCCATTGGAGAAGTTTGAGGATTTTTGGAGGCACGCTTCCCGAGGTTTACCATTTTACGGCGCGGCGCGACGCTTGTTCTCCGGCGATCCTCTTCGCCCCTTCTCAGTGTTTGGACTCCTCCGACTCACCCCGACCTCGGAATTCGCCGATTCTTGCGCCGTTGGACTCACGACAGGTAGGGCTTCAACTCCTGTGTTTTGTGGTTCCTCGATTTCCCTGCTGATCTTGGAGTTTTCTTAGCACCCATTTGACCCTTTTTCTTCGCGGACTTTTGGGACAGCACCGCGGTGTTCTTGCCATATCTTTTCGCTCAGGCGTCGGAACGAGGCGATTCAAAAGGTAATTTTCATCTACGTTTCGCAAGGAGTCTCCTGGATTTTTCTCAGATTTTTCTGGATTTTACCCGTGGGTGAGAATCTTCTTTCTCTGTGGTTCCTTGTTACAGGAATTTGGTACAGTTTGGATTCGGGGTGTACCCCTTGCCGGATTTTTATCTCAGCGTAGGAAACTCCAATTTGGGCGTGCAGGTACTCGTTTCGACGGGCTCGTCGCAAGGATCGCGATAGTATTTTTCTTGGATTTTTCTAGGCATTATTCGCAGGTAAAAATTGGTGAATTCTGGACTGCGGATTTAGGGGACAGATTTTGGAAATTGGGGATGAATCGCTTATGTATTTTTCCTTTGGGGTATTTTGTACAGATTGGTGGTGTGTTTGGACTGATCTTGGACTTCGCCTTTGGGAATTTGGAATAGCGCTTGAGGTGGGTGATGTTGTGAACCTCCTACTTGTGAATGTCACTAGGCCTATTAGAATGCCATGATTATGTGTTATTAATTGTGAATGTATCTAGCATGCTTGTATGAGATTAAGGTTCCTTTGTTGATACTTGCATTGTTAGCAGGTTACAAGTTAGTAAGTGGTATTTCCATGTTTAGATAGGCAATTTAATTAGTTGGAAAGAATGCTAAAGCCATATCATATTATATGTTAAAGGAAGGTTTGGGCATGTGGTTAGAATGAATGTTGTATAAGGGGTACTTGCTAGTAGACTGTGCATCTAAAATGTATTATGTATCATATATCCTGCCACATGTACATCGGGATTTCCCAAACACTTAATGTTGCATATGTAGAATAATTGAAATGACTTTATCAAATAAAGGACTTTGCATGCTTGAATGGTCATCTAGCTAGGCCACCTTTTTCTGCTACACAGACATATTGGAATTGACTTAGGAGAAACCATGCTTTTATTCGTTCTCCTGTCGTCTAGCCTTAGGGGATTGTGTAGTCAGATGTTCAGAGTTGGGACAGTCGGGGATCGAGGTTTGGGTGTTGCGGCGACCGCGGACTGTGGGCGGTTGACCGGATTATTATTACTACTTTTGCACCAGATTGGAGGTAGGGGATCGAGTTTCCCTTTAGTGGATGGGTTTTCCCACTTTGATCAGGGTCGTGACCCCGTCCTGCTATTTATGGTACTGATGATACTAGTGACTGTGATACTATGCTCGTGTGGGGTCGCTCCCCTCGAGTGCCACTCCGGAGTAGGATTCCGACCGTGTTGGGTGCCGGTCAGGCCGTGTTGGGTGCCGGTCAGACCGTGTTGGGTTCCGGTCTATTTGGACAGGGGAGATACTGAGTTGTGAGGTTGACAGCAGAGCAGGCAGTACCAGTGTTTACTGGTGTTTTGATTGGGTTGGTCTGTCAGTCCTTACGTTCTGGTGCATGCTTTTAGCCATTCTCTAGTAGGCATCGTAGAGGCATGTTAGTGGTAGCTCTGCATCAGTAGTGTACTTGTAGCTTACCACCTTTGTTTCATTTTTTTCGCCTCTGATAGTCCTAGTGGGCATGTCTGAGTTTGAGGTCTACCCACTAGGGGAGGCTACTGTTTTTATAGTAGTTCTCAACCCCCCCACTGTTTTCTCTTTTCTGTTCCCCTTTGTTTTGCAGAGTTCTCTGCGGGAGTTGCGGGACCCTCTTCCCTGGATCGAGGTAAGAGGATCGCTGATTAGCTAGCCACTGCCCGAGTTTGAGTTTAGTAGTTTTGATGTATCCCCAGTACACTCAGACGGTTGTATTTTCCTTGTATTTTGGGTCTGGCTGCGGCCAGCTGGTTGTATATATTTCGTGAGCTGGGAGAGACACTTGTATATTTCTGAGAGCTTACTGTACTTTCATTTCCAGCATTTGTCTGAGTTGTATTAGTTTTAGTTTAGCTCTGTTTTATGCTCCTTGATTACTTGTTTTATATCTGAGCAGGTTATCAGCGCTTCGTGTACACGGAAAATTCCGTATGCACGGCGGATCTGTGGACGGGCCCGGGTTCTGGTTTACACCCGTTGCGTGACAAGTGGTATCAGAGCTTAGGGATAGGTCGTTTGGGACTTAGAAACCCTAGGCTTATGGTTTGACCCTTGGTTGACTTCGTGAGAGTCGTGACTTTTAGCGAGAGTCCTGATTGAGTTTTATACCTCTCCCAAGGGACGGGAGTAGTGACTGGCATGTTATTCTCCTAAGTAATTATGTTGGCTGCAGACAACATAATGCTGTGGAACGGGTAACATGCTTTAGACTTTCGCTGGATTGGGTCGAGTGGCTTTTGTGTGCTGTTTGTGGTTCCGTCGTGGAGAGCGGTGTCTCCCCGACGCTGGGTTTTGACGCGTGGGCATCTTGTCATAGTGATTGAGCTCGAGCGGTTGGTTTTAGGCCGGATACCTAGATTGAGGTCAGAGAACTCCGGACCCGGATGACAGGATTGTCTGAGGCATATCAGCGGCAGAGTTGTGGTTGGTAGTGATGGAGTGATCAATTGAGAGCCTCCCTGTGCTAGAGAGTTTTTGCAGTTGTTGAACTGCGCGCTCCAGGTTTTGAGGGGCGAGGCGCATAGAATGTGTGAGACTGGGAATAGATTGCGCCAGGATACCTTTCAGTTTATTCAGTCCCTCCGTTATAGGTTTTGGACGCCTTGTTGGAGTAGGTGTTGTGTTTGGAGCGTAGCGTTGCAGTTCCTTTGGATAGGGATCTGCCGCCAGAGGCGAGTTCTGGATTTTGGCGCTTGGCGCCGGGTGATGGAGGACAGATCGGCCGGCAGGGGCATTCCGATTTCTTTATCCTGGATAACGAGTTCCCGAGATATCAGAGGTCGGGTGGACCCCGATGGCAGCATCAGTATTTATATCAGAGTGGCGCAGCGGTAGCGGTGATTTGTTATCTGCAGAGGACCTTGTTCGTCACCTCAGTAGGAACAAAGACAGAGGTCGTGCTCCCTATGTGGATAGTTCTGATTTTCTTTATTGATAGAGCGACAACCCTTTGCATCGTGCGGATGAATCTGTGCCGCCCGGTTGGAGGGCGCCACGGTAGTGGATTAAGTTGTCGCAGGTGTGATTTCATCACAGCAGTCGGAGTTTGAGCATGTTGTTTTCCTGCATGGACTAGAGGCAGATTTGTTGCCATGTGCACTGGAGGTACAGGTTTCTGTTGTTGTTGTACATGTGGAAGAGGCTTTTGGATCATGTCCAGTGCAGCTGAGGCTGCGAGTTATCGACAGATTTATTGGTAATTATGGCAGCTCGGTATTTGGACCATGTGCTTGAGATTGATTGGCACAATGCCACAGAATGTTTGATTGCGGCGAGAGAGGACTTGGACCTTCGGCAAAGCGGACAGGATGAGGCTTGTTTGTTGAGATTATTAGAGCACGCAGGTTATAGCGACAGTATGAGAGGTGCTTACGGCGGCACCGGGACTCAAGGATATCTCAGTTGCCCACGAGATCCCGAGTGCGATTCCACCTGAGCTGTTGTCGATGCCGCTGGTTAGGGAGATAGAGATTGCGTTTGACATGGTTCGAGGGACCGCGTCACCCTCGACAGCACCTCATTGGATATCGCCTGTGGAGCTGAGAGAGCTGATGGCACAGTCGCAGGATCTGATGGATCAAGGGGTCTGTTTGACCTAGTACCACGTCTTGGATAGACGATGATGAGGGTCCGTTATGACTTGAGCACAGGCAGGTTCAGGTATTATCAAGGACCTTTTGTTGGAGTTCTACTCCGGCAATTATAGTATGGTGCGAGTACCTACTGGGAATCAGACAGCTGAGGATTTTGCCTTGATGGCATTCAGGATCCGGTAAGGGCATTATGAGCTCATTGTGAGGCCAAATGGAATGACTAATGCCCTGTGACTTCAAGATTTGAGGAATTGTGTGTCCTAGTCGTACTTGGACGGATTGGGAGTGGTGTACCCCGAGGATATTTTGATTTACTCCTAGAGCGACTTGGAGCACTTGTGGATGAAGCTGTATGCCAAGTTATTGTGATACAAGTTCTAGCTCCAAGTGCATGCCTTCTTGGGTCGCTTTGTGTCAGCCGTAGGGGCGGCAGTGGAAATCCGGCCAATATGGATACTAATTGGGAATTGGCCGAGATCAATATTTATGGTCAAGGTAAGGAGCTTCTTGGACTGGGCAGTGCTAGGAGAGCTTGGCAATCGGCTGATGAGACTGATACCGCGCCAATACTAGCATTTCCAGTGTTGGGAGAGAGATCTGCGAGTTTGAGTGATACCTCCCATAGTGACTGTGGAATTACCGTTGGGTTATTAGTGAGCATTCTGGATTACCCCGACAGGGCCACTGTGATGGCAGATACCTGGAACAGGAGAGCTGGCTGGGGTTGAGTTGGATGATTCCACAGCTGGCGCTGTGTGGGCTATTGCGGCAAACAAGGCTTGCGGTTGTGTCCCTGAGGGTTCCTTTTATGGTAGACCGTGGCTGAGTAGTTCACTCGGATGGTCAGGATTCGGGAGTGACCGAGTGAGGACCCCTGTTTGTGAGGGCTTCATTCTTTCTTGGATGATTGCGGGGATGTGTTTCGAATTGCCTTGGTTGAGTTGACACAGGTTGTGGTTTGGTGCGTGTTGCACTGGCGATTATCTTGTTTTCCCCCAGCTTTGGATGGAACCCTGTTGTGTTACATGTCTCAGCTCAGGAAGGTCATGTTTTTGGATCCCTCGACCGTGATTGACCCGCCCCTTTGAGATCTATGAGTGTTTGGAGTACGAGGGACGCCCGTTACGAATTCTGGCTCGTGAGATGAGGGAATTGCGCAATCGGGCTATGCCGTACTGGATATTGCTGTTGTTGTTGTTGAGGAGTGATCACTCGGAGCGAATGATGATTTAGGAGCTGGAGAGGGTGATGTTGAGTACTTACCCTTGGTGTTCGTGACTCCCAGTGGAATTGAGCTAGTTTCGAGGATGAAACTTTCCTTAGTGGGGGAGGATGTGAGGACCTAGATCCCCACGACGAGAATACTGGTTGACCAGCAGCTTCTGGAGGCCTATGTGGCGCGTTGGTGGTATTTGTGCACCAATTGGACACTAGTGTTGGACCCGGGGTGTTAAATGGATCACGAGAGTAGTCAATTGACCCCATCGAATGCATAGAAGTGGTTTTGCGCGCAATGGATATTAAAATTGGGTTCAGCGCGAAGTTTGGACAAAAGAATATCTTTCCGGATGCCTTCGGCAATTTTTAGAGTTGGAATTTGGCAAAATGGACATCAAATTCGGATTCAGCGCGCGAAAACGGTCAAAATGGACTACCCACTTGTTATTTTTGAGCACCGGTTACTGTTCACGCCGGAACAGTAACTCCGGCGCCGACGGGCAGCGCCGGCGACGGCGGAGGGCGGCGGCGGGCAGCGCGCGGCGCGCGGGCAGACGCGCGGGCAGGCACGTGGGCGCGCGGGCAGGTGCGCGGTCCACGGCGGCGTCGTGCACCGGGGGGCAGGCCACGTGGCATGGAAGGATTGGCCGGTTCAGCGGTCGTGGTCCACGAAATAGATCGTGGGTGTACGGTGGACCGGTGGTGACACGTGGCGGAGGGTCATTGGCGCGGTGTTGTGCGCAGGGTCCACGGAGCGGGTTCTTATCGCCTCGGGGCGCGTGCAAGCAGAGGCGGCAGGCGGCGGCGCAGGCGCGCACATGGCCGCTGTCGGCCTTTCCCGCGCTCGGGCGCGCCACGTGTCGGCACCACAGCGGGCCACGTGGCGCGATGTCGGTGGATGGATTCGGTGTTGTGTGTTCGGCGGGCCACGTGGCAGGAGGCTAGTGGGCGGTTCCGGTGTTCTATGTTCGGCGGGCTACGTGGAGGCCCATGGGCGATTCGGGCCTGCACAGTGTTGGGCCGGGCCCAACACTGTAGCAGCCCGGAAAAATTCGGGCGCCCGAATCCCGGGTTACATTGGGTATTTTGCGAATTGTTTTCTGGGCCTATTTAAGCGACCCGAGCTGTTTCTTTTTCCCTTTTTCCACCATTTCCGAGCTTCAAACCAACTTGAGGCCCGCAGCAAAGTTGATTCACACCCTGTGCTGCATCCATCTGCAGAGTTTGGAGATTTTTGGTGGCACGCTTATCGAGTTTTCCATTTTTACGGCGCGGTGTGACGCTCGTCCATTTGTGTTCCCCTTCGTCGCGTTTCGGTGCACGAGCTCCCCCGACCTACTCCACCTCCATTTCAGGCGATTCTTTCGCCGTTGGATCCGCGACAGATAGAGATACGATCCTGGTATTTTCTACTTCCCCTAGTTTCGCGCTTTTCGAGGAGTTTTTCCATGCTTACTTGGACCCCTTTTTCTGATGGAATTTCTGGACAGCGACACCTTGCCGGATTTTTATCTACGCAACCGGGCATCGGTTGGAGACGTGCCTATACACTTTTTTCATCTACTCGACGCGAGGATCGTCACCATATTTTTCTTGGATTTTTTAGAGACCTCCCCGGAGGTAGACGTTTTTCTTCTTATCTGTGCTAGAGCTTACAGTTATGTGGATGTGAGAGTTTGCGCACCTGTACTGTGGAATTTATAACTCGGCCTACGGGGCTCGGAATTTGGCGTGCAGGTACTCGTTTCGAAGGTATCGACGCGAGGAACGCGATTCTGTTTTTGTTGGATTTTTCTGGGTTCTTGCTATAGGTGAAAAATCCACATCTTTGGGACTGTTCCAACAGAATTGTACGTACTTGGATATTTTGGAATAAAAATGTAATCTTGACCCTTATTGTTGTACCCAGGAAGGTTAGCGATCGTTTTTGAACCTGCTGGAACTGGAGAAAATTGGAGATAGTGAATTCTGGGTGTTTTTAGCTGTTTGGAGCCGAGGTTCGCGCAACATATACCGAGGAAGCAGTTTTAGCAGATTTTGGACTGAGAGCGCCTACACCCTTCGCCGACCCCAGGTTTGCCTTGGATTGAGCACTTCAGGTGGGTAAGCTTAATATTGGTAATTATATAAGGTTTTATATCATGGTAAATGCAAGTGCACATGTGGGGATATCACCCTTCTATGATTGATATCGGGCATATTGTTGTACAACCGATATGAGCGAGAGGTAAGCAAGGAATGACCTACTTGGGTGAGATTGGTATACCATAGTAGGAATATTTCAGCATGCCTTACTAATATATGTTTCACCAACTTTTATTGTTTCTGAGGACAAAGCATGCTTGCATGGACATGTAGTTAGGCCATCTTTTACTGCTACACTACTTTTGGAACTTGACTTAGGAGAAACTATGTATTCCTTTTCTCCTTCTTTGTTAGTCAGGTGGTCTGTGTTGCTCAGGTTCGAGCAGGGGTTCTGGGTAGTGTAGTCGAGACTTGGTGTCTGGGACAGATTGGATTAGTTGTGGGGCTTTGCGGCAACCGCGGATATTGGGCGGTTGACCGGACATTTATTTATGCACCAGATTGGGTATCTGATTTCTCTAGTGGACAGAGTTTCCCACCATTTGAGTATTTTTGCATCTGATTGAGGACCGAGGCTTTCTTTAGTGGTTGGGCTTTCCCACTTTGATCAGAGTCATGATCCAGTCCTGCTGATTTACGATACTTGTTACTGAGGCACTTTACTCGTGTGGGTCGCTCCCCTCGAGTGCCACTCCGGAGTGTGCGATTTTCAGACTTCGAGTCCTTGAGACTCCCATCCCCTATCGGTGTTGTGCGTAGGCTGGCTTACCCGATTTGGCAGGCACAGCAGGCAGTACCAGTTCTACTGGTGGCATTAGATTGGGTTTGTTACAGACATTTGCCTTATAGTTGCACTCGTGTCAGAGGGACCGAGTGGAGTCTAGTAGCTATGTTTAGACCAGTGCTAGTGTCGTTGGGAACCGTCTGGGGTTACGGTGGTCCCAGGGTCATTGTGAGTTGTTGACCGTGGCATAGGCAGGCTTGGCAGGCAAAGCAGGCATAGGCAGGCATAGGCAGGCATGGCAGGCATAGCAGGCATAGGCAGGCATAGGCAGGCATGGCAGGCATAGGCAGGCATGGCAGGCATAGTAGGCATAGACAGGCATAGGCAGGCATGGCAGGCATGGCAGGCATAGGAAGGCATGGCAGGCATAGGCAGGCATAGGCAGGCATGGCAGGCATAGGCAGGCATAGGCAGGCATAGGCAGGCATAGGCAGGCTTAGCAGGCATAGAGGCTTGATAGCTATTGAGAGTCTCCAGCTTCCTTCTTTTTCAGTCTTTACGGTTTTGGTTAGCTTTTTGTATTTTGAGGACTTAGTGGGCAGACCGTCGTGTCTGGCGGTGGTACCCACTGAGAACTCCCTTTCTGGTGTAGTTCTCATTCCCTCTGGGGGTTTTCCCCCTCATTTTCTTTCCTCTCCTCTGTTTTGCAGAGTCCTAGCGGATGTTGCTTATTCTGCGATTGTTGATCGAGGCGAGAGAGTTGCGAGATAGATCCCTACCCGTCATTGGAGAGTAGCGGTACCCCCTTCAGAGGATCTTCTGTAGCTTAGTTGTTTTATTTTTTTTCTCTTTTGAGGGACAGATGTAGTGAGGATATATTTTGTATCGTGAGACTGTATGCACTGATGTATATATTGGAGATACCTCCCAGTTGGGTTTAGAGCTTGTATATGTGGATATTGTATTATTATTTTTGGGAGACAGACTTATTGCATTCTTTCCAGTTGCACAGTGATTGATTTTAGTCATACAGCAGATCTTTTATTTATAGCTCTGATATTTTGTTTAGCTGTAGTACTTTTCTTGCAGGAAGGACGCTTCGCCTATGCAGGTTGGCATAGGTGGCGGATCTGTTGGCGAGCCTGGGTCGCAGTTTCGACCCCGGGGCGTGACAGTGATATTCTTCGAAAGTCAGTGATTTATTTATTCGACTCTTCCAGGGAGTGAAGAGGGATCGGCATATCCTTTTTCTGGTGGACAAATATGTTGGCTGCAGACAACATAAAGTTACAAAAATAGGGGGATATCTTTGACTTTCGCTAGATTGGGTCGAGGGTGGTTTTGTTACTGACGTGTGGTTTCTTGTGGAAGGATGCCTCCCCGACGTCGGATCCCTACTCAGGGTACCCCTACACCTCCTATTGAGCCGGAGCAGATCGGACCCTCCGAGGTTAGTGAGCTGAGGGCCTTGGTGGCCCAGTTGGCTGAGAGCACTCGCCGACAGGAGCAGCGGATCGATCAGTTACTGGCCCAGAGAGAGGCACCGCCCCCGACTGTTTTGGAGGCCCCTGCACCACCTGTGGTACCTCTTGTGCCGACAGCACCATCGTCGAGTAGCAGGGCTCAGGGAGCGGTCTAGCCTTTGACCCCGACTGAGGAGAAGGATATTGCTGACAAGGTCGCCAAGTTTTGTCAGCACTGACCGTCTAGATTCTCGAGGCGGAACACACAGCCGTGGGAGATTGTGACATGGTTAGCAGCGATGGAGAAGTTATTTAGAGATTTCTTCATTGATTCGAGGTACCGAGTTCATATGGCAGTACATTGCCTAGATGGAGATGCAGATGCAGATGCTTGGTGGCGTCGGGTGGAGCCACTGGAGTTTCAGATCACCCGGCAGCTACCCTGGTCCGAGTTCCGGCGCATGATATTGGAGACCTACTTTTCGACCAGCGTGAAGCGGAAATTGGAGGATGATTTGAAGAATCTTCAGCAGGGTGACCGGTCAGTCCAGGCTTACTATCAGGAGTTCATGCAGTTGCTTAACTGCGTACCCTTTGTCGTCCGTGATGGTCCCCATCAGGTGGAGTTATTCAAGACAGGTCTCCGCAGTGAGATATATACCCTGGTACATGCTCAGAGGCTTCAGACTCTTGAGGAGGCCGCAGAGCATGCCTAGTGGGTGGAGAGAGGCGACACTGTGGTTTCTAGGAGAGGCGGGATGGTCGCGCAGAGTTTCGACAGGAAGCGACAAGCACCAGATAACGGGGGACAGGACAGTTCGTGGAGACCGCCACGATCGCCGCGACCTCAGTTTTCTGGCCGTGGGCGTTCAGAGCGGCGAGGGCCTGGTGGATCCCAGAGGCCACTGCAGCAGCAGCAGCAGTCGCAGCCAAGGCAGCAGAGGTCTCAGCGGCAGTCTCAGAGGCAGCAGCAGCAGCAGTCGAGGCAGTCCCGGATTCCTTGCAGTTGTATCTTCTGCGGCGGTCAGCACTTTGCCAGCACTTGTGATCAGCGGTGGGGATGTTGTTATGGTTGTGGGCAGGCCGGGCACATACGAGCTACATGCCCTCTTTTGACATTTGCGGCGCCTTCTTCAGCATCGCCTCCTATCGTATCTCAGCAGCGATCGTCAGCTCAACGGCCTTATGCTCCAGCGAGCAGATCACCTTCCTCCCACCCTACTGACTACCGGCCTCCAGCTCAGAGCGGACGGTTCTACGCCGCCCAGGTAGAGGACTCCTCAGCAGCCGACCATGTGGTGGCAAGTATCACTTTACTTTCTGGCATTAGAGTTCGCACTTTATTTGATACCGGAGCATCGCATTCTTTCGTTAGTAGATTATTTGCATCATTGCATGAGTTAGAGGTAGGATGATTACCACGTGCACTAGAGGTTCAGATTCCCGATCATACCTTGCACGTGGAGGAGTGTTATTGGTCCTGCCCGGTGCAGATCGAGTCCTGGATTATGCAAGCAAACCTGATGGTCTTGAGACAGCTGCCGGACTTTGATGTGGTTCTGGGGATGGATTGGCTGGCTCGGTATTTCACGACTATTGACTGTGCCGCGAGGATGGTTACTTTTAGAGAGCCAGGCAAGGAGGTGTTTGTGTACCAGGGATGCCAGAGTGCTTTCTTCGCCTTTATAGTTTCAACTTCTCAAGCGAGGCAGATGATCCGTAGTGGATGCGTAGCCTTTTTGGCTAGTGTGGTTGAGGAGCATACGGCAGCTCCGGGACTCGGGGATATCCCCATCGTTCGCGAGTTCCCGGATGTTTTTCCACCGGAGTTGACTAGCATGCCGCTGGATAGGAAGATTGAGTTTTTGATTGACGTAGTTTCGGGAACTGCGCCAATCTCTAAAGCTCCTTACCGAATGGCACCGGCTGAGCTGCGAGAATTGAAGGCGCAACTTCAGGATTTGATGGATAAGGGTTTTGTTAGACCAAGTGTGTCGCCTTGGGGAGCGCCGGTACTATTCGTGAAGAAGAAAGATGGTTCACTTCGGCTTTGTGTGGATTATCGGGAATTGAATAAAGTGACCATCAAGAACAAGTACCCTTTGCCGCGCATTGATGATTTGTTTGACCAGCTGCAAGGGTCTTGTGTCTTCTCGAAGATTGATCTGCAATCAGGTTACCACCAATTGAAGGTGAAGGCCGAGGATATCTCGAAGACAGCTTTCAGGTCACAGTACAGGAATTATGAGTTCACCGTCATGCCTTTTGGATTGACTAATGCCCCTGCCATCTTTGTGGATTTGATGAACAGAATTTTTCGACCGTACCTGGATCGGTTCGTTGTGGTGTTCATCGATGATATCCTGGTTTACTCCCGAAGCGATGCTGAGCATGAGGAGCACTTGAGGATTGTGCTGCAACTTCTACGAGAGAGAAAGTTGTATGCCAAGTTGGTGAAGTGCGAGTTTTGGCTTCGGGAGGTAGTTTTCTTGGGCCATGTGATTTCCGCCATAGGTGTGGCAGTGGACTCGGCGAAGATTGAGGCAGTTCGGGATTGGCCCCGACTGACGATTGTTTCTGAGGTGCGCAACTTCATGGGCTTAGCTGGATATTATCGTCGGTTTGTAGAGGGCTTTGCGAAGCTCTCCACACCCCTCACTGGTTTGACTCGTAAAGGAATTAAGTTTATTTGGAGTGAGGACTGTAAGAGGAGCTTTGAGGAATTGAAAGGCAGATTGATGTCAGCTCCTATCCTTTCCCTTCCTGTTATGGGGAAAGGATATGTGATTTACAGTGATGCATCGCATAGTGGACTTGGTTGCGTGCTGATGCAGGAGGGTAGGGTAATTGCTTATGCATCCCGACAGCTTAAGGATTACGAGAAGAATTACCTTACCCATGACTTAGAGCTTGCTGCTGTGATTTTTGCATTGAAGTTGTGGTGCCACTACCTTTATGGGGAGCACTGCGAGATTTATAACGACAACAAGAGCCTGAAGTATCTGTTTACACAGAAAGAGCTGAACCTGAGACAGCGCATATGGTTGGAGTTATTAAAGGATTATGATGTGGATATCCTTTACCATCCTGGCAAGGCCAACGTGGTTGCAGATGCCCTGAGTAGGAGAGCAGCGTAGAGCTTGTCGATGTTGATTACTGACCAGGCGCCACTACTTGAGGAGATGAGGCGGCTTGAGCTAGAGGTTGTGTCCCCTGGGGTCTCTGCTAGACTGACGTCTTTAGTCGTGCAGCCCAGTCTGCTGGACAGGATCAAAGAGAGACAGAGTGAGGACCTCCACTTGACTAGGATTAGAGATCAGATTCCGAGCGATCAGTCAGGGGACTTTGCAGTGGATGCTTCGGGAGTACTGAGGTACAGGGACCGAGCGTGTGTGCCAGTGGACAATGAGATCAGAGATCAGATTTTGAGAGAGGCCCATTATACACCTTATACCCTTTATCTTGGTGGGACTAAGATGTATAAGGACCTCAAGGCAAACTTTTGGTGGAACGACATAAAGAGGGATATAGGGAGGTTTGTGGCTCAGTGTTTAACTTGCCAGCAGGTAAACGCTGAGCACCGGGTGCCAGCTGGCAAGTTACAGAGTCTCCCAATCCCTGAGTGGAAATAGGATCACATCACGATGGACTTTGTAGTTGGATTACCGAGAGCCTAGGGAGGAACAGATGCCATTTGGGTAGTTGTGGATCGACTCACCAAGTCCGCTCACTTTTTGCCGATGCAGACTACATGGTCACTTGAGCGGCTAGCTCAGCTGTATTTGGATGAGGTGGTGAGGTTACATGGAGTGCCCACCTCTATTGTATCAGATCGAGACCCGAGGTTTGCTCCACGTTTTTGGAGGAGTTTACAGACTACTTTGGGGACTCAGCTTAGATTCAGTAAGCTTTTCACCCACAGACCGATCGGCAGACAGAGCGCACTATACAGATCCTTGAGGATATGCTGCGGGCTTGTGCCTTGGACTTTGGCGGAGGATGGATTAGACACTTATCACTGGCAGAGTATGCGTACAACAATAGCTTTCAAGCGAGCATTCAGATGGCTCCGTTTGAAGCGTTGTATGGATGCAAGTGTCAATCATCTCTTTATTGGAGTGATGTGGGTGAGAGATGGACTTTGGGGACCGAGTTATTGCTTGAGGCAGAGGAGAAGATCAGATTGATCCGGCAGCAGCTTCAGACCGCATAGAGTAGACAGAGGAGTTATGCTGATGTACGGCGATGAGACTTAGAGTTTTAGGTTGGAGACCATGTATTTTTGAAAGTCTCGCCGTCTAAAGGGATCGGGAGATTTGGCATCCGTGGGAAGCTTAGCCCCCGTTATATTGGACCTTCCGAGGTATTGGAGCGTATTGGGCCAGTTGCCTACAGACTTGCTATTCCCCCGAGGCTAGCCGGTGTACATGATGTGTTCTACGTCTCTACTCTGAGGAGGTACGTTTTCGAACCGTCGCACGTCATCGACTTCACTCCGCTCGAGATCAGCGAGGATTTGAGGTACGAGGAGCGCACACTACAGATTCTGGATCGAGAGGTGAGAGAGTTGCGCAGTCGAGCAATCCCTTATGTCAAGATACTGTGGAGCAACCATGGCGAGCGCGAGGCTACCATGGAGCTTGAGTCGACGATGAGGGACACCTACCCCTACCAGTTTGAGGTTTCGGCTTGAGGTATGATTTTTGTTTCGAGAACGAAACTTTTCTTAGTGGGGGAGGACGTAGTGGCCCAAATCCCCATGCAGTTTTTCCCCGTGATCCATGGTGTGAAACACCTATTATTGGTGTGTCGAGCCCGTAACGCATCAAATGGATGTGTTAGATGGACTCAGTGAGGTTTCTGGATCAAACCTATCTTCCGGCTACTTTTGCCAAATTTTAGAAGAGGTTTCAGGCTGATCGGAGGTCGGATTTGGATTCAGCACGGAAAAATGCTTGAAAACGGCTATTTGCTTGTATTTTTCTGAGTACGGATGCCCAAAAAGGGCTCCCGGAAGTTTTCAGTGGATTCGGGTGCATGGGGGAGACCGTAGACGGGCTGGGTGCCACGTGGCGGCCTATCGTTAACCGGTTCACGAAGCACGGTCCACGGAGAGGCGTGGGGTGGCGCATGGACCGGGCGGAGGACACGTGGCGTTCCCGGATTGGCCAGCGCATGTTGCGCTGTCCATGGAACTCCGCGCGTTTGCATAGACCGGGCGCGGGGACACGTGGCAGCTCAGGATTGGCGGGCTCACGATGGCGGAGTTCACAGAGTGTGCACGTTGGCGCCTCGGGGCACGAGCGCGGCAGGGTCGCAGGCGGTGTGGCAAATGCATATGCGGGCACTGTCGGGTGTGACACGTAGCGC
The DNA here is from genome assembly GCA_029204045.2 of Tillandsia leiboldiana. Taxonomy (NCBI): domain Eukaryota; kingdom Viridiplantae; phylum Streptophyta; class Magnoliopsida; order Poales; family Bromeliaceae; genus Tillandsia; species Tillandsia leiboldiana. The sequence continues at coordinate 43,707,127 of CM055061.1, read as the reverse complement.
CCGGGGATAGGCGGGCGCCACCTACAGCCTTGACCAGAGTAGGCCCACGTGTCGCCGTCGGGCTGGGCTTGCACACCCTTTCCCGTGTTCGGGACACGTGTCAAGCCCAGGGAGTTTCGGGCGCTCCTCACTCGGCATCCTGGGGAAGATTCGGGCGCCCGAATTTGCCCCGAGCGCCCGAATCTCGGCCCACTTGGAGTTTTTGGTTTTTTTTTGGGCTGGGCCTATAAATAGGCCCAGTACAGCAGCATTTTCCCCCTTTTATGAGCTTATTCTCTTGGGACTTTCTAAAGGAGTTTTCTTCCTTACCTAGTGCTACAGATTGTGGAGGAGTCCTGGGATTTTTGGAGATTGCTACTTCGATGTTTACGGCGATTCGGCACGCTTCGATGCTTCATCTCCGGCAACTTTTCCCGTCATGTTTCGATGCGCGGACTCCCTTGGGCTACCCCAAAAAAGTTTTTCGGCGGGTCTTAAGCCTGTGTTTCCACGACAGGTAGGGCTACGATTCTCGTATTTACATTTTCTTCCCATTCCGAGGTTTTCTTGAGTTTTTCAGACCATTTTGTGACCCCATTTTCTGGAGCGGATTTTGGGACAGCATTGGAATATTTGTGGGATATCTCGGCCCACGATCATCGGAACGAGGAGTGCAAGTACTTGATCTTTATTTATTTGTCGCGAGGAACGCCTCCATGATTTTTCTGGATTTTTTGGAGGTTGTCCCGAAGGTGATAATCTAGCTTTTTCTGGGCGGAATGCTGCATTCTTGAGGAGTTTCGTGCTTACCGCGGTGTTTAATTTGTATCTTGGCCTACAGGTATCGGAACGGGACGTGGGAGTACTCGATTTGCATTTAGTCGACGCGACGATCGCAGCGGTGATTTTTCTGGATTTTTCCAAGGTCATCTCGGAGGCGAAAATTACCCTTTTTCTGGACTGGTTGCGCGGACAGCGATAGATTGTGGATTGTGGGTTTAATTTGTGCACCGTTGTGTTTGTTATTGTAGTTTTCGCCGTGAGCCGGGGTATTCTTGTGAGAGGGCGTATTTGGATCCGTGCTTCGCGATTGAGGTGGGTGGCTGTTGTGGACCTGTCACGCCCCGGGGTCAAAACTGCGACCCGGGCTCGCCAACAGATCCGCCATCTGTACGGAAACTGCCGTACTGACGAAGCGCCTACCCTGTAAAAGATAGAACTGCAGCTACACAGATATCAGAGCGGAAAATAAAGCTGTAATATAAAATCAAACTACTAATAAGCTAAAAATAATTACAAGTCCATCTCCCAAATACATGAATAATACAAGGTCAGATACAAACAAAAATCCACCTATACAACATCTATGAAACCAAAAAGGGAGATACTAAAACTGGAAATCTAACAATAAACAGTGAATCCCACAGTCCGGCATGGTACCTCTACCTCACTCTAAAGGAAATATGCAGGTAGGGAACTATCTCACAACTCCCTGTCCTCGGTCCATCGCGCCAGCTCGGGCAAGAACGGAAGGAAAAACCTCAGCAACCTGTCACCGACAGAGGGTGTGAGAACTACATCCTACAGTAGTTCTCAGTGGGTCCCGTCTCTAAGACCCACGGTCTGCCCACTAAGTCTACTAGAGGCAAGATAACAGAAAAATACTGTGATAATGAAAACTAAGCTGGAAAAGTATCTACAGCTATCATGCCTCTATCTACTATGCTCAAAAGGAAAAAATACAGATGATGGTATTCCTCCACTCGCTACTGCTAATATGTCTCAAGTACCATGCTTAAAGGAAAATTCATCTATGAACATGCTATGAAACTCACTCACACATATCACCCAATCCCAATGACTGTCTGTCACGCCCCCGGGGGTTTTTGAGTCTATCAAAGCGGAAAATTGAGTGTATTATTTTTTTTTTCTTAACAAGGTAACTTAAACCTCATCCCCGGTGCGTGCCAGACCGCCACATACACAAATTCTCTCTGCCCACGGACAGAGTCTCCTTTGTATATGCACGGCGTCTCATTTACAACATCATACATCAACCATCAACCATACAATAGACATACATCGTCGAACAGAGTACAGTAATTTAACTAAGGTGTTAAAAGACCGGTGTCCACTCGACACCTTGTCATTAAAACGGCATCAACGTTTGGAAAGGATAAAACCAGCGGTTACAAAACCCGTGCCCACACGGCACTTTGTTTTGAGAAAACATTTTCGAAATCATTTGGTTTATCATGAAAACGTGCCGCGTATGAAAACATCACTGAAAGTATCAAAGTATAAAAGTACACCTCATCCACAGCGCTAACACATACATGTCCATGACAAATATGATCCACAAGCAAATTAACTATTTAAAGTATAAGGAATACGAGATAAAAACCCAAGTATCCTGACTACGGTCCTCGCGACGCAGTCTCACCGCCCTCCCGGCTAACGCACCTCGTAACACCTGTCACGGAGTGGGTAAAGTCAGTGACAAACAAAGTAGATGACTAAGTATCAAAAGAGAATAAGGAGCAAACCGATTACACCGGAACCTTTCGCTAAAATCCTGTACATAATTAAGCTGGGCACCAACCCCAGATTTATCAATTAGGTTGGGCACCAACCCCAGAGTACCTGTCGGAGAGACTAAAGTCTCCCCTCGTGCGCAAACACCTTTTTGATGCTTTTAACCTCTTCACGGTGCTGGTGTGCTATTTGCAGCAGGCGCGAAGAGGTCCTCACGGCTCCCACCCATTTGTGAGGTACACGGGTCAAAAAGACCACTTCTTCGGAAAAGTACACCCATGCGGAGGCCAATCCGCCTGTGTACGTGCAGCATCCGAAACGGATTTGCCGAGATCGGCGTGTAGTGAGCACCGCGACCGCAGCCGCTTCAATTGTTAGATAAAATACAATTATGCGAAAGGTTAAACTATCCATCTACTTTGTTAGACAAATTAAGAGCATTTTAAATGATGATAGATGCACTTACTGCACTTGTTGCACTTACAGCAACCGTACCCACCTAGTTGAAGAGAAATCGGAACACCTGAATCCTTCACGCACCCCTGCTGCGCACCTGGACCTAAAGAAAGTCCGCAAGGATAACTATAGTAAAAAATGTGTACTAACATCCCAAAACAAAAGACCCAATTTACTCTTTTCGACGGAAAAGTCCAACACCGTCCGTGTTGACGAAAACCGGAATCCCGCGCCGCCGTCGCCGTCCGTCGGAGCCCCGCGCGGTTCGGAACCGCGCGGCGTGTCTCCGCGGGAGGCGCCTCGCGCGGGTGTTGCCCGTGCGGCGGCCGCGCGACGCCCTCGCGGGTGCGGCCCCACACGGCGCCCGCGCGCGGGGTTGCCCGCGCGGCGCCCGCGCGGTTGCGGGTCCGGACGGGTGCCGCCCGCGCGGCAGCCTCGCGGCGCCCGCGCGGTGCCCGTGCGGTTGCTGGTCCGCGCGGGTGCCGCCCGCGCGGTTGCGGGTCCGCGCGGGTGCCGCCCGCGCGGTGGCCGCATGGCGCCCGCGCGGGTACGACCCGCGCGGTGCCCGCGCGGTCCCATCACCGCTTGCGGCGGCGATCGGCCGTCCGCGACTCTCCTCCGCGCGATGCCCTAGCGGCACCGCGCGCCTCCGCCGTCCGTTCCGTGCCCTAGCATGACGACGATGACGGCGACGGTGACGGATACGACAGAGAAACCCAAGAACTCAAACAAAAAGGACGACGGAAAAATCCCAAATAATTTATAACAATTATTTTACTAACCGAAGATCGACGGGAAGGTTGTCCGGTCACGTTCTTGCCTTCGGTTCGATGTCCGGGAAGATCGGGCTCCTTCTCTTTCTCCTTTCCCTTTCTTCCGGCTAGGGTTCCGTCTTTTCCTCTTTTTCTCTCCTCACCGGCTAGGGTTTTATTTTTCTTTTCTTTTCTTTCCGATAATCGGGATCCCTTATATAGCTCGTATTATATCTTTAATTAATTTCCTCTTTAATTCGTACGTAAGGAAATTCTATTTTCTGTCATCGGATAATTAATTAATTAATTAATTATCCCCTACGAGATAACCCACCTTATCTCCAACGGGTGCAAGATATTTCGCACGGATTCCGATGCATGACTAATCACCGTATCACTAATAATTCCGTTTCGGGAGATCCCGACATCGGATTTCAGATCCGATCGCACCGTCGGCCATCATTTTCCGCGCTCTATCGTAGAAAAATACCAGCATCTCACCCTGGCCAACTTTTAACAATTAAATAATTTTATTCCTCTTATGGGCTTAAATGGTTAGATGTGAGTCAAAAATACCCCTAAGGGCCGGATCACTACACCACTCACACTTTATAAAAAGTTTCGTCCCGAAACTTAAGTACAAACCCCACTAATCAATTCGGGAAAACATTCTCTCATCTTCGATTCCAGTTCCCAAGTCGCCTCGCGTTCTTCGTGGTTGCTCCACTGGACCTTTACATAGGGGATTGTTCGTTTGCGCAACTTCTTGTCCTCTCTCGCCAAAATCCGCACCGGCGTCTCCTCGACGCTTAAATCCTCTCGCAACTCGATGGTGGAGGCATCCAAGGCATGATAGGGATCAGCTAGGTACTTCCGAAGCATTGAGACATGGAACACGTTATGGACTCGTTCAAGGTTCGGCGGCAGGGCTAATCGGTACGCCACCGGTCCTACGCGTTCTAGGATCTCGAACGGTCCTACGTACCTCGGGCTTAACTTTCCCTTTATGCCGAAGAGTCGGTTCCCCTTGGAGGGCGAAACTCGGAGTAACGTATGCTCGCCCACCATGACCTCTAAGTCTCGGCGCCTGTTGTCCGCGTAGCTTTTCTGTCTGCTCTGGGCGGTCAGTAGCCTTTGTCTAATCAATCGCACCTTTGCTTCGGTCTCCTCCACCAAATCTGGGACCAGAAACTTACGCTCACCCAAGTCGTCCCAGCATATTGGAGACCGACAGCGGCGCCCGTACAGGGCCTCGTATGGTGCCATCTGAATGCTGGCCTGGTAACTGTTATTGTAGACAAATTCCACTAGGGGCAAACACCGTGCCCACCCTTCGCCCAAGTCCAAAACGCATGCTCGAAGCATGTCCTCCACAATTTGTATCACCCGCTCTGATTGTCCATCGGTCTGCGGGTGAAAAGCCGTGCTGAAGTGCAACTTGGTTCCCATTGCTCGCTGCAGGCTCTGCCAAAAGTTTGACACAAATCGCGTGTCCCTGTCCGACGTGATGGATGTCGGCACCCCATGCAACCTTACTATCTCGTTGATGTAGGTTTGTGCCAGTCGTTCCCGCGTCCACGTCGTGTGTATGGGCAGAAAGTGGGCCGATTTCGTCAGACGGTCCTCGATCACCCATATTGCATCGTGTCCCTGTGACGATCTCGGGAACCCGGTCACAAAATCCATGGTAATCATGTCCCACTTCCACTCGGGCACCGGTAAGGGTTGCAATTTTCCTGCCGGACGCTGGTGCTCGGCCTTCACCCATTGGCACACCAGGCAGTGTGCCACAAACCGAGTCACGTCTCCCTTCATTTTGGGCCACCAGAAGGTCCGTTTGACGTCCTTGTACATCTTCGTTCCCCCGGGGTGCGTTGCATATGGAGCAGTATGCGCCTCCCGCAGGATTTCCTCTTTGAGTTCCGGTAGATCCGGCACGCAGATTCGTCCCCGAAATCGTCTCGTGCCGTCGGAGTTTACTCTGAAATCACCTTCTTAGTCGGCAGTTACTCTACTTCGCACCAGCTGGAGTTGGTCATCAGTCGGCTGCCCCTCGAGGATTCTGTCAAGCAAGGTAGGTCTGACCACCAGTGTCAGAAGTTGTGCGACTGTACCCGCCGGTACTACTTCTAGTCTTAATCGCGAAAATTCCGCAATCAGACTATCTTGCTGGGTGATGGCATTTACCCCTGCCTCCTCGGCCTGCCCCTTGCGGCTCAGGGCGTCGGCCACCACGTTTGCCTTTCCCGGGTGGTAGTGGATCGTTAAATCGTAATCCTTCAGTAGCTCGAGCCACCGTCTTTGTCGCAAATTTAACTCCTTTTGGGTGAAAAGGTACTTAAGACTTTTATGATCTGAGTACACATTGGAGTGCGCCCCATACAGGTAGTGTCTCCAAAGCTTGAGGACGAACACAACCGCTGCGAGTTCCAAATCGTGCACGGGGTAGTTCCGCTCGTATTCCTTGAGCTGCCTTGACGCATAGGCTATAACCTTTCCCCGTTGCATGAGTACTCCACCCAGTCCGTTTCGCGACGCATCGCAATACACTTCATAATCCTCCCCTGGTTCTGGCAGGGCAAGAATCGGGGCTCGCGTCAATCTATCCTTGAGCTCCTCGAAGCTCCTCTGACATTTGTCCATCCAGATGAACTTTTCCCCCTTTCTAGTCAAACGGTTTAAGGGGGTGGCTATCTTGCAGAAACCCTCCACGAAGCGCCGGTAGTACCCGGCTAATCCCAGGAAGCTTCGAATCTCCGTCACTGTCGTCGGTTGGGGCCAGTCCGTCACCGAATCTATCTTTTTCGGATCGACTGCGACTCCGGCCGCCGAGATTACGTGCCCCAAGAAACCGACCTCATGGAGCCAAAACTCACACTTTTTGAGTTTGGCGTAGAGTTTCTGTTCCCTTAGGGTCTGGAGGACTGTGCGCAGATGTTCTTCGTGTTCCTCGTCTGTACGGGAGTAGATGAGGATATCGTCGACGAAGACCACCACGAATAAGTCCAGGACGGGTTTGAATACCCTGTTCATCATGTCCATGAACACCGCCGGGGCATTTGTGAGCCCGAACGGCAGTACTATAAATTCGTAATGGCCGTAGCGAGTCCGGAAAGCCGTTTTGGGGATGTCCTCCCCCTTGACCTGGACCTGATGATAGCCCGACTGCAGGTCAATCTTTGAAAACACCGTCGCCCCCTATAGTTGGTCGAAGAGGTCGTCGATCCTTGGCAGGGGGTACTTGTTCTTAACGGTGACCTTATTTATCTCTCGGTAGTCGATGCACAACCGGAGACTTCCGTCCTTCTTCCTCACAAACAGGACGGGCGCGCCCCAGGGTGACGCGCTAGGTCTGATGAAACCCTTATCCAAGAGGTCCTCCAACTGTGCCTTGAGTTCCTTCAACTCCGCGAAGGCCATCCTGTACGGTGCCTTGGTGATGGGTCTGGTGCCGGGAAGTAGTTCAATAGGGAAGTCAACCTCTCGTTCCGGTGGCATTCCGGGGAGCTCCGCCGGAAACACATCCGGAAATTCCTTTACCACTTGAATTTCGGAAGGCGAGGGAACGGGTCGGGTTGCTAAATCTACCGAGGCTAGATAGGCCACGCACCCGCCCTCCATCAACTTCCTAGCCCGCGACGCGGAGATGATAGCCAAAAAGGAAGTGCTTTTACATGCCAAGTACACGTTTTCTGGGAATCTCGGCTTCTGTAGTTGCACCTGGCGCTTCTCGCAGTCGATGACCGCCTGATACTCGGTAAGCCAGTCCATGCCCAAAACCACGTCGTATTCTTTTAGCGGTATGACCACCAGATCCCAGGGGCACGACAACCTTCCCAGTCTTATTGAACACGAGGGTACTAGGCCAGTCGCCGCGATTGGCCCCCCAGGTGTGACACCCCACTTCCCAGGGGGTCACCCATCCTAGAACTACTCTCGCTCTAGCACGCTTAACTCTCATGTTCCTCTTGGATCTTGCTACCATCCAAAATGCTATAGCCGGGTTAGAGATTTAGTCCTATTATATCATTTATATGTAGGACTAATCTAAATTCCGGGGGTGTCACATTCTTCCCCCCTTTAAGCCTGACGTCCACGTCAAGCTCAAGCACAATCACAAGCACCAGGCGATGTGAGACTCGTCTCGCTAGCCTTAGCCGACCTTGTAGGGAGCTGCACTCCACCTACAACGGTCATTAGCCGGGGAGCCACACTCTACCCGCTATATAACCCTGGCTCAGCCGAGACTCATCTCACATTTCCGGCTGGTGAATGTCTCTGATACCAACTGTGACGCCCCACTTCCCAGGGGGTCACCCATCCTAGAACTACTCTCGCTCTAGCACGCTTAACTCTCATGTTCCTCTTGGATCTTGCTACCATCCAAAATGCTATAGCCGGGTTAGAGATTTAGTCCTATTATATCATTTATATGTAGGACTAATCTAAATTCCGGGGGTGTCACACCAGGGGTCTGGACGGTCAGTAAGACATCAAGGGGACTACTTTCTAGCAGATGTGTTTGTGCAAAAGTGCGGGAAATAAAGGAGCGAGTCGCCCCGGTGTCAAACAGGGTTCGAGCTCGAAAATTAGAAACGGAGGTAATACCTGCGACCACCTCCTCTGGCAGCGTCGCTCCATGCTGGCCCATGGAGTAGAGCCTCCCTCCTGGTTGTGATCGCGATTCTTCTTCTGCTCTTAGCGTCGGAGGATGTGGGGGCATTTCTGTTGATGCTCTACCCCGTCCTGGTGGCTGCGCCGTTGGGGTGGAAGCTGCGGAAGATGCCGCTCTAGTGTTCAGGGGACAGTTGAATCGGAAATGCCCCGGTTTGCCGCAGCGGTAACAGTGATCCTGTCTCTTAGGGCATTCCGTCACTGGATGCGATGCTCCGCAAATAACACATGGCTTGTTCACTGGTCGCGGCTTTCCGGTAGGCGCACTCTTGCTTCCTTGTTGCATCCTGGGGTACTTTGGGGGTCGGCTCCCACTAGACGGGCCCCCTCCCGGGTAAGTCTGTGTCCGCTTCCTCTCCCGGTTATTTTCTGACCCCTCACGTCGACCTCGGGTGATAGCAAATCCCCGCTCCACAATGGTGGCCCTGTCCACCACCTCCCTGAACGTGCGCAGGTCCGCTGCCTGAACCATCTCGATGATGTCGCTCCGTAACCCATCCACAAAAAGACGGGCCTTGTGGGGTTCATCCCGTATAACAAACGGGACGCAGTTAACCAATCTTGCAAACTCCCTTTGATATTCCATGACCGAGCGGTTCCCTTGTCTAATGTTCTTCAGGTCGTCTTCCAATTGCCGCTTGACACTATCGGAGAAGAAAGCGCCAAAAAGTTCCTCTCTAAAGGCCGACCATGTCGGCAGCGGGTCGTTCGTAGACGGATCCGGGCGTACCGTCTTCCACCAGATGCGTGCATTCCCTTCGAGAAAGTGGACGGCTAGTGGAACCCGCTCGTGCTCCTCCATCAGTAGGTCCTCGAAGAGTTTCTCCATGGAATCCACCCATTTCTCGACGACCCATGGATCGGTCGTCTCTCCCTCGAAAGTGGGACGGTCATGCTTCTTGAACTTAGTCAAATTCGTCCTGACCCTTTCTCGCGTCGCTCGTTGCTCCGTGATCCCTCCTGCAGCGGCGGACCCCCCAAGAGTAGGGGTCGTTCCTACCTCCCACGCTGTCGCTCCCAACATGGGCCCCGAGGTCGTCGGAGTAGGTACATCCCTTGGGGCTGGGGGCTGTTCCGTCGTCGTACCACCCGTCCCTTGCGGTTCCGTAGTGGGTGCGGTGGTTTCGGGCGGAGGGGTCGGATCGCGCTCGGCTGGCGCGGTTGCCTGTCGCTGCGTCAGTTGACGAACCTGCTCCGTCAGCGTCGCCACCTGCCCGGCCATTTCCCGCAGTTGTCGCCGGAGGAGCTGGTTCTCTGCGGTGGCCGGGGTCACTCTGTCCGCGTCCGCATTCTCGGTGGAAGATCTAGTCCGGGCCATCGTCCGCTATAAACAGAGAAACCATGTTAACCCTAAGGTTATAACCCTAGCATCCTGTCTTACGATTACACCTATATTACGTTCCCTTTTCCCCGTACTCTCACGTACTACGCACCTATACCTTGGTTATCTCATGTCCAATTTGCTTGTGGCACCCTACACTGTGGATGTGGATCACGTCTACTATGGTTATGGTTGTTTTCTCTGATACCATTTAATCTGTCACGCCCCCGGGGGTTTTTGAGTCTATCAAAGCAAAAAATTGCGTGTATTATTTTTTTTTTTCTTAACAAGATAACTTAAACCTCATCCCCGGTGCGTGCCAGACCGCCACATACACAAATTCTCTCTGCCCACGGACAGAGTCTCCTTTGTATATGCACGGCGTCTCATTTACAACATCATACATCAACCATCAACCATACAATAGACATACATCGTCGAACAGAGTACAGTAATTTAACTGAGGTGTTAAAAGACCGGTGTCCACTCGACACCTTGTCATTAAAACGGCATCAACGTTTGGAAAGGATAAAACCAGCGGTTGCAAAACCCGTGCCCACACGGCACTTCGTTTTGAGAAAACATTTTCGAAATCATTTGGTTTATCATGAAAACGTGCCGCGTATGAAAACATCACTGAAAGTATCAAAGTATAAAAGTACACCTCATCCACAGCGCTAACACATACATGTCCATGACTAATATGATCCAAGGGGAAATTTACTATTTAAAGTATAAGGAAAACGAGATAAAAACCCAAGTATCCTGAATACGGTCATCGCGACGCAGTCTCACCGCCCTCCTGGCTAACGCACCTCGTAACACCTGTCACGGAGTGGGTAAAGTCAGTGACAAACAAAGTAGATGTCTAAGTATCAAAAGAGAATAAGGAGCAAACCGATTACACCGGAACCTTTCGCTAAAACCCTGTACATAATTAAGCTCGGCACCAACCCCAGATTTATCAATTAGGTTGGGCACCAACCCCAGAGTACCTGTCGGAGAGACTAAAGTCTCCCCTCGTGCACAAACACCTTTTTGATGCTTTTAACCTCTTCACGGTGCTGGTGTGCTATTTGCAGCAGGCGCGAAGAGGTCCTCACGACTCCCACCCCTTTGTGAGGTACACGGGTCAAAAAGACCACTTCTCCGGAAAAGTACACCCATGCGGAGGCCAATCCGCCTGTGTACGTGCAGCATCCGAAACGGATTTGCCGAGATCGGAGTGTAGTGAGCACCGCGACCACAGCCGCTTCAATTGTTAGATAAAATACAATTATGCGAAAGGTTAAACTGTCCATCTACTTTGTTAGACAAATTAAGAGCATTTTAAATGATGATAGATGCACTTACAGCAACCGTACCCACCTAGTCGAAGAGAAATCGGAACACCTGAATCCTTCGCGCACCCCTGCTGCGCACCTGGACCTAAAGAAAGTTCGCAAGGATAAATATAGTCAAAAACGTGTACTAACATCCCAAAACAAAAGACCCGATTTACTCTTTTCGACGGAAAAGTCCAACACCGTCCGTGTTGACGAAAACCGGAATCCCGCGCCGCCGTCGCCGTCCGTCGGAGCCCCGCGCGGTTTGGAACCGCGCGGCGTGTCTCCGCGGGCGGCGCCTCGCGCGGGTGCTGCCCATGCAGCGGCCGCGCGACGCCCGCGCGGGTGCGGCCCCGCATGGCGCCCGCGCGGTTGCGGGTCCGCGCGGGTGCCGCCCGCGCGGCAGCCGCGCGGCGCCCGCGCGGTGCCCGCGCGGCGCCCGCGCGGTGCCCGCGCGGTTGCGGGTCCGCGCGGGTGCCGCCCGCGCTGCAGCCGCGCGATGCCCGCGCGGTTGCGGGACCGCGCGGGTGCCGCCCGCGCGGCGGCCGCGTGGTGCCCGCGCGGTTGCGGGTCCGCGCGGGTGCCGCCCGCGCGGGTACGACCCGCGCGGAGCCCGCGCGGTCCCATCGCCGCTTTCGGCGGCGATCGGCCGTCCGCGACTCTCCTCCGCACGATGCCCTAGCGGCACCGCGCGCCTCCGCCGTCCGTTCCGTGCCCTAGCATGACGACGATGACGGCGACGGTGACGGATACGACGGAGAAACCCAAGACCTCAAACAAAAAGGACGACGAAAAATTCCCAAATAATTTATAACAATTATTTTACTAACCGAAGATCGACGGGAAGGTTGTCCGGTCGCGTTCTTGCCTTCGGTTCGATGTCCGGGAAGATCGGGCTCCTTCTCTTTCTCCTTTCCCTTTCTTCTGGCTGGGGTTCCGTCTTTTCCTTTTTTCTCTCCTCACCGATTAGGGTTTTATTTCTCTTTTCTTTTCTTTCCGATAATCGGGATCCCTTATATAGCTCGTATTATATCTTTAATTAATTTCCTCTTTAATTCCTACGTAAGGAAATTCTATTTTCTGTCATCGGATAATTAATTAATTAATTAATTATCCCCTACGAGATAACCCACCTTATCTCCAACGGGTGCAAGATATTTCGCACGGATTCCGATGCATGACTAATCACCGTATCACTAATAATTCCGTTCCGGGAGATCCCGACATCGGATTTCAGATCCGATCGCACTGTCGGCCATCATTTTCCGCGCTCTATCGCAGAAAAATACCAGCACCTCACCCTGGCCAACTTTTAACAATTAAATAATTTTATTCCTCTTAAGGGCTTAAATGGTTAGATGTGAGTCAAAAATACCCCTAAGGGCCGGATCACTACACTGTCCCTCTTTGGACCAATCAAGCATGCGCTCATCTACTGCCACTCATGCCCAAACAGGGCTTGGTCTTATGTAGGGTGTCCCTCAAGGACTATCTTAGTAACCACATTGCAGCCTCGTCAGGCTCGGTATCATCATCGCATCCGGAGCGTAGCTCGCGGGGAGCGACCCCGCGAACTCAAGTATCTCACAACTAGCATAAAACCTCAGTCTCAGCAGGCTATAATCCACGATCAAACAGATCGGAACTCAATGCTCAACTAGCATAACTCAGTCGGAGAAAGATTCCACGACTCAACGTTAGAAAGCTAACCAACTAAAAGAAAGTACACAACCACTGGGACCGCCGTTCGCCCAAACGGCTCCCAAAACGACACCCCACTCATAGACGAGAAGAACCGTCTGACGCAGCAAGGGTCCGAGAATCTCGTTAGGCCTGTGCCTAGAACCCCAATCAAACAAGAACAGACTCTAGGCTTAGCCTATCGAAGTTCTCGATCCCTTACCATTCAGGGATTCGGCTCCCTCGGTTAAAGTGGGAAACCAACACAATATGCTAAACTCACTGGCTGGAGATGCTCTACAGTCAAATAGTGGAGGGTCCGAAAACCCCGGGAGACTAATACCTACGACCCCAATCAAACAAGAACAGGCTATAGGCTTGGCCTCCCGTTGCTTTCGACCCCGGAAAGAAATCAGCCCTTTGAACCCAGATCACTCACCCCTGTCGGGTGAGGAACAATTTAGGAGAAAAGATGACCTTTATTATAAAATACCGTCTTGAATTGAGAAAACCAAATTTTATAGATTTTAGTTCTTGAGAAAATTAGTTAGAAATAAGTTATTTTCTGGACTCCAAAGGGTTAATGCCCCCGCCCAATCAAACAAGAACAGGCTTCGGCGACCCCTAGAAATCTGGAAGGAAAAACACTGGTTTACTAAAATCATGAGTGTCCAAGAACATTCTGGGTTCAAGGTCCTGATAACACACGCTCACCACGATCACAACTTGATGGTGACAACCAAACAGAGAAATACCCAAAGAATTCGGGATCACCGTTTACCCAAAACGGTTCCCAAAACACTAACACTGGCCTAACATAGCTACCAGACCCCACTCAGCCCCCAGGCCTGAGTGCAACATACGTCCCACAATGTCCTGACCACTCGGCCCACTACCCGGGCGAGGAACTCTATGTCCAGAAAGAAATGCAATATGTCGGATGACTAAAGCATAAAAGAACCTAGCCCAGATTAAGGTGCCCTATAGGTCTGGTTAAACACATGCAACATATGACAGGGGTGCTAGTCAAGGTTCCAATAATACACTATTTCTAGCATGCAGAATCCTATCATAATAGAATTAGAGAGAAGTCCGTAGACTTGGAGAAAAATCCAACCCACATGAAGCGCTTTCCGTAGGCATCGCTGAAGTCGGTGAAGTGCCGGATCCTCAAACTGACAAACCTCGAAAATCGTGCCACGCGCGCGCGCACTGCCGTGAATCACGGAAAAATCTCCGGAAGTTCGAATAAAATTCACGAGTCCTCTACAGAAAACCGTGCACTATCTGGCTCACTCCACGGCCAACTCACATTGCAACCAAGGTTCCAGCACCATCAGCTTCCAAAAAGTCACCAACAACACACTTAAAAATTCCAATAGCACACTAATAATCAATGTTCACTTAACCATAATTACTGTCACGCCCCGGGGGTTCGAATCGTGCGGAAGAGGAGCCACCGATGCCCCTAATTCAGCCATATATTTTTTTTTGTAAACCAATGCTCCCCGGTGCGTGTCAGACCCACCGCATACACAAATTCACTCTGCAAACGGGCAGAGTCTCCTTTGTATATGCACGGCGTCTCAATTACAAAGTGTCTCACAAGGTGTAGCACATACAATCTCTAACCACATCAGTTGGGGTCTCGTACACATACAACCAAACAACTCACATGACATTCTAGTATTCACTTAGAACATAGAGGCCGATGTTTTGAAAGGATAAATAATCACAAGGTTTTGAAAGGGCACCCACACGATGCCATCGTTTTAGGAAAGACCGTTTGAAAGCCACATAAATCCACAGGGTTTGAAAATGGCACCCACCCGATGCCGAACTTTGTGAAAACGGTTCGCAAACGGTTTTCTTTGCTTTTCGTTGTTTAAAATGGCCAAGTAAGAAAGAATGTAACAATCATTCGTTTATTCGAAAAGGGAAAAGGCAGCATCCACTTCGACCCCACGGGGGTGTCGCAATCCACAACTAGCTAGCATGAGTAATAAAAGAAAAGGGAAGGAGAGTCACTGTATCTGAAGTCACTAAAAGTCAGACACCACTCTCGCAACCTCACCGGTGCCCTAGCACTCGCCCCTCGACGAACCTGTCACGGAGTGGGAAGTCAGTGACTAGAAATAGCATGATAAGCATAAGAGAAACAAAAATAGGGCAAACCACAAAACCGGAGCAACCATCCCTCTCATGTATCGTCCGCGTTAACCACACCCTGTATCAAAACAACATCGGGCACCTTTCCCGATGCCCACCGCCGAGCACCTGCCTCGGCCGCCGAGCACCTGCCTCGGCCGCCGAGCACCTGCCTCGACATCACCGCTCACAACCCCCATCCATGAGGGCCCCCATTCCTAACGCCACCGTCGCGTGGGGTACACGGGTCAACGTACCACTTTTCCGAAAAAGCACACCCTTGCGGTGGCCAAACCGCTGGTGTGCGTGTAGCAAAACTTGAGCCTCAGATAGATATTAGGTACAATAATATAACAGGGTTAGCGCATAAACAGAAGGAGACTAACAATTCAACATTTGCCCCAACATACTATTTCTATCAGTAAAATCCTATTCCCACAATCCCCGGGAATGTACCCACCTTGTGTGCGTCGTCCTGCGTTCGTCCCGTCCGCGTCCGTGCACCAGTCGCCAATAGCGTCCCACACTCCTAAAAGGAACACGGGCAAGTCAAGACTTAGGGGTCCGAAACTCACATCGACTCCCAACAATGTACGGCGGAGTTCCCTGCACGGCACCGGCCCGTGCGGCGCACACTCCGCCTGGGCACAGCCCCGCGCGGCACCAGCCCGCGCGGCCAAGCGCCGCGCGGGCGCGCTGCCCGCGGTGCGGGGCGACCCCGCGCGGCACCAGCCCCCGCCGGCGCCCCACCAGCGGGCGGCCCCGCGCGGCCAGGCGCCGCGCGGGCGCGCTGCCCGCGGTGCGGGGCGACCCCGCGCGGCACCAGCCCGCGCGGGCGCCCCACCAGCGGGCGGCCCCGCACGGCCGAGCGTCGCGCGGGCGCGCTGCCCGCGGTGCGGGGCGACCCCGCGCGGCACCAGCCCGCGCGGGCGCCCCACCAGCGGGTGGCCCCGCGCGGCCAGGCGTCGCGCGGGCGCGCTGCCCGCGGTGCGGGGCGACCCCGCGCGGCATCAGCCCGCGCGGGCGCCCCACCAGCGGGCGGCCCCGCGCGGCTAGGCGCCGCGCGGGCGCGCTGCCCGCGGTGCGGGGCGACCCCGCGCGGCACCAGCCCGCGCGGGCGCCCCACCTGCGGGCGGCCCCGCGCGGCCAGGCGCCGCGCGGGCGCGCTGCCCGCGGTGCGGGGCGACCCCGCGTGGCACCATCCCGCGCGGGCGCCCCACTTGCGGGCGGCCCCGCGCGGCCAGGCGCCGCGCGGGCGCGCTGCCCGCGGTGCGGGGCGACCCCGCGCGGCACCATCCCGCGCGGGTGCCCCACCTGCGGGCGGCCCCGCGCGGCCAGGCGCCGCGCGGGTGCGCTGCCCGCGGTGCGGGGCGACCCCGCGCGGCACCAGCCCGCGCGGGCGCCCCACCCGCGGCCGGCCCCGCGCGCGGCGGTGCGCGATGGCACCGCCCCCCCCCCTCCCTCCTCGTGACCACAAACAAAAGGAAATAAAAACCCGAACAAGACGCACCCCCGACTCACCTTGATGCGCGAAAGAGGAGGAAGGAGAGGGATCGTCCGCTTGCCCCACCGGTCCACCCTCGCCCGAGTCCTCGGTTACTCCTTGCCGGCGGCTACGTGGGAAGAAGTAAAAGAAAAGAGGCGGCCAAAGGAATGAACCCTAATTCCCATTCCCATCCGGCTATAAATATGAAAAAGTTAGGGTTTACCTTAAAAGACGTGCGGGTCGCCAGCACGGATCCCGGAACGCCCAAGGGGGCCCCAACTTCGAGAATTAATTCTGATCAGACCGAAGGTCGGAAAATGAAACCGATTGCGCCCGCGCGCTCCGCTCCGCGAGCTCTACCGCCTAAAATTATTTGCGGGCCCCGATGGTCTGTCCGGAAAAACACCAAAAATGAGGCCCTCGGTTGGATATTACAAGAAGAGGGTGACAAGAAGGGTTTAGGAAAGACCGGGTCTTACACCACTCACCGCTAAAAACAAGTTTCGTCCCCAAAACTTAAACTTCCCCCGCAGCGAAAAGGTCCGGGTAGCACTCCCTCATCTTTGATTCGGGTTCCCAAGTTGCCTCACGCTCTTCCTGATTGCTCCAAAGCACCTTCACGTAGGGAATTGTCCGACTTCGCAGCTTTTTGTCCTCCCGGGCTAGGATCCGTACCGGTACTTCCGCGAAACTTAAATCCTCTTTGAGCTCAATAGCGGAGACGTCGAGCACTCGCGATGGATCGGGGAGGTACTTTCGAAGCATGGATACGTGGAACACATCATGAACTCGGTCAAGGTTTGGTGGTAGGGCGAGGCGGTAGGCTACCGGGCCGATGCGCTCCAGAATCTCAAACGGCCCCACGTACCGCGGGCTTAACTTGCCTCTCAACCCAAACCGCTTCACCCCTTTTGACGGCGACACCCGCAACAACACGAGCTCTCCCACCTGGAATTCCAAGTCGCGACGTCTCTGGTCTACATAGCTCTTCTGCCGGCTCTGGGCGGTCGCCAATCGTCGCCTGATGAGGCGCACCTTTTCCTCAGTCTCAACCACCAGGTTCGGCCCCAAAAACTTTCTCTCCCCCAGATCGTCCCAACAGATCGGGGATCTACAGCGTCTGCCGTACAATGCTTCGTACGGCGCCATCTGGATGCTCGCTTGGTAGCTGTTGTTATAAGCGAACTCTGCAAGGGGTAGGTAGCGCGACCATCCGTCTCCCAGATCCAGTACGCACGCTCGGAGCATGTCCTCGAGTATCTGAATCACCCGCTCGGATTGCCCATCTGTCTGGGGGTGAAAGGCTGAGCTGAAGTGTAATTTGGTCCCCAAGGCTCGTTGTAGACTCTGCCAAAAGTTCGAAATGAACCTTGTGTCTCTGTCCGAAGTAATCGTTGTCGGCACCCCATGTAGCCTCACAATCTCGCTGAGGTAGACTTGAGCCAGCCGGTCGCGTGTCCAGGTCGTGTGGATGGGTAGGAAATGAGCTGACTTTGTTAACCGATCCACGACAACCCAGATGGCGTCGTGTCCCTGCTGCGAACGTGGGAATCCGGTGACGAAGTCCATCGTGATTTGCTCCCACTTCCATTCGGGCACGGGTAGAGGTTGCAATTTCCCCGCCGGCCGTTGATGCTCGGCTTTCACCTGTTGGCAAATCAAGCAGTGTGCCACAAACAGCGTCACCTCTCCCTTCAATCTTGGCCACCAGAAGGTCTGTCGGAGGTCCCGGTACATCTTGGTGCCTCCAGGGTGCGCCACGTAGGGGGCGCAATGTGCTTCAGTCAGGATTTCCTTCTTTAGGTCCGGCAAATCAGGCACGCAAATCCGCCCTCGGAACCGAAGGGTGCCGTCTGCCCCCACTGCAAAGTCTCCCTTCTGCTCCGGTGAAATCTTATCTCGCTCCAGCTGTAGCTGTGGGTCCGCACCTTGGCCTTCTCGAATCCTCTCCAATAGGGTCGGCGCGACTGTCAAAGACAAAAGTCGCTCGACCGTCCCTGCTGGTACTACCTCCAATCTCAGTCGCGAGAACTCCGCGATCAAGTCATTCTGCTGCGTGATCGTGCCCGCCGAAGTTCCTTCTGCTCGTCCCTTCCTGCTTAGGGCATCAGCTACCACATTTGCTTTCCCCGGGTGGTACTGGATGGTCAAGTCGTAATCCTTCAGTAGCTCCAACCACCTCCTCTGCCCTAGGTCAAGCTCCTTCTGGGTGAAAAGGTACTTAAGGCTTTGGTGGTCCGAGAACACGTTGCAATGCACACCGTAGAGATAGTGCCTCCACAGTTTGTAAAAACTCAAAATATTTTATTTTAATAAATAGTCTAAAAGTGAATTTTTGACCTGGTTTTTGAATTCAAAAGACCTATGTCGATTTATTTAGTCAATTGCCAGTGTGCGAGTTGCACGTTTTACGAGACAAAAAGGCTACTTTCCAATCCGGACATGATCTTGGAAATCCGAGTTGACCGTTGCGATCGTCTCGTCGAACTGAGCGAGATTCATATTCAGCACATTTCGATCTGACGGTCGGATCTTCCAGAATTCAACTAAGAAGTGGACGAATCTCGTGACTAATGTAACAGTGTCCTCTGTGCACAGTGCACTTAAGTGAGTTACTGTAGATGAACAGTAACCCTGGTTTCCGAGACCCGACGAATACAACATTGACTAATTCACTGTTCGGAATCCGAATATAGTGATCCAGGTAGTCATTTCGAACGGTTTCGATGTTCTGAACGCAGTGGCGCAGTCGAAAATTCCGTTTGACGGCCCTAGAGCATCGAAAAGCGCAAAAACTGTTTTCCGGAACAGTGTTATTATGGACCGAGATTTTATCCGGGCAGTTTCGCGAAAATCAGAGGTCGCTACCTTATAGGTCTCGTCGAGCCGGACGTCATGGCGCAGTCCATTTTCCGTTCCGACGACCGGATCTTCTCGAAAAGTGTGAAATGCATCAAGAAATGCAGTTTTTGCACTTAAAACCCTATATAGGTTGCCTCGAAAGGCGTGCCATGCATTGGAGAGGGACTTAATTGTGAGATAAGCATGCTGTAAAGGACTGGGGTTGAAATCTTGAAGCTAGAAGGGCTAAAATGCAAAGTTGCAAAAACCCTATATATTCACGCATCCTCGAGCCAGGGTTTTCCAAAAGCCCTCGTAGCCCTCAACCCATAGCCGCAGCTCTAACAGACCTCCTCCGCTTTGCCATATTCCGCGGAGCCCCGCGCCGGCCGCCGCCCCCACGTCGCCGGAGAAGAAGATCAAGACACACTCGGATCTCGGGTGACTCGGGGAGAGAGTACTCAGGAAGGCCTGGGATGTCCAAGACCTAGTCGGGTGAGGTCCCTCTTGAAGCCGCATTCGAGCCAAGGTGTCCTCGGACCCAGCCGCCGCCGTGCACCGCCGCGGCCGTCCCCTCCTTTCTTGGAATTCCGGCAAAGGTGAATTCTGGGGATTTTTGTTGTTATTCCGGCTTTCGGTTACGACTATAGCACTCCTGATATCGAGGCCGCCCCTCGGGTGCAGACCCAGCCATCACCGCCGCCCCGATCGCCGGCGGGAAGAGCTGTCGCTGGATCACCGTTTTTCTCATCCGATCGTGGGCGCCGCCGCATCCGACCGATAAACCGGCGATCAGCACCGTTGGGTTGCTCCTTCTCATCGACTGCAACCTCTCCGTGAAGTCGAGTGGCGATCGGATCAAGATCGGGCCCGCACGAGAGTGCCCTAGAAATCCAGACTTTTGCACCGCGGCCGATCGTCGCCGTCCGGCACAGCCGCGGCTTCCCGATACCGGCCACCTCTGCTGGAAGCATCCTGGTGGGGTGGGGATCAGCTCGGCCCATCTTGCTCCGGCCCGGACCGCCGCGCCGGAAATCCGCCATTGTTGGCCATTGAGGTTTTCCCGAGCTCCTCCGCCGCGCCACGCCGCCGCCTCGGGTCGCCCGGAAACCACTCAGGTAGGCTCCTATGATCCTCTAGAGTCTTTCCATCGTGTTGCATGAGGATCTTGACGTCGGGTTTCTTGCCACCACAGTCGCACCCGAATTGCCTTCAAGTTTAGCTCCGGCGATCCCCGGCGACTCGGGACTCCGGCAACCATCCAGGTAAGACCTAGATGACCTCCTCTCGTTCCCCATTGTTTAGTTTGGGTCAAAAAGGGCCCCGGTTTCATGGACTTATTCCTTGCACCCGAAATCACCACTACGGGCTTAGCTCCGGCCGCCGCCGCCTCCGGCCGCCGGGGCTCGACCCCGCATGGACCCGAGACCTCCTGGGGACCTCTTCTAACTGATGCTCACCTTGGTTCCAGGCCTGAGCCACTGTTGTTCCAAGAACACCAAACCCAGCCTTGATCCAAACTTGGGTGCTGCTCCGGCCATCTCTCCGGCCGGCCTCCGACGCGTGCAAGGTGAGCACACCACTCATCTGTTATTACTGAACCCCGTGCTCCAGTTAGATCACTTGTAGATCAAGTATATATTAAGTCGCAACATTACTAATTTGGAGTCCTTGTGTTTATGGGCCAACTTGTAAATGGGCCTGGTCTCGGCCCAAATATTGTGAGCACGGCCTCCGTCTCGACGTAACGAACGCGCTGAAATTTACGGCGTCGTCGTTGGACCCCCGGATTTCAAGAACGAGCCGAAACGGGCAATTAAATTAATGTTGTTATGCAAATCTAAGAACATATTAGACTAAAATGTAAGTTGGACATATTAGCTGCCTTTAGATAGCGTTTTTAAATCTACTAGGCATCGGGTTAGGGTTCCGTAGGTCCTCGTGACCGGGAATCGGACTTTGATCGATAAATCGGCGATATTCTCCCGTTTAAGCTTTACGTTGCTGTCGGATCGTCGGGAAGGATTTGTGTGAGTCTATTACTGACCAGATCTCATTATTCAGGGCCCAGTTGCTCAGCACCAGCCTCCCAGTAGCTAGTGGGAGCCCGGGATCGGCCTACATTCAGGTGGGTTCCATTTTCTTGTTCCTAGCGTCTAACTCTATCATATTGGACGGGGTCTCTTCTAAGTGTACTGGGGTTAAATAATGATGGGCGATAGCGTATGCAGGTTAGTGGGTTCTCTATAGGGTTTAGCGTCGTTACCGACGGTTGTTCTCTTTTTAACCATTATATGTCAGCGGGCCACCTTCGAGTGCGCGTATTATTACCTTGCTTTCGATTATGCACTTTACCTCATTACCCTTGTTATTTATATTATGATGCTGACATGATGGTGGTTACGGTTACTTGCTCGAGGTTGCCACACGCGCACCCGCGGTTTGGCCACCGTAAAGGGTGCGCTTTTCCGGAAAAGTGGTCTATGACCCGTGTATACCCACGAGGTGACGTAGTGGGCCCCTTATTAGTGGGTGGGGTTGAGGCGCCGAGGTGCGAGCGGTGCGACCCGTCGGTTTAGGTTGTCCGACGTGGTCGGGTTTCTGCAGGTACGGTATGGGCCGTCGGTTTAGCTGTCCGACGTGTCCGGGTATTACAGGATGCAGGTGTACAGGTTGCCTTTCCTCCTTGGGAGGGTGGTTGCTCCGGTTGTCTTCACGGTTTGTTTTACTATTTTCTCCTGCTCTACTATTTTCGCGTCACTGACATCCCACTTCGTGACAGGGTCCAGACGGGGAGAGAGGTAGGCGGTGGTGAGGACGGGACAGGAGCAGCTGGGTCGCTGGGGACCCTGGACTGTACTTCTTCTTTTATTCTCGCTTTTTATTGCATTGTAGTTATGTGAGAGGTTCGCGATACCCTCGTGGGGTCGGCGTGGATGTCGGTACGGGTTGCATTTAGTACCCTTGTGCATTACCTTCCCTTTTATTTCTATCGGCCATTTAAAAATAAAAAAAAAACAGAAGCCAAAGAAAAGATTGCGAAGACCGTTTTTAAAATCTAAGTGTCGTGTGGGCACTGGTTTCAAAACCCTGTGGATTTATGGATTGCGAAAGGGATTTCAAACTTGGTGTCGGGTGGGCACCGCGTTCAACCTTGTGGATTTATGCTGACTTCGAAACCAGCTTTCAAAACGTAAGCGCCGGGTAGGCGCCCTTCAAAATTGTGGATTTATTCTTTCCAAACTGGTCGGCCATATGTTCATCTTTTATTAGTTTAGAATGCTGGTTGGTTGTGAATGATTGTTGTGATTGATTGGCTATGTATGTTGGAACATGTATTGAACGCTACGCGTGCACGTACAGGGGAGACTCTGCCCGGTTGCGGGGTGACCCTGTATGTGTGGCGGGTCTGGGCACGTGCCGGGGAGGAGGGGTTTCTCTTTTAAACAAAAAAAAAAAAAAAGATTTTACACGTCAAATATTCGACTGTGATGAATCGTTTCCGCTAAAACAACCCCCGGGGCGTGACAGATTAAATGGTATCAGAGCGTTCTTTCAATCACAACAGTTAGTGCCGACATCCGTGGACAACCCTCACATGCCTACATACAAATGAAATGGGTAGGGCATAGGACTGTAGAACGTGAGTGACCGAGGGGGGGAAAAGTTGAGTCCTTTCTTTCACCTTATGGTTGTTGTTAGTAGGGTGGTCTAGGGTTGACTCTTGTGGCGTGTGACAGACATGGCCCGTACTAGATCATCGGCCGGGGACGCAGAGTCAGAGCCCGAGTCCTTTCCCTCGTTAAGTGGTTCGATGTGCCGTTGCTTATTAGCAAAGACTAAAGCCGACCTCTTTGTGTGCATTCAGATAGAGGGCCGACTCAGCAAGCAACCGACGGCGGAAATGGACATCGCCGACGAAGCCAATCGCCTGCTCCGCAACCAGCTGCGCGACGTGGCTGGGCAACTGCTGACTCTCGCGGAGCGCCTGAGCATGCTGACACAGGAACTCGAGGCGTCGACCGATTCCGGGGGCGGCAGCAGAGGAGTTGCCCCTCCCGGGATGCCGCCGACGGGCCCTCCCACCGTCCAGGAGGCTACTAACCTGACCGTTGCACACCAACGTAGAGCGCCCCGGCAGGAATACTCTTACCCCGAGTCGGCCGGGGACCCCCATCGGGAGGGGCCGGGCGAGCAAACGCCCGAGAGCCGGGCAGAACCTCGGGCAGACGACGGAGGAGAGACCTAGGCCACAGAAACCATGCGTCATATGCGACAACGCACACCTCATGACGAGCTTGCCCGTGGCTGGACGGACACTGTTTCCGATGTGCAAGGCCGGGCCACACGCGTTATGAGTGCCCTCTGAAGCCGTCTGTCAGAAGACCCCCGGCGCCGCGACATGTTCGAGCCCAAGGGAACCGCCGCCTCCACCCCTCAAGGGGGCACCGATCCAGAGAGCCGACCAAATCCACGCCCGACGCAAGCACCGAAGGACGAACGAGGGCTTAAGGGGAGCGCGCACGTACAACCGGGATCCTGCGTCATCTGCAAGGGCGCGCACCCAGTGACGGAATGCACTTGGAGGTACCACTATTGTAACCGGTGCGGCTTGCCAGATCACAATTACTTCTCCTGCCCCAAGGGCCCACCCCCGCCTCCGCCGCCGTGCCACCACCGCCAAGAGGAACAGAGAGCGCGGCGGCCCCCGTGCAGACAAAGGACTCGCCCGACGACCAACGATGCGCGGACTCTCTAGACAGCAAACCCCACCCCAACACGCGGTGCGACGCTGGCCCAAGGATTGTGGGCGGACTCCCCCGGCCGCTCCGGCAGACGACGCGTCGTCCGAAATAGGGAATGACAGGTACTTATTTCATTTATTTTCTATATTTTTTTTCCTTTTTGCCTTCCCTTCCCTTGGCTACATAGAAGCTTCCGTTGGGCCGAGCACCCGACCCTACCAGAACCCTTGCGAGCCTCCTGCCTTTAGCTCTACCTCTCGTTTCGTCGACCGTTCCGGTCCAGTGTGCTTACGGGCGAGAGAGCAAATCTAACCTTAGCGATTTGCATACCGGTGCGTGAATTACACAGTCCTCCGATGCACGAAATTCTACCTTCCCGACCCGATACCTGGGTATTTGGTTAGGAACGACCCCTAGGACGGTATGTGTTCACGAGAGAGCGCGGGTATTGGCATAGTGGTTTGGAGCTCGGGGGGGGGGGGGGGGGGGGGGGTTTCAACACAGTTGAGTCTCGTTGTTCCGTTATTAGTCGTACGCACTATGTTTTTTTTTGGGATCGTTGTTAGTGCAGGGTTAGCCGCGGCCAGGGTTTTCGGCTGTGGGCTTGAGTTGTCAACGGAGCCAGAGTGCTCGGATCAGTTACGGTGGTTAAGGTTAAATCACTGTCCCTTCGTAATCGTCCAGCTGATGGCACAGCAGTAGATGACCGCTATTGTTGCATACTAGCCTCACATTTGCTTAGAGGTCGAACAAGTTGCCGACCCTTCAGTGTCCCCGTGTCTTAATTCGTTGGCCTATGGGCCCGATGGTAACCCTGTTTTGGGACGGATGCAAATTGACACCCACCTTTTGCACAGGTTTTGTGGATCGACGTGGACTCGCCT
Source organism: Tillandsia leiboldiana (assembly GCA_029204045.2). Lineage (NCBI taxonomy): Eukaryota > Viridiplantae > Streptophyta > Magnoliopsida > Poales > Bromeliaceae > Tillandsia > Tillandsia leiboldiana. Next base: position 43,682,301 of record CM055061.1, on the reverse strand, counting down.
AAGTGTTAGTCATGGCGATGTTGTGACCACGAGGCGGTAGTAATCCTCGATAAAGGTTATGTTTTGGCACTGAGATTGTGTTGGGAAGTATGTGATACACCTTCTGGTAGGAGTTGCGTCCCCAACTTGTCGCTGGCGACAAACCTTTGGTATTCCCTGTTCTTTTGGTAAGCACTTTGGCTGCAGGCAACGGACGGTCGAAGGAACTGAGGAAATACTCTGCCCTATAATGAGGAGTACCAGATTGGGTCTAAAATAGTAGCCTTAGAGTTGTAGATACCTTGCGACTGACTTGTAGCCCTCGATTAAACTTTTTGAGCATTTTCATAGAGTATGACTTCAGGCTGTAAGCTCCGGGAATGAAACTTTTTTAAGTTGTAAGTTTCGGGGACGAAACTTCTTTTAAGTTGTAAGTGATGTAAAAACTCAAAATATTTTATTTTAATAAATAGTCTAAAAGTGAATTTTTGACCTGGTTTTTGAATTCAAAAGACCTATGTCGATTTATTTAGTCAATTGCCAGTGTGCGAGTTGCACGTTTTACGAGACAAAAAGGCTACTTTCCAATCCGGACATGATCTTGGAAATCCGAGTTGACCGTTGCGATCGTCTCGTCGAACTGAGCGAGATTCATATTCAGCACTTTTCGATCTGACGGTCGGATCTTCCAGAATTCAACTAAGAAGTGGACGAATCTCGCGACCAATGTAACAGTGTCCTCTGTGCACAGTGCACTTAAGTGAGTTACTGTAGATGAACAGTAACCCTGGTTTCCGAGACCCGACGAATACAACATTGACTAATTCACTGTTCGGAAATCCGAATATAGTGATCCAGGTAGTCATTTCGAACGGTTTCGATGTTCTGAACGCAGTGGCGCAGTCGAAAATTCCGTTTGACGACCCTAGGGCATCGAAAAGCGCGAAAACTGTTTTCGGAACAGTGTTATTATGGACCGAGATTTTATCCGGGCAGTTTCGCGAAAATCAGAGGTCGCTACCTTATAGGTCTCGTCGAGCCGGACGTCATGGCGCAGTCCATTTTCCGTTCCGACGACCGGATCTTCTCGAAAAGTGTGAAATGCATCAAGAAATGCAGTTTTTGCACTTAAAACCCTATATAGGTTGCCTCGAAAGGCGTGCCATGCATTGGAGAGGGACTTAATTGTGAGATAAGCATGCTGTAAAGGACTGGGGTTGAAATCTTGAAGCTAGAAGGGCTAAAATGCAAAGTTGCAAAAACCCTATATATTCACGCATCCTCGAGCCAGGGTTTTCCAAAGCCCTCGTAGCCCTCACCCATAGCCGCAGCTCTAACAGACCTCCTCCGCTCTGCCATATTCCACGGAGCCCCGCGCCGGCCGCCGCCTCCACGTCGCCGGAGAAGAAGATCAAGACACACTCGGATCTCGGGTGACTCGGGGAGAGAGTACTCAGGAAGGCCTGGGATGTCCAAGACCTAGTCGGGTGAGGTCCCTCTTGAAGCCGCATTCGAGCCAAGGTGTCCTCGGACCCAGCCGCCGCCGTGCACCGCCGCGGCCGTCCCCTCCTTTTCTTGGAATTCCGGCGAAGGTGAATTCTTGGGATTTTTGTTGTTATTCCGGCTTTCGGTTACGACTATAGCACTCCTGATATCGAGGCCGCCCCTCGGGTGCAGACCCAGCCATCACCGCCGCCCCGATCGCCGGCGGGAAGAGCTGTCGCTGGATTACCGTTTTTCTCATCCGATCGTGGCGCCGCCGCATCCGACCGATAAACCGGCGATCAGCACCGTTGGGTTGCTCCTTCTCATCGACTGCAACCTCTCCGTGAAGTCGAGTGGCGATCGGATCAAGATCGGGCCCGCACGAGAGTGCCCTAGAAATCCAGACTTTTGCACCGCGGCCGATCGTCGCCGTCCGGCACAGCCGCGGCTTCCGATACCGGCCACCTCTGCTGGAAGCATCCTGGTGGGGTGGGGATCAGCTCGGTCCATCTTGCTCCGGCCCGGACCGCCGCGCCGGAAATCCGCCATTGTTGGCCATTGAGGTTTTCCCGAGCTCCTCCGCCGCGCCACGCCGCCGCCTCGGGTCGCCCGGAAACCACTCAGGTAGGCTCCTATGATCCTCTAGAGTCTTTCCATCGTGTTGCATGAGGATCTTGACGTCGGGTTTCTTGCCACCACAGTCGCACCCGAATTGCCTTCAAGTTTAGCTCCGGCGATCCCCGCGACTCGGGACTCCGGCAACCATCCAGGTAAGACCTAGATGACCTCCTCTCGCTCCCCATTGTTTAGTTTGGGTCAAAAAGGGCCCCGGTTTCATGGACTTATTCCTTGCACCCGAAATCACCACTACGGGCTTAGCTCCGGCCGCCGCCGCCTCCGGCCGCCGGGGCTCGACCCCGCATGGACCCGAGACCTCCTGGGGACCTCTTCTAACTGATGCTCACCTTGGTTCCAGGCCCGAGCCACTGTCGTTCCAAGAACACCAAACCGAGCCTTGATCCAAACTTGGGTGCTGCTCCGGCCATCTCTCCGGCCGGCCTCCGACGCGTGCAAGGTGAGCACACCACTCCTCTGTTATACTGAACCCCATGCTCCAGTTAGATCACTTGTAGATCAAGTATATATTAAGCCGCAACATTACTAATTTGGAGCCCTTGTTTATGGGCCAACTTGTAAATGGGCCTGGTCTCGGCCCAAATATTGTGAGCACGGCCTCCGTCTCGACGTAACGAACGCGCTGAAACTTACGGCGTCGTCGTTGGACCCCCGGATTTCAAGAACGAGCCGAAACGGGCAATTAAATAATGTTGTTATGCAAATCTAAGAACATATTAGACTAAAATGTAAGTTGGACATATTAGCTGCCTTTAGATAGTGTTTTTAAATCTACTAGGCATCGGGTTAGGGTTCCGTAGGTCCTCGTTGACCGGGAATCGGACTTTGATCGATAAATCGGCGATATTCTCCCGTTTAAGCTTTACGTTGCTGTCGGATCGTCGGGAAGGATTTGTGTGAGTCTATTACTGACCAGATCTCATTATTCAGGGCCAGTTGCTCAGCACCAGCCTCCCAGTAGCTAGTGGGAGTCCGGGATCGGCCTACATTCAGGTGGGTTCCATTTTCTTATTCCTAGCGTCTAACTCTATCATATTGGACGGGGTCTATTCTAATGTACTGGGGTTAAATAATGATGGGCGATAGCGTATGCAGGTTAGTGGGTTCTCTATAGGGTTTAGCGTCGTTACCGACGGTTGTTCTCTTTTTAACCATTATATGTCAGCGGGCCACCTTCGAGTGCGCGTATTATTACCTTGCTTTCGATTATGCACTTTACCTCATTACCCTTGTTATTATATTATGATGCTGACATGATGGTGGTTACGGTTACTTGGCTCGAGGTTGCCACACGCGCACCCGCGGTTTGGCCACCGCAAAGGGTGCGCTTTCCGGAAAAGTGGTCTATGACCCGTGTATACCCACGAGGTGACGTAGTGGGGCCCCTTATTAGTGGTGGGGTTGAGGCGCCGAGGTGCGAGCGGTGCGACCCGTCGGTTTAGTTGTCCGGCGTGGTCGGGTTTCTGCAGGTACGGTATGGGCCGTCGGTTTAGCTGTCCGCGTGTCCGGGTATTACAGGATGCAGGTGTACAGGTTGCCTTTCCTCCTTGGGAGGGTGGTTGCTCCGTTTGTCTTCACGGTTTGTTTTACTATTTTCTCTGCTCTACTATTTCGCGTCACTGACATCCCACTTCGTGACAGGGTCCAGACGGGGAGAGAGGTAGGCGGTGGTGAGGACGGGACAGGAGCAGCTGGGTCGCTGGGGACCCTGGACTGTATTCTTCTATTATTCTCGCTTTTTATTGCATTGTAGTTATGTGAGTAGGTTCGGATACCCTCGTGGGGTCGGCGTGGATGTCGGACGGGTTGCATGTAGTACCCTTGTGCATTACTTTCCACTTTTATTTCTATCGGCCATTTAAAAATAAAAAAAAACAGAAGCCAAAGAAAAGATTGCGAAAACCCC
>CM055061.1:43632694-43678195 GCA_029204045.2 Tillandsia leiboldiana | reverse complement strand
AGACCCTCCTGTTTGAGGATGTGCGGCAGTAGGGGGCGCAGTTTGACTTGACCCTTTGAGGCATCAGTTTAGATTTGGTGATTTACTGTGTGTGTTAGTAGATGCATCATGTTTGCATCTGTTCCTTTCCTTGACATCGAGATATGAGGCTAGTAGCTGTAGAGTTACTTTTCCAGCCCTTTCATTTCAGTATTATATTATTACTTTATGCCTCTAGTAGACTTAGTGGGCAGTTCCGTCGGCGTTGGCGGCACCCACTGAGAACTACTTGGGACGTAGTTCCCCACACCCGTCGTGGTGTTTTCCCCGCCAGGGACTTCTACTCCTGTTCCTGCTGCTCCTGTTGCTGCTTCTTCAATCGAGGTAAGGAGTCGCGAGATAGATCCCCACCAGTCGTCATCCAGAGAGTAGACGTACCCCCCCTTACTTTTGAGAGTGTTGTTGATCGACTTTGTAGTGAGGTATAGAGTTGTATTTATTTTCTACTGCTCGAAAGACTTTTGTACTTTTGTGAGGACTTGTGTGTATATAGTTTTTTTATTTCTAGCAGTTTTACTTTAGCTCTGATATCTGCATAGTATAGATGCTCTTTTGCAGGTTAGTCACTTCGTCTATACGGGCTTCCCGTATGGGCGGCGGATCTGTTGGCGAGCCCGGGCGCAGTTTCGACGCCGGGCGTGACAGATTAGGTGGTATCAGAGCCTAGGTTGTAGGTCATTGTGGACTTAGAAACCCTAGGCTTGTGGTTTGACATTAGGATGACTACGTGAGAGTCGTGACTGTTAGCGAGAGTCTTGATTGAGTTTGATACCTCTCCCAAGGGGTGGGATGAGTGACTGGCATGTTATTCCCTAAGCGATTATGTTGGCTGCAGACAACATAATGCTAGGGAATGGATGACATGTCTTAGACTTTCGCTGGATTGGGTCGTGTATTGTTTGGTACTGTCCTGATGTTTCCATGTGTGTTGTAGGTGGGCACGATGCCTCCCCGACGTAGGGTGCAGATGCGTTCTCAGTCTTTTCCCTCCGATGAGCCTGGGCAGGAGGAGCCAGCACAGGGTCAGCAGAGTGAGGTGCAGGAGCTTCGGGCTCAGTTGGCCCAGTTGTCTGAGGCGGTGCAGCGCCAGGAGGAGGCTTCTCAGCGCCAGGAGGAGGCTTCTCGGCGCCAGGAGGAGGCCTTTGGTCGGATGATGCTTCTTTTAGAGCAGAGGACGCAGCCTGTGGTAGCACCCCCTATGTGTTCGCCTGTGCCTTCTTCGCCAGCTGTGGCGCCCCCTTTGGTTCCGTCAGCGCCGGCTATCCTGTCGAGCCGGTTTCTAGCATACCACCACCTGGGTCGGTGGGACCTTTGTCTTCGGCTGAGCAGAGTGCGGTGGTGGATCTGTTGATAAGGTTCCGCCGGTTTGATCCACCCCGTTTTTCTGGTATGAGTGCTGAGCCGTGGGAGGCAGAGTCTTGGATCACGGCCATGGAGCGTCATTTTGAGAGTTTGTCGTTGAGGATCGATTTCGGGTCTTTTGGCTACACACTACTTGGAGGGCAACGCCGAGGCTTGGTGGCGGCGTGTGCGGCCTGCTGGTCTGCCTGGGACGCAGATTCTTCCCTGGGCGGAGTTCCGCAGACTTCTTTTAGGGGCCTTCTTTCCTGAGAGTGTTCGCCAGAGATTGGAGGAGCAGCTGAGAAATCTCCGCCAGGGAGATCGGCCCGTGAATGCATACATAGCCGAATTCAATCAGCTGTTGGCTAGTATGCCTCACGTGGCCAGGGACGAGTCTCACCGGATCTACATTTTCGAGCGGGGGCTGCGCCGGGATATTTATCAGCTTGTTCGCTCCTGCAGATTACAGACTTTGGAGGCATCGATGGAGCAGGCGTTATATGTTGAGTCTGGAGAGGCTGTGATGTTAGAGGTGGCTCTAGCCCCCGTAGTGATTCCTGGGGCGAAGCACCCAGCACCGGATGATGAGGGTCAGACGAGCGGGCAGGGACCTCCGAGACCTCCACGATCTCATCCTGAGGGTCGTGGGTTTCGTAGGCGCCGGAGATCTGGTGAGCCCCAGCAGCAGCATCAGCGGTATCGGCAGCAGCGGCAAGAGCGGTGTGTCATCAATGGCGGGCCTCATCCACCGTCGCAGTGTGATCAGAGACAGGGGCGGTGTTTCCTCTGTGGAGAGTTGGGATATTTTCGCGCAGCTTGCCCCCAGGCCATTTTGTCAGTGCGGCCGATTGCGACAGCACCCCCCTTGCCCATCCATGCAGCGGGAACCCCTCCGGCACACCAGCGGACAGAGTGGGCCACGACGTCGGGACAGACGGGACGACGACCTGCAGCACCCAGCGGACGGGTTTATGCAGCCTTGTTGGAGGACACCCCGGCAGCGGATCTTGCCTTGGCAGGTTTGATTTTATTTCAGTTAGCCGAGTTGAGCATTTTGTTACCGCTGCATTCTTCTGCTTTATTAGTTGAGTATCTGTATCGGCGTCCTTGCATGGGTATCGGTTAGGAATTTCTCCTACATGTTTTAGCGATTGGATTCTTCCCAGTATCCTACGAGTAGAGGAGGATCGCAGTGTATGATCAGTGCCGTCGAGACTTGGGACTTCGCCTGCCGATGTAGCGATTCTATGACAGCTCCAGGACTTGGATTGAGCACACAAGTTGGATTGGTTGGTGCGGTGCCGTGCTACGACTGATAATGGAATGAGAATAGTTACCCGTCTGCGAGTTGGACTGGAGGAGGTCATTTTTCTCGGGATGCTGGCATATCCTCCCAACAGCATGGGCTTCAGCGACTGTGGACAAACGCCACCTCGGGAGCAGACGTGATGTTAGGACTAGTGGTTATGTCCTTAGGAGTCTCGGTTAGTGATAGCTTTCTTTTGTGGCCACAGTAGGAACGACACCAACACTTCTCCCCCTTTTCTCACCTTGTACTGAAATTTACGAACAGGACGAAAACTTCGAAAGATTGCTCCAGAAATGGAGACAATGCCCGAACCTGTTCTTGTTTGATTGGGGCGAAGGCACTGATTTTTTGAAATTTTCGGACTTTTCGCTAATTTCAGCTGTTTTCTAAATCGAGGGTTGGAGTTGATGACTTTCCTGCTGGTGGAGCCGTATCTTTCTTGTTAGTTTAGTGTTGCGTTCTTGGTTGTTTTGATTGTTTTGGTTTTATTGTTGTGGCGTGTTTTTGTTTTGGGGACGAAACTTCCTTTTAGTGGGGAAGGATGTAGGACCCCCGAACCCCATGCAGCATTTTTCCGATGGATCCACTGTTAGAACACCTATTGTTGGTGTATCTGGCCCATGGTGCATCAATGGGATGCCACAGATGGACCCTGTAAGGTTTTATTAGCTGTATTGGCTTTCGGCTGGGTTTGCCGAAATTTTGAAAAAGAATTAGGCCAAACAAACGGCGGAAATGGGTTCAGCACGGAAAAACGCTTGAAAATGGCTTTTTGTTTGCCAAATTCTGAGTCCGGATGCCCAAAAACGGACTCCCGGAAAATTTACTAGATTTCTGGTGCATGGGGGAGCCGTGGACCGGCGGGGGTGCCACGTGGCAGGCCCGGATTGGCCGGCGCACGCGGCCGGGTCCACGGAGCGCAAGGGTAAGGACCGGGGTGCACCGCGGGGCGCGTGGACCGGGGGCGTGCCACGTGGCAGCGCCTGATTGGGCGGCTCAGGTGCGCTCGGTCCGCGGGTGCGTGCGGGGAGGCGTGGACCGGGGGCGCGCCACGTGGCGGCACCCGGTTGGCGGGCGCTTGAGCGCGCGGTCCACGCAGCGCGCGGGGCAGGTGCCGCGGGCAGGTGGCCGTACGCGGGGCAGGCACGGGCGACGTGGGCGGTGCCACGTGGCGCCCGCTGATTCGCGGGCGCCACCTATCGCGTTGACGCGGGCAGGGACACGTGGCGCTCCCCGCGGCGGCTTGCACGGCTGCGGCGTGTTCGGGGGACACGTGGCGGGCGCCGGCGCGGGTCGGACCAAGCAGGCGTCCGACTGGATCCCGTGTGCGGGCTGGGCCGGGCCGGGCCGCACTGTGCGCGCCCGAAACCGGCCGGGCCGGGCCGCACTGTGCGCGCCCGAATCCGGGCTAGGCCGCACTGTAGCCGCCCGAATCCGGGCTGGGCCGCACTGTAGCCGCCCGAATCTTGGGACAATTTCGGTATTATCCGAATTGTTTCTTTGGGCCTATAAATAGGCAGCCCGAGCCCTCTTTGCTGCCCTTTTTCTCTCTGTCTGTGCAAGATCTCCCCGAGCTTCCTCTTGATGAATTTTTCCTCTCTTAATCCTTGATCTTCCTGCGGAGTTTAAGAATTTTTGGAGGCTCGAATCCCGAGGTTTCAGATTTTTCTTGGCGCGGCGCGACGCTCTTTCTTCGGTGTTTCTTCCGTCGCTCTTCGGTGTACGAGCTCCCCCGACCTACTCCGACCATCGTTTCGAGCGATTTCTTCGCTCCTGGATTCATAACAGGTGAGGCTACGATTTTGGGTTTCTCATAAATTTTCAGATTTCACGTTTTTCGAGTTGTTTTCTCGTGCTCATTGGGACCCTTTTTGCTGTGAGATTTTGGTGAGGGCAGCACCTTCTTTTGAGGAGATCTTCGCGCACGAGTCTCGGATCAAGACGTGCTTATAGACTTTTTTCATCTACTCGACGCGAGGATCATCGTGGATTTTTCTTGGAATTTTTGGAGACCTTCCCGAAGGTATACACTTTTCCTTTTATCTGTACAAGAGTTTACAGTTGAATGGTTTTGGGATTGTGTGCACCGATACTGTGGAGTTTGTAACTTGGCCTACGGTGCTCGGAATTGGACGTGCAGGTACCGGTTTCGAAGCTATCGACGCGAGGATCGCTGTGGTATTTTTATCAGAATTTTTGGAGGTCGTTTTACAGGTGAAAATTTTGCAGTAAGTGGACTGTTCCCAGCAGATTTGTAAAACCTGGATTTTATTGGATTTAAAGTGTAACTGTAGCCTTATGTTGTACCCAGGAGGGATTGTGGACTGTGCTGGACCTGTTTGACCTAGAGTGGTTATTTTCTTGGTTTTCTCAACTGTACGACTCTGGACAGTTAGCGTCTTCAGGTGGGTGGCTTGCTTTCAAGATATATGGACTGTGCTCTAACTCTATTGATATAGAATCATGCATGATAGTGATTGGACTTGGGTAGCATGCTAGAGTGTAGGAATTGTTGATCCTTGTTTTATCTGTCGATCTTGTGATCTCTTGCTTCCTACTATCATGTTAAATATTTGTTATGTTGGAACCTGACCTAGCACCCCCGTCATATGTTGCATGTGTAACCAGACCAGTAGAAAACCCTCACTTGGGCTAGGGTTATTTATGTTTAGACATCCACACTTTATGTCGCATTCCTGGACTTAGTGTTATCATCGCCCGGGTAGTGGGCCGAGCGGTCGGGACTTCTCTATAGTGTGGGATGCATTTGCACTCGTGCTTGGGAGCAGAGTGGAGTCTGGTAGATGTAGTGGTTCGCTTGTCTGTATCGGGAACCGTTTGGGGTAAACGGTGGACCCGAGAGATCTTGTTTTCCCCTGTTTGGGTCGTCGCCACTGTGTTAGTGGCAGTAGTTTACTAGTGTTAGCCGGACCTAGAACCCAGAACCCTTTTCGACATACACATGATTTTAGTCTACCAATGTTTTCTTCCAAACATCGAAGGGCCGCTGGAGTCTGTTCTTGTTTGATTGGACAAAGGCATCAGCCCTTCGGGGTTTGGGTAAAACACTTGTTTTCTAACTGTTTTTCTAAAAAGAACTAAAATCATTAAATATGGATTTCTTCCAGATCAAATTAGTTTTCAATAACAAATGTCACCTTTTTCCCGTAAATCTCCCCACTCGAAAGGATTCGAGTGGTCTGGGTTCTAGGGGCCGTTCCTCTGTCGGGACGAAAGCCACGGGGGCCGAGCCTGGAACCTGTTCTTGTTTGATAGGGTTGTAGGTGTAGGTCTCCCGGGACTTTCGGGCCCTGTTGGTGTCTTCTGCGAGTTGTGCTGTGATTATTGCTTTCCCGAACTATAAGGGATCGGGAACTTCGATAGTCGGAGCCTAGAGTCTGTTCTTGTTTGATAGGGTTCTTAGCACCGGTCTATCGGGTTTCCGAACCCTTATGGTGTCGGTCTTTCTGGAGAGTTTAGTGTTCTGTTGTGGGAGCCGTCTGGTGGACGGTGGCCCCAGCTGTGTGACTTCCAGCTTGTGGTTGAGAGTTGGTGTTGTTGGTCGATCTTGTTGATCGTGGTTTGGACTATAGCCTGCATGAGCCATATTTGAGCTCGACAGAGATACGCGGATACTTTCCTCGGTGGGGTCGCTCCCCTCGAGAGCCACTCCGGAGTTGGGCCTGTTACTTGCTATCGCGACTTGTCGACGCCGTCCCTCTGACTGGCCCAGTTAGCGGCAGTCACGGACACCCTACGGTAGACCCGTCCTGTTGAGGATGTGCGGCAGTAGGTGGGCGCAGGTTTGACTGGACCCTTTGAGGCAGTCAGTTTAGATTTGGTGAGTTTACTGTGTGTGTTAGTAGATGCATCATGTTTCATCTGTTCCTTTCCTTGAGCATCTAGATAGAGGCATAGTAGCTGTAGAGTTACTTTTCCAGCCCTTTCATTTCAGTATTATATTGTTACTATATGCCTCTAGTAGACTTAGTGGGCAGTCCGTCGGGCTTGTTGGCGGCACCCACTGAGAACTACTTGGGACGTAGTTCTCACACCCGTCGTGGTGTTTTCCCCGCAGGGACTTCTACTCCTGTTCCTGCTGCTCCTGTTGCTGCTTCTTCAGATCGAGGTAAGGGAGTCGCGAGATAGATCCCTACCAGTCGTCGTCCAGAGAGTAGACGTACCCCCCTTACTTTTGAGAGTTTGTGTTGAGCGAACTTTGTAGTGAGGTATAGAGTTGTATTTATTTTCTACAGCTCGAGAGACTTTTGTACTTTTGGTGAGGACTTGTGTTGTATATAGTTTTTATTTCTAGCAGTTTTACTTTCAGCTCTGATATCTGCATAGTATAGATGCTCTTTTGCAGGTTAGTCGCTTCGTCTATACGGGCTTCCCGTATGGGCGGCGGATCTGTTGGCGAGCCCGAGTCGCAGTTTCGACGCCGGGGCGTGACAGAGGCGGAGAATCAGGAACTAATGGTGTTTTAATCTCAACATCTCGTGCTTGTCCAAAGCGTCGAGCTAGTCGTTTCCTTTTCACCGAGATGGTTGGTGAGGTCATAGGTGCTTTTCCTTTTGATGTGTCGAAAGTCTTTCGCTTAGGTTGAACAGGCATTGATTCATCATCGGTCAATTTGTCCCAATCTACTTCTTGATTATCTGCTTCAGCCTCTGAATCGCTGACAAGAAGAAACTCACATTTCCGTTGAGTTTTCTTAGCTCTTTTCGGTTTGTTTGTTGCTCGAGTGTGTACCATTGCAACTAGCAGAAAGATGATCCATGCAAACGCCATTGGTGCCAGTGCTTAATAGATTTAAAGTCCTGCGAACAACTACTCAAGAACACGAAAAAATTGTCAATTTTTAAAAATTTGAAAGATTGTACCCAAACAATCATAATCATGTAGAGATACTAAGAATCAAATTAGTTTTGCAATAGGAATTTTAAAAATAGATCAATCGCATGATTTTCGAAAATTCCCATTATATGCCCTAAAATCGAATTTTTTTAAATCGAAGGCCAAAAATCCATTTATCATGAGAATACCTAGCATATAATCAAAACTAATCTACCCAGAGTTCTTATTTCAAAAGAAATTTGATCAAAAACTAATCCAAAACGAAAAAGATACAGAAATTTCATCACGTTTTGAGGAAGAATATGAAAAACTGTGAAAAACCGAGATTTTGATCAATAAAACTTACTTAGAATCGAAGAACTTGAGTTTGTAAGCTTCCAAGACGGATGAATTCTAGAGAGAGAAGCTCTGGAGACTTCGAACAAAAGATTGAAGTAAAAAGAAATCAAACTCCTTTTGTTCTAAATAAAACCCTAGCCGCGATCCGGATCAGTTCGTGAATCCGATCCGGATCGGCTACCCGCAGAAAATACCTGCGTTCGGGATCCGGATCGGCTTGTCCAATCCGGATCGGCTCCAACTTTTTCATCAGAAAAATTTAGAAAAATTCCACAAAATCCAGAAAAAGTATGTAAGCACTTTTGTGTATCAACTTTAAATGAAAATCATCGTTTCATACAACAAGAAATAGATTATGCCAAATCTATCAATAACATCCAACAAATGAAACGAAAATTTATAAAAATTAAATCCCTTAAAGTTGAACAACTTCAATTACATCTAACTTGATCTTATGAGTAATGACTTTATCAAATCATCAATTTGGTAAAGAAAATGAAATATCAAGATCAATAGATGTCTGAAATCCCAGATAAGTTAGATAATATATCTAGTCAATTTATTATAAGGAGTGGCTCTTTGAGCATCTTTCAATAAAATCCCCACCTTATACCAACCTTGAAATTTTGACAGAGTCAAGTATTTCAACATGCATTTTATTTAATCAAACTTGAAAAACCTTGCTTGGTATACATGTGGTAGCTGCACACAGTACTCGGACGACCGAGGTGGTAGCTCTTTCCTTCATGTGGTGGTAGTTTTCACACTCCTCATTGGGATGTAACTCTTTCCACATCTTTTGAGCATATTACATTTCTTTGACTCCCCCTCAATTGGCTATCAATTATTTAAGATATAAAGTATTCAACCAAATATTGATCTCGATTTCATACTCGACTAAATAGTCAAATAAGATAAAAACTATACCAAGAGATCATTGAGAGAGAAATTGACTTTGATCAAAACAAAGATGATTTAATTGACATAAATGATCATTGCATCAAATGAAATATTATGATATCTAAAGCATAATAAATTTCTAAACATATAAAAGGATGCAGTTAAAGTCAATAATACACATGCTCAATTAATGTTCTATGTCTAAGCATAGATAATGAACAAAAACACAAAAACAAAACCTAACATAAGCAAAAGTTTCAAAAAGAGGTTATTTCAAGGAAAGCATTCCAATTGCTTTACGCAAATGAATAAAACATTTTTGATCCAAAAGTTTTGTTAAAATGTCAGCTAATTGATCTTCAGTTGAAATGTAGGAAATTTGAAGAATATTTGATTCAACTAGCTCTCTAAGAAAATGATATCTAAGTTCAATGTGTTTTGTTCTTGAGTGCAACACAGGGTTTTTTGAAATGTTTATAGCACTAGTGTTGTCACATAAAACAGTTACCGATGTTGCTGAAATCCGGAAGTCGCTCAACACGCTTTTCATCCAAATGAGTTGAGTTGAACCACTACCCGCTGAGATATATTCTGCTTCGGCAGTCGAGAGTGCAATGCAGTTTTGCTTTTTACTATGCCATGCAACAAGACAATGGCCAAGATAAAAACATGCACCACTCGTACTTTTCTGATCATCCACTGATCCTGCCCAATCGGCATCTGAATATCCTATAATGTGAAGACTTGTTCCCATAGGATACCAAATTCCGAAGTTTAAAGTTCCTTTGACGTACCGGATGATCCGTTTCACCGCTTTCAGGTGATCCTCCTTTGGTGCTGACTGATATCTCGCGCAGATCCCAACACTAAAGGATATGTCCAGGCGACTAGCTGTGAGGTAGAGTAGACTTCCAATCATACTTCGATAGAGTTTCTCGTCTATACTATCACTAAGAGATTCACTTCCTAATCCCTTATTGCTAGTTCCCATAGGAGTTGGAAAATCTTTAGAATCTTCTAATCCAAATTTCTTTACCAACTCCTTTGCATACTTGGATTGACACAGGTGGATGCCTTCACCATTTTGTTTCACTTGCAATCCAAGAAAGTATGTCAGTTCGCCCATCATAGACATCTCAAATTCGCTTTCTTGGTTTCTGCGAACTTAGAAGCATCATTATCCTTTGTTGCTCCAAATACAATGTCATCGACATAGATTTGTGCAACAATGAAGTTATCCTGATAATGCTTCACAAAGAGAGTCCTGTCTGCTCCCCCTCGAGTATAGCCCTTCTCCAAAAGATGCTTTGTCAACCTTTCGTACCACGCTCGCGGTGCTTGTTTTAAACCGTAAAGAGCCTTTTTCAAACGAAAAACATGGTTAGGTAGTTTACAGTCTACAAAACCTTTCGATTGAGCCACATAAACTTCCTCATTTAAAAACCCATTTAAAAATGCGCTCTTAACGTCCATTTGAAAGAGTTTTATTTTAAAGTGACAAGCAATAGCGAATAAGATACGAATGGACTCGAGTCTAGCTACAGGGGCGAACGTTTCATCAAAGTTTATACCTTCTATTAGAGAGTAGCCTTGAGCAACTAAACATGCTTTGTTCCTGATGATGGTACCATCCTCATTTTTCTTGTTCTTGAAACTCCATTTAGTACCGATCACATTGTGTTGCTTCGGAGGCGTCGTTAATTCCCAGACTTTGTTTCGTTCAAACTGATGGAGCTCTTCCAGCATTGCTTCAATCCAGTAGTCATCCTGAAGAGCTTCATCGATGTTCTTTGGTTCAATCATGGAAACGTAACAAGCGAATCCACAAACCAACTGCCTCCGAGTTCTAACTCCTTCTTGTGGGTCTCCAATAATGTTTGATTCAGGATGATCCTTGGAGATGCGTAACGTTTGAGGTAATGGAGTACTCGGAGGTACATGAGATGATTCCTGCACATCAGATAAACTTGAAGAACCATTAGATGCATCATTAATATTGGAAGTATTATCATGAGAAGATGCATTTACAGGAGTATCATCATCAAGAGAGATATCAGGGGTAGATTTATCAGATGCAAAGTGGAAAGCTTCGTCTACTTTAACATATATGGATTCTACAATCGTTTTAGATTCCAAGTTAAATACCCGATATGCTCTACTATTTGTAGAATAACCCATGAAAATCCCTTCGTCACTTCGAGAGTCAAATTTTCCAAGATTTTCGCGGTCACGTAAAATGTAACACCGACTCCCAAAGATACGAAAATATTTGATGTTTGGTTTTCTACAAAACCATAGTTCATATGGTGTATTTAAAGTTTCCGGGCGCAAATAAACTCGATTAGTAACATAGATTGCAGTGTTCACAGCTTCAGCCCAAAAATATAACGGTAAATTCCGGCTATGAAGCATAACACGTGCCATCTCTTGTACAACCCTGTTTTTGCGCTCGACTATACCATTCTGTTGAGGTGTATAGGGTGCTGAGAATTCATGTTTAATGCCATTGGAAGTGCAAATATCAATGAATTTCGAATTTATGAATTCTCCACCTCTATCACTTCTAACACGAATGATCTTTTCATTCTTTTCAATCATAATACGAAGGCAAATCTCGTGAAAAGAATCAAAAGTATCAGCTTTCTCTTTTAAAAATGCTACCCATGAGTATCTAGAGAAATCATCAACCAATAAGAAAATATACCATTTACCTCCCAAGGATGGTTGATGTGTCGGCCCCATAAGATGCATATGCAATAATTCTAAGGGCCGATTAGTACCAACGTGGTTCAAGTTCTTGTGTGCAGTCCTGGATTGTTTTCCCTTTTGACAACCACCACACACAATATTTTGTTTAAGTGAAAGTTTTGGAACCCCCTTGACCACGTCTTTGTTTGAAATTCTAGCAAGTTCCTTAAAATTTATGTGACCTAGCCTTTCATACCAAAGTGTTTCATTATTCAAAGAGGCTAAGTTACAGTTTTCAGAAATTTTATTGGGAACAACATTACAATTGTTTTCAGATCTAACCCCATTTAAGAAGAAAACATGGTCCTTATCAGTTACAATGCATTCAACAGATGAAAAATTAACTGAAAAACCATTGTCACAAAGTTGACTGATACTTATGAGGTTAGTCTTAAGGCCATCAACAAATAACACATTATTCAGAATCGGGCCATCTGGAATAGCTACTGTTCCTTTTCCAATAATTTTGGAAGACTGACCGTCTCCGAAAACTACAAGTCCTCCGGAGATTTTCTCAAAATTTTGAAAGCAGTTTTTGTCACCGGTCATGTGACGGGAACAACCGCTATCCAGATACCAAGACGAATTATCATATGCATGCAAGGAAATATTTGTAACAAGACAAGGGAAGATTTCACCTTTGCGTACCCAAACCTTTCGAGTTTTGGTGTACGTCGGAAATGATTGTGAAGTTGATACCTTTGGTGAAAGCGTCTTGTTTGATCTATCGCTTTTCCTTGACGTCGTCGTCTTGTTTGATGAACTACCGAGGCTCTTTTCCTTCGAATAATTTGCATTTGATTTCCGAGGAATCACCCTTTTGGTAGTCGTTGCAAGAAGTGCTTGGGTTGAGCATTTGGCTCCCATCTTGCAATTTCTCCTTATGTGCCCTGCAAAACCACAACGAAAACATACCTTAGTGCTTGACGATTCCGAATAAGGGGAAGTAGGTTTGTTGTCGTTGTTTGTCGTCAATTCCAGTGTCGGAGGAGGAGATATCGGCTGGGGCACAAAGACTGTCCCAACCGAACTAAAATTGTCTTCAGTTCGATTGTATCCGAGGCCGAATTTGTTTGATTGACCAAGACCAAGAAGCTTATCCAACTTACTCCTTCTTGATGAAAATCGCTGTAAGTCATCCTTGAGTTGGAGAATGGTCTCTGTCATTTCCAATTTTTCCTGTCGAGCCTCGCCGTTGAGCTTCAAGAAGTAATTCGCTTTGTTCACCATATCTACATAATTCTTCTCGAGTTGCTCATTGGACTCTTGAAGGGAAACATTTATTTTAATCAGATTATCCCTTTCCACTTCAAGAGCGTTTGAGAGAGAATATGCCCTTTTTGCTTCTTCTTCGAGATCCTGCGATCTCCCTCTCAAACTCTTGTTTTGCTTTGCCAGTTTCTTTGAATCCCTCAAAAGCTTATGGTAGGCAAGAGCAAAGTCTTCACCTTCTGAATTATCCGATTCATCGTCCGTTGCAATTTTTTCAACAGTGGAGTTGGACAATGACTTGGATGCACTAGCCATTAAGCACATGAAGGGTGAAGATGTGGACGCGTGGAACGCCGTTGCGTTATCTTCTTCAT
Organism: Tillandsia leiboldiana; assembly: GCA_029204045.2. Classification (NCBI taxonomy): domain Eukaryota; kingdom Viridiplantae; phylum Streptophyta; class Magnoliopsida; order Poales; family Bromeliaceae; genus Tillandsia; species Tillandsia leiboldiana. The sequence goes on along the minus strand of CM055061.1, from coordinate 43,665,076 downwards.
CACTTGACGATGACTCATTTGACGATGAGGTGTCATCCCAAGTGACGTCTTGCATGGCTTTCTTCTTTGACGGATTCTTATTGGGACACTCCGTTGAGATATGGCCGTACCCTCGGCACTTGAAGCATTGGACTTGTCCTTCTGAGCTTTTCTTATCCTTAGAAAAACCCTCTTGCTTTCTTGGTTTGTAACTTGAAGAACCTTTTCCTTTCTTCGACTTTATGAAGGATGGAGTTTTGCTTGAGTTACCCCTTCGAAAGTTTCGGCGAAATCTTCTTGTCAAGAGAGCGAGCTGTTTCTCAAAGTCCTCCATAGATAGGTTTTCGTCATCGTCTGAGGAGGATGAATCCGCATCTTTTTCTTTTGTTGTTTTCAATGCTAAACCTGAAGACTTAGAAGAGGATGCTTTTCCAGAAGAATAGTTAGTAGGAAATGTCATTTCATAAGTTTGTAATGAGCCAACTAATTCTTCTACACGGATTTCGTCCGGGTGTTTAATAGTTTCAATGGCCGTAACCTTGGATCGAAATCTTTCAGGAAGAGTTCTTAATATTTTTCTTACAACTTTAAATTCTGGAATCTTCTCTCCCAAGTTAGCACATGAGTTTATGATGTCTTGCAATCGTGTGTAATAGTCTGTGAACGATTCATTTTCTGCTATGAAAATAGAGTCAAACTTGCTCGTAAGCATTTGCAGTTTCTGAATCTTCACAAGGTTAGTTCCCTCGTGTGTAACTTGAAGAACATCCCAGATTTCTTTCGCAGTCTCACATGCCGAGACGCGAGAGAACTCAGTTTGAGACAATGCATTAAATAGAGCATTAATCCCTTTGCCATTGTAAGAAGAAAAATCTATCTCTTCCTTGGTCCATTTCGACCTAGGTTTGATGGTGCGAACATCAGCAAGAATTTTAGTTGGATTAGACCATCCTAATTCAATTGATTGCCACACCCGTTCGTCGATGGAAATTAAAAAGGCTTTCATCCGTACTTTCCAGTAGGCATAATTTGTTCCATCGAAGAACGGGGGGTCTGTTGATGTTTCCACCTTCAACCATTGTTTACAACCCTATTCCCGCTCCGATACCACTTGTTGGGTTATATATAATTGGATCTAAATAGGGAAAAAAACACCTAGAGGGGGGTGAATAGGTGTAAACAATAAACACTCAAAAATCTTTGCGATATAAAACCCAATGCGGAAAAATAAATAACACGCAGAGATTTTTACGTGGAAAACTCCAAACCGGAGTAAAAAACCACGGGACCGATAACACGGTGAAATCCACTAGAATTATAACACGTACAAAGGTGATATACCGTACTCACAGACGACTCAACCTTTTTCCATACGCTCCTAGTTGATCTTCTCCGCTCGCTCCGCAACGCTTCTCGAATCCACGATCTGCGTCCAACGCCGAATCCACGGCGTCCAACGTCGAGTCCACGACGTCCGACCGAATCCACGGTCTTCACCCAGTAGCACGTCTCGAATCCACGAACGTACCTCGCTCCGAATCCACGAGAGCGGTAGCACCTTGAATCCACAAAGCCACGCGAGTCCACGCACCGATTTTGGGGAAATCGTTGTTTTTGGGTGGTGATGATCCGCCGAATACTTAGATTGGAAATAGATCGGAAATACCATCTAAGTATTCATTAATTTGATTCTACTCAAAATCTGAGTTTGGAAAACCTAGAATCAAATTAATAATATAGATGAAGAAACATAGAATTAAATATAGTATTTCCTTCCTTCTCTATATGTGGATTTTTCTATTTCGGTCGTGTTTTTCAATTACCCTAAAAGATGAATCATAGGGTCTATTTATAGGTTAGAAACCGTTGGAAGAGGATAAGAATCAAAAACTAACCTTTTCTGCAATTTTTCAGGACGACGATCCGAATCAGATTTCGGCGATCCGGATTGCAGTAACGAGACAGACAGTTTCCAGAAAAACAAAGGTTCGGGATCCGGATCGAAGTGCCTGATCCGGATCGTTCATACAATTCACCAAACACCAATGTTCGGGATCCGGATTGAAATGCCTGATCCGGATCGTTCATATATTATGGTAAAAACCAGTGTTCGGGATCCGGATCAAAAGAGGCTACGATCCGGATTGAATTTGCGTATGAACTAACACCCTTCGGGATCCGGATCGGATTGTCTGATCCGGATCCTGAACATGTCCCATGTCCAGTTTTAAATTTTTATGCAATTAAAAATTCATCCTAGTGTTTCTACACTATAAGAAGTATTCGGATCACCAAAAATAATTAGTTAAACATACCTGATACTTTTGAATTCTTCTTTCTTGAGATTGAGTTATATGATCCAACATTTTTTATCTTCAATCTTCAAGACTTAACCGAATTCACGAAATATGCCAACTCAAATTCCGTAACATCAATCACATACAACCATTCACAATGCATAAACCACTACTTTCAACATCTAACATAGAGGCCGTTGATTTGAAAGGATAAAACTATAGGGTTTAAAAACGGTGTCCACACGACACCCAGGTTTTATAAAACCGTTTTCGCAATAACATAAATCTACAAGGTTTTTAAATATGGCACCCACCCGATGCCTGGTTTTGTAAAGCCATTTTTCTTTGAAATCGCATAAACCCACATAATTTGGAAACGGTGCCCACCCGACACCCAAGTTTTAAAAACGGTTTTCGCAATAGTTTCATGTCTCTTTTTCTTTTGTAGTTAGAAAACGGCCAAGTAGAAAATTTATAATCACATTGGTTCAACAGTCATAAGAAGAGTCCAACATCCACATCGACCCCACGAGGGTATCGCGATCCACATCTAGCAAACATGAATAATAAAGTAACAAGGGAAAGAGCCAACTATATCTGAAGTCACTCAGAGTCAGCAGAACATCGCTCAAGCGGCCTCACCAGCGCCCTAGCACTCGCCCCTGGACGAACCTGTCACGGAGTGGGAAGTCAGTGACTAGAAATAACATAATATGCAAAAGGGCTAAAAGCAAGGCAAACCACGATAACTGGAGCAACCGTCCTCCTCTAAATACAATCCATAGTAACCAAACCCTGTACCAAGCAAAATCGGGCACCTTTCCCGACAACCACACCGAGCACCTGCCCCGGTGTCCCCTGCCGAGCACCTGCCTCGGCCGCCGAGCCCCTGCCTCGGCATCACCGCTAACACCCCCCACCTACGAGGGCCCCCTTCTTACGTCACCGTCACGTGGGGTACACGGGTCAACGTACCACTTTTCCGGAAAAGCACACCCTTGCGGTGGCCAAACCGCCGGTGTGCGTGTAGCAAAACAAGAGCCTCATAATCAACAGTAAGTAAAACAGTGCAGCAGGGTTAGTTAAACAATTATATGATCCACATATTATTCACCGTTGGCCAAATACGTTATTTCTATCGATATATGCCTATCCTCGAAATCCCCGGAGGAGTACCCACCTCGTGCGTGTCGTCCGGCGCTCGACCCGTCCGTGACCGTGCGCCTGTCGCCTACAACGTCCCGCACTCATGAAGGAACAAGGGTAAGCTCAACTAAGCGACTAAAACTCACGACGACTCAAACACTGAAAAACGGGAGACCCGGTGCGATCCCCGGACTTTGCGCGGTGAAATCCCCCGCACGCCACCGACCCGTGCGACGCGCTCACGGCTTGCGGGCGGCGCCCTCTCGCGCGGCGTGCGGCCTGCAGGCGGCCCGCGCCGCACCAGCCCGCGCGGCGCCCGCCTGCGGGCAGCGCCAGCGCGGCGCCCCTGCCGCGCAGCGTGCGGCATGCAGGCGGCCCGCGCGGCACCCGCCAGCGCGGCGCCCGCCTTAGGGCAGCGCCCGCGCGGCGCCCCTGCGGCACAGCATGCGGCCTGCAGGCGGCCCGCGCGGCACCCGCCCGCGCGGCGCCCGAGCGCCTGTCGCGCGGCGCACCACCTGCAGGCGGCCCGCACGGCAACCTCCCGCGCGGTGCCAGCCTGCGGGCAGTGCCCGCGCGGCGCCCCTGCCGCGCGGCGTACCACCCGCAAACGGCCCGCGCGGCACCGTCCCGCGCGGTGCCAGCCTGCGGGTAGTGCCCGTGCGGCGCGCCTGCAGCGCGGCGCACCACCTGCAAGCAGCCCGCGCGGCACCCTCCCGCGCGGTGCCAGCCTGCGGGTAGTGCCCGTGCGGCGCGCCTGCCGCGCGGTGCACCACCTGCAGGCGGCCCGCGCGGCACCTTCCTGCACGGTGCCAGCCTGCGGGCAGTGCCCGCGTGGCGCGCCTGCCACGCGGTACACCACCTGCAGGCGGCCCGCGCGGTGCCCGCCTGCGGGCGGCTCCGCGCGGGGCGCCTGCCGCGCGGCACCAGCCCGCGCGGTGCCTGCCTGCGGGCGGCCCCGTGCGGCGCGCGGCGGCGGCGGCGGCGGTTTTCCCCGACAAAACCGAATCCGGAACGAAAGTAATCTACGAAAACTTAGACGGAAAGAAAAACTTACTTCCGATCCGCCGGGGGAGAGGAAGGAGAAGGGGATCGTCCTACCGTCGGTTTCGCGAGCACGAAGGTCACCGTCCCTTCCTTGCCTCAACCGCCCAAATCACCGTCGCCCCTTTGAACCGATAAGGAAGAGTAAAGGGGATTTCGTTTCCCCCCCCTTTCTTACGCTCGATCGCCTCCGGTTGCCCTACTGCTACGAGAGGAAGCAGCGAAAAAAGAAACTAAGACCAACGTGCCCTAGCTCACCAGATCAAGTTAGGGTATCAGGTTACCTCGATAGCCGTGCAGATTGCCAGCACGGATCCCGGAGCGCCTACGAGGGGGTCCAAACTTCGGAAAATAAATCTGGGAGAACCGGGAGTCGGAATCCGAATCCGATTGCGTCACCGTTCTCCGTTTCGCGAGCTCTACCGCCTAAAAATACCCGCGAGCCCCGACGGACTGTCCGGAAAAACACAAAAATTAGACCCCTCTGTCGGACCGCCACAAGTGAAATAAAAAGAGAAAGCCAAAATAAAGGTCAGGTCTTACACGGAGTACTCGGAGGTACATGTGATGATTCCTGCACATCAGATAAACTTGAAGAACCATTAGATGCATCAACATTATCCGAAAAATTATTATGAGAAGATGCATTTACAGGAGAATTATCATCTAGAGACATATCAGGTGTAGATTTATCAGATGCAAAGTGAAAAGCTTCATCTACTTTAACATTTATAGATTCTACCGTCGTTTTAGATTCCAAGTTAAATACCCGATATACTCTACTGTTTGTAGAATAACCCATGAAAATCCCTTCGTCACTTCGAGAGTCAAATTTTCTAAGATTTTCGGGGTCACGTAAAATGTAACAACGACTCCCAAAGATACCAAAATATTTGATATTTGGTTTTCTACAAAACCACAGCTCATATGGTGTATTTAAAGTTCCCGGGTGCAAAATACACTCGATTAATTACATAGACGGCTGTGTTCACAGCTTCAGCCCAAAAATATAACGGTGAATTCCGGCTATGAAGCATCACACGCGCCATCTCTTGAACAACCCTGTTTTTGCGCTCAACTACACCATTCTGCTGAGGTGTATAGGGTGCTGAGAAATCATGTTTTATGCCGTTGGAAGTGCAAAAATCAATGAATTTAGAATTAATGAATTCTCCACCTCTATCACTTCGAACACGAACGATCTTTTCATTTTTCTCAATCATAATACGATGACAAATCTCATGAAAAGAGTCGAAAGTATCCGCTTTCTCTTTTAAAAATGTTACCCATGAATATCTAGAGAAATCATCAACCAAAAGAAAAATATATCATTTACCTCCCAAGGATGGTTGACGAGTCGGCCCCATTAAGTCCATGTGCAATAGTTCTAAGGGCCGTTTGGTACCAACGTGGTTCAAGTTCTTGTGTGCAGCCCTTGATTGTTTTCCCTTTTGACAACCTCCACACACAATGTTTTCTTTAAATAAAAGTTTAGGAACCCCCTTAACCACGTCTGTATTTGAAATCCTTGCTAGTTCTTTAAAATTAATGTGACCTAGTCTTTCATGCCAAAGAGTTTCATTATCCAAAGAAACTAGGTTACATTTTTCAGAAATTTTGTTTGAAACAACATAACAATTATTTTGAGATCTAACCCCTTTCAAAAAGAATACATGGTCCTTATCAGTTACAATACATTCTGCTGAAGAAAAATTAACTGAGAAACCATTATCACAAAGTTGACTTATACTAATGAGGTTAGTTTTTAGGCCTTCAACAAATAAGACATTGTTCAAAACCGGGCCTTCTGGAATAGCGATTGTTCCCTTTCCAGCAATTTTGGAAGAACGACCGTCTCCGAAAACAACATGTCCTCCGGAGATTTTCTCTAAATTTTGAAAGCAGTTTTTGTCACCGGTCATGTGACGGGAACATCTACTATCCAGATACCAAGACGAGTTGTCATAAGTATGTAAAGAAGTATGAACAACAAGACAAGGGAAGATTTCACCTTTGCGCACCCAAACCTTTTTGGACTGCGTCGGCAATGTTCGTGAAGTTATTCTCCTTGGTGAAAGCGTCTTGTTTGATTCATTGCTTGACATCGTCTTGCGAGGTGAACTACCAAGGCTCTTTTCCTTTAAAAAATTTTCCTTTGATTTCTGGGGAATCACCTTTTTGGTAGTTGTTGCAAGAGGCGCTTGAGTTGATCGTTTTGCTCCCATCTTGCAATTTCTTCGAATGTGCCCTGCAAAACCACAACGAAAACATACCTTTGTCCTTGACGATCCCGAAGAGGGTGAGGTAGGGTTGTTGTCGTTGTATGCTGTAAATTCCGTCGTCGGAGGAGGAGATACCGACTGGGGCACAAAAACTGTTCCACTCGAACTAGGACTGTCTCCAGTTTGAGTGTATCCGAGGCCGAATCGGTTTGTTTGACCAAGACCAAGCATCTTATCCAACTTACTCCTTCCAGAAGAAAGTCGCTTTAAATCATCCTTGAGTTGGAAAATGGTCTTCGTCATTTCCATTTTTTCCTGACGAGCCTCGGAATAGAGCTTTAAGAAGTAACTTGCTTTGTCTACCATTTTTACGTGTTCCTTCTCAAAATGCTCATTTTTCTATTGAAGTGAAACATTTGCTTTTATCAGGTTATCCCTTTCCACTTCAAGACCGGTTGAGAGAGAAGTTGCCCTTTTTACTTCTTCTTCGAGATCCTGCAATCTCCCTCTCAACCCCTTGTTTTGCTTAGCCAGTTTCTTTGAATCCCTCAAAAGTTTATGGTAGGCTAAAACAAAATCTTCACCTTCAGAATTACTCGATTCATCATCCGTTGTAGTTTTTTCAACCTGGGAGGAGTTGGACAATGAATCTGATGTACTTGCCATTAAGCACATGAAGGGTGAAGATGTGGACGCGTGGAATGCCGTTGCGCTATTTTCTTCATCACTCGAAGATGACTTATTTGACGATGAGGTGTCATCCCAAGTGACGGCTTGCATCGCTTTCTTCTTTGACGGATTCTTATTGGGACACTCCGTTGAGATGTGGTCGTATCCTCAGCACTTAAAGCATTGGACTTGTCCCTTAGAGCTTTTCTTATCCTTAGAAAAACTCTCTTGCTTTCTTGATTTAAAGTTAGAAGAACCTTTCCCTTTCTTCGACTTTACGAAGGATGAAGTTTTACTTGAATTACCCCTTCGAAAGTTTCGGCAAAATTTTCTTGTCATGAGAGCAAGCTGCTTCTCAAAATTCTCCATAGATAGGTTCTCGTCATCGTCTGAGGAGGATGAATCCGCGTCTTCTTCTTTTGTTGTATTCAACGCATAACCTGAAGACTTAGAAGAGGATGCCTTTCCCGAAGAATAGTTAGTAGGAAATGTCATTTCATATGTTTGTAATGAACCAACTAATTCTTCTACACGGATTTCGTCCGGGTGTTTAATTGTTTCAATGGCCGTAACCTTGGAACGAAATCTTTCAAGAAGAGTCCTTAAAATCTTTCTTACAATTTTAAATTCTGGAATTTTCTCGCCCAAGTTAGCACATGTATTCACGATGTCTTGCAATCGTGTATAGTAGTCTGTGAATGATTCATTTTTTGCCATGAAAATAGAGTCAAACTTGCTCGTAAACATTTGCAGCTTTTGAATCTTCACAAGGTTAGTTCCCTCATGTGTAACTTGAAGAACATCCCAGATTTCTTTCGCAGTCTCACATGCCGAGACGCGAGAGAATTTAGTTTGTGCAAAGCATTAAATAAGGCGTTAATTCCTTTGCCACTATAAGAAGATGAGTCAATCTCTTCCTTGGTCCATTCCGACCTAGGTTTGATGGTGCGAACACCAGCAATAATTTCAGTTGGATTTGACCATCCTAACTCGATTGATTGCCACACCCGTTCGTCGATGGAAATTAAAAATGCTTTCATCCGTACTTTCCAGTAGGCATAATTCGTTCCATCGAAGAATGGGGGTCTGTTGATGTTTCCACCTTCAACCATTGTTTACAACCCTATTCCCGCTCCGATACCACTTGTCGGGTTATACTATATGGATCTAAATAGGGGAAAAAAAACACCTAGAGGGGGGTGAATAGGTCTAAACAGTAAACACTCAAAAATCTTTGCACAATAAAACCCAATGCGGAAATGAAAAATAACACGTAAGATTTTTACGTGGAAAACTCCAAAACCAGGAGTAAAAAACCACGGGACCGATAAAACGGCGAAATCCACTAGAATTATAACACGTACAAGGTGATGTAACGCACTCACTCACGACTCAACCTTTTCCATACGCTCCTAGTAGATCTTCTCCGCTCGCTCCGCAACGCTCCTCGAATCCACGATTTGCGTCCAACGCCGAATCCACAGCGTCCAACGTCGAGTCCACGACGTCTGACCGAATCCACGGTCTTCACCCAGTAGCACGTCTCGAATCCACGAAGGTACCTCGCCCCGAATCCACGAGAGCGGTTGCACCTTGAATCCACAAGGCCACGCGAATCCACGCGCCGATTTTGGGAAAATAGTTATTTTTGGGTGGTGATGATCCGCCGAATACTTAGATTAAAAATAGATCGGAAATACCATCTAAGTATTCATTAATTTGATTCTACTCAAAATCTGAGTTTGAAAAACCTAGAATCAAATTAATCAATATAGATGAAGAAACATAGATTTAATCTAGTTATTTCCTTTCTTCTCTATATGTGGATTTTTCCTTTTATTATAAAGGATTATTCGGCTTCTTTTTGGATTACCATAAAAAAATGAATCGTAGGGTTTATTTATAGGTTAGAAACCATTGGAAGAAGATAAGAATAAAAAACTAACCTTATCTGGAATTTTTCAGGACGACGGTCCGGACTGGAATTTTGGCGGTCCGGACTCGTGGCTAAACAGACAATTTTCAGAAAAACATACCTTCGGGGTCCGTACTGAAATAACCACGGTCCGGACTGTTCATGGAATTCCTACAGAATCCACGTTCGGGGTCCGGACTGAAGCAACCCCGATCCGGACTGGAATTGCGCATGAACTACCCTATGTTCGGGGTCCGGACTGTAGTGCCTGATCCGGATCTTGAACATGTAATATGTCCAGTTTTTGATTTTTATGCAATTAAAAATTCATCCAAGTGTTTCTACACTATAAGAAGTATTCGGATAACCAAAAATATTTAGTTAAACGTACCTGATCCTTTTGAATTCTTCTTTCTTGAGATTGAGGTATATGATCCAAAATTCTTCATCTTCAATCTTCAAGACTTAACCATTTTCACGAAATACGCCAACACAAATTCCTTAATAGAGCCCGCATTGCAGCACCGCTCGCTGTCAGCCGCGTGCCAGTACCGCAGAGCTAGCGCCAGGCAGGTCGCGTGCCAGGAGGGCGCTCTGCTGCCTGCGTGCTGCTTTACTGCCGCCCACGCCGCTGTGCTGCCTGCACACTGCCGCTAGCCCGCTCCTTGCCGCTGCGTCGCTCTGTTGCCCGCGCGCCTTGTTACGGCATTTTGGTGTTGGCATATTTCGTGAGTCAAGTCAGTGAGTTGAGTCGGAGTCTTAAAGGGATCAAATTGTCAATCAGCAATCAAAGACTTAGAGAAGATTCAACAAGAGCACAAGTTGACACTCAGTGTCTTGAGTCTTGAAGATTGAAGTTGAAGAATTGTGGATCAGTTACATCAATCTCAAGAAGAAAGTATTCAAAAGGATCAGGTATGGTTAACTAAATAATTTTGGTGATCCGAATACTTTCTTATAGTGTAGAAACACTTGGATGAATTTTTAATTGCATAAAAATCAAAAACTGGACATGGGACATGTTCAGGATCCGGATCAGACAGTCCAATCCGGATCCCGAAGGGTGCTTGTTCATTGGCAAATCCGATCCGGATCAAAGGTCATTTCGATCCGGATCCCGAACATGGGTTTTTGCTTGAATACATGAACGATCCAGATCGGGCATTTCAATCCGGATCCCGAACCCTGTTTTTCTGGAATAGCCTGACTCGTTACGACGATCCGAATCACAGTAAATCCGATCCGGATCGTCGTCCTGAAAATTTCCAGATAAGGTAAGTTTTTGATTCTTATCTCTTTCCAAAGGTTTCTAAACTATAAATAGACATTTAGGGTTTCTCAAAAACGTGGGGAGCACGGCCGATCAATTGATAAAACACTTGAGAGCAACCCTAGAGGCTAGGTTTTTATCGTTCTTCTTTATAGCCTCTTTTAGGTCAATTCGACGGTTCTTTCAAGAACATATCTTTTGTCGAATTGATCTAATCTTTGCTTAGAGATTTTTTCCATGGATCTTCATTGATAATCTAAGCAAAGGATCACCATCGAAGCCAATATTCTTACCGGCTGAGTTTGTGTCGTGGATTCGAGTGGCGTTCGTGGATTCGAACGTGTGTAGTGGACGTGCAATCGTTGGAGCGCAAGGTCCGAAGAAGTTGAAGGAGGGGTTAAATCCGTGGAGACGGTAATCACCTTGTTATTTTTCTTTTCTTAGTGGATTGTTATTGCGTGGACATCCAATCGGTGAGCGCAAGGTCCGAAGAAGCTGAAGGAGGGGTTTGAGTCTGTGGAGTCGGTAATCACCTTGTTATTCTTCTATTCTTAGTGGATTGTTATTGCGTGTTGGTCCCGTGGTTTTTCTCCTGGATTGGAGTTTCCACGTATTTCTCGGTGTGCTGTTTTTATTTTCCGCATTGGTTTTTATTTTGCACTGAGATTTGGTTTTATAAGTATTACACCTATTCACCCCCCCTCTAGTTGTTTGATAGTACCTATTTAGATCCTTGTGGATCCTATATATAAAGCTACAATTGGTATCAGAGCGGGTTTTAGGTTTATCTATCATGTTGGGTGAAAGTGGTAATATTTATAGACCTCCTCTTTTTGATGGGACTAATTATGCTTATTGGAAAGTGCGGATGAGAGCTTTTCTCATCGCAATTAATGAGCGGGTATGGCAATCCGTGGAATACGGTTGGGTGCATCCTGTTGAGGAAGTAGGAAATTCTACCATCCCAAAACCTCGCTCTAGATGGTCCAAAGAGGAATTTGAAAGATCTTCTTACAATGGGAAAGGTATGAACGCTTTATTTAATTCTCTTTCCTCGACTGAGTTCACACGAATTTCCGCGTGTGAAACCGCGAAGGAAATTTGGGATATTCTCAAAATTACACATGAGGGTACTAATCTTGTAAAAATTCAAAAGCTCCAGATGCTTACAAGTCAATTTGACTCTATTCATATGGAAGAGCTTGAATTGTTTACAGATTATTACACTAGACTTCAAGATGTAATCAATACTTGTGCTAATTTAGGAGAAAAGATCCCGGAGTCGAGAATTGTAAGAAAGATACTTCGGACTCTTCCGGAACGGTTTAGGGCAAAGGTTACCGCCATTGAAACCGTTAGTCATCCGGATGAGATGAGTGTAGAGGAATTAGTAGTCACTTTGCAAACTTATGAAATGACTTTTCCTACTAATCAAGTTTCTTCCAAGTCTTCTTCTAAGCTTACAGGTATTGCATTCAAATCAACAAAGGAAGAAGATAGCGAATCGAGTTCCGACGATGAAATCTCTTTTGCCGATTTTGAAGAACAATTGGCGCGGATCACAAAGAAATTTCGTCGGAAGTTTTGGAAGAATCGAACCGATGTATCTTCATCCACGAAACCTTCTAAAGGATCATCGGGTTCTAAATCCTCTAACCTCAAAAGCTTTGCAAAACCTTCTAAAGAAAAAGAAAAAGATGATTTCGAAGGGGAAATCCAATGCTATAGATGCAAAGGCTACGGCCATTTTTCAACGGAATGTCCTTCTCCGAAATCATATAAAAAGAAGGCTTTGCAAGCGAAAACTTGGGACGATTCTACTTCTAATGAATCGACCTCAAGTAAAGAGGAAAAAATCGTTGCCTTACATGCTTCTCAAATTCCCTCTTCTAATGTTTGTTTATCATCTTTAATCACTGACTCTATTCCTTTGATTTTGCATGAAACATCAACATCCAACGGAGAGTCATCAAGTGAGAGGGAGTCGGACGAAGAAGAACTCGTTGAGGCATATCAACAACTTCTTGCGGAATCTAAGAAGATGGCCAAGCATATCAAGAAGTTGAGAAAGCAACGACTTGAGAATCAAGACGAGAATCATGCTTTAAAGATCAAACTTCATGATCTCGAGGAGGAACGAGAGCTTTTATTGGATAATAATAAAATCCTCCAGGAAAAGATAAATCAATCGGAAACGATCGTTAATTCCCATATTAACAAGATTGATTTTCTAGAAAAACAGTTTGAGGAGATTCATGTCACCAACCAAGTTTTGACCAAGCAAGTTCATGAACTCAAATTCGACATACAAAGGCTTTCAACCGGTTCCAAGAAACTAGATTGTATGTCCGGATTAGGTCAAACAAGCAAGGTTGGTTTGGGATTCAAAAAGGACCAAACTGTGCATGCTTCAAGTTCCACAATGAAATTGAAAGGAAGAACTTGTCACTTATGTGGACTTGAAGGATATTTGGTGAAGAATTGCCCGAAAAAAGGAAAGAAGAGTCCTTCGGCAACTTCATCTACGGAGCGAACTCAACGGAATCAAAAGACACATCAAGTCAATGGAGTTCACTCAAACCACCAAAGGTCCGAGCCACAACGTCAATCATACAAGTGGATCACTGCGAGGCAAAGACCTAAGGTGGATCAACAGTCAAAGCTATCATCTCCCAACCACAATGAATCAAGACAACCCAAAATTCGACAATTTTGGATTCGGAAAGGTGATATCTTTCCTTGTCTTAAGTTCTAAATAGCTTATGACTGTATGTAATGCTTTGATTGGTTTTCCTTTCATATTTTTCTGAATCTCTGCATTACATGTTTTCAATGCTGTTCGTTTTTATGTTTTATTTTTTTTAAACAAAAGGATTTTAACGAACAAGTGCATTGAATAAAAAGGGTTTTCACTTTCAATCACTCCAATTTAATTTTATTTGAATTATCAACTTTACTCCATAATCATAATTCTTGAAGATATTTCATTATAGGAGTTTTTGATAATTATATTCATCAAATTTTAGAAATCATGTGTGATCTTTAGATGATTATTCTATCTCGGTTGTGTGAATTCATTGTAATAAACGTGAGACAACTGATAGACTAAAATTTGGGATTTAATTCTTTCACGTAGGAGATTGCATTCTTACAAGGGTAAATAAATGAATTGTAAAAGATGTGGAAAGAGTTACATCCGAAAGGAGTGTGAAAACTACCACCACATGTTGGAAAAAGTTGCCACATGTTTTGGATGCTTGAAAAATATTTTATGAAATTTTGTTTAGTTGAAGCATTCGGAGATTCATATTCAAAGTTCTTATATTCTGAACAATCTCCTGGTTGGTATAAGGTGGGATAGTTGAAAGATGCTCAAAGAGCCACCCTTAGGTATTTTAGTGCTTATCTCAAATTTGAAAGGGTAAGAAATCAAATTGATGTCATTTGGAAATCTCTGTAAGTCATCTTTGTACATCCGTTACATCTTGATAGACTTTGGATCTCAAGATTATTTTTGATGACTTGTGTTTGACGTATATAATGTGAAAAACGGTTTATAATGTTTTATCTTTGTTTTTCATGATTTCGGAGTAAATCTTTTAAATTTTTGTGAAATTAATTGGATTGAACGACATCTATGTGATCTCATATTATTCTCAAGCACTTAAATTGTTTTCTTGATGGAATACAAATCGGTAATTCAAATATTTCAAAATCTGGATTTGTTTCAAGAAATTATTTGATTTTTGCGTTCGAGTACCGGTACGCAATCTATGTTTTTGTTATATACCGGAACTGAGCTTTTATCTCTCTTTCACTATGGACTAATGCTGTTAGTGATTTCCTTTTGTCTAGTATGTTCACTGTTTGACAATTTGTGACAAAAAGGGGGAGAAGAGAAATAGGGGAGAAGAAAGAAATAGGGGAGAAGAGATCATCGAGATAGGGGGAGACAGAGATGAGATCATCGAGAAAAAGAAAGGAGATGAGAAAAGGAGCCGAAAAACAAAAGAACCAAAAGGACGAATCAAATGTAGGATTTACATTTAATTTCTAACGACTGACTTTTGATTTGTTTGGAGTTTTGTTTTTGCAGGATCTACATCACTTTAAGACTCCAAATCCTAAGTCATAGAGTTTGTTCTAAGACTGGTTCAAATGTATTTTTGTTTATTGGATCTTTCACGCAAAGAAAGTCAATGTTTTGGTGATGACATTGAGTTTCGATTTTTTGGTTTAAGATGAGTGACTTGAGTGCTTTTATGTATTTTTGGGTTTTGTCACAAAATTGCCAAAGGGGGAGATTGTTACGGCATTTTGGTGTTGGCATATTTCGTGAGTCAAGTCAGTGAGTTGAGTCAGAGTCTTAAGGGGATCAAATTGTCAATCAGCAATCAAAGACTTAGAGAAGATTCAACAAGAGCTCAAGTTGACACTCAGTGTCTTGAGTCTTGAAGATTGAAGTTGAAGAATTGTGGATCAGTTACATCAATCTCAAGAAGAAAGTATTCAAAAGGATCAGGAATGGTTAACTAAATAATTTTGGTGATCCAAATACTTTCTTATAGTGTAGAAACACTTGGATGAATTTTTAATTGCATAAAAATCAAAAACTGGACATGGGACATGTTCAGGATCCGGATCAGACAGTCCAATCCGGATCCCGAAGGGTGCTTGTTCATTGGCAAATCCGATCCGAATCAAAGGTCATTTCGATCCGGATCCCGAACATGGGTTTTTGCTGGAATACATGAACGATCCGGATCGGGCATTTCAATCCGGATCACGAACCCCGTTTTTCTGGAATAGCCTGACTCGTTACGACGATCCGGATCACAGTAAATCCGATCCGGATCGCCGTCCTGAAAATTTCCAGATAAGGTAAGTTTTTGATTCTTATCTCTTTCCAAAGGTTTCTAAACTATAAATAGACATTTAGGGTTTCTCAAAAACGTGGGGAGCACGGCCGATCAATTGATAAAACACTTGAGAGCAACCCTAGAGGCTAGGTTTTTATCGTTCTTCTTTATAGCCTCTTTTAGGTCAATTCGACGGTTCTTTCAAGAACATATCTTTTGTCGAATTGATCTAATCTTTGCTTAGAGATTTTTCCCATGGATCTTCATTGATAATCTAAGCAAAGGATCACCATCGAAGCCAATATTCTTACCGGCTGAGTTTGCGTCATGGATTCGAGTGGCGTTCGTGGATTCGAACGTGTGCAGTGGACGTGCAATCGTTGGAGCGCAAGGTCCGAAGAAGTTGAAGGAGGGGTTAAATCCGTGGAGACGGTAATCACCTTGTTATTCTTCTTTTCTTAGTAGATTGTTATTGCGTGGACATCCAATCGGTGAGCGCAAGGTCCGAAGAAGCTGAAGGAGGGGTTTGAGTCCGTGGAGTCGGTAATCACCTTATTATTCTTCTATTCTTAGTGGATTGTTATTGCGTGTTGGTCCCGTGGTTTTTCTCCTGGATTGGAGTTTCCACGTATATCTCGGTGTGCTGTTTTTATTTTCCGCATTGGTTTTTATTTTGCACTGAGATTTGGTTTTATAAGTATTACACCTATTCACCCCCCCTCTAGTTGTTTGATAGTACCTATTTAGATCCTTGTGGATCCTATATATAAACCTACACGCCTTGTCACGCCCCGGGTGTAAACCAGAACCCGGGCCCGTCCACAGATCCGCCGTGCATACGGAATTTTCCGTGTACACGAAGCGCTGATAACCTGCTCAGATATAAAACAAGTAATAAAGGAGCATAAAACAGAGCTAACTAAAACTAATACAACTCAGACAAATGCTGGAAATAAAGTACAGTAAGCTCTCAAAAATATACAAGTGTCTCTCCCAGCTCACGAAATATATACAACCAGCTGGCCGCAGCCAGACCCAAAATAAAAGGAAAATACAACCGTCTGAGTGTACTGGGAATACATCAAAACTATCAAAAACTCGAACTCGGGGCAGTGGCTATCTAGTCAGCGATCCTCTTACCTCGGTCCAGGGAAGAGGGTCCCGCAACTCCCGCAGAGAACTCTGCAAAACAAAGGGGAACAGAAAAGAGAAAACAGTGGGGGGGGGTGAGAACTACTATAAAAACAGTAGCCTCCCCTAGTGGGTAGACCTCAAACTCAGACATGCCCACTAGGACTATCAGAGGCGAAGAAAATGAAACAAAGGTGGTAAGCTACAAGTACACTACTGATGCAAAGCTACCACTAACATGCCTCTACGATGTCTGCTAGAGAATGGCTAAAGGCAAGCACCAGAACGTAAGGACTGACAGACCAACACAATCAAAACACCAGTAAACACTGGTACTGCCTGCTCTGCTGTCAACCTCACAACTGAGTATCTCCCCTGTCCAAATAGACCGGAACCCAACACGGCCTGACCGGCACCCAACACGGCCTGACCGGCACCCAACACGGTCGAAATCCTACTCCGGAGTGGCACTCGAGGGGAGCGACCCCACACGAGCATAGCATCACTGTCACTAGTATCATCAGTACCATAAATAGCAGGACGGGGTCACGACCCTGATCAAAGTGGGAAAACCCATCCACTAAAAGGGAAACTCGATCCCCTACCCCCAATCTGGTGCAAAAGTAATAATAATAATCCGGTCAACCGCCCACAGTCCGCGGTCGCCGCAACCCCCAAAACTCAATCCCCGACTGTCCCAACTCTGAACATCTGACTACACAATCCCTTTAGGCTAGACGACAGGAGAATAAACAAAAGCATGGTTTCTCCTAAGTCAATTCCAATAAGTTGGTGTAGCAGAAAAATGTGGCCTACCTAGATGACCATTCAAGCATGCAAAGTCCTTTATTTGCCATAATTATTCCAATTATTCAAACATATGCAACATTAAGTGTTTGGGCAAATCCCGATGTACATGTGGTAAGATATATGATACTTAATACATTTTAGATGCACAATCTACTAGCAAGTACCCCTTTTACAACATTCATTCTAATCACATGCCCAAACCTTCCCTCAACATACAATATGATATGGCTATAGCATTCTTTCCAACTAATTAAATTGCATATCTAAACATGGAAATACCACTTACTAACTTGTAGCTTGCTAACAATGCAAGTAATAGCAAAGGAACCTTAATCTCATACAAGCATACTAGATACATTCACCATTAATTACATATAATCATGGCATTCTAATAGGCCTAGTGACATTCACAAGTAGGAGGTTCACAACATCACCCACCTGAAGCGCTATTCCAATTATCCAAAGGCGAAGTCCAAGACCAGTCCAAATACACCACCAATCTGTACAAAGTACCCCAAAGGAAAATACATAAGCTAAACATGCACAATTCCAGAATCTGTCCCCCCAAACCAGCAGTCCACAATTCACTAATTTTCACCTGCGAATAATGTCCAGAAAAATCCAAGAAAAATACTATCGCGATCCTTGCGACGAGCCCGTCGAAACAAGTACCTGCACGCCCAATTTGGAGTTTCCTACGCTGAGATAAAAATCCGACAAGGGGTACACCCCGAATCAATACTGCACTAAATTCCTGTAACAAGGAACCACAGAGGAAGAAGATTCTCACCCTCGAGTAAAAATCAAAAAATTCTGAGAAAAATCCTGTAGACTCCTTGCGAAGCGTAGATGAAAATTGCCTCTTGAATCGCCTCGTTCCGACGCCTGAGCGAAAAGATATGGCAAGAACACTGCGGTGCTGTCCCAAAAGTCCGCGAAGAAAAAGGGTCAAATGGGTGCTAAGAAAACTCCAAGATCAGCACGGAAATCGAGGAACCATAAAACACAGGAGTTGAAGCCCTACCTGTCGTGAGTCCAACGGCGCAAGAATCGGCGGATTCCGAGGTCGGGGTGAGTCGGAGGAGTCCAAACACTGAGAAGGGGCGAAGAGGATCGCCGGAGAACAAGCGTCGCGCCGCGCCGTAAAATGGTGAACCTCGGGAAGCGTGCCTCCAAAAATCTTCAAACTTCTCCAAAGGGTAGAGCACTGAGAGAGGAGGAACTTCTGTGAAGGGAGCCCAGTGAAAAAGGTCCAAAAAAGACAAAGAAACGAAAGGGGGGTCCTATTTATAGGCCCAGCCCACAAGCATAACGGGCCGGGTTTTCGGGCGCGGTTTCCGGGCGCACTGCGCCCGGAAACCCGGGTTGCACCCTTCCGTCCGACGCGCCCGGAAGCGCCAGGGAGCGCCACGTAGCCCCGAACAGGGGACAGCGGATCCCCGCGCCCACGACACGCCGCGTGTCCCCCTCGCGGTCAGCGGGGTAGGTACGGCCGCCCAATCTCGAGGCGACGCGTGTCGCACTCGAGTGCGGCCGACCGCCCCGCCTGCGCCACTGTGCGCGCACGTGCGTGCACAGTACCGAGGCGCCCCCCCCGCGCACCCGTGGACCGCGCCCACGTGGGCCGACGAATCCGACGCCGCCACGTGCCGTGCGCCCGGTCCACCGCAATCCCGCAAATCCAATGAGCCGTGCCGCGTGCGCCGGCCTATCCGGGCACGCCACGTGCCACCCGCCTGCGGTCCATGCACCGCCGCGCTACCCCGTGGACCGAGCTGCGTGAGCCGGCCAATAATAGGCCGCCACGTGGCTCAGGCCGGTCCACGAGGCTCCCCCATGCACCGAAAATCCCCCAAATCTTCCGGAAGCCCGCATTTGGTCATCCGGACTCCAAATTCAACAAGCAAATAGCCGTTTTCAAGCGTTTTTCCGCGCTGAATCCAAATCCAACCTCAGATTGGCCCAAAACCTTTTCTAAAATTCGGCAATCACAGCCGAAGGCCAAATCATCTATCCAAGTCTCACGAGGTCCATCTGTGGCACCCCTTCGATGCACCATGGGCCAGACACCAACACTAGGTGTTCTACACAATGGATTCACCGGAAAGTTGCATGGGAAAACCGGTACACTACACGCCTGCTCCCGCACGATTGCAGCCGGCGCTCCGCATGAGCACGCACTCTTGTGTGCAGTCACCGCTTGGCCGTGGCTCTTGCCCGTCGCCATCGCTTGGTTTGCGATGGGGCACATTTGGTTACTAGGTGTGGAAAATATGGGCACTTCTGTCACGCCCCGGGTGTAAACCAGAACCCAGGCCCGTCTACAGATCTGCCGTGCACACGGAATTTCCCGCGTACACGAAGCGCCGGTAACCTGCTCTGATACAAAGATATAATAAAAGAGTGTAAAAATAGAGCTGAACTAAAACTACTACATCTTAGACAGAAACTAGAAGTAAAATAAATTACAATTGTAAAAATAATACAAGTGTCTCTACTAGCTCAGCAAAAATATACATCAAGCTGGCTAAAGCCAGACCCAAAAATAAAAGTACAAGTACAACTGTCTGAGAAGATAGGGGTGCATCAAAAGTCCAGCTAGCATACTGTCGGGTAGACGATCTATCTAGTCAGCTATCCCCTTACCTCGATCCGCCGATGATGGTCCAGCAGCTCCCGCAGACGACTATGCAAAACAAAGGGGGGAGAAAAGACAACAACAATGGGGGTGAGAACTATTATAAAATCAGTAGCCTTCCCTAGTGAGTAAAGCCTCAAACTCTGACGTGCCCACTAGGTCTACCAGAGGCAAAAGGGAAGGAAAGGGGGATAAGCTACGAACAAAACTGCTGATAAAAGAAACTACCCCTACTATACATCTAAATGCAATGCCAGAAAGAATAGCTATCTAAATGTATGCATCAGTAAATGTGTCTGCCTGAAAAAAACCCAATCAATGGACCAGTAAAAACTGGTATTGCCTGCTCTGCTGTCAAACTCAAAACCCAGTAGCTGATCGGCATATGGCTCGATCTCCAAATAACCAAATGACCGGCACCCGGCTCGGTCCTAAAGCCTACTACAGAGTGGCACTCGAGGGGAGCGACCCACATGAGTAAAGTATCTCTGTCACAAGTATCACGATATAGCAGGACTGGATCACGACTATGATCAAAGTGGAAAAATCCATCCACTAAAGAAAATCCGATCCCCAATCTGATGCAGTAGCACTCAATAAGTGGGAAACTCCATCCACTAGAGAAATCCGATCCCCAATCTGATGCACAAGTAAACATCCGGTCAACCGTCCAATGTCCGCGGTCGCCGCAATACCCCTCAAATCCAAAATCTAGTACAACCAATCCAGACTCGATAAACTCGGCTACACTATTCTACAATCCTGCTCGAACCCGAGCAACAAGCATCCCGAGTCTAAAAATGAAAGGAGAAAAAGTAATCATGGTTTCTCCTAAGTCAAATCCCAGCAAGATAGTGTAGCAGAAAAAGGTGGCCTATCTAGATGTCCATACAAGCATGCAAGTGTCATCATGACGATGAAAGAAAGACAGATATCATTGTTCTTACATTTAATAGAGCATGTTATTCCAGGATAATAATAGATCTCATAAGAACACTAAGTACTAACATGGCATATGTCAAACCTATACAAACATGCATGTTACCCACAAAGTACTAATCGGCATTCAACATCGGGAATCACTCTAATATTCTTAGTGAGTAAGTCAAAATATGAGGTCATGTAGAATACCGGAATTTCGGATAGCGCACCGACCTAGCAAGATGGCATGGAGCGAAGAAACTGCCTCGAGCATGTTCCATATGTGTGTTCAGATGAGTTCGGGTTGTTTTAGATCGACGCGGAAGCCCCAGCTTGATTCGGAGTTTTCCGGGTATGTGCGCCGATAGAGGACTGGTTTTGGGGAAAGCACCGACTCCACTGTGGTGTGCAGAAAATTTCGAAATACTTGAAATATGTGTATTTTCAGATTAATTACAGCGGAGTTCGGGAGGTTTCGGACTAGTGCGGAGGCCCCGAAGCCAAAAAGTGAGGTGGAGTTGGCTATTTATGGATTATTTAATTAATTTAATTAATTAGTGGCATTATTAGCTTTTGGTTTGGGAAGAAATGAAAGAAAGAAAAGAGAAGGGAATTAAGAATTGAGAGTGGGATTAGATATTTTTTTTAGGATAAGGATTATTTAATCCTGCTACAGCTGCGAGCCACTAATGAAGCCCCTTAATTAAGCTCGCCACGTCACCAGCTTATTCCTCTCAAGAGAAACAGAGGAATATGAAGGAAACAGAGGAAAGCTTGGAAGAAGAAGAAAGAGAAGAAGAAGAAGAAAAGAGAAGAGGAAAAAGAAAGAAAAGTGAGGAATTGCATGAGTATTGATAGTGGGGACTTTCTGCTAGAGGCCGCATGGAGCGAGCGGAGCGCGCGCGCGTCGAGGTCGGCGAGGTAAGATGCAGTCTTTATTTTTTGGAGAGAGCTCGGATTGGTTTTTATTTTGGATTTCCTGTATGGATTTGCCTATGGAGTTGGAGAGGATTTGTGTTGGCTGGGTTTGGAGGAGTTGGTGTAGGTGTTGGTGGGCTTGCTGTCCTTGGTTGGCGGACAGCAAGCGGCAGGGGAGCGCGCGGGCGAGCAGCAGCGCAGCAGGTGGGCGCCGCGCGGGCGCCGCGCATGTGTGCGCGGGCGCGCATGTGCGCGCGGGCGCGCATGTGCGCGCGGGCGCGCAAGTGCGCCGCGTGGGCGCCGCGCGGGCGCTGCGCAGGCGCCGCGCGGGCACGCAGCAAGCGCACAGGGGCGCGTGTAGCGGGCTGGGCCGCCACGCGGTGGGCCCATGCGCCGCGCAGTGGGCACAGGGTGCCGCGCAGCTGCTGCGGCAGCTCCGCGCGAATGCTGCAGCAGGGCCGCGCAGCTAGCGGCGGCAGCGCCGCGCTGGCAGCAGCGCGCGGGCGCCGCGCGGTCAGTGGCAACGGCGCGTGCGGCTGCTGCGAGCGACCGGTGAGCGAGCGGCGGGACTGGTTTTTGCCCTATGTGTGCGTGTGATTTTTGTATTTAGTCAATCTTGATGGTTTTTAAGTATCCTTTCCTGGTTTTGGTGTTGCAGCTACAGTGCGCGCGATGAGCTTGGTGATGCGCGAACAATTGGAGCCGGCGGTGATCGACGTGTAGGAAAACCTGTAGAGATGAGCTGCTGTTTCTCCTAAGTTCAGATTTTTGTGGATTTCTGGGATTTTGAGTTGGGGTTGTGCTGGACTGTGCGGAGCCGCAGGTATGCAGGGGAGAGTGTTGTGAGATTTTAGAGTGTGCTGTGTGCATATATGTGTGTTGTGGGCATATGTGTAGTGTGTGGTTGGAATTATGTTTTTTTTTTTAGAGTTGTAGCAGTTGGAGCGCGGAGCCGAGTTGGTTGCATATTTGTATTTGGGCTGTGAGTTAGCTGTGGATTTTGTGAGTGTAATCGAGGATGTGTTGTGTGTGTAATTGTAAGACCCGGTCTTTCCTAAACCCTTCTTGTCACCCTCTTCTTGTAATATCCAACCGAGGGCCTCATTTTTGGTGTTTTTCCGGACAGACCGTCGGGGCCCGCAAATAATTCTAGGCGGTAGAGCTCGCGGAGCGGAGCGCGCGGGGGCGATCGGTTTCATTTTCCGACCTCCGGTCTGATCAGAATTAATTCTCGAAGTTGGGGCCCCCTTGGGCGTTCCGGGATCCGTGCTGGCGACCCGCACGTCTTTTAAGGTAAACCCTAACTTTTTCATATTTATAGCCGGATGGGAATGGGAATTAGGGTTCATTCCTTTGGCCGCCTCTTTTCTTTTACTTCTTCCCTCGTAGCCGCCGGCAAGGAGTAACCGAGGACTCGGGCGAGGGTGGACCGGTGGGGCAAGCAGACGATCCCACTCCTTCCTCCTCTTTCGCGCATCAAGGTGAGTCGGGGGTGCGTCTTGTTCGGGTTTTTATTTCCTTTTGTTTGTGGTCACGAGGAGGGGGGGGGGCTGGTGCCGCGCGGGGTCGCCCCGCACCGCGGGCAGCGCACCCGCGCGGCGCCTGGCCGCGCGGGGCCGCCCGCAGGTGGGGCGCCCGTGCGGGCTGGTGCCGCGCGGGGTCGCCCCGCACCGCGGGCAGCGCGCCCGCGCGGCGCCTGGCCGCGCGGGGCCGCCCGCTGGTGGGGCGCCCGCGCGGGGTGGTGCCGCGCGGGGTCGCCCCGCACCGCGGGCAGCGCGCCCGCGCGGCGCCTGGCCGCGCGGGGCCGCCCGCTGGTGGGACGCCCGCGCGGGCTGGTGCCGCGCGGGGTCGCACCGCACCGCGGGCAGCGCGCCCGCGCGGCGCCTGGCCGCGCTGGGCCGCCCGCTGGTGGGGCGCCCGCGCGGGGTGGTGCCGCGCGGGGTCGCCCCGCACCGCGGGCAGCGCGCCCGCGCGGCGCCTGGCCGCGCGGGGTCGCCCCGCACCGCGGGCAGCGCGCCCGCGCGGCGCCTGGCCGCGCGGGGCCGCCCGCTGGTGGGGCGCCCGCGCGGGCTGGTGCCGCGCGGGGTCGCCCCGCACCGCGGGCAGCGCGCCCGAGCGGCGCTCGGCCACGCGGGGCCGCCCGCTGGTGGGGCGCCCGCGCGGGCTGGTGCCGCGCGGGGTCGCCCCGCACCGCGGGCAGCGCGCCCGCGCGGCGCCTGGCCGCGCGGGGCCGCCCGCTGGTGGGGCGCCCGCGCGGGCTGGTGCCGCGCGGGGTCGCCCCGCACCGCGGGCAGAGCGCCCGCGCGGCGCCTGGCCGCGCGGGGCCGCCCGCAGGTGGGGCGCCCGCGCGGGCTGGTGCCGCACGGGGCTGTGCCCAGGTGGAGTGTGCGCCGCACGGGCCGGTGTCATGCGGGGAACTCCGCCGTACGTTGTTGGGAGTCGATGTGAGTTTCGGACCCCAAAGTCTTGACTTGCCCGTGTTCCTTCAGGAGTGCGGGACGCTGTTGGCAACTGGTGCACGGACGCGGACGGGACGAACGCTGGACGACGCACACAAGGTGGGTACATTCCCGGGGATTGTGGGAATATGATTTTACTGATAGAAATAGTATGTTGGGGCAAATGTTGAATTGTTAGTCTCCTTCTGTTTATGCGCTAACCCTGTTATATTATTGTACCTAATATCTATCTGAGGCTCAAGTTTTGCTACACGCACACCAGCGGTTTGGCCACCGCAAGGGTGTGCTTTTCCGGAAAAGTGGTCCGTTGACCCGTGTACCCCACGCGACGGTGGCGTTAGGAATGGGGGCCCTCATGGGTGTGGGGTGTGAGTGGTGATGTCGAGGCAGGTGCTCGGCGGCCGAGGCAGGTGCTCGGCGGTGGACATCGGGAAAGGTGCCCGATGTTGTTTTGATACAGGGTGTGGTTAACGCGGATGATACATGAGAGGGATGGTTGCTCCGGTTTTGTGGTTTGCCCTATTTTTGTTTCTCTTATGCTTATCATGCTATTTCTAGTCACTGACTTCCCACTCCGTGACAGGTTCGTCGAGGGGCGAGTGCTAGGGCACCGGTGAGGTCGCGAGAGTGCTGTCTGACTTTTAGTGACTTCAGATACAGTGACTCTTCCTTCCCTTTTCTTTTATTACTCATGCTAGCTAGTTGTGGATTGCGACACCCCCGTGGGGTCGAAGTGGATGTTGCCTTTTCCCTTTTCGAATAAACGAATGATTGTTACATTCTTTCTTACTTGGCCATTTTAAACAACGAAAAGCAAAGAAAACCGTTTGCGAACCATTTTCACAAAGTTCGGCATCGGGTGGGTGCTGTTTTCAAACCTTGTGGATTTATGTGGCTTTCAAATGGTCTTTCCTAAAACGATGGCATCGTGTGGGTGCCGCTTTCAAAACCTTGTGATTATTTATCCTTTCAAAACATCGGCCTCTATGTTCTAAGTGAATACTAGAATGTCATGTGAGTTGTTTGGTTGTATGTGTACGAGACCCCAACTGATGTGGTTAGAGATTGTATGTGCTACACCTTGTGAGACACTTTGTAATTGAGACGCCGTGCATATACAAAGGAGACTCTGCCCGTTTGCAGAGTGAATTTGTGTATGCGGCGGGTCTGACACGCACCGGGGAGCATTGGTTTACAAAAAAAATATATGGCTGAATTAGGGGCATCGGTGGCTCCTCTTCCGCGCGATTCGAACCCCCGGGGCGTGACAGATTAAGATGGTATCAAAGCGGTATACTTTAACCACAACAATCGGGGCCTAACATCCACGGGGCGCAATACTCTGGCTACTGATTAATAAAGTAAACTAGGGGATAGATAAGTAAAACGCGAGTGCTCGTTGAGGGAAAGGGGGGATTAGTGTTGTTCTTCCTTTTAGGGCCAGCGTTTGCAGTGTTCCGTTTTGTTTAAACTAGGGGTAACTGGTTCGTGCAAATGTTCAAATCATGGCCAGGACTAGATCCACCGCCGAGGACACGGGGGCGGACGCAGCGGTAACGACGACCGCGGAGAACCAGCTCCTGAGGCAGCAGCTACGGGAGATGGCGGGGCAGTTGGCGGCCCTGACCGACCACGTGCTCCAACTGACACAGAAACAGCAGGCCGCTGCGACGGCGGATGTTGCCCCGGGCCCTCTCCCGGGGCCAGCTGCACCGGCGATGGGACCGCCGACGATGGAGGCCGAGGGGGGGGCTGCCCCTACCCGGGTCTCGTCGCCTGAGGTGCCCTTAACCCAACAGACGGCGCCAGAGGTGGCCCCTTCGGCGGCAACGGCAAGACTGGCGCCGACACCGATCGTCGGAGTTGCTCCGAGTGAGACGGTAGTGCTACCCACTTCCGCCGCGACCGCCAATGTCGCGAAGGAGGGAGCGATTCTACCAAACGAGCGAGACCGCGTGCGTGCCAACCTGGCCGACTTCAAGAAATACGACCCGCCAGTGTTCGAGGGGGACACGACAGACCCCTGGGTCGTGGAGAAGTGGGTGGATACAATGGAGAAACTATTTGAGGACCTATTAATGGAAGACCACGAGCGGGTCCCCCTGGCTGCCCACTTTCTCGAGGGGAATGCCCGCATTTGGTGGAAGACTGTACGTCCCGGCTCCGCGACGGGCGCTACCCTTCCGTCATGGACTACCTTTAAACAGCAGCTGTTCGGGGCGTTCGTTACCAACAGCGTGAAGAAACAACTAGAGGACGACCTCAACCACATCAGGCAGGGGACCAAAACAGTAATGGAGTACCAGAGGGAGTTCGTGAGACTGGCGAACTGTGTCCCGTTCGTCATTCGGGATGAATCCCATAAGGCGCAACTGTTTGTGGATGGATTGAGAACTGACATTTTCCAAGTGGTGGACGCGGCGGATCTGCATACCTTTCAGAAGGTGGTCGACCGTGCCACCATTGTTGAGCGAGGCTTTGCCGTCACACGCGCCCGAAGGGAAGTCCCCCACCAGCAAGACGACAGGAAACGGACTCAGACGACTTCGGGGGGAGGGGGCATCTCTAGCGGGAATCGGCCCTCTAAGCGGTGGAGGCCCCAGCAGAGGACCAGGGGAGCGTCAGGAGAGGGACAACGCTCAGAAGATCGGCCTTGCGTGATCTGCGGCGGGGCGCACCGAGTGATGGAATGCTCCAAGAGACAGGACCATTGCTTCCGATGTGGCAAGCAGGGGCACTTCCGTTTCAACTGCCCCCTGAACCAAGGCACCGCATCTTCAGCAGCCTCCGTGCCGTCGCCCCAGCACGCAGGGCGAGGGAAAGCCCCGATGACGTCGGCCCCCAGGCCGCCAGCACCCCGGCCTACAGGGGACAAGCCACCACCTTCGGGAGGCCGCGTCTACTCGATGAGTCAGCAGGAGACACGCCCGTCTGAGCACGTCGTCGCAGGTATCACTCTTGCTTCTGTTTATCGCGCTAGAACCCTTTTTGACACCGGGGCGACCCTCTCGTTTATGTCTCGTGACTTCGCACTGACCCATGGTTTTGAGTTGAGACCCTTACCCAGTGTGATGACTGTTCACACCGCGGGGGGATCCTTGGAGGCTCGCAACCTCGTACCTTCCTACCCTATAAGGATGGGAAGGCTCCCGTGCCCCTGGGATCTGGTAGTCATTCCATTGAAAGAGTATGATGTAGTGCTCGGAATGGATTGGCTCACGTGGTACCTTGCAGTCATCGACTGCGAGAAGCGCGAGGTGCGGCTGCTGTACCCCGATTTTCCAGAGAACGTGTACTTGGCATGCAAGAGCGTTTCCTTTTCTTCCATCATTCCTGCATCGCGAGCCAGGAAACTGGTTGAGGGTGGGTGTATGGCCTACTTGGTGTCGGTAGCCCTGGCCACCGGACCCTCTACGGCACTCTCCGACATCCCTGTGGTGAGGGACTTCCCAGATGTCTTTCCGGCCGAACTACCTGGTTTACCCCCCGAGCGAGAAGTTGTTTTCCCAATTGAGCTACCACCCGGCACACGACCAATCACGAAGGACCCCTACAGGATGGCCTTCGCGGAGCTGAAGGAACTTAAGGCGCAGCTGGAGGACCTTCTGGACAGGGGGTTTATCAGACCGAGTGTGTCTCCTTGGGGCGCACCCGTACTCTTTGTGCGAAAGAAAGACGGGAGCTTGCGGTTGTGCATCGACTACCGGGAAATCAACAAGGTCACAGTGAAAAACAAGTATCCCCTACCTAGGATTGATGACCTTTTTGACCAGCTGCGGGGTGCAACTGTCTTCTCAAAGATTGACCTGCAGTCGGGCTACCACCAGCTCAGAGTTCAAGACGAGGATATTCCGAAGACGGCGTTCCGGACTCGGTATGGCCACTACGAGTTCACAGTAATTCCTTTCGGGCTTACCAATGCCCCAGCAATGTTCATGGACATGATGAACCGAGTCTTCAGACCCTTCCTGGATCAGTTCGTAGTGGTCTTCATCGACGACATCCTGATCTACTCCACCACCGATGAGAAGCACGAGGAGCACCTACGAACTGTTCTGCAGACTTTTAGGGAG
Source organism: Tillandsia leiboldiana (assembly GCA_029204045.2). Taxonomy (NCBI): domain Eukaryota; kingdom Viridiplantae; phylum Streptophyta; class Magnoliopsida; order Poales; family Bromeliaceae; genus Tillandsia; species Tillandsia leiboldiana. The sequence continues at coordinate 43,636,728 of CM055061.1, read as the reverse complement.
CAGGAGTTGTTCGCAAAACTTAAGAAATGCGAGTTTTGGCTTCGCGAGGTGGGATTTCTGGGGCATATCATTTCAGCAGCGGGAATTGCAGTGGATCCCAAGAAGGTGGAGTCGGTGGCCGACTGGCCCCAGCCGACCACGGTGACAGAGGTGCGCAGCTTCCTGGGCCTTGCAGGGTACTACAGGCGTTTCGTGGAAGGCTTCTCGAAGATTGCGACCCCTCTAAACCGCCTAACCCAGAAAGGAGTAAAGTTCATTTGGACGGCCCAATGCCAAGAAAGCTTTGAAGAACTTAAGAAGCGGCTAACAAGAGCGCCTGTGCTTGCCTTACCAACGCCCGGGGAAGACTACGAAGTTTATTGCGATGCATCGCGAATAGGACTGGGAGGAGTACTAATGCAGCAAGGAAGAGTCATAGCCTATGCCTCAAGGCAACTCAAGGATTACGAGCAGAATTACCCGATCTATGACTTGGAGCTTGCTGCAGTGGTCTTTGTCCTGAAACTGTGTCACGCCCCGGGGGTTTGTTTTAGCGGAAACGATTCATCACAGTCGAATATTTGACGTGTAAAATCTTTTTTTTTTTTTTTTGTTTAAAAGAGAAACCCCTCCTCCCCGGCACGTGCCCAGACCCGCCACACATACAGGGTCACCCCGCAACCGGGCAGAGTCTCCCCTGTACGTGCACGGCGTAGCGTTCAATACATGTTCCAACATACATAGCCAATCAATCACAACAATCATTCACAACCAACCAGCATTCTAAACTAATAAAAGATGAACATATGGCCGATCAGTTTGGAAAGAATAAATCCACAATTTTGAAAGGGCGCCTACCCGGCGCTTACGTTTTGAAAGCTAGTTTCGAAGTCAGCATAAATCCACAAGGTTTGAAAGCGGCGGTTCCCTTGGGCTCGACATGTCGCGGCGCCGGGGGTCTTCTGACAGACGGCTTCAGAGGGCACTCATAACGCGTGTGGCCCGGCCTGCCACATCGGAAACAGTGTCCGTCCAGCCACGGGCAGCTCGTCATGAGGTGTGCGTTGCCGCATATGACGCACGGTTTCTGTGGCCTAGGTCTCTCCTCCGTCGTCTGCCCGAGGTTCTGCCCGGCTCTCGGGCGTTTGCTCGCCCGGCCCCTCCGATGGGGGTCCCCGGCCGACTCGGGGTAAGAGTATTCCTGCCGGGCGCGCTCTACGTTGGTGTGCACGGTCAGGTTAGTAGCCTCCTGGACGGTGGGAGGGCCCGTCGGCGGCATCCCGGGAGGGGCAACTCCTCTGCTGCCGCCCCGAAATCGGTCGACGCCCTCGAGTTCCTGTGTCAGCATGCTCAGGCGCTCCGCGAGAGTTAGCAGTTGCCCAGCCACGTCGCGCAGCTGGTTGCGGAGCAGGCGATTGGCTTCGTCGGCGATGTCCATTTCCGTCGTCGGTTGCTTGCTGAGTCGGCCCTCTATCTGAATGCACACAAAGAAGGTCGGCTTTAGTCTTTGCTAATAAGCAACGGCACATCGAACCACTTAACGAGGGAAAGGACTCGGGCTCTGACTCTGCGTCCCCGGCCGATGATCTAGTACGGGCCATGTCTGTCACACGCCACAAGAGTCAACCCTAGACCACCCTACTAACAACAACCATAAGGTGAAAGAAAGGACTCAACTTTTCCCCCCCTCGGTCACTCACGTTCTACAGTCCTATGCCCTACCCATTTCATTTGTATGTAGGCATGTGAGGGTTGTCCACGGATGTCGGCACTAACTGTTGTGATTGAAAGAACGCTCTGATACCATTTAATCTGTCACGCCCCGGGGGTTTGTTTTAGCGGAAACGATTCATCACAGTCGAATATTTGACGTGTAAAATCTTTTTTTTTTTTTTTTGTTTAAAAGAGAAACCCCTCCTCCCCGGCACGTGCCCAGACCCGCCACACATACAGGGTCACCCCGCAACCGGGCAGAGTCTCCCCTGTACGTGCACGGCGTAGCGTTCAATACATGTTCCAACATACATAGCCAATCAATCACAACAATCATTCACAACCAACCAGCATTCTAAACTAATAAAAGATGAACATATGGCCGATCAGTTTGTAAAGAATAAATCCACAATTTTGAAAGGGCGCCTACCCGGCGCTTACGTTTTGAAAGCTGGTTTCGAAGTCAGCATAAATCCACAAGGTTTGAAAGCGGTGCCCACCCGACACCAAGTTTGAAATCCCTTTCGCAATCCATAAATCCACAGGGTTTTGAAACCAGTGCCCACACGACACTTAGATTTTAAAAACGGTTTTCGCAATCTTTTCTTTGGCTTCTGTTTTTTTTTTATTTTTAAATGGCCGATAGAAATAAAAGGGAAGGTAATGCACAAGGGTACTAAATGCAACCCGTACCGACATCCACGCCGACCCCACGAGGGTATCGCGAACCTCTCACATAACTACAATGCAATAAAAAGCGAGAATAATAGAAGAAGTACAGTCCAGGGTCCCCAGCGACCCAGCTGCTCCTGTCCCGTCCTCACCACCGCCTACCTCTCTCCCCGTCTGGACCCTGTCACGAAGTGGGATGTCAGTGACGCGAAAATAGTAGAGCAGGAGAAAATAGTAAAACAAACCGTGAAGACAACCGGAGCAACCACCCTCCCAAGGAGGAAAGGCAACCTGTACACCTGCATCCTGTAATACCCGGACACGTCGGACAGCTAAACCGACGGCCCATACCGTACCTGCAGAAACCCGACCACAGCCGGACAACTAAACCGACGGGTCCGCACCGCTCGCACCTCGGCGCCTCAACCCCACCACTAATAGGGGCCCCACTACGTCACCTCGTGGGTATACACGGGTCATAGACCACTTTTCCGGAAAAGCGCACCCTTTGCGGTGGCCAAACCGCGGGTGCGCGTGTGGCAACCTCGAGCCAAGTAACCGTAACCACCATCATGTCAGCATCATAATATAAATAACAGGGTAATGAGGTAAAGTGCATAATCGAAAGCAAGGTAATAATACGCGCACTCGAAGGTGGCCCGCTGACATATAATGGTTAAAAAGAGAACAACCGTCGGTACGACGCTAAACCCTATAGAGAACCCACTAACCTGCATACGCTATCGCCCATCATTATTTAACACCAGTACACTTAGAAGAGACCCCGTCCAATATGATAGAGTTAGACGCTAGAACAAGAAAATGGAACCCACCTGAATGTAGGCCGATCCCGGGCTCCCACTAGCTACTAGGAGGCTGGTGCTGAGCAACTGGGCCCTGAATAATGAGATCTGGTCAGTAATAGACTCACACAAATCCTTCCCGACGATCCGACAGCAAAGTAAAGCTTAAACGGGAGAATATCGCCGATTTATCGATCAAAGTCCGATTCCCGGTCAACGAGGACCTACGGAACCCTAACCCGATGCTAGTAGATTTAAAAACGCTATCTAAAGGCAGCTAATATGTCCAACTTACATTTTAGTCTAATATGTTCTTAGATTTGCATAACAACATTAATTTAATTGCCCGTTTCGGCTCATTCTTGAAATCCGGGGGTCCAACGACGACGCCGTAAGTTTCAGCGCGTTCGTTACGTCGAGACGGAGGCCGTGCTCACAATATTTGGGCCGAGACCAGGCCCATTTACAAGTTGGCCCATAAACACAAGGGCTCCAAATTAGTAATGTTGCGACTTAATATATACTTGATCTACAAGTGATCTAACTGGAGCATGGGGTTCAGTAATAACAGAGGAGTGGTGTGCTCACCTTGCACGCGTCGGAGGCCGGCCGGAGAGATGGCCGGAGCAGCACCCAAGTTTGGATCAAGGCTCGGTTTGGTGTTCTTGGAACAACAGTGGCTCAGGCCTGGAACCAAGGTGGAGCCTCAGTTAGAAGAGGTCCCCAGGAGGTCTCGGGTCCATGCGGGGTCGAGCCCCGGCGGCCGGAGGCGGCTGGCGGCCGGAGCTAAGCCCGTAGTGGTGATTTCGGGTGCAAGGAATAAGTCCATGAAACCGGGCCCTTTTTGACCCAAACTAAACAATGGGT
>CM055061.1:43587006-43632594 GCA_029204045.2 Tillandsia leiboldiana | reverse complement strand
TTTCCATAAAACTCCTCAGTGTTAAACTTACCGATCAATCCCGCTATTGTACCATTCACCTGCATGCAATGCTAACACTATGAAAATTTAGAGAACCGTCCACCGGTTCCGGAAATAAGCACCCACCTGAAAAGCTGACTGTCCAAAGCCCAACAGCTGAAAACACCAAAAACTCTAATCCCTTGCTCCAATAAGTTCAGCACACCCCGTAACACTCCTGGCACAATACAAAGTCCACTAATTACACTAGGCTCCCAAATATAGCACTTATAAACCACATACAACCTCGAATCCTGAACTGTTAAATTATCACCTGCAGATAGTGCCCAAAATTCAATAAAAATATCACAGCGATCCTTCGGCGATAGCTTCCAAACGGTACCTTGCACGCCCAATCGGAGTTCGGTAGCCAAGATAATAAATCGACAAGGTGGTACACTCGATTTCAGCACAAAAGACTGTAGCACTGTATACAGAGAAACAGTGATTCTCACCTCTGTTGAAATCTCAGAAAATCCAAGAAAAATACGATCGCGTTCCTTCGATCCGTAGATAAAAAAGTTGTATAAGCTCGTTTCCGTCTGAAGCTCGTGCGCAAAGATATGGCAAAACACCATCGATGCGTCCCACAAAGCCAAACAGAAAATGGGTCCAGTGTTGCCTCGGGATCCGTGCCAACGACTCGAAACGGGAAATCGCGATCAACGAAAGATGAATCCTACCTCTTATGAGTCTGCCAGCACAAGAATCACAGCAAATGATCTCGGGGTAGCCCAGGGGAGCTAAACACTGTCGTGCTGGCGCCGAAGAAGAACCCATGAATGCAACGTCGCGCCGCAACCGTAAAATAGGGAACCTCGGATTCGTGCCCCCAAAAATCATACAACTTGCAGGAAGATCAAGGTGAAGAGGTGAACAACTTTGCTTGAGGGCTCGCAGAAGTGAAGGGTTGAGAGAAAGAAAGCAAAGAAGGGGCTCGGTTGGTATATATAGTGCTGGAGGAAAAAATGGGAAAATTCCCATTCTGTCCGGGATTTCGGGCGCCCGGAATTTCCGGCGCGCACAGTGCGGCCGGCCCACAACTTTCGGGCGCGCACAGTGCGGCCCGGTCCACCACACAGCCCAGTCCACACTCCCCCGGGCCCCCACTGCACCCGTTTCACCAGCGCCCGCGCGAATGGCACGCGACACGTGGCCCGGCAACCCGTGCACCAGCACGTCGCGCCGTGGACCGCGCCACGTCGCGCTGAGCCCGGGCCGTACGGCCACATGCCCCGGGCGTACGCACCTGCCCCGGCCAACGCCTCCACAGTTTGGTGGACCGGGAGCACAACACCGAACCAACCACCTCACGCCACGTGTCCACCCGTCTACCGTGCACCCGGACCAAAATTCAGTGGACCGCGCCTGCTGAACCGGCCAACCGAGAGCGCCACGTGGCACCGCCCTGGTGCACCGACCCCCGGTGGACCGCGCACCTGACCGCGCGCCCGTGCGCCTGCCCGCGCCCTGCCCGCGCCGCGTTCCCCGCCTGCACCTGCCGAGGCCGCGCCGCCGCCCGCCGGCACTGCCCGCCGCCGCCGGCCGCCGCCGGCGATCGCCGGAAACACTGTTCCGGCGTGAACAGTACCCGCAAGCTCAAAAACAGTAAGTAAATAGCCCATCTTGACCGTTTTCGCGCGCTGATTCCAAATCCGACGTCCATTTTTGCCAAATTCCAATCCTATAATTTGCCGGAGGCTCCCGGAAAGGTATTTTTAATCCGAATTCCGCGCCGAGCCTAAATTTGATATCCACTCCTCGCGTAAACTGTTCTAAACATCCGATGGGGTCCCCGATTACCTACGAGATCCATTTTAAGCCCCGAGTCCATCTCTTGTGTCCAAACTGGCGCGCGAACACCGCCGACATGCCACGTAGGCTTCCAGAAGCTGCTGGTCACACTGTAGAAGCCCTGCAAAGATCCGGGTCACCACATCCTCCCCCACTAGAAGAAAGTTTCGTCCTCGAAACTAAGGCAACTCCCAAGGAGTCCCAGAAACCAGGGGTCAATACTCAACACCGCCGTCTCCAGCTCCCAAGTCACCTATCACTCCCCGTGATTACTCCTCAGCAACAACAACAGCAACAACCAGTACGGCATAGCCCGATTGCGCAATTCCCTCACCTCACGAGTCGGAATTCGCAACGGCGTCCCTCGTACTCCAAACTCTTACAGACCCAAAAGGAACGAGTCAAACACGGGCGAGGGGTCCAAAACATGACACTCCAGAGCTGAGACGCAGAAAAACCTCAAAACTCCAACAAAAGGCGGGGGGAAAAGGAACAAACAGCCTGAGTAACACGCTCTAAAATCACTACCAAGAGCCAGCTCAACCAAAGCGACCCGAATCACAACCACACAAACACCTGCACAGAAAAGGGGCCCTAACAAGCAGGGGTTCACACTCAGTCGCCCTCAAAACTCAACCACCTAAGTGGATTGCTCAGCCGCAGCCTCTCAACAAAAGGGATCCTCTGGGACACAAACTCGAACTCTGTACACCAGAATGGCCCCACACAGCGCCAGCTATGGAACCGTCAAACTCGACTCCCAAATAGCTCTTCTGCTCCAGGCATCCGCCACCACAGTGGCTCTGTCGGGGTGATACTGGATGCTCACAAAATCCAATGGTGGCTCTACAGCCACTACGGGAGGTATCACAATAACTCGCAAATCCATCTCCCACCACTGACTAGGTTAGAATCGGCGCTGGTACCAATCTCATCACCCGGTCATCAAGTTCTGCTGGCACTATCCGGTCCAAAAACTCCTCACCCCAACAATGACCGTCGATCTCGGCCAGTCTTAAATAGCATCCACTTTGGCCGAATTTCCACCGCCGCCCCTTCGGCTAGAAGAAGTAGTCCAGGAAGATATGCTCTCGAAGCTAAAACTTGTACCACAACGACTAGGCATAAAGCTTCATCCCCACAGACTTGTCACATCGTCTACAAATGCTGCACAAGCTCTAAACCACTCAGGGAGGGGGTAAAACCAAAATATCCCAGGAGAACGCCGCTATCAAACCGTTCAAGCCCAACTGAAACACAGAATTCCTCAATCTAGAGGCAACAGGGCATTAGTCAATCCATTGGCTTCACTGTACTCATATTTCCCTACCGTGTCCTGAACACCATCTAGACAATGCCCCCCAGCTGAAATTCCAAATTGGCGCAGGCATCAAACAATAACTGCCAGAATATAGCTCCTTCAAAAGGTTCTAAATAATACCTGGACCTGCCAGGACTCCAATCCCAAAGGGCTCTCACCGTCGTGTATCAACGACGTGGCACTAGGTCAAACAGACCCTCTATCCATCAAATCCACGCACCTAAGAAATCAACTCTCGCAGCTCTAAAGGCGATATCCAATGAGGGGCTATTGAAGTTGGCGCGGTTTCCAGAATCACGTCAATCGCAATCTTAATCTTCCTTTCTTGCGGCCTAATCATCGGCTTAGGTGGACTCACACCTGGGATTTCATGGGCAATAGGGACATCCTTAAGTCCCGCTGCCGCCGTAGGCACCTCTCACACGGACGCTGCAACCTGTGTGCTCAATTAGTCTCAACAAACAAAATGCCTTCCATTATCTGCCTCGCAGAAAGTCAAAGTCCTTTCTCTCCGTAGTCAAACATCCTGTGGCACTATGCCAACCGATCCCAAGCACTGGGTGAAAACACTGAACTGCCACCCATATCAAGAGGTTTGCTGGTATAACTCATGGTCTCAACGACACTGAACAAAACCCACAAGCCTCCTTCACATGCATAACACCGATGGTATTCTGTACCTCTAGTGCACGTGGTAACAACTCTGCTTCTAGTCCATGCCGGAATGCAACATGTCCTAACTCCGACTGCCATGAAGAAATCACACCTGCGACAACTCAATCCACTACCGTGGCGCCCTCCAACCGGGCGGCACAGATTCATTCGCTCGATGCAAGTGGTCGTCGCTTAGCCTGCCAAAATATCTAGACCAATCACAAAGGGAGCACGACCTCTGTCCATGCTCACACGGAGATGCCGAACGTGGTCTCTCGCAAACAACCAATCCACGCTACCGCTGCGCCACTCTGATAAAAGGGCTGTAGCTGTCATCGGGGTCCACCCAACCCCTGACGTCTCAGAAATCCACCTGGGTATCATCATCATACGACCAAGCACAATGGATTCATGCAGTTCCTTATACAATTATCCTTACTAAGCTTACCCCTCAATCACATATATCGCACCCCAAACATGCCAGTTATCAATCACACAGGGTAACATCCCCCCTTGGGTAAGCTTTACATTAACCATCCATAAGGATATCCACCACCCAGGAAAGCAAAACGAAAATGCCTCTGCCTGCCGATCTGTCCTCCATCACCTAGCGCCAAGCGCCTCCCTCCAAAACTCGCCTCTAGCGGCAGATCCCCATCCAAGGAACTTCAGTGTCCAGCTCCAAACACAATGCCTACTCCGACGAGGCATCCACAGTCCAAAACCCGAACAGGAGGGACCGAAAAGAAACTAAGGAGTATCCTGGCGCAATCCACTCCCAATCTCACTTATCCTATGTGCCTCGTCCCTCTAAACCTGGAGCGCCAGTTCAACAACTGCATAAACTCTCTAGCACAGGGAGGCTCTCAATTGATCACTCCATCACCCCCAACCACGACTCTGCCTCCAAAGGCTCCAAACTCAATCTTACGAGTCGGGGTGGTTTATCTGCCAATCTGGCTTGCTAAATCAAACATGCCCCACAGCTCCTCTGCTGTCAACCATCCACCCTACCTTAGTGCCTTGGCACTAAACATTGGCACGGAGGGGGCCACTCGCTCTATTGGCACTACAAAAATCCATGCCGCTGAGGGTAATACATCCTGGTGGTCTCAGAAGAAAAGTAACGTCAGGCTGCCCCCTGCTCTGACAACTGCGTCACCAAACTAGCTGCTCACTCTGCCGCTGATATGCCTCCGACAATCCTGTCATCTGGGTCCGGAGTTCTCTGACCTCAATCCGGGTATCCGGCCCAAAACCAACTGCTCAAGCTCAACTGCCATGACAGGATGCACAAGGGTCCCAAACCCAGCGTCGGGGAGACACCGCTCACCACGACGAAACCACAAATCAGCACACAACAACGCTCGACCCAATCCGGCGAAAGTCTAGAGCATGTTACCCGTTCCACAGCGTTATGTTGTCTGCAGCCAACATAACTACTTAGGAGAATAAACATGCCAATCACTCATCCCGTCCTTCGGGAGAGGTGCAAAACTCAATCAGGACTCTCGCTACAAATCACGACTCTCACGAAGTCATCCTAGGGTCCAACCACAAGCCTAGGGTTTCTAAGTCCACCATGACCTACAACCTAGGCTCTGATACCACCTAATCTATCACGCCCCGGGGTCGAAACTGCGACCCGGGCTCACCAACAGATCCGCCACCTATGCCAAACCCGCATAGGCGAAGCGTCCTACCTGCAAAAAGAGCTACAGCTAACAGATATCAGAGCTAAAAGAAAAAAACTGCTATAGAAATAAAACCAACCACTGTACAACTGAAGATAAAACAATAAGGTCCATCTCCCTAAAAGATAATCATACAATAACCTCGAGTACAAAACTCATAGCTCCACAGGGAGATATCTCAAATACAACATCAGTGTACCAGCTCTCAATACATCACATCCTCACTACATCAATCTCTCAACAAAAGGAAAAAAAATACTAATCTACCGACTAAACTGAAGATCTCCTCAAAAGGGGGTACCGCTACTCTCCAAAGATGGGTCTGGATCTAGCTCGCTACTCCCTCACCACGCACAGCAACCACAGAACGGCAACACCCGCCAAGACTCTGCAAAACAAAGAGGAGAAAGGACAAAGGGGGAAAACCCCCAACGGGCGTGAGAACTACGCAATAAGGGAGTTCTCAGTGGGTATCGCCGCAAGGCCCGACGATCTGCCCACCAAGACTACTAGAGGCAAAAGATAACCGATGCAGTAAAACTGAAAGAAGAAGCTGGAAACACTCTACAGCTACCATGCCTCTATCCAAATGCTCAAATGGGGAAACTCTGATGAAGATATGCAACACTCGCACACGAGGTGCTCAATCGACCCAATCGAGCTGACTGCCACATCGGGTCCAGTCAAACCTGCGCCCACCTACAACCACCTCCCGCTGACGGGCAGGAATTACGTAGGGCGTCCAAACGGACTAACTCGCTATCGAGTAGTGGCTCATGCAGGCTATAGTCATAATCCATGCTCTCTCTCTCAGAACGGATAGACTCAAGATGCTCAACCTCTCACACAATGGTCAAAGAACTCACAACGACCACGGGACCACCGTCGAACCCCGAACGGTTCCCAACAATACAAGCACTGGTCTAAACCAAGCTACTAGACTCCACTCGGTCCCCCAGGCATGAGTGTAACAAAAAGTATCAGCCTGAATAAACCCAATCGATAGACCAGTAATCACTGGTACTGCCTGCTCTGCTGTCGAACTCAAGAACCCTGCCTGGTGCCCGGCGCTCACACCGTGGAAAGCCTACTCCAGAGTGGCACTCGAGGGGAGCGACCCACACGAGTAAAGTATCACTGTATCAAGCATCACTGTATCGAGTATCTCTGTAACCCCTGTCTCATAATAGCAGGACTGGATCAAGACTATGATCAAAGTGGGAAACTCCGTCCACTAATAAAAACCCCGATCTGATGCAATAGTACTCAAAAAGTGGGAAACACCATCCCCTAGAACAATTCTGATACCCAATCTGATGCAATAGTAAACATCCGGTTAACCGCCCAAAGTCCGCGGTCACCGCAATAACCCACAACCCACAATTGGGTAAATAGTCAAGACCCGGTCAACCGCCTACTGTCCGCGGTTGCCGCAATAACCCACAATCCAACATCAAGCACACCCTGTCTCTGACCCTAAGGTCCCAGCTACACTATCCCAAACCTCTGCTCGAACCCGAGCAACATGACTCAAAAGTCTAAATAAAAAGGAGAAAGAAAGCAATCATGGTTTCTCCTAAGTCAAATTCTAGTATGTAGTGCAGCAGTAAAAGATGGCCTAACTATATGTCCATACACATATGTCCATACAAGCATGCATTTGTCCTCAAGAAGAATAAAGAAAATAAACCTCATGCCAAAATTATCAATGACCATACCTGTCCATAATTCTCAATCCATAATGGCTCCTCAGAGTAGAACCTGCACATAACTACATAATCCTATCCCAATGCATAAACCATCCTCATAAAAGGTTATGTGCTAATATGGCATGATAATTAATCATATGGGGTATCCTTGCCTTAGATAAGCTTTCACTAATCAGCAACATGACTATTTGATTAATACCATTGTCATACTGTGAATAATTCACTTGCAATTTCCATAAAATCCTCATTGTTAAACTTACCGATCAATCCCAGCTATTGTACCATTCACCTGCATGCAATGCTAACATATGAAAATTTAGAGAACCGTCCACCGGTTCCGGGAATAAGGCACCCACCTGAAAAGCTGACTGTCCAAAGCCCAACAGCTGAAAACACCAAATAACTCTAATCCCTTGCTCCAATAAGTTCAGCACACCCGTAACACTCCTGGCACAATACAAAGTCCACTAATTACACTAGGCTCCCAAATATAGCACTTAAAACCACATACAACCTCGAATTCTGAACTGTTAAATTATCACCTGCAGATAGTGCCCAGAAAATTCCAATAAAAATATCACAGCGATCCTTGCGTCGATAGCTTCCAAACGGTACCTTGCACGCCCAAATCGGAGTTCGGTAAGCCAAGATATAAATTCGACAAGGTGGTACACTCAAGAGATTTCAGCACAAAAGACTGTAGCACTGTATACAGAGAAACAGTGATTCTCACCTCTGTTGAAATATCAGAAAAATCCAAGAAAAATACGAGCGCATTCCTTGCGATCCGTAGATGAAAAAGTTGTATAAGCTCGTTTCCGTCTGAAGCTCGTGCGCAAAGATATGGCCAAAACACCTCGATGCTGTCCCACAAAGCCAAACAGAAAATGGGTCACAGTGTTGCCTCGGGATCCGTGCCAAAGACTCGAAACGGGAAAGTGCGATCAAAACGAAAGATGAAGTCCTACCTCTTAGGAGTCTGCCGACGCAAGAATCACAGCAAAATGATCTCGGGGTAGCCCAGGGGAGCTAAAACACTCTCGCTGCGCCGAAGAAGAACCCAGGAATGCAACGTCGCGCCGCACCGTAAAATGGGGAACCTCGGGATTCGTGCCCCCAAAAATCATAGAACTTGGCAGGAAGATCAAGGGTGAAGAGGTGAACAACTTTGCTTGAGGGGGCTCGGGCAGAAAGTGAAAGGGTTGAGAGAAAGAAAGCAAAGAAGGGGGCTCGGGTTGGTATATATAGTGCTGGAGAAACAAATGGGAAAATTCCCATTCTGTCCGGGATTTCGGGCGCCCGGAAATTTCCGGGCGCGCACAGTGCGGAACGGCCCACAACTTTCGGGCGCGCACAGTGCGGCCCGGTCCACCACACAGCCCAGTCCACACTCCCCCGGGCCCCCACTGCACCCGGTGCACCTGCGCCCGCGAATGGCAGCGCGACACGTGGCCCGGCAACCCGTGCACCACGCACGTCGCGCCGTGGACCGCGCACGTCGCGGCTGACCCGGGCCGTACGGCCACCTGCCCCGGGCGTACGGCACCTGCCCCGGCCAACGACTCCACAGGTTGTGTGGACCGGGAGCACAACACCGAACCAATCACCTCACGCCACGTGTCCACCCGGTCTACCGTGCACCCGGACCAAAATTCAGTGGACCGCGCCTGCTGAACCGGCCAACCGGAGAGCGCCACGTGGCACCGCCCTGGTGCACGACCCCCGCGGTGGACCGCGCACCTGACCGAGCGCCCGGGCGCCTGCCCGCGCCCTGCCCGCGTCGCGTGCCGCCGCCTGCCGCCTGCCCGAGGCCGCGTCGCCGCCCGCCGGCACTGCCCGCCGCCGCCGGCGATCGCCGGAAACACTGTTCCGGCGTGAACAGTACCCGCAAGCTCAAAAACAGTAAGTAAATAGCCCATCTTGACCGTTTTCGTGCGCTGATTCCAAATCCGGCGTCCATTTTGCCAAATTCCAATCCTATAATTTGCCGGAGGCTCCCGGAAAGGTATTTTTAATCTGAATTCCGCGCCAAGCCTAAATTTGATATCCACTACTCGCGTAAACTGTTCTAAACATCCGATGGGGTCCCCCGATTACCTACGAGATCCATTTTAAGCCCCGAGTCCATCTCTTGTGTCCAAACTGGCGCGCGAACACCGCCGACATGCCACGTAGGCTTCCAGAAGCTGCTGGTCACACTGTAGAAGCCCTGCAAAGATCCGGGTCACCACATTATAAATAGATACTTAGGGTTTCTAAACGGGTGTGACCAATACGAATCAATTCAGAAACACTCGTGAGCAACCCTAGAGGCTGGTTTTTACCGTTCTTCTCTTTCGCCTCTATTAGGTCAATTCGACGGTTCTTCCGTGATCTATCTTTCGTCGAATTGATCTAGTCTTTGCTTAGAGATTTCTTCTACGGTTCCTTCATGATAATCTAAGCAAAGGATCACCATCGAAGCCTATATTCTATATCGGCTATTTGCGTCGTGGATTCGGCGTGACATCGTGGATTCGATGTGTTGAAGGCGTTTCGTGGATTCGAAACGTGTGCTCGTGGATTCGAGTGGCGTTCGTGGATTCGAACGCGTGCAGTGGACGTGCAATCGGTGGAGCGCGAGGTCCGAAGAAATTGAAGGAGGGGTTGACACCTTGTTATTCTTCTTTTCTTAGAGGATTGTTATTGCGTGGACATCCAACCGTTCAGCGCAAGGTCCGAAGAAGCTGAAGGAGGGGTTGAGTCCGTGGAGTCGGTAATCACCTTGTTATTCTTCTATTCTTAGTGGATTGTTATTGCGTGTTGGTCCCGTGGTTTTTCTCCTGGATTGGAGTTTCCACGTAAATCTCGGTGTGCTGTTTTTATTTTCCGCATTGGTTTTTATTTTGCACTGAGATTGAGTTTTTAAGTATTACACCTATTCACCCCCCCTCTAGTTGTTTGATAGTACCTATTTAGATCCTTTGGGATTAATAACTCTACAATTGGTATCAGAGCGGGTTTTAGGTTTATCTATCATGATGGGTGAAAGTGGTAATATTTATAGACCTCCTCTTTTTGATGGGACTAATTATGCTTATTGGAAAGTGCGGATGAGAGCTTTTCTCATCGCAATTGATGAGCGAGTATGGCAATCCGTGGAATGCGGTTGGGTGCATCCTGTTGAGGAAGTAGGAAATTCTACTACCCCAAAACCTCGCTCTAGATGGTCCAAAGAGGAATTTGAAAGATCTTCTTACAATGGGAAAGGTATGAACGCTTTATTTAATTCTCTTTCCTCGACTGAATTTACAAGAATTTCCGCATGTGAAACCGCGAAGGAAATTTGGGATATTCTAAAAATTACACATGAGGGTACTAATCTTGTAAAAATTCAAAAGCTCCAGATGCTTACAAGTCAATTTGACTCTATTCATATGGAAGAGCATGAATTGTTTACAGATTATTACACTAGACTTCAAGATGTAATTAATACATGTGCTAATTTAGGAGAAAAGATCCCGGAGTCGAAAATTGTAAGAAAGATACTTCGGACTCTTCCGGAACGGTTTAGGGCAAAGGTTACCGCCATTGAAACCGTTAGTCATCCGGATGAGATGAGTGTTGAGGAATTAGTAGGTGCTTTGCAAACTTATGAATTGACTTTTCCTACTAATCAAGTTTCTTCCAAGTCTTCTTCTAAGCTTACAGGTATTGCATTCAAATCCACAAAGAAAGAAGATAGCGAATCGAGTTCCGACGATGAAATCTCTTTTGCCGATTTTGAAGAACAATTGGCGCGGATCACAAAGAAATTTCGTCGGAAATTTTGGAAGAATCGAACCGATGGATCTTCATCCACGAAACCATCTAAAGGATCATCGGGTTCTAAATCCTCTAACCTCAAATTCCTTGCAAAACCTTCTAAGGAAAAAGATGAATTCGAAGGGGAAATCCGATGTTATAGATGCAAAGGCTACGACCATATTTCAACGGATTGTCCTACTCCGAAATTATATAAAAAGAAGGCTTTGCAAGTGAAAACTTGGGACGATTCTACTTCTAATGAATCGACCTCAAGTAAAGAGGAAAAAGTCGTTAACTTACATGCCTCTCATTTTCCCTCTTCTAATAATTGTTTATCATCATTAGTCACTAACTCTACTCCTTTGATTTTGTATGAAACATCAACAACCGGCGGAGAGTCATCAAGTGAGGGGGAGTCGGACGAGGAAGAACTCGTTGAGGCATATCAACAACTTCTTGCGGAATCTAAGAAGATGGCCAAACATATCAAGAAGTTGAGAAAGCAACGACTTGAAAATCAAGACGAGAATCATGCTTTAAAGATCAAACTTCATGATCTCGAGGAGGAACGAGAGCTTTTATTGAATAATAATAAATCCTCCAAGAAAAGATAAATCAATCGGAAACGGTCGTTAATTCCCATATTAACAAGATTGATTTTCTTGAAAAGCAGTTTGAGGAAATTCATGTCACCAACCAAGCATTGACCAAGCAAGTTCATCAACTTAAATCCGACATAAAAAGGATTTCAACCGGTTCCAAGAAACTTGAATGTATGTCCCGATTAGGTCAAACAAGCAAGGTTGGTTTGGGATTCAAAAAGAACCAAACTGTGAAGGCTTCAAGTTCCACAACTAAATTGAAAGGAAGAACTTGTCACCTATGTGGACTTGAAGGTCATTTGGTGAAGAATTGCCCGAAAAAGAGAAAGAAGAATTCTTCGGCAACTTCATCTACGGAGCGAACTCAACGGAATCAAAAGACACATCAAGTCAAAGGAGTTCACTCAACCCACCAAAGGTCCGAGCCACAATATCAATCATACAAGTGGATCACTACGAGGCAAAGACCTAAGGTGGACCAACAGTCTTTGCGGACAACCCCCGGCCACAACGAATCAAGACAACCCAAAATCCAGCGATTTTGGATTCGGAAAGGTGATATCTTTTCTTGTCTTAAGTTCTAATTAGCTTATGACTGTATGTAATGCTTTGATTGGTTTTCCCTTCATATTTTTCTGAATCTCTGCATTACATGTTTTCAATGCTCTTCGTTTTTTTTCTTTTAAGACAAAAGGTTTTTTTAACGAACAAGTGCATTGAATGAAAAGGGTTTTCACTTTCAATCACTCCAATTTAATTTTATTTGGATTATCAACTTTACTCCATAATCATAATCTTGAAGATACTTCATTATAGGAGTTTTTGATATTATAAGCATCAAATTTTAGAAATCATGTGTGATCTTTAGATGCTTAATCTATCTCGGTTGTGTGAATTCATTGTGATAAACGTGAGACAACCGATTGATTGAAATTTGGGATTTAATTCTTTCACGTAAGAGATTGTATTCTTACAAGAGTAAATAAATGAATTTTTAAAAGATGTGGAAAGAGTTACATCCGAAAGGAGTGTGAAAACTACCACCACATGCTGGAAAGAGCTGCCACCCCGGTCGTCCGGTTTGTGTGTGAAGCTACCACATGTTATGGATGCTTGATAGTATTTTATGAGAAAATCTTTAGTTGAAGCATTTGGAGATTTATATGCAAAACTCTTATATTTTGAACAATCTCCTGGTTGGTATAAGGTGGGATAGTTGAAAGATGCTCAAAGAGCCACCCTTAGGAATTTTAGTGATTATCTCATTTTGAAAGGGTAAAATTCAAGTTTGATGTCGTTTGAAAATCTCCGTAAGTCATCTTTGTAAATCCGTTACATCTTGATAGACTTTGGATCTCAAGATTATTTTTGATGACTTGTGTTTGATGAATATAACATGAAAAACGGTTTATAATGTTTTACCTTTATTTTTCATGATTTTGGAGTAAATCTTTTAATTTTTGTGAAATTAATTGGATTGAATGACATCTTTGTGAATTCATTGTTTTTCAAAGCACTTAAATGAATTTCTTGATGGTATACAAATCGGTATTTGAAAAGATTTCAAAATTTGGATTTGTTTCAAGAAGTGTTTGCTTTTTGGCTCTGTTGTTCCGGTACCTCCTTTTTAGTACCTGAAAATTCAATCCGGATTAGAAAATCCAATCCGGATCCCGAATGTGATGTTTTCTGGTTTTTCAGTTGCGTACCGGTACTACATTTTTAGTACCGGAACTACATTGCGGATCCGGATCCCCCTGCCTGACAATCCGGATCCCGAACGATGGTTTTTCGGCTTTTACACTGCGTACCGGTACGCGGCTTCTGGTACCGGTACGCGATCTGGGATTTCTTATATTCCGAGACTACAATGTTTTATTTCATCTCTCCCACTTCAAAACCCTTCCTTTCTCTCTCTAAAACATCTCTAAGGGGTTTTTCATCAAGATCAAGTGATTTGTTGCTTTGATTTGTAAGTTTCTTCATTAATCTTGCTTACTTTTGTTTCAAAACCCTAGTTTTTAGGTTTTGATGTTTTATTTTGGGATTTTTGAGTTGATCCTTACTCTAAATGAAATCTCTTGCTTAAATCACTCTTAATTCATGTTTAGAACATATATGGTTGCTTTCTATCTAATTAGATTCATGTTTCCATGCTTATTTGATTGAATCTAACTTTTTCGTATGTTCTTAGCATAAAAGAAATTGAGAATTAGGGCTTTTAATGTAAATGATTTTTAAATGATGAAACATCAATTGTGACTTGTTTAGAATGTTTCTTGGACATGTTTAAGCCTTCCTATACGATCAAATCATAGTGCATTGTGTTCTTTGTAGGAAATGGCATTTTCATGGCTTCTTGCATTAGTGGTTTTGATGGCCACTGGAAGTGGACGTGGTCGCGGTTCAGGAAAGAAAAAGGCTACCAAGCGATCACGCAACGAGGATTCAACTAGCTCAGATTCTGAACATTCCTCAGAATATGAAGAGGAATCAGTTCAAGGAAAGGGGAAAGCACCTTTGGCTTCAAGGAAAAAGAAGGGTGCGGATTCTCCTCCGCGTAGAAGTACCGGTGGACCGGTAATACGCGAGCGCTCTCAACGGAGATCAAATGTTGATGAAAGTGAACCGCATGTGAGTGCAAAACGCCGTGCCAGATTTGCGAACCGCACATGCATTGGAGAGCGACACGTGAACTTTAACGAGCTATGTCGTGAGGTGCCAGACTTTGCAAGGCTTTTGGAACGAAGCCATATTCGGCCACTTGGCAGAGTTCAACCTAAGATGGGCTTTTGTGTGGAGATCATCAGGGAGTTTTACATGCGAGGGAACATACTTCAAAAAGACCATGAAACCGGAGCTTTCGTCTTTGAAACAACAGTTAGAGACGTCAAGTTTGACATTACTCCAGCAGTAATTGGTGCAAACCTTGGATTAGCTGTTGACACTTCTGGTCTTTATTACACTGAGGGTAATTTCCAACATGATACCCATTGGGATATGGTTGTGGACTCTATTTGCAAGACAGGGACGCACACGAACAGATCATATGTTGAATCAAAGGACCTAAAACCAGAGTATCATATTTTGTCCTTAATTGTATGCTACAACCTATTGCCCACACTGGGGACCAAAAGGATTCGATGGGATCGATTGTTACTTCTCTTTTTCCTCGGTCACCCGGAAAGTGCAAATGGAATTAACACAAACATTCCATTTCTCATTTGGCAGCAAATGGTACATGTCATTGAAGGATCAAGGCAACGTGACCTTCTACCGTATCCAATCTTGATTACTAGTATTCTGGAAGATCACGGAGTTGACATTTCTTGTGCCAAATATGATTATGGCTTGGGGGCAATTGATGGAATCACATTAGCCAAGTCAATCAGCACTTTGAAGACATTTGGGCATACAAAAGCCTATGCAAGTGAAGCGACAGTGAGTGCACCACCTCGTCAAGATTCTCCTGAACCAGATGAGGTCATAACTCTTCAAACCTTGCATCGGGATGTTCGTTCATTAAAGCAAAGGATGGAGCAAAGGATGGAGCAAGGCTTCAAGAAACTTGAGGATGGTTTAAAGAAAATCTTCGATATCCTTGGGTGCAAACATGATGATGTGGTCACTGGAGCAACTGCACCGAGTACATCGCATGGACCAACATCACATGATGATGATGATGATGATTCAAATGAGGATGAGTGATCTCTTTTCCTTCTTGTTTTTGGTTTTCAGTTTCCTTTCACGTTGTGATGAACAAGAACTCTAATCGTCTTGTAACTAAGAACTTATCCTCCTAGTATTTTTACTTTTTGTTTATATTAATTGTTTGACAATTTGTGACAAAAAGGGGGAGAACGGAAATAACGGAAATGATGGACATATCATAAAAAGGGGGAGACAGAAAATAATGATTGCATCACAAAGGGGGAGAATATAGATGCTCAAGACAGGGGGAGAACATGGATGGCCAGGGGGAGAACATGGATGGCTCTTGGATGCTCAAGATAGGGGGAGATAAAGAACAGATTGAAAGAGCCACAAAACAAAAGCTGGAAAAACAAAAGAACCAAATGGAAGACGAATCAAATGTAGGATTTTAACTTCTAACGACTAACGTTTGATTTTGTTTGGAGTTTTGTTTTGCAGGAATTACATCACTTTAAGACTCCAAGTCCTAAGTCATAGAGTATGTTCTAGGACTGTTTGGTTCAAATGTAATTTTGTATTTATTGGATCTTTCACGCAAAGAAAATCAATGTTTTGGTGATGACATTGAATTTCGATTTTTTGGTTTAAGATGAGTGACTTGAGCGCTTTTATGTATTTTTGGGTTTTGTCACGAAATTGCCAAAGGGGGAGATTGTTACGGCATTTTGTGTTGGCACATTTCGTGAGTTTGAGTCGGAGTCTTAAAGGGAACAAATTGTCAAATCGGCTTTCGAAGACTCATTGAAGATTCAACATGAGCTCAAGATAACACTCAGGTATGGTTAATTAAACCATGGTGATTTAAGTTCATTTATAACCATTGGAATCAGGAACTTAGTGAAGACCGGTTTAGACTTGGTTTTAGGAACTTGGATTTAACTTACAATCTTTTTTAAGTTTGGTTTCCGGTACTTGGTTTGATTTGGATAAAGCTTATCTTGGAAAAATCAGTTTTTACATTACGTACCGGAACCACACTTGAAGTTCCTCTAACCCGACACAGAATTTTCTGTAAATTGCACTGCGTACCGGAACACGGACTCGCGTACCGGAACACAATAGAAAAATCTGTGGTTTGCACCATTGCGTACCGGAACGTGATATTTGGTACCGGTACACAATGCCCCATCGGGATAAATTTCCTAAACCGACTTTTATCTTTTTCCAAGGGTTATAAATAGATACTTAGGGTTTCTAAACGGGTGTGACCAATACGAATCAATTCAGAAACACTCGTGAGCAACCCTAGAGGCTGGTTTTTACCGTTCTTCTCTTTCGCCTCTATTAGGTCAATTCGACGGTTCTTCCATGATCTATCTTTCGTCGAATTGATCTAGTCTTTGCTTAGAGATTTCTTCTACGGTTCCTTCGTGATAATCTAAGCAAAGGATCACCATCGAAGCCTATATTCTATATCGGCTATTTGCGTCGTGGATTCGGCGTGACATCGTGGATTCGATGTGTTGAAGGCGTTTCGTGGATTCGAAACGTGTGCTCGTGGATTCGAGTGGCGTTCGTGAATTCGAACGCGTGCAGTGGACGTGCAATCGGTGGAGCGCGAGGTCCGAAGAAATTGAAGGAGGGGTTGACACCTTGTTATTCTTCTTTTCTTAGAGGATTGTTATTGCGTGGACATCCAACCGTTCAGCGCAAGGTCCGAAGAAGCTGAAGGAGGGGTTGAGTCCGTGGAGTCGGTAATCACCTTGTTATTCTTCTATTCTTAGTGGATTGTTATTGCGTGTTGGTCCCGTGGTTTTTCTCCTGGATTGGAGTTTCCACGTAAATCTCGGTGTGCTGTTTTTATTTTCCGCATTGGTTTTTATTTTGCACTGAGATTGAGTTTTTAAGTATTACACCTATTCACCCCCCCCTCTAGTTGTTTGATAGTACCTATTTAGATCCTTTGGGATTAATAACTCTACACCGACCGCTCGGCCCACTACCCGGGCGAGGATAACACTAAGTCCAGGAATGCGACATAAAGTGTGGATGTCTAAACATAAATAACCCTAGCCCAAGTGAGGGTTTTCTACTGGTCTGGTTACACATGCAACATATGACGGGGGTGCTAGGTCAGGTTCCAACATAACAAATATTTAACATGATAGTAGGAAGCAAGAGATCACAAGATCGACAGATAAAACAAGGATCAACAATTCCTACACTCTAGCATGCTACCCAAGTCCAATCACTATCATGCATGATTCTATATCAATAGAGTTAGAGCACAGTCCATAGATCTTGAAAGCAAGCCACCCACCTGAAGACGCTAACTGTCCGGAGTCGTACAGCTGAGAAAATCAGGAAAATAACCACTCTAGGTCCAACAGCTCCAGCACAGTCCACAATCCCTCCTGGGTAAAACATAAGGCTACAGTTACACTTTAAATCCAATGAAATCCAGGTTTTACAAATCTGCTGGGAACAGTCCACTTACTGCGAAATTTTCACCTGTAAAACGAACTCCAAAAATTCTGATAAAAACACCACAGCGATCCTCGCGTCGATAGCTTCGAAACGGGTACCTGCACGTCCAATTCTGAGCAACGTAGGCCAAGTTACAAATTCCACAGTATCGGTGCGCACAATCCCAAAACCATTCAACTGTAAACTCTTGTACAGATAAAAGGAAAAGTGTATACCTTCGGGAATGACTCCAAAAATTCGAAGAAAAATCCACGATGATCCTCGCGTCGAGTAGATGAAAAAAGTCTATAAGCATGTCTTGATCCGAGACTCGTGCGCGAAGATCTCCTCAAAAGAAGGTGCTGCCCTCACCAAAATCTCACAGCAAAAAGGGTCCCAATGAGCACGAGAAAACACCTCGAAAAACATGAAATCTGAAAATGTACGAGAAACCCAAAATCGTAGCCTAACCTGTTACGAATCCAGCAGCGAAGAAATCGCTCGAAACGATGGTCGGAGTAGGTCGGGGGAGCTCGTACACCGAAGAGCGACGAAAGAAACACCGAAGAAAGAGCGTCGCGCCGCGCCAAGAAAAATCTGAAACCTCCGGATTCAAGCCTCCAAAAATTCTTAAACTCCGCAGGAAGATCAAGGATTAAGAGAGGAAAAATTCATCAAGAGGAAGCTCGGGGAGATCTTGCACAGACAGAGAGAAAAAGGGCAGCAAAGAGGGCTCGGGCTGCCTATTTATAGGCCCAAAGAAACAATTCGGATAATACCGAAATTGTCCCAAGATTCAGGCGGCTACAGTGCGGCCCAGCCCGGATTCGGGCGGCTACAGTGCGGCCCAGCCCGGATTCGGGCGCGCACAGTGCGGCCCGGCCCGGCCGGTTTCGGGCGCGCACAGTGCGGCCCGGCCCGGCCCAGCCCGCACACGGGATCCAGCCGGACGCCTGCTTGGTCCGACCCGCGCCGGCGCCCGCCACGTGTCCCCCGAACACGCCGCAGCCGTGCAAGCCGCCGCGGGGAGCGCCACGTGTCCCTGCCCGCGTCAACGCGGTAGGTGGCGCCCGCGAATCAGCGGGCGCCACGTGGCACCGCCCACGTCGCCCGCGCCTGCCCCGCGTACGGCCACCTGCCCGCGGCACCTGCCCCGCGCGCTGCGTGGACCGCGCGCTCAAGCGCCCGCCAACCGGGTGCCGCCACGTGGCGCGCCCCCGGTCCACGCCTCCCCGCACGCACCCGCGGACCGAGCGCACCTGAGCCGCCCAATCAGGCGCTGCCACGTGGCACGCCCCCGGTCCACGCGCCCCGCGGTGCACCTCGGTCCTTACCCTTGCGCTCCGTGGACCCGGCCGCGTGCGCCGGCCAATCCGGGCCTGCCACGTGGCACCCCCGCCGGTCCACGGCTCCCCCATGCACCAGAAATCTAGTAAATTTTCCGGGAGTCCGTTTTTGGGCATCCGGACTCAGAATTTGGCAAACAAAAAGCCATTTTCAAGCGTTTTTCCGTGCTGAACCCATTTCCGCCGTTTGTTTGGCCTAATTCTTTTTCAAAATTTCGGCAAACCCAGCCGAAAACCAACACAGCTAATAAAACCTTACAGGGTCCATCTGTGGCATCCCATTGATGCACCATGGGCCAGATACACCAACAACAGGTGTTCTAACAGTGGATCCATCGGAAAAATGCTGCATGGGGTTCGGGGGTCCTACGGCCTCGCTTGGAAGATGTGTTCATTAATGCTGACCGTCTTAGGGCATTTGAACGTCGAGAATGCATCGGAGAAAGACATGTGAATATTGGTGCCCTCCGAGATCACTCACCGGAGTTTAGGATGTTAATTGAACAAGCTAATCTTATCCAAGTTTGCAGATTCCCGGAGTTACTTGGGTATTGTTTGCATCATGTGAGAACTTTTTACTCAAATGCGAGACATCTTCAGGAAGATGAACACGGTTCGATGCAATTTTACACAAACATCCAAGGGATGAGACTCAAAATAACTCCGCAGTTGATCGGGGAAGTTCTAGGAATGCCATCGAGTAGATCAGGAATTAACTATCTAATTGGCAAAAGCTTGACAAATGCTCTGTGGCAAACCGTTCTAAAAAGAATTTGTTTGGACGGCACTGAATCGACAGATGGTAAAACTATTAAATCCAAACAACTCCGACTTGAATACCGGTTTCTCAACTTCATCACTTGTTATAACATTCTCCCGAACATGCAAACAAAGGTGGTGAGATGGGATCGCATGCTGTTTTTATACCTCCTAGGGCATCCATCTGAAGCAGTTGGTTTGAACATTAACATCCCTTACATTATTTGGAACAGAATGTCTAGATATGTTGAGCACCCTCATCCTACCGAACGGCTTCCGTTCCCATTGATCATTATGAGGATTCTGAAGAAATTTCAAATCGATATCAGCTCAACATCATACCAGCATTGTTTGTGTTGGTTTTTAAGGATCCACAAGGATCTAAATAGGTACTATCAAACAACTAGAGGGGGGGGTGAATAGGTGTAATACTTATAAAACCAATCTCAGTGCAAAATAAAAACCAATGCGGAAAATAAAAATAGCACACCGAGATTTACGTGGAAACTCCAATCCAGGAGAAAAACCACGGGACCAACACGCAATAACAATCCACTAAGAAAAGAAGAATAACAAGGTGATTACCGACTCCACGGACTCAAACCCCTCCTTCAACTTCGTCGGACCTTGCGCTCACCGATTGCACGTCCACTGCACACGTTCGAATCCACGAACGCCACTGGAATCCACGAGCACACGTTTCGAATCTACGAAACGCCTTTAGCACACCGAATCCACGATGCCACGTCGAATCCACGACACAAACTCAGCCGGTAAGAATATTGGCTTCGATGGTGATCCTTTGCTTAGATTCTCATTGAGGAACCGTAGAAGAAATCTCTAAGCAAAGACTAGATCAATTCGACAAAAGATATGTTCTTGAAAGAACCGTCGAATTGGCCTAAAAGAGGCTATAAAGAATAACGATAAAAACCTAGCCTCTAGGGTTGCTCTCAAGTGTTTAATTAATTAATCGGTAGTTTTTGAGAAACCCTAAATGTCTATTTATAGTTTAGAAACCTTTGGAAAGAGATAAGCATCAAAAACTGACTTTACAGAAATTTTCCCGCACGACGATCCGGATCGGATTTACGGCGATCCTGATCGTCGTCTTTTTTCAGCAAATCCTGAAAAAACAAGGTTCGGGATCCGGATCGGAATTCTGATCCGGATCGGAATTCTGATCCGGATCGGTTCAGGATCAGAAATTCTAAAACATCCAATTTGTCCAGTTTTTTATTTTTAAGCAATGAAAACTTATCCAAGTGTTTCTAAACCACTCAAATGTATTCGGATCACCAAAATTATTTAGTTAAACGTACCTGATCAATCCGAATCCATTTTCCTTAAGATTGATGTAATTGATCCACAATTCTTCTACTTCAATCTTCAAGACTCAAAACACTGAGTGTTAACTTGAGAACTTGTTGAATCTTCTCTGAGTCTTCAATTGCTGATTGACAATTTGATCACTTCAAGACTCCGACTCAACTCAACAACTCAACTACTCAACTCACGAAATATGCCAACACAAAAAGCCGTAACAATCTCCCCCTTTGGCAATTTCGTGACAAAACCCAAAAATACATAAAACGCTCAAGACACTCATCTTAAACCAAAAAATCGAAACTCAATGTCATCACCAAAACATTGACTTTCTTTGCGTGAAAGATCCAATAAACAAAAATACATTTGAACCAGTCTTAGAACAAACTCTATGACTTAGGACTTGGAGTCTTAAAGTGATGTAATTCCTGCAAAACAAAACTCCAAACAAAATCAAACGTTAGTCGTTAGAAATTAAATGTAAATCCTACATTTGATTCGTCCTTTTGGTTCTTTTTGTTTTTCGGCTCCTTTTTCATCATCTCCCCCATTTCTCTTCTCCCCCTTTTTGTCACAAATTGTCAAACAGTGAACATACTAGACAAAAGGAAATCACTAACAACATTAGTTCATAGAGAAAGAGAGATAAAAGCTCAGTTCCGGTATATAATAAAAACATAGATTGCGTACCGGTACTCGAAAACAAAAATCAAATAATTTCTTGAAACAAATCCAGATTTTGAAATATTTGAATTACCGATTTGTATTCCATCAAGAAAACAATTTAAGTGCTTGAAAATAATATGAGATCACATAAATGTCATTTAATCCAATTAATTTTACAAAAATTAAAAAGATTTACTCCGAAATCATGAAAAACAAAGATAAAACATTATAAACGTTTTTCATGTTATATTCGTCAAACACAAGTCATCAAAAATAATCTTGAGATCCAAACTCTATCAAGATGTAACGGATTTACAAAGATGACTTACGGAGATTTCCAAGTGACATCAATCTTGAATTCTACCCTTTCAAATTGAGATAAACACCAAAATACCTAAGGGTGGCTCTTTGAGCATCTTTTAACTATCCCACCTTATACCAACCAGGAGATTGTTCAAAATATGAACTTTGAATTTAAATCTCCGAAAGCTTCAACTAAACAAAATTTCATAAATATTTTTCAAGCATCCATAACATGTGGTAGCTTCACACACAAACCGGACGACCGGGGTGGCAGCTCTTTCCATCATGTGGTGGTAGTTTTCACACTCCTTTCGGATGTAACTCTTTCCACATCTTTTATAATTCATTTATTTACCCTTGTAAGAATGCAATCTCTTACGTGAAAGAATCAAATTCCAAATTTTAGTCTATCGGTTGTCTCACGTTTATCACAATGAATTCACACAACCGAGATAGATTAAGCATCTAAAGATCACACATGATTTCTAAAATTTGATGCTTATAATATCAAAAACTCCTATAATGAAGTATCTTCAAGATTATGATTATGGAGTAAAGTTGATAATCCATATAAAATTAATTTGGAGTGAATAACCGTGAAGCCCTTTTTTATTCAATGCACTTGTTCATTAAAAACCTTTTGTTAAAACAAAACATAAAAACAAAGAGCATTGAAAACATGTAATGCAGAGATTCAGAAAAATATGAAAGGAAAACCAATCAAAGCATTACATACAGTCATAAGCTATTTAGAACTTAAGACAAGGAAAGATATCACCTTTCCGAATCCAAAATCGCTGGATTTTGGGTTGTCTTGATTCGTTGTGGCCGGGGGTTGTCCGCTTTGACTGTTGATCCACCTTAGGTCTTTGCCTCGCAATGATCCACTTGTATGATTGATGTTGTGGCTCGGACCTTTGGTGGGTTGAGTGAACTCCTTTGACTTGATGTATCTTTTGAGTCCGTTGAGTCCGTTCCATAGATGAAGTTGCCGAAGGATATTTCTTTCTCTTTTTCGGGCAATCCTTCACCAAATGTCCTTCAAGTCCACAAAGGTGACACATTCTTCCTTTCAATTTGATTGTGGAACTTGAAGCATGCACAGTTTGATCCTTTTTAGAACCCAAACCAACCTTGCTTGTTTGACCTAATCCGCACATACAATCTAGTTTCTTGGAAACGGTTGAAAGCCTTTGTATGTCGGATTTGAGTTCATGAACTTGCTTGGTCAATACTTGGTTGGTGACATGAATCTCCTCAAACTATTTTTCTAGAAAACCAATCTTGTCCATATATGATTTAGCGTTTGTCTCCGATTGGTTTAGCTTTTCTTGGAGGATTTTATTGTTATCCAATAAACGTCCTTGTTCCTCCTCGAGATCATGAAGTTTTATCTTTAAAGCTTGATTCTCGTCTTGAACTTCAAGTCGTTGCTTCCTCAACTTCTTAATATGTTTGGCCATCTTCTTTGATTCCGTAAGAAGTTGTTGATATGCCTCAACGAGTTCTTCTTCGTCCGACTCGCCCTCACTTGATGACTCTCCGCCGGTTGTTGATGTTTCATACAAAATCAAAGGAGTAGAGTCAGTGACTAAAGATGATAAACACAAATTAGAAGAGGGAATTTGAGAGGCATGAAAAGCAACGACTTTTTCCTCTTTACTTGAGGTCGATTCATTAGAAGTAGAATCGTCCCAAGTTTTCGCTTGCAAAGCCTTCTTTTTATATGATTTCGGAGAAGGACAATCCGTTGAAATATGGCCGTAGCCTTTGCATCTATAACATCGGATTTCCCGTTCGAATTCGTCTTTTTCCTTAGAAGGTTTTGCAAGGCTTTTGAGGTTAGAGGATTTAGAACCCGATGATCCTTTAGATGGTTTCGTGGATGGAGACCCATCGGTTCGATTCTTCCAAAATTTCTGACGAAATTTCTTTGTGATCCGCGCCAATTGTTCTTCAAAATCGGCAAAAGAGATTTCATCATCGGAACTTGATTCGCCATCTTCTTCCTTTGTTGATTTGAATGCAATACCTGTAAGCATAGAAGAAGACTTGGAAGAAACTTGATTAGTAGGAAAAGTCATTTCATAAGTTTGCAAAGCACCTACTAATTCCTCTACACTCATCTCATCCGGATGACTAACGGTTTCAATGGCGGTAACCTTTGCCCTAAACCGTTCCGGAAGAGTCCGAAGTATCTTTCTTACAATTTTCGACTACGGGATCTTTTCTCCTAAATTAGCACAAGTATTGATTACATCTTGAAGTCTAGTGTAATAATCTGTAAACAATTCATACTCTTCCATATGAATAGAGTCAAATTGACTTGTAAGCATCTGGAGCTTTTGAATTTTTACAAGATTAGTACCCTCATGTGTAATTTTGAGAATATCCCAAATTTCCTTTGCGATTTCACACGCGGAAATTCGTGTAAATTGAGTCGAGGAAAGAGAATTATATAAAGCGTTCATACCTTTCCCATTGTAAGAAGATCTTTCGATTTCCTCTTTGGACCATCTAGAGCGAGGTTTTGGGGTAGTAGAATTTACTACTTCCTCAACAGGATGCACCCAACCGTATTCCACGGTTTGCCATACCCGCTCATCAATTGAGATGAGAAAAGCTCTCATCCGCACTTTCCAATAAGCATAATTGGTCCCATCAAAAAGAGGAGGTCTATAAATATTACCACTTTCACCCGACATGATAGATAAACCTAAAACCCGCTCCGATACCAATTGTTGGTTTTTAAGGATCCACAAGGATCTAAATAGGTACTATCAAACAACTAGAGAGGGGGTGAATAGGTGTAATACTTATAAAACCAATCTCAGTGCAAAATAAAAACCAATGCGGAAAATAAAAATAGCACACCGAGATTTACGTGGAAACTCCAATCCAGGAGAAAAACCACGGGACCAACACGCAATAACAATCCACTAAGAAAAGAAGAATAACAAGGTGATTACCGACTCCACGGACTCAAACCCCTCCTTCAACTTCGTCGGACCTTGCGCTCACCGATTGCACGTCCACTGCACACGTTCGAATCCACGAACGCCACTGGAATCCACGAGCACACGTTTCGAATCTACGAAACGCCTTTAGCACACCGAATCCACGATGCCACGTCGAATCCACGACACAAACTCAGCCGGTAAGAATATTGGCTTCGATGGTGATCCTTTGCTTAGATTCTCATTGAGGAACCGTAGAAGAAATCTCTAAGCAAAGACTAGATCAATTCGACAAAAGATATGTTCTTGAAAGAACCGTCGAATTGGCCTAAAAGAGGCTATAAAGAATAACGATAAAAACCTAGCCTCTAGGGTTGCTCTCAAGTGTTTAATTAATTAATCGGTAGTTTTTGAGAAACCCTAAATGTCTATTTATAGTTTAGAAACCTTTGGAAAGAGATAAGCATCAAAAACTGACTTTACAGAAATTTTCCCGCACGACGATCCGGATCGGATTTACGGCGATCCTGATCGTCGTCTTTTTTCAGCAAATCCTGAAAAAACAAGGTTCGGGATCCGGATCGGAATTCTGATCCGGATCGGAATTCTGATCCGGATCGGTTCAGGATCAGAAATTCTAAAACATCCAATTTGTCCAGTTTTTTATTTTTAAGCAATGAAAACTTATCCAAGTGTTTCTAAACCACTCAAATGTATTCGGATCACCAAAATTATTTAGTTAAACGTACCTGATCAATCCGAATCCATTTTCCTTAAGATTGATGTAATTGATCCACAATTCTTCTACTTCAATCTTCAAGACTCAAAACACTGAGTGTCAACTTGAGAACTTGTTGAATCTTCTCTGAGTCTTCAATTGCTGATTGACAATTTGATCACTTCGAGACTCCGACTCAACTCAACAACTCAACTACTCAACTCACGAAATATGCCAACACAAAAAGCCGTAACAGTTTGGGGATGATAAACGAATCCACGATTGTTAAGTCCCTTCACACATTGCCTCATGTTACTCCAACTCCTTCCTCTGGAAAGAAACCTTGTGACGACACTTCTGCCTCTCCATCACGACAAACACCCGGACCAGATGAAGAAGCATCAGTCACATCAACTTACAAGGAACAACAACGCTTATCCTTCGAGCAAGAACGGATTACGAATGAGCAAAAGAGAATTTCAGACGAACTTGAGCTCATCACGGCAGCTCATGTTACCTTAACTAAGAAGGTCAATTCAATGAACAAACTGGTGAAAAAGATGTTCTCCAAGATGGGCTGCACGAGCTCTGAAGACTCTGAATCTGATGATTGATTTCTTCTAATAGTTTTTCTTCCTTTGTGCAGGTTTTAATTTTTGTTTAGTTTTTGTTCTCAAACTTTTGGTTCTCGAACTTTTTAACTCTCCTTATTATTTTTGTAATCTTGGCTAACTTTGTGACAAAAGGGGGGAGAGAATATTAGAACAGAAACTATGAAACTATGATCGATTGAACAGAGAAACAATGAAACTATGATCGATTGACCAGTTGTGAACCATGAAGGTAAGTATAACTTCAACTTTTGGGTTTTCTTTTGTGATTGCATGCATGCCTCGACTAATTATTCGATTAACTATTTGGGCATGTAATATAACTAACAAGTTGATGTTGACTAACAATTTTGTGACATTTGGATTTTGAATGCATGGAAGATATGTTGGTTTTTTAACTATGATCCAATTACATATCTGAATGTATAAATGTCATGGTAAGTATAAATGAGTATAAACTTCATCTCTGTGTGTGGTTTTTGAATGACATAAAATTCTTGAGGTATCTAACGATTTCTTTTGTCAAGAATGATTTCTTTTGCAGAGAGTACAGATGTCTAAGTATAGAGTCTGTTTTAGGAGTTTAACTCATGTATCTATCTTTATTTGGATCTCATTGTAAATTTTTGTTGTATGGTGATATCAACAAAAATATCTTTTTGAATTTTCTTAAGTGGATTTGTGTTTTGTCACGAAACCGCCAAAGGGGGAGATTGTTACGGAATTTGAGTTGGCGTATTTCGTGAATTCAGTTAAGTCTTGAAGATTGAAGATAAAGAAGGTTGGATCATATAACTCAATCTCAAGAAAGAAGAATTTGAAAGGATCAGGTATGTTTAACTAATTATTTTTGGTGATCCGAATACTTCTTATAGTGTAGAAACACTTGGATGAATTTTTAATTGCATAAAAATCAAAAACTGGACATGGGACATGTTCAGGATCCGGATCAGACAATCCGATCCGGATCCCGAAGGGTGTTAGTTCATACGCAAATTCAATCCGGATCGTAGCCTTTTTTGATCCGGATCCCGAACACTGGTTTTTACCGTAATATATGAACGATTTGGATCAGGCATTTCAATCCGGATCCCGAACATTGGTGTTTGGTGAATTGTATGAACGATCCAGATCAGGCACTTCGATCCGGATCCCGAACCTTTGTTTTTCTGGAAACTGTCTGTCTCGTTACTGCAATCCGGATCACCGAAATCCGATCCGGATCGTCGTCCTGAAAAATTCCAGAAAAGGTTAGTTTTTGATTCTTATCCTCTTCCAACGGTTTCTAACCTATAAATAGACCCTATGATTCATCTTTTAGGGTAATGGAAAAACACGACCGAAATAGAAAAATCCACATATAGAGAAGAAAGGAAATACTAGATTTAATTCTATGTTTCTTCATCTATATTATTAATTTGATTCTAGGTTTTCCAAACTCAGATTTTGAGTAGAATCAAATTAATGAATACTTAGATGGTATTTCCGATCTATTTCTAATCTAAGTATTCGGCGGATCATCACCACCCAAAAACAACGATTTCCCCAAAATCGGCGCGTGGACTCGCGTGGCCTTGTGGATTCAAGGTGCTACCGCTCTCGTGGATTCGGAGCGAGGTACGTTCATGGATTCGAGACGTGCTACTGGGTGAAGACCGTGGATTCGGTCGGACGTCGTGGACTCGACGTTGGACGCCGTGGATTCGGCGTTGGACGCAAATCGTGGATTCGAGAAGCGTTGCGGAGCGAGCGGAGAAGATCAACTAGGAGCGTATGGAAAAAGGTTGAGTCGTCTGTGAGTACGGTATATCACCTTTGTACGTGTTATAATTCTAGTGGATTTCACCGTGTTATCGGTCCCGTGGTTTTTTACTCAGGTTTGGAGTTTTCCACGTAAAAATCTCTGCGTGTTATTTATTTTTCCGCATTGGGTTTTATATCGCTAAGATTTTTGAGTGTTTATTGTTTACACCTATTCACCCCCCTCTAGGTGTTTTTTCCCCTATTTAGATCCAATTATATATAACCCAACAAGTGGTATCGGAGCGGGAATAGGGTTGTAAACAATGGTTGAAGGTGGAAACATCAACGGACCCCCGTTCTTCGATGGAACAAATTATGCCTACTGGAAAGTACGGATGAAAGCCTTTTAAATTTCCATCGACAGCCAGAGGTACTTCAGGGGAGACCGTGGTGTTGCCCACTCCCGCCGCGGCCGCTAATGCCACGGGAGAAGGGGCAACTCTACCGACCGAGCGGGACCGCGTGCGCGCCAACCTTGCCGACTTCAAGAAATACGACCCGCCAGTGTTTGAGGGGGAAACGACGGACCCCTGGGTCGTGGAGAAGTGGGTGGACACAATGGAGAAGCTGTTTGAGGATCTACTGATGGAAGACCACGAGCGGGTTCCCCCGGCTGTCCACTTTCTTGGGGGGAACGCCCGAATGTGGTGGAAGACGGTACGCCCTGACTCCGCGAAGGGTACCGCCCTCCCATCATGGACCACCTTTAAGCAACAGCTGTTCGGGGAGTTCTACACCAGCAGCATCAAGAAACAACTAGAAGACGATCTCAACCACATCAGGCAGGGAACCCGAACCGTAATGGAGTACCAGCGGGAGTTCGTGAGGCTGGCGAACTGCGTCCCTTTTGTCATACGGGACGAGTCTCACAAGGCCACCCTCTTCGTGGACGGGCTTCGCAGCGATATCTTCCAGGTGGTGCAAGCGGTGGACTTGCACACCTTCCAGAAGGTAGTCGACCGGGGGACCATCGTGGAGCGCGGCTTCGCCGTTACGCGCGCCCGGGGGGGAGGCCCTACTCAGCAGGAGGACAGGAAGCGGTCTCAGCCGTACTCGGGGGGAGGCTCTTCCAGTGCGAGCCGACCCTCTAAGCGGTGGAGATCCTAGCAGAGGACCAGGGGCGCGCCGGGGGGAAGCCAACGATCGGATGACAGGCCTTGCGTGATCTGCGGCGGGGCGCACCGGGTGACAGAATGCTCCAAGAGGCAAGACCATTGTTTCCGATGTGGAAAGCAAGGAGACTTTCGCTTCAACTGCCCCACGAACCCAGGGGTAGCATCTTCGGCAGCTTCCACGCCAGCACCACAGCATGCGGGGCGAGGAAAAGCCCCGATGTCATCGGCCCCCAAATTTTCGGCACCTCGATCGGCAGGGGAAGGGCCACCACAATCTGGAGGCAGGGTCTATTCGATGGCCTACCAGCAGGCAGACCCACCCGAGGACGTCGTGGCAGGTATTACTCTCATTTCAGTTTACCATGCTAGAACTCTTTTCGATACCGGAGCAACCCTCTCGTTTATGTCTTGTGATTTTGCACTGACTCATGGTTTTGAGGAGAGACCCCTACCTAGTATTTTGTCTGTCCAAACCGTGGGGGGACCCTTGGAGGCCCGCAACCTTGTTCCTTCCTGCCCAATAAGGATGGGGAGGCTCCCTTGCCCCTGGGATTTGGTAGTTATCCCATTGAAGGAGTATGACGTAGTACTTGGAATGGATTGGCTTACATGGTATCAAGCAGTGATCGACTGTGAGAAGCGCCAGGTGCGGCTGCTGTATCATGAGTTTCCAAAGAATGTGTATTTGGCGTGCAAGAGCGTTTCCTTTTCTTCCATCATTCCAGCATCGCGAGCCAGGAAACTGATTGAAGGAGGGTGCATGGCCTATTTGGCGTCGGTGGACTTGGCCACGAGACCCTCTACGGCACTCTCTGACATCCCGGTGGTGAGGGACTTCCCAGACGTCTTCCCAACCGAACTGCCAGGATTGCCCCCCGAGCGAGAGGTTGTTTTTCCGATCGAGCTCCCATCCGGCACCCGACCGATCACGAAGGCCCCCTACAGAATGGCCTTTGCAGAACTGAAGGAACTTAAGGCGCAGCTTGAAGATCTTCTGGACAAGGGATTCATCAGACCGAGTGTGTCACCTTGGGGCGCACCGGTACTCTTCGTGCGAAAGAAGGAGGGGAGTTTGCGGCTGTGCATCGACTACCGGGAAATCAACAAGGTCGCAGTGAAGAATAAATACCCCTTACCCAGGATCGATGACCTCTTTGATCAGCTGCGGGGAGCGACGGTGTTCTCGAAGATTGACTTGCAGTCCGGCTACCATCAGCTCAGAGTGCAAGATGAGGATATTCCGAAGACGGCTTTCCGGACTCGGTATGGCCACTACGAGTTCACCGTAATGCCGTTCGGGCTTACCAACGCCCCAGCGGTATTTATGGACATGATGAACCGAGTTTTCAAGCCATTCCTGGATCAGTTCGTAGTGGTCTTCATCGACGACATCCTGATCTACTCGCCCACCGATGAGGAGCACGAGGAGCACCTACAGATTGTTCTGCAGACTCTCAGGGAACAGAGGTTGTTTGCCAAACTTAAGAAATGCGAGTTTTGGTTTCGCGAGGTGGGGTTTCTAGGGCACATCATCTCAGCAGCGGGAGTCGCGGTGGACCCCAAGAAAGTGGAGTCGGTGACCGATTGGCCCCAACCAACCACGGTAACGGAGGTCCGTAGCTTCCTGGGCCTTGCAGGATATTATAGACATTTCGTCGAGGGCTTCTCGAAGATTGCGACCCCTCTAAACCGCCTAACCCGGAAAGGAGAAAAGTTCATTTGGACGGCCCAATGCCAAGAAAGCTTTGAAGAACTCAAGAAAAGGTTAACAAGAGCGCCGGTGCTTGCATTGCCGACACCCGGGGAAGACTACGAGGTTTACTGCGATGCATCGCGGATAGGATTGGGGGGAGTATTAATGCAACAAGGAAAAGTCATAGCCTATGCCTCAAGACAACTCAAGGACTACGAGCAGAACTACCCGACACATGACCTGGAGTTAGCCGCAGTAGTCTTTGTTCTGAAACTTTGGAGGCACTATCTCTACGGTGTGCACTGTAATGTGTTCTCTGACCACCAAAGCCTTAAGTACCTCTTCACCCAGAAGGAGCTGAATCTGAGACAGAGACGGTGGTTGGAGTTACTGAAGGGTTACGACCTAACTATTCAATACCACCCCGGGAAAGCAAATGTTGTAGCTGATGCCTTCAGCAGGAAGGGACAGGCAGAAGGGACATCAGCAGGCATGATCACCCAGCAGGATGACTTGATCGCGGAGCTCTCACGATTGAGGTTGGAGGTGGTACCGGTAGGAACGGTTGAACGACTAATGTCTTTAACAGTCGTGCCTACCCTATTCGAGAGGATTCGAGAAGTCCAAGGTGCCGACCCACAGTTACAACGTGAACGGGATAGGATTTCCCCGGAGTAGAATGGAGACTTTGCTGTGGGGACAGACGACACTCTTCGGTTTCGAGGGTGGATTTGCGTGCCCGATTTGCCAGACTTGAAGAAGGAAATTGTCACGCCCCGGGTGTAAACCAGAACCCGGGCCCGTCTACAGATCCGCCGTGCATGCGGTATTTCCCACATACACGAAGCGTCGGTAACCTGCTCAGATAAGAAATAATAATAATAGAGCATAAAAAGCAGAGCTAAACTAAAACTACTGTATCTCAGACAGAAGCTGGAAGTAAAAGAGTACAACAGTGGAATAAAATACAGATGTCTCTCCCAGCTCACCACTAAATATACAAACAGCTGGCAAAAGCCAGACCCAAAAAGAAATAAACAAAAGCTGTCTGAGAAGACCAGGTACCCAAAAGCTCCGGCTACGTGCTACAACCCTCGGGTGGCTCTCTATCTAGTCTGCAATCCGCTTACCTCGATCAGTTGCTGACGGCCCAGCAACTCCCACAGAGGACTCTGCAAAACAAAGGGGAAGAAAGAAACAAGAAAAGACAATGGGGGGTAAGTACTACTATAAACAGTAGCCTCCCCTAGTGGGTAAAGCCTCAGCTCAAATATGCCCACCAGGTAATCAGAGGCAAAAAGGGGGGGGGAGAGGAGAAGAAATGGGGGTGCAGATAATGAAGCATCCGATAAAATGCTATCCCTAGCATGCCTCTACATGACCAACCAATAAGGATGGAGAAAGTGATGCGTCAGAATCTAGAAGCCTGTCAAAATGACCCAATCTGTCCGCCAGTGAACACTGGCACTGCCTGCTCTGCTGCCGAGCTCAAGAACCCAGCCTGGTGCCCGGCGCTCTGCACCGTGGAAAGCCTACTCCGGAGTGGCACTCGAGGGGAGCGACCCACACGAGTAAAGTATCACAGTATCAAGCATCACTGAATCAAGTATCTCTGTACCCACTGTCTCATAATAGCAGGACTGGATCATGGCTAAGATCAACGTGGAAAACTACGTCCACTAAATAGAACTCAACCCCCAAAACGCCCAATCTGATGCAATAGTAATAACCCGGTCAACCACCCAAAATCCGTGGTCGCCGCAACACCCTGTCAAGAGCCCAACCTGTCCCAAATCCCCAATACCTGACTACACTGTCCAACACCCGCTCGAACCCGAGCGACTATGCTGCAAGTCTATCAATACTAGGAGAAGAAAAGCATAAATGCATGGTTTCTCCTAAGTCAAGTCCCAAAAGATAGTATAGCAGTAAAAGATGACATAATTAAGTGACTCGTTTAATTATGCATTGTCTCAATATTTTATCCATTTTTCAAGAATAATCAGTTTAGAGAATAAAGGCTAAAGTGACAGTCACATATGAACAATCATCAATTTGTAGTCCTCAATTTCTACTCTGCCCCTAAACATGCAGTCCAGAATAATTTAGCGATCAACATGCTACCACAAATTCCACATGGATCCAATAACCATTAAATAATTTCCCTAAGGCATGCAAGACAACCAATCAATAAGTTAGCATCAACACATCAGGGGAATTCTGACATCCCTAGTGGGCATACCAAAGGAGAGGAGTACAACAACCACCCACCTGAAGTGCTAACTGACCGGATCCGTACAGCAAGAAAATACCAAAACTCCAAATCCTTGCTCCCACAATTTAGCACACCCGAAATATTCCTGGTACAATACAAAGCTCACTAATTACACTTAGGCTCCCAATTATTGCTCTTATAACCACCTACAACCTCGGATTCAAAACTGTTAAATTATCACCTGCAGATAGTGCCCAGAAAATTCCAAGAAAAATATCACAGCGATCCTCGCGTCGATAGCTTCGCAACGGTACCTTGCACGCCCAACTCCGAGTTCGGTAAGTCAAGATAAAAATTCGGCAAGGGGATACACTCATACAAAAATCTGTGCTAAAACTGTGCACTGTTCACGGAGAAAACAGTAATTTTCACCTCGAAATAAATCTCACAAAAATCCAAGAAAAATACGAGCGTGTTCCTTGCGATCCGTAGATGAAAAAGTTGTATAAGCTCGTTTCCGTCTGATGCTCGTGCGCGAAGATATGGCCAAAACACCCCGCTGCTGTCAAGGAAGTCCACACAGAAAATGGGGTCACTGTTTGCCTCGGGATCCGTGCCAAAACCTCGAAACAAGAAAGCGCGACCAAAATGAAAGATGAAGTCCTACCTCTTAGGAGTCTGTCGGCGCAAGAATCACAGCAAAATGATCTCGGGGTAGCCCAGGGGAGCTAAAACACTGTCGCTGCGCCGAAGAAGAACCCAAGAACGCAACGTCGCGCCGCGCCGTAAAATGGGGAACCTCGGGATTCGAGCCTCCAAAAATCCTAGAACTTGGCAGGAAGATCAAGCACTTAGAGGTGAAAAACTTTGCTTCAGGGGGCTCGGGCAGAGAGTGAGAGGGTTGAGAGAAAAAGGCAAAGGAAGGGGGCTCGGGTTGCCTTTAAATAGGCTGGAGAAAACAATTGAAGAAATACCCACTGTGTCCCCACTTCCGGGCGCCGCAACATTTCGGGCGGCTACAGTAATGGGCCCGGCCCATTTCTGTTCAAGCCCGAAACGTCGTGGGCCGGCCACGTAGCCCAACACTGTGCGCCCCTGGCCCCGCTGCGCCCGGCGCACCCGCGCCCGCCAGTGGCGTCGCGCCACGTGGCCCCGGCAGCCCGTGCACCGCGCACGTCGCCGCCTGCACCGCGCCCGTACGGCCACCTGCCCGCCGTACGGCCACCTGCCCCCGGTCAACCACTCCACAGCCTGCGTGGACCGGGTGCACAACACCGAACCAGTAACCGCATGCCACGTGTCCCCCGGTCTACCGTGCACCCATGCCCACAGTCCGTGGACCCCGCGCTGTGGACCAACCAACCGAACCGTGCCACGTGGCATCCCGCACTGGCGCACGCCGGTGCCGTGGACCGCGCGCCTGCCCGCGCGCCCGGGCGCCTGCCCGCGCCCTGCCCGCGCCCTGTGCCGCCGCCTGCCGCCTGCCCGAGGCTGCGCCGCCGCCCGCCGGCGCTGCCCGCCGCCTCCGGCGATCGCCGGAAACACTGTTCCGGCGTGAACAGTAACCGCAGCCCAAAAACATCCAGGAAAAAGCCCATCTTGACCGTTTTCCGCGCGCTGATTCCAAAAACGGCGTCCATTTTGCCAAAATCCACTCCTATAATATGCCGGAGGCTCCCGCAAACACCGAAACTGCCCAAAACTTCCGGGAGCCCGCTTTTGGGCATCCGGACACAGAATTAAGCAAACAAAAAGCCATTCTCAAGCGTTTTTCCGCACTGAATCCAAATCCACCCTCTGTTTGGCCAAATTCCTCTTCTAAAATTCGGCAAAAGCAGCCGAAGGCCAAAACAGCCAACCAAAGCTCACAGGGTCCATCTGTGGCATCCCTTTGATGCACCAGGGGCCAGATACACCATCAACAGGTGTTTGCACAGTGGATTCATGGGAAAAAGCTGTAAGGAGTTTAGGGGCCCTACATCCGCCCCCACTAAAAAAAAGTTTCGTCCCCGAAACAAAGAAAACAGAACAGACGTACCTCAATTAGAAGCCTCGAACAAAAAGGGGTAGGCATCTCTCATCACTGTCTCCAGCTCCCAAGTGGCCTCTCGCTCCTCGTGATTGCTCCACAGGATCTTCACATACGGAATGGCCCGATTGCGCAATTCCCTCACCTCACGAGCAAGAATTCGCAACGGGCGCTCCTCGTAGACCAAGTCCTCGCCGATCTCCAACAAAGGGAAGTCAATCACGTGCGACGGGTCAAAAACATATCTCCTCAGAGCTGAGACATGGAAGACATCATGAACTCCGGCCAGGCGCGGGGGTAAAGCAACTCTGTATGCCACAGGACCAACTCTGTCAAGTACCTCAAAGGGTCCAATAAAGCGGGGACTGAGCTTTCCCCGTACTCCAAATCTCCGGACCCCTTTCGAGGGCGAGACCTTCAAGAAGACATGATCACCAACCTGAAACTCCAGGTCTCGCCGTCGAGTATCGGCGTAGCTCTTCTGACGACTCTGGGCTGTTTCAAGATGCCGGCGAATAATCCTGACTTTTTCCTCTGCCTCCAAAAGTAAATCCGGTCCCAAAGTCCTCCTCTCACCCACGTCACTCCAATATAAGGGAGACCGACACTTGCGTCCATACAACGCTTCAAACGGAGCCATCTGGATGCTCGCCTGATAGCTGTTGTTGTACGCGAACTCAACCAAAGACAAGTGCCGGTACCACCCTCCTCCAAAATCCATAACGCACGCTCTCAGCATATCCTCAAGGGTCTGTATGGTGCGTTCTGACTGTCCATCGGTCTGTGGGTGGAAAGCGGTGCTAAACCTGAGCTGAGTCCCCAATGCGGAATGCAAACTCCCCCAAAAGCGTGATACGAATCTCGAGTCTCGATCTGACACAATCGAAGCAGGTATGCCGTGAAGCCTCACTATCTCATCCAGATATAACTGTGCCAAACGCTCCAGTGACCAGGTCATCTGAACCGGTAAGAAGTGCGCCGACTTGGTGAGTCTGTCAACAATAACCCAGACCGCATCAGCCCCGCTCTGCGCCCTCGGCAATCCAGCGACGAAATCCATAGTGACATGGTCCCATTTCCACTCGGGAATTGGAAGACTCTGCAACTTACCAGCAGGAACGCGATACTCTGCTTTCACTTGCTGGCAAGTTAAACAATGAGCTACGAATCTCCCAATGTCCCGCTTCATCCCGGGCCACCAAAACTGTGCCTTGAGGTCCTTATACATCTTAGTACCTCCAGGATGGATGGTATAAGGTGTAAAATGGGCCTCCCTCAAAATCTGATCTCTAATCTCCTGATCCATAGGCACACACACTCGGTTCCTGTACCGCAGTACTCCCGAGCTATCCACAGAAAAATCCCCTGTCTGATCCTCCTGAAGCTGCGTCCTGATCCTCATCAAGTGGGGGTCCTCACTCTGAGTGTCCCTGATCCTCTCCAACAGAGTGGGCTGCAAGACCATAGACATGAGTCTAGCAGAGACCCCAGGGGATACTACCTCCAACTGTAACCGCCTCATCTGCTCGACCAACGGCGCTTGCTGCGAGATCAATAAGCTCAGACTCGTTCTCCTACTCAAAGCATCTGCCACGACATTGGCCTTGCCGGGATGGTAAAGGATACTCAGATCGTAATCCTTTAACAACTCCAACCACCGGCGTTGCCTCAAATTCAGCTCCTTTTGGGTAAACAGATACTTCAAGCTCTTGTGATTAGTATATATCTCGCAATGCTCTCCATACAAATAATGCCGCCACAGCTTCAGAGCAAACACCACCGCTGCCAACTCCAGATCATGAGTAGGGTAATTTTTCTCATAGTCCTTCAATTGCCGCGAAGCATAGGCAATTACCCTACCATGCTGCATCAACACACACCCCAGACCACTATGTGAGGCATCACTGTAGATCACAAATCCTTCCCCCATAACTGGGAGGGCAAGGATTGGAGCGGTCATCAACCTCTGCTTCAGCTCCTCAAAACAGCTCTGGCAAGTCTCGCTCCAAACAAACTTAACCCCTTTCCTAGTCAGACGAGTGAGGGGAGAGGAAAGCTTCGCAAAGCCTTCCACAAAGCGCCGGTAGTAGCCCGCCAATCCAAGAAAGCTCCGCACCTCGGTGATAGTCGTCGGCCTCGGCCAACCTCTAATAGAATCCACCTTGGCCGGATCCACCGCCACTCCAGCAGCTGAAACAACATGACCCAGAAAGGCAACCTCCCGGAGCCAAAACTTGCACTTTTTGAACTTAGCATACAGCTTCTTCTCTCGCAGAAGCTGTAGCACGGTCCTCAAGTGCTCCTCGTGCTCCAGATCACTCCGGGAGTAGATCAAAATATCATCAATGAACACCACCACAAACCGATCCAAAAACGGCTGAAAAATCCTGTTCATCAAGTCCATGAATGCGGCAGGGGCATTAGTCAGCCCAAAAGGCATTACCGTGAACTCATAATGCCCGTACCGCGATCTGAAAGCCGTCTTGGAGATGTCCTCGGCCCTCACCCTAAGCTGGTGGTAACCGGACTGCAGATCAATCTTCGAGAACACAGATGCTCCCTGTAACTGATCAAACAAATCATCTATCCTGGGGAGGGGATACTTGTTCCGGATGGTCACTTTGTTCAATTCCCTATAATCCACGCACAATCGAAGTGATCCATCCTTTTCTTAACAAACAACACAGGCGCTCCCCACGGAGAAACACTGGGTCGGACGAAGCCCCTATCCAAAAGGTCCTGAAGCTGGGCTTTCAACTCCCTTAACTCGGCTGGCGCCATCCTATAGGGTGCCTTTGAGATTGGTGCAGTCCCAGGGACCACATCAATCACGAACTCAATCTCCCTCTCCGGCGGCATCGTCGTCAGCTCTGGGGGAAACACATCTGGGAACTCTCGGACAATAGGGATATCCTCGAGTCCCAGTGCCGCCGTAGGCACCTCCACAACCGTGGCCAAAAAGGCAGTACAACCTCTGCTCAACATCCTTCTAGCCCTCGCCGAGGAAATGGTCGCTGCGAATAGCGTGCTCTGGCAGCCTCTGAAGATGAACTCCTCCTGTCCTGGCTCACGAAGAATCACCGTCCTCTCACTGCAGTCGATAGTGGCGGAGTACCGGGATAGCCAATCCATCCCCAACACCAAGTCAAAATCATGGAGCTGCTGCAAGACAAGCAAGTCTGCAGGCAATACCCAAGGCCCCAACTGTACCGGGCATGCCACACAATGCTCCTCGACATGCAAAATGTGATCGGGAATCCGCACCTCTAATGCATTTGACAAGGACTCTAACTGTAAACCATGCAGGGATGCAAATGCTCGGCTAATGAAAGAATGAGATGCTCCAGTGTCGAATAAAGTACGAGTCCGAATACCAAAGAGTAGAATAATACCTGCCACCACCAGGTCTGCCGCTGGAGAATCCGCCAACTGGGCGGCATACACCCGCCCGCTCGGTGCAGGAGCTCGGGAATCTGTAGGATAGGAGGTGGACGGCCTGCTCGCTGGAGCATAAGGCCGCTGAGCTGATGGCCGCTGCTGCTGAGGGGGATAAGGAGCCGACGCAGAAGAAGGTGCCGAGGAAGTAGTAAGGGGGCAGGTAGCTCGCACATGCCCCGGCTGTCCACAACGGAAGCATCGACCCCATCTCTGGTCACAAGTGATGGCGGCATGCTGACCTCCACAGAAGATACATCGGTCAGAAGATCGGGGCTGTCTCGGCTGCTGCTGCTGCTGTCTCGAGGACTGCTGCTGAGATCTCTGCGGCCTCTGCTGCGATCTCTGCTGCTGGTGCTGCTGCTGATGCTGCTGCGGTCTCTGGGGTCCACCAGGCCCTCTCCTCTCAGATCGCCCACGGCCATAAGACTGGGACTGCGGCGGCCGTGGCGGTCTCCATGAGCTGGCCTGTCCCCCATCCTCTGGGGCTGGTCGCTTCCTGTCGGAACTCTGCGCGACCGCGGCCCTCTGTCTGGCCACCACCTGATCACCTCTCTCCACCCACTGTGCATGCTCTGCGGCTGCCTCCAGAGTCTGAAATCTCTGAGCATGCACCAGTGTGTAAATCTCTGGACGGAGGCCTCCCTCGAACAACTCAACCTGTGTGGACCGTCACGAGCGACGAAGGGCACACAGTTCAGCAATTCCATGAACTCCTGAAAATAGAGATGGGCCGATCGATCGCCCATGCTGCAGATTCTTCAAGTCGTCCTCCAACTTCTTCTTCACACTGGTAGAAAAATAGGTGTCCAACACCATCCGTCTGAACTCCTCCCAAGGCAACTGCCGAGTAATCCGGAACTCCGGTGGCTCTACCCGCTGCCACCAAAAATCAGCATCTCCGTCCAAACAGTGCACCGCCATGTGCACTCGGTACCTCGGGTCGATGAAGAAGTCCCGAAAAAGCTTCTCCATCGCAGAAAGCCATCTCCCAACAGCCCGGGGCTGAGCATCCCTCCCCGAGAATCTAGGTGGTCCCCGCTTAACAAACGCAGCGAGTT
This sequence comes from Tillandsia leiboldiana, assembly GCA_029204045.2. Classification (NCBI taxonomy): domain Eukaryota; kingdom Viridiplantae; phylum Streptophyta; class Magnoliopsida; order Poales; family Bromeliaceae; genus Tillandsia; species Tillandsia leiboldiana. The sequence goes on along the minus strand of CM055061.1, from coordinate 43,592,838 downwards.
TGTCAGCAAAATCCCGCTCCTCCTCCGCAGTCAAAGGCTGAATAGCTCCAGGAGCCCCGCTACTCGAAGATGGTGCCGACAGCACAAAAGGCGCAACAAGAGGCACAGGGGCCTCAGGAACAGCTGGGGGTGGTGCCTCCCTCTGAGCAAGCAGCTGCTCAATCCTCAGCTCCTGGCGGCGCTGACCCTCCGCCAACTGGGCCACCAAGGCCCTCAACTCAGTAAGCTCGGGGGGTGTAGGCTGCTCTGGCTCAACAGGGGGTGAAGGGACACCCCGAGTGGGAATCCGACGTCGAGGAGGCATCCTGCCACAAGAAACCAATCATCAGCAACCAAACCCCACACGACCCAATCAGGCGAAAGTCCAAAGGACATCCTCCTATTTCTGTCACCTTATGTTGTCTGCAGCCAACATAATGGTCCAACAGAAATAGGCTATGTCGATCTCTCTTCACTCACAGGAAGAGTCAACTATAAAATCACCGACTTTCGCAAAATGTTACGCCACTCCCGCCCTATCATCCTAGGGTCTGTCCAAAAGCCTAGGGTTTTCTAAGTCCCAACTGACCTATCCCTAAGCTCTGATACCAACTTAATCTGTCACGCCCCGGGTGTAAACCAGAACCCGGGCCCGTCTACAGATCCGCCGTGCATGCGGTATTTCCCACATACACGAAGCGTCGGTAACCTGCTCAGATAAGAAATAATAATAATAGAGCATAAAAAAGCAGAGCTAAACTAAAACTACTGTATCTCAGACAGAAGCTGGAAGTAAAAGAGTACAATAGTGGAATAAAATACAGATGTCTCTCCCAGCTCAACCACTAAATATACAAACAGCTGGCAAAAAGCCAGACCCAAAAGAAATAAACAAAAGCTGTCTGAGAAGACCAGGTACCCAAAAGCTCCGGCTACGTGCTAACACCCTCGGTGGCTCTTATCTAGTCTGCAATCCGCTTACCTCGATCAGTTGCTGACGGCCCAGCACTACCACAGAGGACTCTGCCAAACAAAGGGGAAGAAAGAAACAAGAAAAGACAATGGGGGTAAGTACTACTATAAACAGTAGCCTCCCCTAGTGGGTAAAGCCTCAGCTCAAATATGCCCACCAGGTAATCAGGGCAAAAAGGGGTGGGGAGAGGAGAAGAAATGGGGGTGCAGATAATGAAGCATCCGATAAAATGCTATCCCTAGCATGCCTCTACATGACCAACCAATAAGGATGGAGAAAGTGATGCGTCAGAATCTAGAAGCCTGTCAAAATGACCCAATCTGTCCGCCAGTGAACACTGGCACTGCCTGCTCTGTTGTCGAGCTCAAGAACCCAGCCTGGTGCCCGGCGCTCTGCACGTGGAAAGCCTACTCCGGAGTGGCACTCGAGGGGAGCGACCCACACGAGTAAAGTATCACAGTATCAAGCATCACTGAATCAAGTATCTCTGTACCCACTGTCTCATAATAGCAGGACTGGATCATGGCTAAGATCAACGTGGAAAACTCCGTCCACTAAATAGAACTCAACCCCCAAAACGCCCAATCTGATGCAATAGTAATAACCCGGTCAACCACCCAAAATCCGTGGTCGCCGCAACACCCTGTCAAGAGCCCAACCTGTCCCAAATCCCCAATACCTGACTACACTGTCAACACCCCGCGAACCCGAGCGACTATGCCGCAAGTCTATCAATACTAGGAGAAGAAAAGCATAAATGCATGGTTTCTCCTAAGTCAAGTCCCAAAAGATAGTATAGCAGTAAAAGATGACATAATTAAGTGACTCGTTTAATTATGCATTGTCTCAATATTTTATCCATTTTCCAAGAATAATCAGTTTAGAGAATAAAGGCTAAAGTGACAGTCACATATGAACAATCATCAATTTGTAGTCCTCAATTTCTACTCTGCCCCTAAACATGCAGTCCAGAATAATTTAGCGATCAACATGCTACCACAAATTCCACATGGATCCAATAACCATTAAATAATTTCCCTAAGGCATGCAAGACTACCAATCAATAAGTTAGCATCAACACATCAGGGGAATTCTGACATCCCTAGTGGGCATACCAAAGGAGAGGAGTACAACAACCACCCACCTGAAGTGCTAACTGACCGGATCCGTACAGCAAGAAAATACCAAAACTCCAAATCCTTGCTCCCACAATTTAGCACACCCGAAATATTCCTGGTACAATACAAAGCTCACTAATTACACTTAGGCTCCCAATTATTGCTCTTATAACCACCTACAACCTCGGATTCAAAACTGTTAAATTATCACCTGCAGATAGTGCCCAGAAAATTCCAAGAAAAATATCACAGCGATCCTCGCGTCGATAGCTTCGCAACGGTACCTTGCACGCCCAAATCCGAGTTCGGTAAGTCAAGATAAAAATTCGGCAAGGGGATACACTCATACAAAAATCTGTGCTAAAACTGTGCACTGTTCACGGAGAAAACAGTAATTTTCACCTCGAAATAAATCTCACAAAAATCCAAGAAAAATACGAGCGTGTTCCTTGCGATCCGTAGATGAAAAAGTTGTATAAGCTCGTTTCCGTCTGATGCTCGTGCGCGAAGATATGGCCAAAACACCCCGCTGCTGTCAAGGAAGTCCACACAGAAAATGGGGTCACTGTTTGCCTCGGGATCCGTGCCAAAACCTCGAAACAAGAAAGCGCGACCAAAACGAAAGATGAAGTCCTACCTCTTAGGAGTCTGTCGGCGCAAGAATCACAGCAAAATGATCTCGGGGTAGCCCAGGGGAGCTAAAACACTGTCGCTGCGCCGAAGAAGAACCCAGGAACGCAACGTCGCGCCGCGCCGTAAAATGGGGAACCTCGGGATTCGAGCCTCCAAAAATCCTAGAACTTGGCAGGAAGATCAAGCACTTAGAGGTGAAAAACTTTGCTTGAGGGGGCTCGGGCAGAGAGTGAGAGGGTTGAGAGAAAAAGGCAAAGGAAGGGGGCTCGGGTTGCCTTTAAATAGGCTGGAGAAAACAATTGAAGAAATACCCACTGTGTCCCCACTTCCGGGCGCCGCAACATTTCGGGCGGCTACAGTAATGGGCCCGGCCCATTACTGTTCAAGCCCGAAACGTCGTGGGCCGGCCACGTAGCCCAACACTGTGCGCCCCTGGCCCCGCTGCGCCCGGCGCACCCGCGCCCGCCAGTGGCGTCGCGCCACGTGGCCCCGGCAGCCCGTGCACCGCGCACGTCGCCGCCTGCACCGCGCCCGTACGGCCACCTGCCCGCCGTACGGCCACCTGCCCCCGGTCAACCACTCCACAGCCTGCGTGGACCGGGTGCACAACACCGAACCAGTAACCGCATGCCACGTGTCCCCCGGTCTACCGTGCACCCATGCCCACAGTCCGTGGACCCCGCGCTGTGGACCAACCAACCGAACCGTGCCACGTGGCATCCCGCACTGGCGCACGCCGGTGCCGTGGACCGCGCGCCTGCCCGCGCGCCCGGGCGCCTGCCCGCGCCCTGCCCGCGCCCTGTGCCGCCGCCTGCCGCCTGCCCGAGGCTGCGCGCCGCCGCCGCGCTGCCCGCCGCCTCCGGCGATCGCCGGAAACACTGTTCCGGCGTGAACAGTAACCGCAGCCCAAAAACATCCAGGAAAAAGCCCATCTTGACCGTTTTCGCGCGCTGATTCCAAAAACGGCGTCCATTTTGCCAAAATCCACTCCTATAATATGCCGGAGGCTCCCGCAAACACCGAAAAACTGCCCAAAACTTCCGGGAGCCCGCTTTTGGGCATCCGGACACAGAATTAAGCAAACAAAAAGCCATTCTCAAGCGTTTTTCCGCACTGAATCCAAATCCACCCTCTGTTTGGCCAAATTCCTCTTCTAAAATTCGGCAAAAGCAGCCGAAGGCCAAAACAGCCAACCAAAGCTCACAGGGTCCATCTGTGGCATCCCTTTGATGCACCAGGGGCCAGATACACCATCAACAGGTGTTTGCACAGTGGATTCATGGGAAAAAGTTGTAAAGAGTTTAGGGGCCCTACAAAATCTGACTGAAGCTATTGCGCTCCCTATGCGGCGCACCCTAGGGGCACCAAAATGTACAGGGACCTCAGGTAGACTTCTGGTGGCCGAAGCTGAAAGGGGACGTGACGCGATTCGTAGCGGCATTGCCTAATTTGCCAATGGTGAAAGCCGAGCATCAGCGCCAGCGGGGAATTGCAGCCTCTACCAGTGCCAGAATGGAAATGGGAGCGAATCACTATGTATTTTGTCAACGGATTTCCACGTTCGCAGCAGGGACTGACGCCGTCTGGGTCTCGTAGATCGGCAACGAAGTCAGCTCACTCCTACCCATTCACACGACGTGGACACGAGATCGGTTGCTCAGCCCTACTCAGCGAGATTGTGAGGCTACACGGGATACGGCGTCACGTCAGACAGGGGACACCCTGTTCGCTCAAACTTCTGGCAGAGTCCTACAGCGCGCCTGGGGACCAAACTACACTTCAGCACAGTCTTTCACCCCAGACAAATGGACAATCGAGCGGGTGATCCAGATCCTCGAGGACATGCTCCGAGCCTGCGTAACTGGATTTGGAGACGGGGTCACGCTATCTACCCCTTGTAGAGTTCGCCTACACAATAGCTATCAGGCGAGTCGCATATGGCAACGTACGAAGCTTTTATGGAAGACGCTGTAGGCCCGATTTGTTGGACAATCTGGGAGAACAAAGTTTTTAGGACCGACTTGGAAGGAAATGATGAAACGGTCGCCTCATCAGGCGGCGTTAGCGACCGCCCAGAGCCGACAAAAGAGCTACGCTGACCAGAGACGCCGCGACTTGGAGTTCCAGGTGGGGAACACGTGTACTGCGGGTTTCGCCGTCAAAAGTGTGAAGCGGTTCGGGTTGAGAGGCAAGTTGAACCCACGGATGTGGGCCTTTTGAATTCTGGATCGCATCGGCCCGGGGCCTACCGCCTCGCCCTAAACCGCCGAACCTTGACAGGGTTCATGACGTGTTCCACGTGTCCATGCTTCGAAGTATCTCCCCGATCCATCGCGGGTGCTCGACGTCACTGCATCGAGCTTAAAGAGGACCTGAGCTTCGAGGAGTACCAGTGCGGATCCTAGCACGAGAAGACAAAAAGTTACGAAGTCGGACAATCCCTATGTAAGGTGCTTGGAGCAATCGAGGAGCCGAACGACCTGGGAACCAGAGCAAAGATGAGGTGAAGCTATCTGATCTCTTCGCGCAGGCGAGAGTAAAGTTTCGGGGACTAAACTTATTTTTAGTGGTGATGATGTAGACCTGCCTTAGTTTGTGGCTTTCCCTTTTTATTTACTTGTGGCGGTCCGACAGAGGGTCCTAAGTTTTGTGTTTTTCCGGACAGCCCGGGCGGTGCTTTAGGGTATTTTAAGGCGGTAGAGCTCGCACGAAACGGAGAACGGTGACGCGATCGGATTCGATTTTTTTTCTGACTCCGGTTCTCCCGAATTTATTTTTTGAAGTTTGGACCCCCTGTAGGCGCTCGGGATTCGTGCTGGCAATCTGCACGTGCTATCGAGGTAAACCTTAACCTAACTTGATTGCGTCATCTAGGGCTGTTGGTCTACTTTCTTTTTTTGCTCCTTCCTCTCGTAGCAGTAGGGCAACCGGAGGCGATCGAGCGTAAGAAAGGGGGGGGAACTGAAATCCACTTTACTCTTCCTTTTCCGGTTCAAAGGGGCGACGGTGATTTGGGCGGTTGAGGCAAGGAAGGGACGGTGACAGCGGAACCGACGGTAGGACAATCCCTTATCCTCCTCTCCCCCGGCGGATTAGGAGAGTAAGTTTTTCTTTCAGTCTAGGTTTTCG
>CM055061.1:43400358-43586906 GCA_029204045.2 Tillandsia leiboldiana | reverse complement strand
ACGCCGGGTGTAAACCAGAACCCGGGCCCGTCTACAGATCCGCTCGTGCATGCGGTATTTCCCACATACACGAAGCGTCGGTAACCTGCTCAGATAAGAAATAATAATAGAGCATAAAAATCTCGGCTAAACTAAACTACTGTATCTCAGACAGAAGCTGAAGTAAAAGAGTACAACAGTGAATAAAATACAGATGTCTCTCCCAGCTCACCACTAAATACCAAACACTGGCTGAAAAGCCAGACCCAAAGAAATAACTAAGCTGTCTGAGAGAGACCAGGTACCCAAAAGCCCGGCTAGTGCTAAAACCCCGGTGGCTCTCTATCTAGTCTGCAATCCGCTTACCCTCGATCAGTTGCTGACGGCCCAACTCTCCCACAGAGGACTCTGCAAAACAAGGGGAAGAAAGAAACAAGAAAGACAATGGGGGGTAAGTACTACTATAAACAGTACCTCCCCTAGGGTAAAGCCTCAGCTCAATATGCCCACCAGGTATCAGAGGCAAAAAGGGGGGGATAGAAGAAATGGGGGTGCAGATAATGAAGCATCCGATAAATGCTATCCCTAATATGCCTCTACATGACCAACCAATAAGGATGGAGAAAGTGATGCATCAGAATCTAGAACCTGTCAAAATGACCCAATCTGTCCGCCAGTGAACACTGGCACTGCCTGCTCTGCTGCCGAGCTCAAGAACCCAGCCTGTGCCCGGCGCTCTGCACCGTGGCAAGCCTACTCCGGAGTGGCACTCGAGGGAGCGACCCACACGAGTAAAGTATCACATTATCAAGCACACTGAATCAGTATCTCTGTACCCACTGTCTCTAATAGCAGGACTGGATCATGGCTAGATCAACGTGGAAAACTACGTCCACTAAAGAACTCAACCCCCAAAACGCCCAATCTGATGCAATAGTAGTAACCCGGTCAACCACCCAAATCCGTGGTCGCCGCAACACCCCGTTCAAGAGCCAAACCTGTCCCAAATCCCCAATACCTGACTACACTGTCCAACACCCGCTCGAACCCGAGCGACTATGCCGCAAGTCTATCAATACTAGGAGAAGAAAAGCATAAATGCATGGTTTCTCCTAAGTCAAGTCCCAAAAGATAGTAGATAGCAGTAAAAGATGACATAATTAAGTGACTCGTTTAATTATGCATTGTCTCAATATTTTATCCATTTTCCAAGAATAATCAGTTTAGAGAATAAAGGCTAAAGTGACAGTCACATATGAACAATCATCAATTTGTAGTCCTCAATTTCTACTCTGCCCCTAAACATGCAGTCCAGATAATTTAGCGATCACATGCTACCACAAATTCCACATGGATCCAATAACCATTAAATAATTTCCCTAAGCATGCAAGACAACCAATCAATAAGTTAGCATCAACACATCAGGGAATTCTGACATCCCTAGTGGGCATACCAAAGGAGAGTACAACAACCACCCACCTGAAGTGCTAACTGACCGGATCCGTACAGCAAGAAAATACCAAAACTCCAAATCCTTGCTCCCACATTAGCACACCCGAAATATTCCTGGTACAATACAAAGCTCACTAATTACACTTAGGCTCCCAATATTGCTCTTATAACCACCTACAAACTCGGATTCAAAACTGTTAAATTATCACCTGCAGATAGTGCCCAGAAAATTCCAAGAAAAATATCACAGCGATCCTCGCGTCGATAGCTTCGCAACGGTACCTTGCACGCCCAAATCCGAGTTCGGTAAGTCAATAAAAATTCGGCAAGGGATACACTCATACAAAAATCTGTGCTAAAACTGTGCACTGTTCACGGAGAAAACAGTATTTTCCCCTCGAAATAAATCTCACAAAAATCCAAGAAAAATACGAGCGTGTTCCTTGCGATCCGTAGATGAAAAAGTTGTATAAGCTCGTTTCCGTCTGATGCTCGTGCGCGGAAGATATGGCCAAAACACCCCGCTGCTGTCAAGGAAGTCCACAGAAAATGGGGTCACTGTTTGCCTCGGGATCCGTGCCAAAACCTCGAAACAAGAAAGCGCGACCAAAACGAAGATGAAGTCCTACCTCTTAGGAGTCTGTCGCGCAAGAATCACAGCAAAATGATCTCGGGGTAGCCCAGGGGAGCTAAAACACTGTCGCTGCGCCGAAGAAGAACCCAGGAACGCAACGTCGCGCCGCGCCGTAAAATGGGGAACCTCGGGATTCGAGCCTCCAAAAATCCTAGAACTTGGCAGGAAGATCAAGCACTTAGAGGTGAAAAACTTTGCTTGAGGGGCTCGGGCAGAGAGTGAGAGGTTGAGAGAAAAGGCAAAGGAAGGGGCTCGGGTTGCCTTTAAATAGGCTGGAGAAAACAATTGAAGAAATACCCACTGTGTCCCCACTTCCGGCGCCGCAACATTTCGGGCGGCTACAGTAATGGGCCCGGCCCATTACTGTTCAAGCCCGAAACGTCGTGGGCCGGCCACGTAGCCCAACACTGTGCGCCCCTGGCCCCGCTGCGCCCGGCGCACCGCGCCCGCCAGTGGCGTCGCGCCACGTGGCCCCGGCAGCCCGTGCACCGCGCACGTCGCCGCCTGCACCGCGCCCGTACGGCCACCTGCCCGCCGTACGGCCACCTGCCCCCGGTCAACCACTCCACAGCCTGCGTGGACCGGGTGCACAACACCGAACCAGTAACCGCATGCCACGTGTCCCCCGGTCTACCGTGCACCCATGCCACAGTCCGTGGACCCCGCGCTGTGGACCAACCAACCGAACCGTGCCACGTGGCATCCCGCACTGGCGCACGCCGGGCCTGGACCGCGCGCCTGCCCGCGCGCCCGGGCGCCTGCCCGCGCCCTGCCGCGCGCCCTGTGCCGCCGCCTGCCGCCTGCCCGAGGCTGCGCCGCCGCCCGCCGGCGCTGCCCCCGCCTCCGGCGATCGCCGGAAACACTGTTCCGGCGTGAACAGTAACCGCAGCCCAAAAACATCCAGGAAAAAGCCCATCTTGACCGTTTTCGCGCGCTGATTCCAAAAACGGCGTCCATTTTGCCAAAATCCACTCCTATATATGCCGGAGGCTCCCGCAAACACCGAAAACTGCCCAAAACTTCCGGGAGCCCGCTTTTGGCATCCGGACACAGAATTAAGCAAACAAAAAGCCATTCTCAAGCGTTTTTCCGCACTGAATCCAAATCCACCCTCTGTTTGGCCAAATTCCTCTTCTAAAATTCGGCAAAAGCAGCCGAAGGCCAAAACAGCAACCAAGCTCACAGGGTCCATCTGTGGCATCCCTTTGATGCACCAGGGGCCAGATACACCATCAACAGTGGTTTGCACAGTGGATTCAGGGGAAAAAGCTGTAGGAGTTTAGGGGGCCCTACATCCGCCCCCCACTACAAAAAAGTTTCGTCCCCGAAACAAAGGAAAACAGAACAGACGTACCTCAATTAGAAGCCTCGAACAAAAGGGGTATGCTACTCTCATCACTGTCTCCAGCTCCCAAGTGGCTCTCGCTCCTCGTGATTGCTCCACAGGATCTTCACATACGGAATGGCCCGATTGCGCAATTCCCTCACCTCACGAGCAAGAATTCGCAACGGGCGCTCCTCGTAGACCAAGTCCTCGCCGATCTCCAACAAAGGGAAGTCAATCACGTGCGACGGGTCAAAAACATATCTCCTCAGAGCTGAGACATGGAAGACATCATGAACTCCGGCCAGGCGCGGGGGTAAAGCAACTCTGTATGCCACAGGACCAACTCTGTCAAGTACCTCAAAGGGTCCAATAAAGCGGGGACTGAGCTTTCCCCGTACTCCAAATCTCCGGACCCCTTTCGAGGGCGAGACCTTCAAGAAGACATGATCACCACCTGAAACTCCAGGTCTCGCCGTCGAGTATCGGCGTAGCTCTTCTGACGACTCTGGGCTGTTTCAAGATGCCGGCGAATAATCCTGACTTTTTCCTCTGCCTCCAAAAGTAAATCCGGTCCCAAAGTCCTCCTCTCACCCACGTCACTCCAATATAAGGGAGGACCGACCACTTGCGTCCATACAACGCTTCAAACGGAGCCATCTGGATGCTCGCCTGATAGCTGTTGTTGTACGCGAACTCAACCAAAGACAAGTGCCGGTACCACCCTCCTCCAAAATCCATAACGCACGCTCTCAGCATATCCTCAAGGGTCTGTATGGTGCGTTCTGACTGTCCATCGGTCTGTGGGTGGAAAGCGGTGCTAAACCTGAGCTGAGTCCCCAATGCGGAATGCAAACTCCCCCAAAAGCGTGATACGAATCTCGGGTCTCGATCTGACACAATCGAAGCAGGTATGCCGTGAAGCCTCACTATCTCATCCAGATATAACTGTGCCAAACGCTCCAGTGACCAGGTCATCTGAACCGGTAAGAAGTGCGCCGACTTGGTGAGTCTGTCAACAATAACCCAGACCGCATCAGCCCCGCTCTGCGCCCTCGGCAATCCAGCGACGAAATCCATAGTGACATGGTCCCATTTCCACTCGGAATTGGAAGACTCTGCAACTTACCAGCAGGAACGCGATGCTCTGCTTTCACTTGCTGGCAAGTTAAACAATGAGCTACGAATCTCCCAATGTCCCGCTTCATCCCGGGCCACCAAAACTGTGCCTTGAGGTCCTTATACATCTTAGTACCTCCAGGATGGATGGTATAAGGTGTAAAATGGCCTCCCTCAAAATCTGATCTCTAATCTCCTGATCCATAGGCACACACACTCGGTTCCTGTACCGCAGTACTCCCGAGCTATCCACAGAAAAATCCCCTGTCTGATCCTCCTGAAGCTGCGTCCTGATCCTCATCAAGTGGGGGTCCTCACTCTGAGTGTCCCTGATCCTCTCCAACAGAGTGGGCTGCAAGACCATAGACATGAGTCTAGCAGAGACCCCAGGGGATACTACCTCCAACTGTAACCGCCTCATCTGCTCGACCAACGGCGCTTGCTGCGAGATCAATAAGCTCAGACTCGTTCTCCTACTCAAAGCATCTGCCACGACATTGGCCTTGCCGGGATGGTAAAGGATACTCAGATCGTAATCCTTTAACAACTCCAACCACCGGCGTTGCCTCAAATTCAGCTCCTTTTGGGTAAACAGATACTTCAAGCTCTTGTGATTAGTATATATCTCGCAATGCTCTCCATACAAATAATGCCGCCACAGCTTCAGAGCAACACCACCGCTGCCAACTCCAGATCATGAGTAGGGTAATTTTCTCATAGTCCTTCAATTGCCGCGAAGCATAGGCAATTACCCTACCATGCTGCATCAACACACACCCAGACCACTATGTGAGGCATCACTGTAGATCACAAATCCTTCCCCCATAACTGGGAGGGCAAGGATTGGAGCGGTCATCAACCTCTGCTTCAGCTCCTCAAAACAGCTCTGGCAAGTCTCGCTCCAAACAAACTTAACCCCTTTCCTAGTCAGACGAGTGAGGGGAGAGGAAAGCTTCGCAAAGCCTTCCACAAAGCGCCGGTAGTAGCCCGCCAATCCAAGAAAGCTCCGCACCTCGGTGATAGTCGTCGGCCTCGGCCAACCTCTAATAGAATCCACCTTGGCCGGATCCACCGCCACTCCAGCAGCTGAAAACACATGACCCAGAAAGGCAACCTCCCGGAGCCAAAACTTGCACTTTTGAACTTAGCATACAGCTTCTTCTCTCGCAGAAGCTGTAGCACGGTCCTCAAGTGCTCCTCGTGCTCCAGATCATCCGGGAGTAGATCAAAATATCATCAATGAACACCACCACAAAACCGATCCAAAAACGCCTGAAAATCCTGTTCATCAAGTCCATGAATGCGGCAGGGGCATTAGTCAGCCCAAAGGCATTACCGTGAAACTCATAATGCCCGTACCGCGATCTGAAAGCCGTCTTGGAGATGTCCTCGGCCCTCACCCTAAGCTGGTGGTAACCGGACTGCAGATCAATCTTCGAGAACACAGATGCTCCCTGTAAATGATCAAACAAATCATCTATCCCTGGGGAGGGGATACTTGTTCCGGATGGTCACTTTGTTCAATTCCCTATAATCCACGCACAATCGAAGTGATCCATCCTTTTCTTAACAAACAACACAGGCGCTCCCCACGGAGAAACACTGGGTCGGACGAAGCCCCTATCCAAAAGGTCCTGAAGCTGGGCTTTCAAACTCCCTTAACTCGGCTGGCGCCATCCTATAGGGTGCCTTTGAGATTGGTGCAGTCCCAGGGACCACATCAATCACGAACTCAATCTCCCTCTCCGGCGGCATCGTCGTCAGCTCTGGGGGAAACACATCTGGGAACTCTCGGACAATAGGGATATCCTCGAGTCCCAGTGCCGCCGTAGGCACCTCCACAACCGTGGCCAAAAAGGCAGTACAACCTCTGCTCAACATCCTTCTAGCCCTCGCCGAGGAAATGGTCGCTGCGAATAGCGTGCTCTGGCAGCCTCTGAAGATGAACTCCTCCTGTCCTGGCTCACGAAGAATCACCGTCCTCTCACTGCAGTCGATAGTGGCGGAGTACCGGGATAGCCAATCCATCCCCAACACCAAGTCAAAATCATGGAGCTGCTGCAAGACAAGCAAGTCTGCAGGCAATACCCAAGGCCCCCAACTGTACCGGGCATGCCACACAATGCTCCTCGACATGCAAAATGTGATCGGGAATCCGCACCTCTAATGCATTTGACAAGGACTCTAACTGTAAACCATGCAGGGATGCAAATGCTCGGCTAATGAAAGAATGAGATGCTCCAGTGTCGAATAAAGTACGAGTCCGAATACCAAAGAGTAGAATAATACCTGCCACCACCAGGTCTGCCGCTGGAGAATCCGCCAACTGGGCGGCATACACCCCGCCCGCTCGGTGCAGGAGCTCGGGAATCTGTAGGATAGGAGGTGGACGGCCTGCTCGCTGGAGCATAAGGCCGCTGAGCTGATGGCCGCTGCTGCTGAGGGGGATAAGGAGCCGACGCAGAAGAAGGTGCCGAGGAAGTAGTAAGGGGGCAGGTAGCTCGCACATGCCCCGGCTGTCCACAACGGAAGCATCGACCCCATCTCTGGTCACAAGTGATGGCGGCATGCTGACCTCCACAGAAGATACATCGGTCAGAAGATCGGGGCTGTCTCGGCTGCTGCTGCTGCTGTCTCGAGGACTGCTGCTGAGATCTCTGCGGCCTCTGCTGCGATCTCTGCTGCTGGTGCTGCTGCTGATGCTGCTGCGGTCTCTGGGGTCCACCAGGCCCTCTCCTCTCAGATCGCCCACGGCCATAAGACTGGGACTGCGGCGGCCGTGGCGGTCTCCATGAGCTGGCCTGTCCCCCATCCTCTGGGGCTGGTCGCTTCCTGTCGGAACTCTGCGCGACCGCGGCCCTCTGTCTGGCCACCACCTGATCACCTCTCTCCACCCACTGTGCATGCTCTGCGGCTGCCTCCAGAGTCTGAAATCTCTGAGCATGCACCAGTGTGTAAATCTCTGGACGGAGGCCTCCCTCGAACAACTCAACCTGGTGTGGACCGTCACGAGCGACGAAGGGCACACAGTTCAGCAATTCCATGAACTCCTGAAAATAGAGATGGGCCGATCGATCGCCCTGCTGCAGATTCTTCAAGTCGTCCTCCAACTTCTTCTTCACACTGGTAGAAAAATAGGTGTCCAACACCATCCGTCTGAACTCCTCCCAAGGCAACTGCCGAGTAATCCGGAACTCCGGTGGCTCTACCCGCTGCCACCAAAAATCAGCATCTCCGTCCAAACAGTGCACCGCCATGTGCACTCGGTACCTCGGGTCGATGAAGAAGTCCCGAAAAAGCTTCTCCATCGCAGAAAGCCATCTCCCAACAGCCCGGGGCTGAGCATCCCTCCCCGAGAATCTAGGTGGTCCCCGCTTAACAAACGCAGCGAGTTTGTCAGCAAAATCCCGCTCCTCCTCCGCAGTCAAAGGCTGAATAGCTCCAGGAGCCCCGCTACTCGAAGATGGTGCCGACAGCACAAAAGGCGCAACAAGAGGCACAGGGGCCTCAGGAACAGCTGGGGGTGGTGCCTCCCTCTGAGCAAGCAGCTGCTCAATCCTCAGCTCCTGGCGGCGCTGACCCTCCGCCAACTGGGCCACCAAGGCCCTCAACTCAGTAAGCTCGGGGGGTGTAGGCTGCTCTGGCTCAACAGGGGGTGAAGGGACACCCCGAGTGGGAATCCGACGTCGAGGAGGCATCCTGCCACAAGAAACCAATCATCAGCAACCAAACCCCACACGACCCAATCAGGCGAAAGTCAAAGGACATCCTCCTATTTCTGTCACCTTATGTTGTCTGCAGCCAACATAATGGTCCCAACAGAAATAGGCTATGTCGATCTCTCTTCACTCACAGGAAGAGTCAACTATAAAATCACCGACTTTCGCAAAATGTTACGCCACTCACGCCCTATCATCCTAGGGTCTGTCCAAAAGCCTAGGGTTTTCTAAGTCCCAACTGACCTATCCCTAAGCTCTGATACCAACTTAATCTGTCACGCCCCGGGTGTAAACCAGAACCCGGGCCCGTCTACAGATCCGCCGTGCATGCGGTATTTCCCACATACACGAAGCGTCGGTAACCTGCTCAGATAAGAAATAATAATAATAGAGCATAAAAAGCAGAGCTAAACTAAAACTACTGTATCTCAGACAGAAGCTGGAAGTAAAAGAGTACAATAGTGGAATAAAATACAGATGTCTCTCCCAGCTCACCACTAAATATACAAACAGCTGGCAAAAGCCAGACCCAAAAAGAAATAAACAAAAGCTGTCTGAGAAGACCAGGTACCCAAAAGCTCCGGCTACGTGCTACAACCCTCGGGTGGCTCTCTATCTAGTCTGCAATCCGCTTACCTCGATCAGTTGCTGACGGCCCAGCAACTCCCACAGAGGACTCTGCAAAACAAAGGGGAAGAAAGAAACAAGAAAAGACAATGGGGGGTAAGTACTACTATAAACAGTAGCCTCCCCTAGTGGGTAAAGCCTCAGCTCAAATATGCCCACCAGGTAATCAGAGGCAAAAAGGGGGGGGGAGAGGAGAAGAAATGGGGGTGCAGATAATGAAGCATCCGATAAAATGCTATCCCTAGCATGCCTCTACATGACCAACCAATAAGGATGGAGAAAGTGATGCGTCAGAATCTAGAAGCCTGTCAAAATGACCCAATCTGTCCGCCAGTGAACACTGGCACTGCCTGCTCTGTTGTCGAGCTCAAGAACCCAGCCTGGTGCCCGGCGCTCTGCACCGTGGAAAGCCTACTCCGGAGTGGCACTCGAGGGGAGCGACCCACACGAGTAAAGTATCACAGTATCAAGCATCACTGAATCAAGTATCTCTGTACCCACTGTCTCATAATAGCAGGACTGGATCATGGCTAAGATCAACGTGGAAAACTCCGTCCACTAAATAGAACTCAACCCCCAAAACGCCCAATCTGATGCAATAGTAATAACCCGGTCAACCACCCAAAATCCGTGGTCGCCGCAACACCCTGTCAAGAGCCCAACCTGTCCCAAATCCCCAATACCTGACTACACTGTCCAACACCCGCTCGAACCCGAGCGACTATGCCGCAAGTCTATCAATACTAGGAGAAGAAAAGCATAAATGCATGGTTTCTCCTAAGTCAAGTCCCAAAAGATAGTATAGCAGTAAAAGATGACATAATTAAGTGACTCGTTTAATTATGCATTGTCTCAATATTTTATCCATTTTCCAAGAATAATCAGTTTAGAGAATAAAGGCTAAAGTGACAGTCACATATGAACAATCATCAATTTGTAGTCCTCAATTTCTACTCTGCCCCTAAACATGCAGTCCAGAATAATTTAGCGATCAACATGCTACCACAAATTCCACATGGATCCAATAACCATTAAATAATTTCCCTAAGGCATGCAAGACTACCAATCAATAAGTTAGCATCAACACATCAGGGGAATTCTGACATCCCTAGTGGGCATACCAAAGGAGAGGAGTACAACAACCACCCACCTGAAGTGCTAACTGACCGGATCCGTACAGCAAGAAAATACCAAAACTCCAAATCCTTGCTCCCACAATTTAGCACACCCGAAATATTCCTGGTACAATACAAAGCTCACTAATTACACTTAGGCTCCCAATTATTGCTCTTATAACCACCTACAACCTCGGATTCAAAACTGTTAAATTATCACCTGCAGATAGTGCCCAGAAAATTCCAAGAAAAATATCACAGCGATCCTCGCGTCGATAGCTTCGCAACGGTACCTTGCACGCCCAAATCCGAGTTCGGTAAGTCAAGATAAAAATTCGGCAAGGGGATACACTCATACAAAAATCTGTGCTAAAACTGTGCACTGTTCACGGAGAAAACAGTAATTTTCACCTCGAAATAAATCTCACAAAAATCCAAGAAAAATACGAGCGTGTTCCTTGCGATCCGTAGATGAAAAAGTTGTATAAGCTCGTTTCCGTCTGATGCTCGTGCGCGAAGATATGGCCAAAACACCCCGCTGCTGTCAAGGAAGTCCACACAGAAAATGGGGTCACTGTTTGCCTCGGGATCCGTGCCAAAACCTCGAAACAAGAAAGCGTGACCAAAACGAAAGATGAAGTACTACCTCTTAGGAGTCTGTCGGCGCAAGAATCACAGCAAAATGATCTCGGGGTAGCCCAGGGGAGCTAAAACACTGTCGCTGCGCCGAAGAAGAACCCAGGAACGCAACGTCGCGCCGCGCCGTAAAATGGGGAACCTCGGGATTCGAGCCTCCAAAAATCCTAGAACTTGGCAGGAAGATCAAGCACTTAGAGGTGAAAAACTTTGCTTGAGGGGGCTCGGGCAGAGAGTGAGAGGGTTGAGAGAAAAAGGCAAAGGAAGGGGGCTCGGGTTGCCTTTAAATAGGCTGGAGAAAACAATTGAAGAAATACCCACTGTGTCCCCACTTCCGGGCGCCGCAACATTTCGGGCGGCTACAGTAATGGGCCCGGCCCATTACTGTTCAAGCCCGAAACGTCGTGGGCCGGCCACGTAGCCCAACACTGTGCGCCCCTGGCCCCGCTGCGCCCGGCGCACCCGCGCCCGCCAGTGGCGTCGCGCCACGTGGCCCCGGCAGCCCGTGCACCGCGCACGTCGCCGCCTGCACCGCGCCCGTACGGCCACCTGCCCGCCGTACGGCCACCTGCCCCCGGTCAACCACTCCACAGCCTGCGTGGACCGGGTGCACAACACCGAACCAGTAACCGCATGCCACGTGTCCCCCGGTCTACCGTGCACCCATGCCCACAGTCCGTGGACCCCGCGCTGTGGACCAACCAACCGAACCGTGCCACGTGGCATCCCGCACTGGCGCACGCCGGTGCCGTGGACCGCGCGCCTGCCCGCGCGCCCAGGCGCCTGCCCGCGCCCTGCCCGCGCCCTGTGCCGCCGCCTGCCGCCTGCCCGAGGCTGCGCCGCCGCCCGCCGGCGCTGCCCGCCGCCTCCGGCGATCGCCGGAAACACTGTTCCGGCGTGACCAGTAACCGCAGCCCAAAAACATCCAGGAAAAAGCCCATCTTGACCGTTTTCGCGCGCTGATTCCAAAAACGGCGTCCATTTTGCCAAAATCCACTCCTATAATATGCCGGAGGCTCCCGCAAACACCGAAAACTGCCCAAAACTTCCGGGAGCCCGCTTTTGGGCATCCGGACACAGAATTAAGCAAACAAAAAGCCATTCTCAAGCGTTCTTCCGCACTGAATCCAAATCCACCCTCTGTTTGGCCAAATTCCTCTTCTAAAATTCGGCAAAAGCAGCCGAAGGCCAAAACAGCCAACCAAAGCTCACAGGGTCCATCTGTGGCATCCCTTTGATGCACCAGGGGCCAGATACACCATCAACAGGTGTTTGCACAGTGGATTCATGGGAAAAAGTTGTAAAGAGTTTAGGGGCCCTACAGAAATCTTGACTGAAGCGTATTGCGCTCCCTATGCGGCGCACCCTAGGGGCACCAAAATGTACAGGGACCTCAGGTAGACTTTCTGGTGGCCGAAGCTGAAAGGGGACGTGACGCGATTCGTAGCGCATTGCCTAATTTGCCAACTGGTGAAAGCCGAGCATCAGCGGCCAGCGGGGAAATTGCAGCCTCTACCAGTGCCAGAATGGAAATGGGAGCGAATCACTATGTATTTTGTCACCGGATTTCCACGTTCGCAGCAGGGACATGACGCCGTCTGGGTCATCGTAGATCGGCTAACGAAGTCAGCTCACTTCCTACCCATTCACACGACGTGGACACGAGATCGGTTGGCTCAGACCTACATCAGCGAGATTGTGAGGCTACACGGGATACCGGCGTCACGTCAGACAGGGACACCCGGTTCGTCTCAAACTTCTGGCAGAGTCTACAGCGAGCCTTGGGGACCAAACTACACTTCAGCACAGTCTTTCACCCCCAGACAAATGGACAATCCGAGCGGGTGATCCAGATCCTCGAGGACATGCTCCGAGCCTGCGTACTGGATTTGGGAGACGGGTGGTCACGCTATCTACCCCTTGTAGAGTTCGCCTACAACAATAGCTATCAGGCGAGTATCCATATGGCACCGTACGAAGCTTTATATGGAAGACGCTGTAGGTCCCCGATTTGTTGGGACAATCTGGGAGAACAGAAGTTTTTAGGACCGGACTTGGTAGAGGAAATTGAGGAAAAGGTGCGCCTCATCAGGCGGCGGTTAGCGACCGCCCAGAGCCGACAAAAGAGCTACGCTGACCAGAGACGCCGCGACTTGGAGTTCCAGGTGGGGGAACACGTGCTACTGCGGGTTTCGCCGTCAAAAGGGGTGAAGCGGTTCGGGTTGAGAGGCAAGTTGAACCCACGGTATGTGGGGCCTTTTGAGATTCTGGAGCGCATCGGCCCGGTGGCCTACCGCCTCGCCCTACCGCCGAACCTTGACCGGGTTCATGACGTGTTCCACGTGTCCATGCTTCGGAAGTATCTCCCCGATCCATCGCGGGTGCTCGACGTCACTGCAGTCGAGCTTAAAGAGGACCTGAGCTTCGAGGAAGTACCAGTGCGGATCCTAGCACGAGAAGACAAAAAGTTACGAAGTCGGACAATCCCCTATGTGAAGGTGCTTTGGAGCAATCAGGAGGAGCACGAAGCGACCTGGGAACCAGAGCCAAAGAGGAGGGAATGCTATCCTGATCTCTTCGCCGCAGGCGAGAGTAAAGTTTCGGGGACGAAACTTATTTTTAGTGGTGAGTGATGTAAGACCTGACCTTTATTTTGGCTTTCCCTTTTTATTTCACTTGTGGCGGTCCGACAGAGGGGTCTAATTTTTGTGTTTTTCCGGACAGTCCGTCGGGGCTCGCGGGTATTTTAAGGCGGTAGAGCTCGCGAAACGGAGAACGGTGACGCGATCGGATTCAGATTCTGACTCCCGGTTCTCCCAGATTTATTTTTTGAAGTTTGGACCCCCTCGTAGGCGCTACGGGATTCGTGCTGGCAATCTGCACGGCTATCGAGGTAACCTGATACCCTAACTTGATCTGGTGAGCTAGGGCATGTTGGTCTTACTTTCTTTTTTTGCTCCTTCCTCTCGTAGCAGTAGGGCAACCGGAGGCGATCGAGCGTAAGAAAGGGGGGGAAATGAAATCCCCTTTACTCTTCCTTTTCGGTTCAAAGGGGCGACGGTGATTTGGGCGGTTGAGGCAAGGAAGGGACGGTGACAGCGGAACCGACGGTAGGACAATCCCCTTATCCTTCCTCTCCCCCGGCGGATTAGAAGTAAGTTTTTCTTTCCGTCTAGGTTTTCGTAGATTACTTTCGTTCCGGATTCGCTTTTGTCGGGGAAAACTGCCGCCGCCGCCGCTGCGCGCCGCGCGGGGCCACCTGCAGGTGGTGCACCGCGCAGGAAGGTGCCGCGCGGGCCGCCTGCAGGTGGTGCACCGCGCGGCAGGTGCGCCGCGCGGGCACTACCCGCAGGCTGGCACCGCGCGGGAGGGTGCCGCGCGGGCCGCCTGCAGGTGGTGCGCCGCGCGTCAGGCGTGCCGCGCGGGCACTGCCCGCAGGCTGGCACCGCACGGGAGGGTGCCGTGCGGGCCGCCTGCAGGTGGTGCGCCGCGCGGCAGGAGCGCCGCGCGGGCACTGCCCGCAGGCTGGCACCGCGCGGGAGGGTGCCGTGCGGATGCCTGCAGGTGGTGCGCCGCGCGACAGGCGCGCGGGCGCCACTCGGGCGCTGCCCGCAGGCAGGCACCGCGCGGGCGGGTGCCGCGCGGGCCGCCTGCAGGCCGCACGCTGCGCGGCAGGGGCGCCGCGCGGGCTGGTGCCCCGCGTGCCGCCGGCAGGCCGCACGCCGTGCGACAGGGCGCCGCCCGCAAGCCGTGAGGGCGTCGCACGGGTTGGTGCCGTGCGGGGGATTTCACCGCGCAAAGTCCGGGGATCGCACCGGGTCTCCCATTTTTCGGTGTTTGAGTCGTCATGAGTTTTAGTCGCTTAGTTGAGCTTACCCTTGTTCCTTCAGGAGTGCGGGACGTTGTAGGCGACAGGCGCACGGTCACGGACGGGTCGAGCGCCGGACGACACGCACGAGGTGGGTACTCCTCCGGGGATTTCGAGGATAGGCATATATCGATAGAAATAACGTATTTGGGCAAAGGTGAATAATATGTGGATCATATAATTGTTTAACTAACCCTGCTGCACTGTTTTACTTACTGTTGATTATGAGGCTCTTGTTTTGCTACACGCACACCGGTGGTTTGGCCACCGCAAGGGTGTGCTTTTCCGGAAAAGTGGTACGTTGACCCGTGTACCCCACGTGACGGTGACGTAAGAAGGGGGCCCTCGTAGGTGGGGGGTGTGAGCGGTGATGCCGAGGCAGGGGCTCGGCGGCCGAGGCAAGTGCTCGGCAGGGGACACCGGGGCAGGTGCTCGGTGTGGTTGTCGGGAAAGGTGCCCAGTTTTGCTTGGTACAGGATTTGGTTACTGTGGATTGCATTTAGAGGAGGACGGTTGCTCCAGTTATCATGGTTTGCCTTGCTTTTAGCCCTTTTGCATATTATGTTATTTTTAGTCACTGACTTCCCACTCCGTGACAGGTTCGTCTAGGGGCGAGTACTAGGGCGCTGGTAACGCCGCTTGAGCGATGTTCTGCTGACTCTGAGTGACTGCAGATACACTTGACTCTTTCCCATGTTACTTTATTATTCATGTTTGCTAGATGTGGATCGCGATACCCTCATGGGGTCTATATGGATGTTGGACTCTTCTTATGACTGTTGAACCAATGTGATTATAAATTTTCTACTTGGCCATTTTCTAACTACAAAAGAAAAAGAGACATGAAACTATTGCGAAAACCGTTTTTAAAACTTGGGTGTCGGGTGGGCACCGTTTCCAAATTATGTGGGTTTATGCGATTTCAAAGAAAAACGGCTTTACAAAACCTGGCATCGGGTGGGTGCCGTATTTAAAAACCTTGTGGATTTATGTTATTGCGAAAACGGTTTTATAAAACCTAGGTGTCGTGTGGACACCGTTTTTAAACCCTGTGGTTTTATCCTTTCAAATCGACGGCCTCTATGTTAGATGTTGAAACTAGTGGTTTATGCATTGTGAATGGTTGTATGTGATTGAGGCCCGCTCTAGTATGGTTAAAGGTCGATTGTGATGTATTATGTAGTAAGGACGCCGTGCATATACAAAGGAGACTCTGCACGTTTGCAGAGTGAATTTGTATATGCGGCGGGTCTGTGCGCGCACGGGGGTAGATCTGTTTTCAAAAAGAAATATATTTCGCTGATCTGGGAGCACCAGTGGCTCTCCTTCCGCGTGTTAGATCTACCCGTGGCGTGACACTCCGTTACAGCAAACGTTACGCATCTCCAAGGATCATCCGGAATCTAACATTATTGGAGACCCACAAGAAGGAGTCAGAACTCGGAGACAGTTTGTTTGTGGAGTCGCATGTTACGTCTCCATGATAGAACCAAAGAACATTGATGAAGCTCTTCAGGATGACTACTGGATTGAAGCAATGCAGGAAGAGCTCCATCAGTTCGAACGAAACAAAGTCTGGGAATTAACGAAGCCTCCGAAGCAACACAACGTGATTTGTACTAAATGGATTTTCAAGAATAAGAAAAACGAGGATGGTACCATCATTAGGAACAAAGCACGCCTAGTTGCTCAAGGCTATTCACAAATTGAAGGAATAGACTTTGATGAAACGTTCGCCCCTGTAGCTAGACTCGAGTCAATTCGTATTTTATTCGCTATTGCTTGTCATTTTAAAATCAAACTCTTTCAAATGGACGTTAAGAGCGCGTTTTTAAACGAAGAAGTTTATGTGGCTCAACCGAAAGGTTTTGTAGACTGTAAACAACATAACCATGTTTTTCGTTTGAAAAAGGCTCTTTACGGTCTAAAACAAGCACCGCGAGCGTGGTACGAAAGGTTGACAAAGCACCTATTAAAAAAGGGCTATACTCGAGGGGGAGCAGACCGGACTCTCTTTGTGAAGCATTATCAAGATAACTTCATTGTGGCACGAATCTATGTCGATGACATTGTATTTGGGGCAACAAGAGATAATGATGCTTCTAAATTCGCGGAAACCATGGAAAGCGAAATTGAGATGTCAATGATGGGCGAACTGACATACTTTGTTGGATTGCAAGTGAAACAAAATGATGAAGGCATCCATTTGTGTCAATCCAAGTATGCAAGGGAGTCGGTGAAGAAATTCGATTTAGAAAACTCTAAAGATTTTCCGACTCCTATGGGAACTAGCAATAAGGGATTAGGAAGTGAATCTCTTAGTGAGAGTGTAGACGAGAAGCTTTATCGCAGCATGATAGGAAGTCTACTCTATCTCACGGCTAGTCGCCCGGATATATCCTTTAGTGTTGGGATTTGCGCGAGATATCAATCAGCACCAAAGGAGGTTCACCTGAAAGCGGTGAAAAGGATCATCCGGTACATCAAAGGAACTTTGAATTTCGGAATTTGGTATCCTATGGGAACAACGCTTGACATTATAGGATATTCAGATGCCGATTGGGCAGGATCTGTGGATGATCGGAAGAGTACGAGTGGTGCATGTTTTTATCTTGGCCATTGCCTTGTTGCATGGCATAGTAAAAAGCAAAACTGCATTGCACTCTCGACTGCCGAAGCGGAATATATTTCAGCGAGTAGTTGTTCAACCCAACTCATTTGGATGAAAAGCGTGTTGAGCGACTTCCGAATTTCAGCATCTTCGGTAACGATTCTGTGTGACAACACAAGTGCTATAAATATTTCCAAAAACCCTGTGTTGCACTCAAGAACAAAACACATTGAACTTAGATATCATTTTCTAAGAGAGCTAGTTGAGTCAAATATTCTTCAAATTTTCTACATTTCAACTGAAGATCAATTTGCCGACATTTTAACAAAACCTTTGGATCAAAAATGATTTATTCATTTGCGTAAGGCAATAGGAATGCTTTCCTTGAAATAACTTCTTTTTGAAACCATTGCTTAGGTTAGGTTTTGTTTTGTGTTTTTGTTCCTTATCTATGCTTATACATAGAACATTAATTGAGCATTAGTATTATTGACTTTAATTGCATCCTTTCATTTATTTAGAAATTTATTATGCTTTGCATATCATAATAATTCATTTGATGCAATGATCATTTATGTCAATTAAGTCATCTTTGTTTTGATCAAAGTCAATTTCTCTCTCAAATGATCTCTTGGTATAGTTTTTATCTTATTTGACAATTGAGTCGAGTATGAAATCGAGATCAATTTTTGGTTGAATACCTTATATATTAAATAATTGATAGCCAATTGAGGGGGAGTTCATTTAAATTGTTATGCTCAAAAGATGTGGAAAGAGTTACATCCCAGTGAGGAGTGTGAAAACTACCACCACATGGAGGAAAGAGCTACCACCTCGGTCGTCCGAGTACTGTGTGCAGCTACCACATGTATACCAAGCATGGTTTTTCAAGTTGATTAGATAAAATGCTTTTTGGAATTCTTGACCCTCTCAAATTTCAAGGTTGGTATAAGGTGGGGATTTTATTGAAAGATGCTCATAGAGCCACTCCTTATAATAAATTGACTAGATATATTATCTAACTTATCTGGGATTTTAAACATCTATTGATCTTGGTATTTCATTTTCTTTACCAAATTGATGATTTGATAAAGGCATTACTCATAAGATCGTGATAGATGTAATTGAACTTGTTCAACTTTAAGGGATTTAATTTTTATAATTTTCTGTTTCATTATTTGGATATTATTGATAGATTTAGCATAATCTATTTCTCTTGACATGAAACGATGATTTTCATTTAAAGTTGATACACAAAAGTGCTTACAATCTTTTTCTGGATTTTCTAGAATTTTTCGGAATTTTTCTGAAGAAAAAGTTTGGAGCCGATCCGGACTGGACAATCCGATCCGGATCCCGAACGCAGGAATTCCTGCGGGTAGCCGATCCGGACTGGATTCTTGAGGCAGTCCGGACCGCGGCTAGGGTTTTATATAGAACAAAAGGGTTTTGATTTCTTTTTACTACAATCTTTTATTCCTAAGTCTCCAGAGCTTCTCTCTCTAGAAAGCAACCAATTTGGAGCCTTTCCAACTCAGGTTCTTCGATTCAAAGTGAGTTTTCTTATTCAAAACCTTGGTTTTTCACTGTTTTTATCTTTTTGCTCAAAACGTGAAGAAAAGTTTGTATCTTTTTCATTTGAGGTTGGTTTTTGATCAAATTTCTTCTGAAATAAGAACTCTGAGTAGATTAGTTTTGATTATATGCTAGGTTTTCTCTTGATTAACGAATTTTTAGGCTTCGATTTCTAATAATTCGATTTTAGGGCATATAATGAGAATTTTTGAAAATCTTGGAATTGATCTATTTTTAAAATTCTTTTTGCAAAACTAATTTGATTCCTAGTCTCTCTACACGATAATGATTGTTTGGGTACAATTTTTCAAATTTTTGAAAATTAATAATTTTTTTTTTTTTCGTGTTCTTGAGTTGTTGCTCACAGGATTCTCTTTTTTCACAAAAGATTTGCAAAACTAATTTGATTCCTAGTCTCTCTACACGATAATGATTGTTTGGGTACAATTTTTCAAATTTTTGAAAATTAATAATTTTTTTTTTTTTTTTCGTGTTCTTGAGTTGTTGCTCACAGGATTCTCTTTTTCACAAAAGATAGCAGAGATGGTGATCACTTGGATAATCTTTCTTCTTACTGCCATGGTTCACACAAGAGCAACTAACAAGCCCAAGAGGGCTAAGAAGGGTCGAGAGGACTCGGATTCGGGATTAGAAACTGAATCCATTGACTGGGATGAATTATTGATAGAAGCAACTGCACCTGCTACTTCAAAGGGAAAAGCCCCTCCTGCATCTACAAAGGTTGTACCATCTGCTGCAATAAGGGCAAAGCTCCAATGGAAGAAACTCCTCACAAGTTAAAAAGAAAAAGTGTCGCACGCAAGAAGGGAAGTGCTTGAGGAATATCGATTGAGGAGCCACTAGCAAGTCAGCCTCCTCCACGAGATTTTATAAGCTCGGAAAGAATTAAGGACTTTGACAAGAGGGGATGCATCGGTGAAAGGCATGTTAATCTCAAAGCTCTGAGGGAGCGATCCGCCCTCTTTGGCACTCTCGTTGACAATGCGGGTCTTGCCCCAATCTGTCATTTCCCTGACCCTACATGATATTGTCTTCACTCCGTCAGGATGTTTTATCAGAATGGATCAAAGTTGATTGATCAGGATGACGGACAGCGAGAATTTCAAACAATGGTTAGAAACATTAAGATCAAGGTCACTCCACAACTGATTGGAGAAGTTTTGGGGATGAAGGCCAGCGCTGAAGGAAGTCATTACCTAAAAGGTCATGCTTTCTCTACCACCTCATGGAGAGTGGTCGTGAATGGAATTTGTCTGCCAGATACTCAGTCGACGGGGAACTTAGTCTTTTCAAGAGAACTTCGACCGGAGTATCGATACATGAACTTTGTTGTTTACTACAACATTCTTCCCAACATGCAAACAAAAGTTCTTCGATGGGACCGGATGCTATTCCTCTATCTCCTTGGAAACCCGGTAGCAGCTTTGGGTTCTAATTTCAGCATTCCTTTCCTCATATGGTCAAGGATGGCACGGTATGTGGAATATGCTCATCCCACAGAGAGACTTCCCTTCCCAATCATAATTATGCGAATTTTGAAGAAATTCAAAGTCGATACTTCATCATCAACTTATATGCATAGTCTGGGAATAATCAACGAAACGAGATGAGCCTCCTTCACCTCCTCTCAGACGCAGACCTTCAACTTCAGCAGCTACAGCTTCAGTCCCACCAGCACCTGCCGCACGACCTGCACCTCCTTCGACTTCAGACGATGACGCATCGGTTACCTCAATTTATAGAGAGCAACAGCGTCTCCCCTCCGAGCAAGAACGCATGTCAAATGAGTTTATTAAAATGAAGGAAGAAATTCGAGAAGGTAAAAAGGAACAAGTGTCAATGAACAAGCGCATAAAGAAAATTTTCCAAAAACTCGGGTGCATTAGTTCAGAGGATTATGAGTAATCTTATTTTGTTCTAATCTTTAACTTTGTTTTGTAGGTTTTTCAAGTTTTTTTTTTTAGTTTAGTTCTCAAAGTTTTCTTGTTTTGAACTTTTAACTCTCCTTTTGTTTTGTAATTTTGGCTTGATTTTGTGACAAAAAGGGGGAGAGAGAACGACACAATGATCGACTAATGGTTGTGCACTTTGAACATGTTTGTGAGAACTAAGAACTTTGAACTATGAAGGTAAGTACAACTTCAACTTTACTGTGGTTTTATATTGTGTTTTGCATGCATGCCTCGACTAACTATTCGACTAACTATTTGGGCATGTAATATAACTAACAAGTTGTTGTTGTCGACTGACAATTCTGTGACATTTGGATTTTTAATGTTTAGAAGATATGTCGTTTTTTATTTTGATCTTATTACATATCTGAATTCATAAATGTCATGGTGAGTATAAACTCTATCTCTGTGTTTGGTTTTTAAATGCTAAAATTCTTGAGGTATCTAACGATCTCGTTTGTCAAGAATGATTCCCTTTTGCAGAGAGTACAGATGTCTAAGTCTAGAGTCTGTTCTAGGAGTTTATCTCATGTATTTATCTTTATTTGGATCCCCAATGTAAATTTTTGTTGTATGGTGATAGCAACAAAAATATCTTTTTGAATTTTCTTGAATGGATTTGTGTTTTGTCACGAAATCGCCAAAGGGAGAGATTGTTAAGGAATTTGTGTTGGCGTATTTCGTGAAAATGGTTAAGTATTGAAGATTGAAGATGAAGAATTTTGGATCATATACCTCAATCTCAAGAAAGAAGAATTCAAAAGGATCAGGTACGTTTAACTAAATATTTTTGGTGATCCGAATACTTCTTATAGTGTAGAAACACTTGGATGAATTTTTAATTGCATAAAAAAAAAAAAACTGGACATATTACATGTTCAGGATCTGGATCAGGCACTACAGTCCGGACCCCGAACATAGGGTAGTTCATGCGCAATTCCAGTCCGGATCGGGGTTACTTCAGTCCGGACCCCGAACGTGGATTCTGTAGGAATTGCATGAACAGTCCGGACCCCGAAGGTATGTTTTTCTGGAAATTGTCTGTTTAGCCACGACAGTCCAGACCGCCAAAATTCCAGTCCGGACCGTCGTCCTGAAAAATTCCAGATAAGGTTAGTTTTTTATTCTTATCTTCTTCCAATGGTTTCTAACCTATAAATAGACCCTACGATTCATTTTTTTAGGGTAATCCAAAAAGAAGCCGAATAATCCTTTATAATAAAAGGAAAAATCCACATATAGAGAAGAAAGGGAATAACTAGATTAAATCTATGTTTCTTCATCTATATTGATTAATTTGATTCTAGGTTTTTCAAACTCAGATTTTGAGTAGAATCAAATTAATGAATACTTAGATGGTATTTCTGATCTATTTTTAATCTAAGTATTCGGCGGATCATCACCACCCAAAAACAACGATTTTCCCAAAATCGGCCCGTGGACTCGTGTGGCCTTGTGGATTCAAGGTGCAACCGCTCTCGTGGATTCGGGGTGAGGTACGTTCGTGGATTCGAGATGTGCAACTGGGTGAAGACCGTGGATTCGGTCAGACGTCGTGGACTCGACGTTGGATGTTGTGGATTCGGCGTTGGTCGCAAATCGTGGATTCGAGGAGCGTTGCGGAGCGAGCGGAGAAGATCTACTAGGAGCGTATGGAAAAGGTTGAGTCGTGAGTGAGTGCGTTACATCACCTTGTACATGTTATAATTCTAGTGGATTTCGCCGTGTTATCGGTCCCGTGGTTTTTTACTCATGGTTTTGGAGTTTTCCACGTAAAAATCTTGTGTGTTATTTTTAATTTCCGCATTGGATTTTATTGCGCAAAGATTTTTGAGTGTTTACTGTTTACACCTATTCACCCCCCTCTAGGTGTTTTTTTCCCCCTATTTAGATCCATATAGTATAACCCGACAGGCACTGCTAGCGGACAGCGGCTCGGCGCACGGCTTGCGGACAGCGGCGGTGCATGACGCGGCTTGCATGCGGAGCGGCGGCACGACGCGTCCAACCGAGCGGCGGCACGACGCGGCCAAGCGAGCGGCGGTGGCGACCTCGCGACCGCCCGTCGAAGCCGAAACAAGGCTCGGCATGGCGGCGACGGCCTAGCGACTTCGTCAATGGTGGCAGCGGCCTCCCATCTCATCCGACGGCGGCAGCAGCCTCCCATCTTATCCGACTGCGGTGGCGGTCTCCCGTCTCATCCGATGGCTGCGGCTCCGCTCCCAACTCCCGCTCCGACGGAAATCCCACGAAACCCAAATAAAAGTACGAAAAATCCCATGAAAAGTAAAACGATGTAAACAAAAAGCCAAGAACCTTCCATTTACCAACGGGGAAGATGATGCTATGCCAAGACCCCGCTATCCAATCACCGGTCTCCGACGGTGAGGGCGCTCACGAGCCCGATCTCCGATGATGACGGCATTTCCGATTCCGAGCTCCTGCGCGCACAGCGAGGAAGAATATGAATCGCTCTCTTTCAAAAATGAAAAATGAGGATTTTGTTATTTCTTTTCACTAATGTGTAAAACAAATCTGACCCTGATCCCTTTATTTTTATTAGAGAAAATCTAACCGCTTTAACTATTTTTCAACCGTTTCTTTCTCGATTTGTGTGCCAAGTTTACTGAAAGGCCCCTCATGCATCAGCACGGATTTTAAAGCACCATAAAGCATTAATAGATATTTTATAAACTTTTTCCATCCATTAACTTTGAAAAACCATACCGGGAGATCCATTTGTCGAATTTTCGAGCCGATCACACCGTCATTCTCCGTTTAACGAGCTCTACAACATGAAAGCCAAAACTGAAGAAATTGACAAAAGCAAAAAAAAAAAAAAAGGAAAATAACACACACGCCGAAAGTGACTCAAAAGAAAAAAATCGTGGGCAATACATCACTCCCTCCTTTAAAGAAGTTTCGTCCCCGAAACTTAACTCGAATCCATCAAGAACAAATCCGGGTAATGCTCCCTCATCCGTTGCTCTAATAGGGTCGGTTAAACCTCCAAGGTAAACCATCATGCCACTGTGTCGAGAGGTACAATCGCCAAACTCATCCTTTGGAACTCTGCAATAGCCATTTGGTAAGGTGCCTTCCAAATCGGTAAGGTACTGGGAACAAGATCAATGGTGGCCCCAATCTCTCTCTGGTGGCATCCCCGGAAACTCGTCTGGAAAACATCGTGAACACTCTCACAACCCGAATATCAGTAAGTGTTGGTGAAGACAACGAAACCAAATCCACTGAAGCCGAGTACCAAGTCGAACTCTCTGATCGGAACAACCACAGTATCCCACGGGCAAACTCGATTACCCAATTAAACTGGCCCAGTATATACAACGATATCCACTTCCATAGATGGCCCCGGGGTCAAAACTGATAACACACTAGGGAGGAGTCTCTCCTCACTACCATGAGTAAGGGCAAAGCTACGCGAAAAGAATGAATGGGATGCTTCGGTATCGAATGATGTTCAAGCACAAATATCAAAAATAACCTATACTTGTATCCACATCCTCTAGTGGAACTGTACCCTGCGATGTCATGGAATAAACCCTCCCTCCTGCCTGCTGCTATGGTGCCCTCTCCTTCCGTCGAAGGGTCGGAGGGCGCCCTGCCTACACTGTAGGAGACATCCCTCGGTCCTGACGCTAAGGTGAGAAGTAGGTGCTGCTGATGATGCTGTCTCCTAGTTCCGTGGGCAGTTGGATCTGCAGTGCCCCTGTTTTCCACACCGAAAATAATGATCCTGCCTTTGTGGACACCCTGTAACCATATGTGCCCCACCACAAATAATACAGGGCCGGTCCCCTGTCTCCTGCTATGTACGAGGATACTTGGGTGGTCGGCCACCCCCTACCTGTCCATCTTCTAACTGTGACTGAGACCGCTTCTTGTCTCGATTGCGATCAAGTCCCTCACTCCGGGCGCAAGCAAGCATGGCTTGACGCTCCACCAACGTGGCCATATCGACCACCTGTTGAAAAGTATGTAGATCCGCTACCTGAACCAGCCTGAAGATGTCACCCCTCAAACCACCCACAAAGAGGCGAGCCTTGTGAGACTCATCCCAAATAACAAAAGGAGCGCAATTCGCCAATCTCATGAATTCTCGTTGATATTCCATAGCTGCCCGATTTCCCTGCTTGATGTTCTTCAGATCATCCTCAAACTGTTGTTTCATGCTATCCGAGAAGAATGTCCCAAATAACATCTCTCTAAAAATAGGCCAAGAATGAAGGGTAGTTCCAGTAGGAGTAGGGCGCATTGTCTTCCACCAGGTACGGGTTGTCCCTTCAAGACAATGCACCGCTAAGGGAACCCGCTCGTCCTCCTCCATCATCAGATCCTCAAATAGCTTCACCATGGTGTCCACCCATTTCTCAACCACCCACGGTCGGTCATATCTCCCTTAAAGACGGGTGGCTTGTACTTTCGGAACTCTGCCAAACTCGCCCTCACTCTCGCCTGATTCGTGTGCTACTCCGGATCCCCTCCGGTAACGGCGGCGGACAGAGTGGGCGAAGGAGTGATGATGGCCCCACCCACTGGATCCCTAACAGGAGCTCCCGGCATCAGCCCCTGAGCTACTAGTAAAGAAACATCTGTAGGTACTATTGTCGGAACCGCTGAAGCCCTCACCGTGGTAGTCTGAGTATGCGTACCTTTGTCACCGCCTGCTCTCGGTGCATGCGCCTCAGGAAAAACCGGCTCGGGAGTAGGAAGCTGGGTAGTAGTAGCCGGTGTCACCGTCTGGCGAGCTATCTACTGCACTAACTCAGTGAGCACCAACAACTGCCCCGATAAATCCTGAACCTGCTGCCGAAGCAACCAGTTCTCTGCGGCCAAAGTGGCCTCTGCGACAGTTGACATCGCCCTATCCTCTCCTCCGCGATCAACTGGTGATCTAGTATGAACCATACTCTATACACACAATCAAAGGGGTCAGCAAACAAAAACGATCAACACAAAACCGCGCAAAACCGGCGAAAACGACCAACACCAAAAACAGTAGAAAACCAACAAGACGATCCTGAAAACCCACACTCTCTCGTGACTGGGGGACTTTGGTTATTACATTGGTTAATCCGCATGAGTTAACAAATACCGTGGATGTTGGACAAATGCATACTTTAAAATAAGGAAACTGCGTGGTTGGTGCCATTTTGCTCTGATACCATCTTAATCTGTCATGTCCCGGGAGAGGTTTAAAAGCGAAAAATAGCCCAAATTTTTTTTCAAATTCATTTCTCCCAGAACGTTCCTAGACCCACCACATATACAAGATCTCTCTACACAAACGGATAGTCTCTCCTGTATATGCACGGTGTCGCACAAAATACATACATCAACCACAATCAGTTTTATATACACAGAGTGCTAAAAAAAAGAAGATAAGCTAGTTTTTTGAATCATACAAGAGAAAAATCGCCCACACGACGTACTCCAAGTTTAAAGGATAAAGCCACAAAGTTTAAAACAGTGTCTACCTGACACAGTTTTGAAAACAAATTTCGCAAACATTTTTATCACATTGAAAATCTCCACAATCCACTTATAATCACAAGATGATAAAACGAAATCCAAAAGACTACTAGCCATCCGCATAGTCCACATGTCCCACATCCACATCACAAGGTGTCCACATCACACAATGTCCACATCTCATGCAATGAGTATCAACCAAATGTAATGTCCAAAGGGGAGGAGTAAATGTCACCGTAATGACGAAAACCAAATCACTCCCAAGCCGTAGCTTCGCCCCCGTCTCCGCCCGAACCTGTCACATGGTGGGAGTCAGTGACAAAAACCATACAAAGAAAAACGAATAAAACGATGCTCAAGTACAAAAGATAGGTACGATAAAGTAAATAGGACATCAAACCGGAAACCGAAACCCTCAAGTCATCCATACCCCATTCCCTCGGTTTCAATTACAGAATCCGGGAAAACATCAAACCTGCTCGATATCTCGGTGCACATCAAACCCCCGTCGCAATAACCGCAAGAAGGCCACTACGAAGTAACCACATAGGGACCACGGGTCCTACGGACCACTTTTCCGAAAAAGTCACCCTTGCGGTGGCCAAACCGCTGGTGTACGTGACAGCGCCATGAGCCACACTATCCCATACTCGTGGAATAAGATGCGGTACACCTCACGATCCAATACTCGTGGAATAAGTCACGGTCCGCCTCACGATCCCATACTCGTGAAATAAACCTACAAGTCCAAGAATCCGTCCATGTCCTTTACATAAGTATTGTTTCGTCACAATGGCCGTCACTATTTGAAAATAAGAATACCGAAAACAACCACAAGAGGAAGAGGAGGGTTGAACACCACCGTTCAACAACGTCCCCAACCTCGGTTTGGTTACCCACCTCGACCGGCGATGAAAACGAAGCCCAAAAAACCTTCAAAAGCCGCCACAACCTTGTCTGGACGAAAACGGCAGACCCCTGGGTGGCGAAAGAAGAGTCCGTGCTCCTACTGCAGTTTCGGCGGTACCCGAAATGAAAACAAGCCAAAAACACCTCCTGATGGTAAAATACACCAAAAACCATCATAAAAAACACAACCGAAAGTCAATTTCGTAAATCGTAGATCAACCTGGGATTCCAACGATGAAAACGGCGATAAAATCGCTCGACGG
Source organism: Tillandsia leiboldiana (assembly GCA_029204045.2). Lineage (NCBI taxonomy): Eukaryota > Viridiplantae > Streptophyta > Magnoliopsida > Poales > Bromeliaceae > Tillandsia > Tillandsia leiboldiana. The sequence continues at coordinate 43,559,611 of CM055061.1, read as the reverse complement.
AGTGACCTTGGCGGAGGCGCGGAGCAATGGCGGCAAAACCAAGCGGTGACGGCATGCAAAATGGCGGCGGCCCGCATGCAAAACTGCGGCAGCGCGCAAGGGCCCTGCCCAAGCGACGACGGCGCGCAAGGGCCTCTGCCAAGCGGCGACGGGGTGCAAGGGTGCGGGCGGCTGTGACGCCCCACTTCCCAGGGGGTCACCCATCCTAGAACTACTCTTGCTCTAGCACGCTTAACTCTCATGTTCCTCTTGGATCTTGCTACCATCCAAAATGCTATAGCCGGGTTAGAGATTTAGTCCTATTATATCATTTATATAGAGGACTAATCCAAATTCCGGGGGTGTCACATTCTTCCCCCCTTTAAGCCCTGACGTCCACGTCAGGCTCAAGCACACTCACAAGCACCAGGCGATGTGAGACTCGTCTCGCTAGCCTTAGCCGACCTTGTGAGGAGCTACACTCCACTCACAATGGTCATTAGCCGGGGGAGCCTCGCTCTACCCGCTATTTAACCCTTGCTCAGCCGAGACTCATCTCACATTTCCGGCTGGTGAATGTCTCTGATACCAACTGTGACGCCCCACTTCCCAGGGGGTCACCCATCCTAGAACTACTCTTGCTCTAGCACGCTTAACTCTCATGTTCCTCTTGGATCTTGCTACCATCCAAAATGCTATAGCCGGGTTAGAGATTTAGTCCTATTATATCATTTATATAGAGGACTAATCCAAATTCCGGGGGTGTCACAGCGGCGCGCATGGGCCTGCTGCGGGGGCCCATGCAAAGCGGTGGGTGCAGGCGGGCTGGCTGCAGCGCGCGGGCTGCAGAGCTGCGCGAGCGGCAGCAAGGCAGCGCGCGGGCAGCAGAGTGGCGCCATCCTAGCGCGCGATCCGCTAGGCACGCGGCCTGTCTGGCGCGCCCACCAGGCGCGTGCGGTGCTGGCACGCGGCAGACAACGAGCGGCGCTGCTTTGCTAGTGTACAGCGACGGGGCGCGCGGCTTGCGGACATCAGCGGCCCATGCGAGTGGCGGCTCGGCGCGACCACGACCTCGTTAATGGCGGCGACGGCCTAGCGACCTCGTTAATGGCGGCGGCAGCCTCCCGTCTCATTCGACTGCGTAGGCGGCCTCCCGTCTCATCCGACGACGGCTGTGAAGACCCGGACCCCAGTGTCTATCTTGTTGTTAAGTTTGGCGTCCGGTTGGCACCTAATTTGAGGATTGGGTTTGCCTATGCAAGAAACAGACGTGAAAAATGGATTCAGCGCAAAATTTTGTTGAAAACGAGCTGTATGGGCGAAATTACGAGGGACTGGAGGCGTTTTTGGGCTATTTTGCTGTGTGGACCGGCCCGAGTTTGGTGCACCCGGCGCGGTGGGAGACTGCATTGCCACGTGGCGGCTCTTTATTGGGCCGCATGGCGGCTACAGGTAGGGCCAGCGCATGCGCACCACGTGCGGCCCCGGCGCACCCGCCCGGTCACGTGGCGTGCGCGGATATGGCCGGTACAGCGCAACGCGCGCAATCGCCTAGTTTGACTGAACGCGGATTGGGCCGCGCGACCCGCCTACGCGGTCAAGTGCACCAGTTTTGGGCGCGCACAGTGTACCCGATTCGGGCGCCCGAAACCCCTCGGTCTTGCCCGTTATAAATAGGATTTCGGGGTCTTTTTCTTGGTCATTTCTTTGCCGATTTTGCCGCAAGAGAGCTCGTTTCCAAGCTTGAGAGATCCTCCACCCTCTCCACTCATTTTTTTTTATTTTGACGCCTCCCTGAGCAAACTATCTGTATTCTTTTCCCCTCTGTCACCCGAGGCATTGTTTTGGCCGCACCGTCAATGATTTTTCCGGAGTTTCCCACGGGCTCTAGGAAAGAGCTTTTGATCAGAAATTTTGGAGGAGTTTTTCCTCTTTGATGGAGCTGCCTTTTTCATGTCGAGCCCCCACTTTGAATTCAGCTCTGGGATAGGTAAGATGGAGCTTTTCTGGGACTTTTGTTATTGTCATTAGATCCATTTGCGCACAGAACACTAATCATGAGTTTTTCTTACTGTTTCTCTGAGTTTTGGGAATCTGAAGGTATGGTGATGAGCCTGACTCTTTAAAGATCATATTGGGACCTTGCTTTGGGAATTTGGAAGACAAATTAATGGTATAAACTGCCGCCTTTTTTACAGTTACAACGACCACTTTGGCAAATCTATTTATTATGTTTGGGAAGCAGTTTTTGGACTTTTATTGATGACAGAGATCCTGTTTTGATGCCTTTTTCAAGGTCCTCATGAAGGATGGAACCCGGGGCTACCTCAGTTGTTCCTTCTGTTGTACGGTGTAGAAGTTGTCCCCTTTTCGACGGTGCAATTCTTCGTAGGAGCACGGATCTGCTTTCTGGATGTTAGCGCTTCAGGTAGGTTGCACGTTCCCCCAAACTCATCGGACTCCCTTCTACGTCTATTGCTTTACTTATAGCAGCATACTAGATTTAGCAATTTGTCCAGTATATATATTAAATTGATCTGGGACATTGACTAGCACCTCTGTCACATAAAGTATTGTATATCAGGCCAGTAACCTTAGAAAACCCTCCACTCTGGTATTTTATATGATATAGTACTTCCTACACTACATGCATCCTTTATTCAGCTATGATTGATCCTATGAGGCAGATAAGTAGTCTGGTTGATCAGGGTAGTGTAGATGACGTTGTATTCGGGTTGAGGCAGAGTGGAGCTGATTGTCGTTGGCTAGTCATCTCTTGTATTGGGAGTCTGTCATATTTGTTGCGATTCTAGAGTCATTCCGAGTTCCTTGACCCTCTTGGGGGAGTCGGTCTTGCATGATGAGTATTCTGATCTGAGGGATCAAAGATTGGGTCATATTGGTTATACTTTATCGATCGAGTCTATTATCATTATCCTGCACTCTTGTGAGCATTCGAGACTCGAGTCACTATATTGATCCCGACATTTGTGTGAGTTATTTATGCATAGTGAGTTATTCGGTCTGAGGAACCGTAGATTTGAGTATTGAGATTATCCTTCCTCCTCGTCCCATCGAGTAATTGAGATTTGAGTCTCTGAGAGTATTTAGACCTCTATTTTTAGTCGCGTGAGTGTAGTGAGTTATTTGATCGGTGAGATCATGGATTTGGATTACAGCCTGCATGAGCCATATTGAGCTCGACAGAGATGCGCGGATACTTTCATCGGTGCGGTCACGCCCCTCGAGTGCCGCTCCGGAGCTGGGCCTGTTACTTTGCTATCGCGACTTGTCGACGCAGTCCTTCTGGATGGGCCCTTTATAGGCAGTCACGGACGACCTACGTAAGTCCAGTCCTCCGTGGATGTAATGGTAGTAGGTGGGCGCAGGTTTGACTGGACCCTATGTGGCGAGATTGGGTTGATTGGGTATACTGGGTGAGAGTGGATGCATCATTTTCATCTGTATCACCCATTGAGCATTGTAGATAGAGGCATGATAGTTGTAGATATTTTTTTTCAGCTTATCTTTTCACTATTACAGTATTCCTGTTATCTTATGCCTCTAGTAGACTTAGTGGGCAGACCGTTGGTCTTGGAGACGGTACCCACTGAGAACTATGTGACGGTGTAGTTCTCACACCCTCTGTCAGTGACAGATTATCACGGCCCGGAGGTTCTAACAGAGCGGAAAAATGTACCCTTTTTTTTTCTTAATTATTTATGTAGTGATCCGGCCCTTAGGGGTATTTTTGACTCACATCTAAACCATTTAAGCCCATAAGAGGAATAAAATTATTTAATTGTTAAAAGTTGGCCAGGGTGAGGTGCTGGTATTTTTTTGCGATAGAGCACGGAAAATGATGGCCAACGGTGCGATCGGATCTGAAATCCGATGTCGGGATCTCCCGGAATGGAATTATTAGTGATACGCTGATTAGTCATGCATCGGAATCCGTGCGAAATATCTTGCACCCGTTGGAGATAAGGTGGGTTATCTCGTAGGTGATAATTAATTAATTAATTAATTATCCGATGTCAGAAAATAGAATTTCCTTACGTACGAATTAAAGAGGAAATTAATTAAAGATATAATACGAGCTATATAAGGGATCCCGATTATTGGAAAGAAAAGAAAAGAGAAATAAAACCCTAACCGGTGAGGAGAGAAAGAAAGAGAAAAAAAAAGGAAAAGACGGAACCCTAGCCGGAAGAAAGGGAAAGGAGAAAGAGAAGGAGCCCGATCTTCCCGGACATCGAACCGAAGGCAAGAACGCGACCGGACAACCTTCCCGTCGATCTTCGGTTAGTAAAATAATTGTTATAAATTATTTGGGATTTTTCCGTCGTCCTTTTTGTTTGAGTTCTTGGGTTTCTCCGTAGTATCCGTCACCGTCGCCGTCATCGTCGTCATGCTAGGGCACGGAACGGACGGCGGAGGCGCGCGGTGCCGCTAGGGCATCGCGCGGAGGAGAGTCGCGGACGGCCGATCACCGCCGCAAGCGGCGATGGGACCGCGCGGGTCGTACCCGCGCGGGCGCCGTGCGGCCACCGCGCGGGCGCCGTGCGGCCACCGCGCGGGCGACACCCGCGCGGACCCGCAACCGCGCGGGCGGCACCCGCGCGGACCCGCAACCGCGCGGGCGCCGCGCGGGCAACCCCGCGAGCGGGCGCCGTGTGGGGCCGCACCCGCGCGGGCGTCGCGCGGCCGCCGCACGGGCAGCACCTTCGCGAGGCGCCGCCCGCGGGGACACGCCGCGCGGTTCCGAACCGCGCGGGGCTCCGACGGACGGCGACGGCGGCGCGGGATTCCGGTTTTCGTCAACACGGACGGTGTTGGACTTTTCCGTCGAAAAGAGTAAATTGGGTCTTTTGTTTTGGGATGTTAGTACACGTTTTTGACTATAGTTATCCTTGCGGACTTTCTTTAGGTCCAGGTGCGCAGCAGGGGTGCGCGAAGGATTCAGGTGTTCCGATTTCTCTTCAACTAGGTGGGTACGGTTGCTGTAAGTGCAACAAGTGCAGTAAGTGCATCTATCATCATTTAAAATGCTCTTAATTTGTCTAACAAAGTAGATGGACAGTTTAACCTTTCACATAATTGTATTTTATCTAACAATTGAAGCGGCTGCGGTCGCGGTGCTCACTACACGCCGATCTCGGCAAATCCGTTTCGGATGCTGCATGTACACAGGCGGATTGGCCTCCGCATGGGTGTACTTTTCCGGAGAAGTGGTCTTTTTGACCCGTGTACCTCACAAAGGGGTGGGAGCCATGAGGACCTCTTCGCGCCTGCTGCAAATAGCACACCAGCACCGTGAAGAGGTTAAAAGCATCAAAAAGGTGTTTGCGCACGAGGCGAGACTTTAGTCTCTCCGACAGGTACTCTGGGGTTGGTGGCCAGCCTAATTGATAAATCTGGGGTTGGTGCCCAGCTTATTTATGTACAGGGTTTTAGCGAAAGTTTCCGGTGTAATCGGTTTGCCCCTTATTCTCTTTTGATACTTAGACATCTACTTTGTTTATCACTGACTTTACCCACTCCGTGACAGGTGTTACGAGGTGCGTTAGCCGGGAGGGCGGTGAGACTGCGTCGCGAGGACCGTAGTCAGGATACTTGGGTTTTTATCTCGTTTTCCTTATACTTTAAATAGTTAATTTGCTTGTGGATCATATTAGTCATGGACATGTATGTGTTAGCGCTGTGGATGTGGTGTACTTTTATACTTTGATACTTTCAGTGATGTTTTCATACGCGGCACGTTTTCATGATAAACCAAATGATTTCGAAAATGTTTTCTCAAAACGAAGTGCCGTGTGGGCACGGGTTTTGCAACCACTGGTTTTATCCTTTCCAAACGTTGATGCCGTTTTAATGACAAGGTGTCGAGTGGACACCGGTCTTTTAACACCTTAGTTAAATTACTGTACTCTGTTCGACGATGTATGTCTATTGTATGGTTGATGGTTGATGTATGATGTTGTAAATGAGACGCCGTGCATATACAAAGGAGACTCTGTCCGTGGGCAGAGAGAATTTGTGTAAGTGGCGGTCTGGCACGCACCGGGGATGAGGTTTAAGTTACCTTGTTAAGAAAAAAAAAATAATACACGTAATTTTCCGCTTTGATAGACTCAAAAACCCCCGGGGGCGTGACAGATTAAATGGTATCAGAGAAAAACAACCATAACCATAGTAGACGTGATCCACGTCCACAGTGTAGGGTGCCACAAGCAAATTGGACATGAGATAACCAAGGTATAGGTGCGTAGTACGTGAGAGTATGGGGAAAATGGAACGTAATATAGGTGTAATCGTAAGACAGGGTGCTAGGGTTATAACCTTAGGGTTAACATGGTTTCTCTGTTTATAGCGGACGATGGCCCAGACTAGATCGTCCACCGAGAATGCGGACGCGGACAGAGTGACCCCGGCCATCGCAGAGAACCAGCTCCTCCGGCGACAACTGCGGGAAATGGCCCGGCAGGTGGCGACGCTGACGGAGCAGGTTCGTCAACTGACGCAGCGACAGGCAACCGCGCCAGCCGAGCGCGATCCGACCCCTCCGCCCGAAACCACCGCACCCACTACGGAACCGCAAGGGATGGGTGGTACGACGACGGAACAGCCCCCAGCCCCAAGGGATGTACCTACTCCGACGACCTCGGGGCCTATGTTGGGAGTGACAGCGGGGGAGGTAGGAACGACCCCTACTCTTGGGGGGTCCGCCGCTGCAGGAGGGATCACGGAGCAACGAGCGACGCGAGAAAGGGTCAGGACGAATTTGACTAAGTTCAAGAAGCATGACCGTCCCACTTTCGAGGGAGAGACGACCGATCCATGGGTCGTCGAGAAATGGGTGGATTCCATGGAGAAACTCTTCGAGGACCTACTGATGGAGGAGCACGAGCGGGTTCCACTAGCCGTCCACTTTCTCGAAGGGAATGCACACATCTGGTGGAAGACGGTACGCCCGGATCCGTCTACGAACGACCCGCTGCCGACATGGTCGGCCTTTAGAGAGGAACTTTTTTGCGCTTTCTTCTCCGATAGCGTCAAGCGGCAATTGGAAGACGACCTGAAGAACATTAGACAAGGGAACCGCTCGGTCATGGAATATCAAAGGGAGTTTGTAAGATTGGTTAACTGCGTCCCGTTTGTTATACGGGATTAACCCCACAAGGCCCGTCTTTTTGTGGACGGGTTACGGAGCGACATCTTCGAGATGGTTCAGGCAGCGGACCTGCGCACGTTCAGGGAGGTGGTGGACAGGGCCACCATTGTGGAGCGGGGATTCTCTATCACCCGAGCTCGACGTGAGGGGTCAGAAAATAACCGGGAGAGGAAGCGGACACAGACTTACCCGGGAGGGGGCCCGTCTAGTGGGAGCCGACCACCAAAGTACCCCAGGACGCAACAAGGAAGCAAGAGTGCGCCTACCGGAAAGCCGCGACCAGCGAACAAGCCATGTGTTATTTGCGGAGCATCGCATCCAGTGACGGAATGCTCTAATAGACAGGATCACTGTTACCGCTGCGGCAAACCGGGGCATTTCCGATTCAACTGTCCCCTGAACACTGGAGCGGCATCTTCCGCAGCTTCCACCCCAACGGCGCAGCCACCAGGACGGGGTAGAGCATCGACAGGAATGCCCCCACATTCTCCGGCGCCAAGAGCAGAAGGAGAATCGCGACCACAACCAGGAGGGAGGCTCTACTCCAAGGGCCAGCATGGAGCGACGCTGCCAGAGGAGGTGGTCGCAGGTATTACCTCCGTTTCTAATTTTCGAGCTCGAACCCTGTTTGACACCGGGGCGACTCGCTCCTTTATTTCCCGCACTTTTGCACAAACACATCTGCTAGAAAGTAGTCCCCTTGATGTCTTACTGACCGTCCAGACCCTTGGGGGGCCAATCGCGGCGACTGGCCTAGTACCCTCGTGTTCAATAAGACTGGGAAGGTTGTCGTGCCCCTGGGATCTGGTGGTCATACTGCTAAAAGAATACGACGTGGTTTTGGGCATGGACTGGCTTACCGAGTATCAGGCGGTCATCGACTGCGAGAAGCGCCAGGTGCAACTACAGAAGCCGGGATTCCCAGAAAACGTGTACTTGGCATGTAAAAGCACTTCCATTTTGGCTATCATCTCCGCGTCGCGGGCTAGGAAGTTGATGGAGGGCGGGTGCGTGGCCTATCTAGCCTCGGTAGATTTAGCCACCCGACCCGTTCCCTCGCCTTCCAAAATTCCAGTGGTAAAGGAATTTCCGGATGTGTTTTCGGCGGAGCTCCCCGGAATGCCACCAGAACGAGAGGTTGACTTCCCTATTGAACTACTTCCCGGCACCAGACCCATCACCAAGGCACCGTACAGGATGGCCTTCACGGAGTTGAAGGAACTCAAGGCACAGTTGGAGGACCTCTTGGATAAGGGTTTCATCAGACCTAGCGCGTCACCCTGGGGCGCGCCCATCCTGTTTGTGAGGAAGAAGGACGGAAGTCTCCGGTTGTGCATCGACTACCGGGAGATAAATAAGGTCACCGTTAAGAACAAGTACCCCCTGCCAAGGATCGACGACCTCTTCGACCAACTACAGGGGGCGACGGTGTTTTCAAAGATTGACCTGCAGTCGGGCTATCATCAGGTCCAGGTCAAGGGGGAGGACATCCCCAAAACGGCTTTCCGGACTCGCTACGGCCATTACGAATTTACAGTAATGCCGTTCGGGCTCACAAATGCCCCGGCGGTGTTCATGGACATGATGAACAGGGTATTCAAACCCGTCCTGGACTTATTCGTGGTGGTCTTCATCGACGATATCCTCATCTACTCCCGTACAGACGAGGAACACGAAGAACATCTGCGCACAGTCCTCCAGACCCTACGGGAACAGAAACTCTACGCCAAACTCAAAAAGTGTGAGTTTTGGCTCCATGAGGTCGGTTTCTTGGGGCACGTAATCTCGGCGGCCGGAGTCGCAGTCGATCCGAAAAAGATAGATTCGGTGACGGACTGGCCCCAACCGACGACGGTGACGGAGATTCGAAGCTTCCTGGGATTAGCCGGGTACTACCGGCGCTTCGTGGAGGGTTTCTCCAAGATAGCCACCCCCTTAAACCGTTTGACTAGAAAGGGGGAAAAGTTCATCTGGACGGACAAATGTCAGAGGAGCTTCGAGGAGCTCAAGGATAGATTGACGCGAGCCCCGATTCTCGCCCTGCCAGAAGCAGGGGAGGATTATGAAGTGTATTGTGATGCGTCGCGAAACGGACTGGGTGGAGTACTCATGCAACGGGGAAAGGTTATAGCCTATGCGTCAAGGCAACTCAAGGAATACGAGCGGAACTACCCCGTGCACGATTTGGAACTCGCAACGGTTGTGTTCGTCCTCAAGCTTTGGGGACACTACCTGTATGGGGAGCACTCCAATGTGTACTCAGATCATAAAAGTCTTAAGTACCTTTTCACCCAAAAGGAGTTAAATTTGCGACAAAGACGGTGGCTCGAGCTACTGAAGGATTACGATTTATCGATCCACTACCACCCGGGAAAGGCAAACGTGGTGGCCGACGCCCTGAGCCGCAAGGGGCAGGCCGAGGAGGCAGGGTTAAATGCCATCACCCAGCAAAATAGTCTGATTGCGGAATTTTCACGATTAAGACTAGAAGTAGTACCGGCGGGTACAGTCGCACAACTTCTGACACTGGTGGTCAGACCTACCTTGCTTGACAGAATCCTCGAGGGGCAGTCGACTGATGACCAACTCCAGCTGGTGTGAAGTAGAGTAACTGCCGACCAAGAAGGTGATTTCGTAGTAAACTCCGACGGCACGATACGATTTCGGGGAAGAATCTGCGTGCCGGATCTACCGGAACTCAAAGAGGAAATCCTGCGGGAGGCGCATACTGCCCCATATGCAGCGCACCCCGGGGGAACGAAGATGTACAAGGACGTCAAACAGACCTTCTGGTGGCCCAAAATGAAGGGAGACGTGACTCGGTTTGTGGCACACTGCCTGGTGTGCCAACGGGTGAAGGCCGAGCACCAGCGTCCGGCAGGAAAATTGCAACCCTTACCGGTGCCCGAGTGGAAGTGGGACATGATTTCCATGGATTTTGTGACCGGGTTCCCGAGATCGTCACAGGGACACGATGCAATATGGGTGATTGTGGACCGTCTGACGAAATCGGCCCACTGTCTGCCCATACACACGACGTGGACGCGGGAACGACTGGCACAAACCTACATCAACGAGATAGTAAGGTTGCATGGGGTGCCGACATCCATCACGTCGGATAGGGACACGCGATTTGTGTCAAACTTTTGGCAGAGCCTGCAGCGAGCAATGGAAACCAAGTTGCACTTCAGTACTGCTTTTCACCCGCAGACCGATGGACAATCAGAGCGGGTGATACAAATTGTGGAGGACATGCTTCGAGCATGCGTTTTGGACTTGGGCGAAGGGTGGGCACGGTGTTTGCCCCTAGTGGAATTTGCCTACAATAACAGTTACCAGGCCAGCATTCAGATGGCACCATACGAGGCCCTGTACGGGCGCCGCTGTCGGTCTCCAATATGCTGGGACGACTTGGGTGAGCGCAAGTTTCTGGGCCCAAATTTGGTGGAGGAGACCGAAGCAAAGGTGCGATTGATTAGACAAAGGCTACTGACCGCCCAGAGCAGACAGAAAAGCTATGCGGACAACAGGCGCCGAGACTTAGAGTTCATGGTGGGCGAGCATGCGTTACTCCGAGTTTCGCCCTCCAAGGGGAACCGACGCTTCGGCATAAAGGGAAAGTTAAGCCCGAGGTACATAGGAGCGTTCGAGATCCTAGAACGCGTAGGACCGGTGGCGTACCGATTAGCCCTGCCGCCGAACCTTGAACGAGTCCATAACGTGTTCCATGTCTCAATGCTCCGGAAGTACCTAGCTGATCCCTCTCATGCCTTGGATGCCTCCACCATCGAGTTGCGAGAGGATGTAAGCGTCGAGGAGACGCCGGTGCGGATTTTGGTGAGAGAGGACAAGAAGTTGCGCAAACGAACAATCCCCTATGTAAAGGTCCAGTGGAGCAACCACGAAGAGCGCGAGGCGACTTGGGAACTGGAATCGAAGATGAGAGAATGTTTTCCCGAATTGATTAGTGGGGTTTGTACTTAAGTTTCGGGACGAAACATTTTATAAAGTGTGAGTGGTGTAGTGATCCGGCCCTTAGGGGTATTTTTGACTCACATCTAAACCATTTAAGCCCATAAGAGGAATAAAATTATTTAATTGTTAAAAGTTGGCCAGGGTGAGGTGCTGGTATTTTTCTGCGATAGAGCGCGGAAAATGATGGCCGACGGTGCGATCGGATAGGAAATCCGATGTCGGGATCTCCCGGAACGGAATTATTAGTGATACGGTGATTAGTCATGCATCGGAATCCGTGCGAAATATCTTGCACCCATTGGAGATAAGGTGGGTTATCTCGTAGGGGATAATTAATTAATTAATTAATTATCCGATGACAGAAAATAGAATTTCCTTACGTACGAATTAAAGATGAAATTAATTAAAGATATAATACGAGCTATATAAGGGATCCCGACTATCGGAAAGAAAAGAAAAGAAAAATAAAACCCTAACCGGTGAGGAGAAAAAGAAAGAGAAAAAAAAAGGAAAAGACGGAACCCTAGCCGGAAGAAAGGGAAAGGAGAAAGAGAAGGAGCCCGATCTTCACAGACATCGAACCGAAGGCAAGAACGCGACCGGACAACCTTCCCGTCGATCTTCGGTTAGTAAAATAATTGTTATAAATTATTTGGGATTTTTCCGTCGTCCTTTTTGTTTGAGTTCTTGGGTTTCTCCGTCGTATCCGTCACCGTCGCCGTCATCGTCGTCATGCTAGGGCACGGAACGGACGGCGGAGGCGCGCGGTGCCGCTAGGGCATCGCGCGGAGGAGAGTCGCGGACGGCCGATCGCCGCCGCAAGCGGCGATGGGACCGCGCGGGTCGTACCCGCGCGGGCGCCGCGCGGCCACCGCGCGGGCGGCACCCGCGCAGACCCGCACCCACGCGGGCGCCGCGCAGGCAACCCCGCGCGCGGGCGCCGTGCGGGGCCGCACCCGCGCGGGCGTCGCGCGGCCGCCGCACGGGCAGCACCCGCGCGAGGCCTCGCCCGCAGAGACACGTCGCGCGGTTCCGAACCGCGCGGGGCTCCGACGGACGGCGACGGCGGCGCGGGACTCCGGTTCTCGTCAACCTGGACGGTGTTGGACTTTTCCGTCGAAAAGAGTAAATTGGGTCTTTTGTTTTGGGATGTTAGTACACGTTTTTGACTATAGTTATCCTTGCGGACTTTCTTTAGGTTCAGGTGCGCAGCAGGGGTGCGCGAAGGATTCAGGTGTTCCGATTTCTCTTCAACTAGGTGGGTACGGTTGCTGTAAGTGCAACAAGTGCAGTAAGTGCATCTATCATCATTTAAAATGCTCTTAATTTGTCTAACAAAGTAGATGGATAGTTTAACCTTTCGCATAATTGTATTTTATCTAACAATTGAAGCGGCTGCGGTCGCGGTGCTCACTACACGCCGATCTCGGCAAATCCGTTTCGGATGCTGCACGTACACAGGCTGATTGGCCTCCGCATGGGTGTACTTTTCCGGAGAAGTGGTCTTTTTGACCCGTGTACCTCACAATGGGGTGGGAGCCGTGAGGACCTCTTCGCGCCTGCTGCAAATAGCACACCAGCACCGTGAAGAGGTTAAAAGCATCAAAAAGGTGTTTGCGCACGAGGGGAGACTTTAGTCTCTCCGACAGGTACTCTGGGGTTGGTGCCCAACCTAATTGATAAATCTGGGGTTGGTGCCCAGCTTAATTATGTACAGGGTTTTAGCGAAAGGTTCCGGTGTAATCGGTTTGCTCCTTATTCTCTTTTGATACTTAGGCATCTACTTTGTTTGTCACTGACTTTACCCACTCCGTGACAGGTGTTACGAGGTGCGTTAGCCGGGAGGGCGGTGAGACTGCGTCGCGAGGACCGTAGTCAGGATACTTGGGTTTTTATCTCGTTTTCCTTATACTTTAAATAGTTAATTTGCTTGTGGATCATATTAGTCATGGACATGTATGTGTTAGCGCTGTGGATGAGGTGTACTTTTATACTTTGATACTTTCAGTGATGTTTTCATACGCGGCACGTTTTCATGATAAACCAAATGATTTCGAAAATGTTTTCTCAAAACGAAGTGCCGTGTGGGCACGGGTTTTGCAACCGCTGGTTTTATCCTTTCCAAACGTTGATGTCGTTTTAATGACAAGGTGTCGAGTGGACACCGGTCTTTTAACACCTTAGTTAAATTACTGTACTCTGTTCGTGTAACACCCCCGGAATTTGGATTAGTCCTCTATATAAATGATATAATAGGACTAAATCTCTAACCCGGCTATAGCATTTTGGATGGTAGCAAGATCCAAGAGGAACATGAGAGTTAAGTGTGCTAGAGCTAGAGTAGTTCTAGGATGGGTGACCCCCTGGGAAGTGGGGCGTCACAGTTCGACGATGTATGTCTATTGTATAGTTGATGGTTGATGTATGATGTTGTAAATGAGACGCCGTGCATATACAAAGGAGACTTTGTCCGTGGGCAGAGAGAATTTGTGTATGTGGCGGTCTGGCACGCACCGGGGATGAGGTTTAAGTTACCTTGTTAAGAAAAAAAAATAATACACGCAATTTTTCATTTTGATAGACTCAAAAACCCCCGGGGGCGTGACAATTTAAATGAACCTCGCCTCCGGCGCGTATCAGACCCGCCGCATATACAAATTCACTCCCCAAACGGGCGGAGTCTCCTTTGTATATGCACGGCATCACCAACCAGTCAAATACTTTAACCATTCCAACCATGACAGGCAACGAGGAGAGGATATAGTAAATCAAACCATCACCGCTATCTTATACAGACTATAGCATAAACCCATGGGTTTTGAAAATCGGTGCCCACTCGACACCCAGTTTTCTAAAACGTTTTCGCAAACTCTTTGAGCGACCTTTAACTTGAAAGGATAAATCCACGGGTTTTAAAATCGGTGCCCACATGGCACCTGCTTTGAAAACACTTTTGAAACCGGTTTGCGTTTGAAAACAAGCCGCAATTACACATCCTAACATTCACCAATTAATTACAAGAAAATCCTCATCCCAACATCCATCAGAAACCACAGTAAATGAATCACAGTTTAACTAACCATAGTATAAAGGAATAACCAAGAGTAAAGAAAATAACGTATCGTTTACTGGCCCTCATGGCTAGTGTCCTCTAACTGATGCCTCACCGTCGTCCCGAATTCCTGCCCTACTCGGACCTGTCACAGTGTGGGTTGTCAGTGACTGATAAAGTAGAAAACATGCAAGTAAACGCAATAATAGAAAGGACACACCGAATCCCGGAGATCGGGTGGAGCCCGAAGGCAGCATCAGTATCTATATCAGAGTGGCGCAGCGGTAGCGTGGATTTGTTATCTACGGAGGACCTTATTCGTCGCCTCAATGTGATCAGAGATAGAGGTCGTGCTCCCTTCTGGATAGTCCTGATTTTCAGGCAGATTGAGCGACAACCACTTTCTTTGAGCGGATGAATCTGTGCCGCCCGGTTGGAGGGCGCCACGGTAGTGGATCGAGTGTCGCAGGTGGGATTTCACCACAGTAGTCGGAGTTAGAGCATGTTCCATTCTTGCATAGACTAGAGGCAGATTTGTTACCACGTGCACTAGAGGTACAGGTTCCTGTTGTTGTTGTGCATGTGGAGGAGGCTTTTGGATCATGTCCAGTGCGGCCGAGACCGCGTGTTACCGGCAGAATTATTGGAAATTGTAGCAATTCGGTGTTTCGACCCTGTGCTTGAGATTGTTTGGCACAATGCCATAGAATGTTTGACTGCGGCGAGAGAGGACTTTGATCTTCGGCGAGGCGGACAAGAGGAGGCTTGCTTGATGAGATTGTTAGAGCACACAGGTTTTAACGACAGTGTGAGAGGTGCTTACGGCGGCACCGGGACTCAGGGATATCTCTGTTGCCCATGAGATCCCGGGTGTGATTTCACCTTAGTTGTTGGTAATGCCGCCGGTTAGGGAGATAGAGATTGCGTTTGACGTGGTTCGGGGAACCGCGCCACCCTCGACAGCACCTCATTGGATATCGCCTGTAGAGCTGAGAGAGCTGATGGCGCAGTTGCAGGATCTGATGAATCGAGGGGTCTGTTTGACCTAGTACCACGTCGTTGGTATACGGTGGTGAGGCCACATCGTTGATACACGACCGTGAGGGTCCTTTTATGGTTCGAGTGTAGACAGGTCCGGGTGGTATCTAGGGCCTTTTGATGGAACTATACTCCGGCAGTTATTGTACGATGCGAGTACCCACTTGGAATCAGACAGCCGAGGACCTTGCCTAGAGGGCATTAAGGACACGGTAGGGGCATTATGAGCTTATAGTGAGCCCCAATGGAATGACGAATACCCTGTCGACTTCAAGACCTGAGGAATTGTATGTCCCTGTTGTACTTGGACTGATTGGGAGTGGTGTTCCCCAAGGATATTTGATTTACTCCCAGAGCGACTTGGAGCACGAGGAGCACTTTGTGGATGTGCTACCATGCCTGTGTGGATGAAGCTGTATGCCAAGTTATTGAGGTACGAGTTTTAGCTCCAAGTGCATGCCTACTTGGGTCACCTTATTCTAGCCATTGGAGTGGCGGTGGAATCCGACCAAATGGATGTTATTCAAGTTTGACTGAAACCAACATTTATCCTTGAGGTGAGGAGCTTCTTAGACTTGGCAGTGCCGGGAGATCATGGCCAATGGATAATGAAACTGATACCAGCGCCAATGCTAGTGTTTCCAGTGTTGGGAGATGGATTTGTGTGTTTTAGTGATGCCTCCCATTGTGGTTGTAGAGTTACCGTGGGTTGATTTTCGGTCCACACTTTATTAGTCGAACCCTATGAGTATTGTGGCAGGACGAACCGCTGTTTTGTAGGCAGCTTGGATCCCACAGATGAGCCTTTCAGTACGCCTATTATTTCCGGCTTTGATTGATATACCTGGGCGTAGGCCATGCCTGCTTGGCTATCAGTCCTGATTACTCAGCATTTCTGTTCTATATTATATGATAGATAACGATTTCAGCTTCAGTTTACAGTTTCTACCATGCGACATCAGTGGAGCCTACAGCTTTCAGCATCTTGGGTGGGATTTACGCGGGTTGTCGTTGATGGTTCGGACTTTTGACCTCGAGTTTGGGCATCAGCATTATGATCGCCTTTCGAGCTAGTTTTCAGTCCCGTTCACCGACGGTTTGGTCCCCGTCACGGTGTCCTTTTTTTTTTTTTTTTTTTTTAGTTGAGAGATCGACTTCGACCCGTGGGTCCGTTGGGGTTTTGTTGGCACGTTGAGTGACCAACTGTGGCATGAGATTGTGTCTCTTGAGGGTCCCTTTTGAGGGTAGCCCGCGGTTGAGTAGTCCACTCGGGTGATTTTGGATCGGGAAGTAACCGAATGAAGACCCCAGCTTATTGGATTAATGTGTGGGTACGCTTCGGGTCGCCTTGTTGAGATTGGCACCAGGATGTGGTTTGGTGCGTGTTGCACTGGTGCTTATTTTGTCTCCCCCAGCTTTTGATGGAGCCCATGTATTGTTTCACGTCTCGGCTCAGGGGTGTTTTGCTTTTGGATCCCTCGCCCGTGATTGACTCGCACCATTTGAGCGCTAAGAGTGTTTGGAGTACGAGGGACGCCCGTTGTGAATTCTGGCTCGAGAGATGAGGGAATTGCACAATCGGGCCATGCCGTACTGGGTATTGTTGTTTTTGGGAAGTGATCACGAGGTGTGATTGGTGTTTGGGGAGCTGGAGGCGTTATTGATGGATACCTACCCGTGGTATTTGTGACTCCTGGTGGATTTGAGCTAGTTTCGAGGACGAAAATTTCTTTTAGTGGGGGAGGATGTGAAGACCAGAAATTCCCACTTATGGAGCACTATTGCATCTACAGCTTCTGTAGGCCTATGTGGCGCGTCGGCGGGGTTTGTGCACAATTTGGACACAAGTGGGGGACTTCGGGCTTAAATGGATCACGTGGGTGATCAGATGACCCCGTCGAATGCTTAGAAGTGGTTTTGCGCGCAATGGATATTAAAATTGGGCTCAGCGCGAAGTTTGGACAAAAGAACATCTTTCCGGATGCCTTCGGCAATTTTTAGAAATGGAATTTGGCAAAATGGACTTTGGATTTGGATTCAGCGCGCGAAAACGATAAAAATGGACTATTCACTTGCATTTTTCGGAGCCCGGATGACCCGGCATGGATTTCGAGGCAGCATGTACTGTTCCGGCGGCCGGCGGGCAGCGGCGGCGGCGGCGGGCGGCGGCGGAGCACGGCGGGCAGCAGCGGAGCAGGCGGCGCGGGCAGCGCGGGCAGCGCGGGCAGCGCGGAGGCGCGCGAGCAGGCGCGCGGGCAGGTGCGCGGTCCATGGGGCTGGCGTGCACCGAGGGCAGGACACGTGGCAGCTTCTGACTCGTTGGTGTTGTGGGCGCGGTCCACGGAAAAATTGAGCGGGTGTGCGGTGGACCGGCGGGAGGACACGCGGCGATCTTTGGTTGGCTGGTCTTCATGCGCGCGGTCCACGGAGCGGGTGCAGGCCGCCTTGGGGCGCGTGCGTGCAGGGGTGGCAGGCGGCGTCGCAGGCGCGCACGTGGGCGACTGTTGACCGAGTGCGGTCCACGCATCGCCACCGCAGGGCGCCACGTGTCGAGCAGCGGATGGCCGGTGAGGCTGTCCGCTGTTCGGGTGAGACGTGGCAGGCCCTGGGCTTTCCGGGCATGAACAGCGTTGGGCCGGGCCCAACACTGTAGCCGCCCGGTTCGTGCGGGCGCCCGGAAAATCGGCCCAAAAGCCCAATTTCGGGATTTTTCGGTTTGGGCCTATAAATAGGCCATTTGCACTGCCTTTTCGAGCTTTTCCCGAGCTCTCTGGCCTGAGGCCCCTTCACCAAATTTGTTGCTCTCCTCGCTGTGCATCTCGTGGAGAAGGCTCGGAATTTTGGGAAGGCGCGGCGTCGACGACTTCGGCATCGTAGCACAGAGCGGCATACTTTCATCGCAATCCCGTTATCGTCGCATTTTGGTATAAGAGGTCCACAGAGCTACCCCGACAGTATTTTCGGACGATTTTTATGGCGTTGGATTCACGAGAGGTATATCTACGATTCTTATATTGTCCATTTTTCTCAGATTTGAGTTTTGTTTGAGGTTCCGGGTACGTGTTTAAACCCCTTTGCCGCTGATGGAATTTCTGGACAGCGACACATTGCCAGATTTTTATCTCCACAGCCGGGCATCGGATAGAGACGTGCCTGTACACTTTTTTCATCTACTCGACGCGAGGATTATCACAGTATTTTTCCTGGATTTTTCTGAGGCTTGCACGAAGGTATATGTTTTCCCCCTTATCTGTGCATGGGATTACAGTTATGTTGCTGTGTGGTTTTGCGCACCCCGTGTTGTGGAATTTGTAACTCGGCCTACGGGGCTCGGAATTTGACGTGCAGGTACTCGTTTCGAAGGTATCGACGCGACGATCGTGACTGTATTTTTGTGGGATTTTTCAGAATCAGTTCTGCAGGTGAAAACTGCACATCTTCGGGGCCATTTTCTGTTGATGTATATACTTGGATATTTTGGGGAATAAAGTGTAACCTTGGACCTTTTGTTGTCCCCAGGAGGGTTCGCGAGTGTTTCTGAACCGGTTGGAACTGGAGGAAATGAAGATAGTGGATTCCGAGTGTTTTCAGCTGTTTGAAGCCGAGGCTTTCGCGTCATGTACCGAGGGTGCTGTTTTGGCGGATTTTGGACTGTGAGCGTCTTCACACTTCACCGACTTCGGCTTTGCCTGCGGAAAGCGCTTCAGGTGGGTGCTTTGTTTCCAGAACTGGTTGACGGTTCCCTAATTCTGTATGTTAGGATGCATGCATGTTTAGGGTACATGGTTTATGTTTGTAAGGTAGGTAAGCTTGATAATGATAATTGTATAAATGATTGCCAGAATAGTATTTATGAGGTATACTGAGGACTTGCATGATTTGGACATCTATGTTGATGATTAGTGTAAGCTTACCTAGGATAATGTTACCCTATGAGATTATGTAACATGCCATGTTAGCACATAGCCTTTCATGTGGTTGGGTTATGCTTTGGGACAGGATTTTGTAGCTATGTGCGGATTTTCACTCTGAGGAGTTATTATAATCGAGGATTATGATCAGGTATAGGCATGTGGTTTACTTTCTATATCATTCTTGAGGACAAATGCATGCTTGTATGGACATATAGTTAGGCCACCCTTTATTGCTACACTACTTATTGGAACTTGACTTAGGAGAAACCATGCTTTTCCTTTCTCCTTCTTGATAGTCAGGTGGTCAGTGTTGCTCGGGTTCGAGCAGGGGTCTGTGTAGTGTATTCGGGACTTTGTGTCTGGGACAGGTTGGATTAGTTGTGGGGCTTTGCGGCAACTGCGGATATTGGGCGGTTGACCGGATGCTTATCTATGCACCAGATTGGGTATTAGTTTTCTCTAGTGGATGGAGTTTCCCACTTATCGTTTAGTTGCATCCGATTGAGGTCGGGTCTTTCTTTGGTGGTTGAGTTTTTCCACTTTGATCAGATTTGTGATCAAAGTCCTGCTATACAGAGATACTTGTTACTGAGATACTTTACTCGCGTGGGTCGCTCCCCTCGAGTGCCACTCCGGAGGTAGGCTTTTGGACCCAGTCATGTGTGCCGGTCTGATACTTATTTTGGGATGCGAGCCATGTGGGCCGGTCCCGCGGTTTCGAGCCATGTGTGCAGATTCCGCTGAGCAGGCAATGCCAGTTTTACTGGTGGCACCAGATTGGGTTATTACCGGCATCTACTTTCTTGTTTCACTCGTGTCAGGAGGACCGAGTGGAGTCTAGTAGCTGTGTTTAGACCAGTGCTAGTGTTGTTGGGATCCATTTGGGGACTGTGGTCCCGAGGTCTTTGCGAGTTGTGGACTGTTGTTCGAGAGGCTTGGTGATCTTGAGTTTATCCGTTCTGAGAGGAAGCGTGGATTTTGACTATAGTCTGCATGAGCCACTACTCGATAGCGAGTTAGTCCGTTTGGACGCCCTACGTAATTCCTGCTCGTCAGCGGGAGGTGGTTGTAGGTGGGCGCAGGTTTGACTGGACTAGATGTGGCAGTCAGCTCGATTGGGTCGATTGTGCACTTCATGTGCTAGTGGTTGCATACCATTATTTGGTTCTCCCCTTTTGAGCATTTAGATAGAGGCATGGTAGCTGTTGAGAGTCTCCAGCTTTCCTATTTCAGTATTTACTGCTTTGGTTATCTTATGCCTCTAGTGGACTTAGTGGGCAGATCGTCGGGCCTGGTGGCAGTACCCACTGAGGACTCCCTTTTTAGGTGTAGTTCTCACACCCGTTGGGGGTCTTCCCCCTCCCCTTCTTTTCTCTCCTTTGTTTTGCAGAGTCTTAGCGGGTGTTGCAGATTCTGCGGTTGTTGTTCGAGGCGAGGGAGTCGCGTGCTAGATCCCTACCCGTCGTTGGAGAGTAGCGGTACCCCTTCAGAGGAGATCTTCAGTAGATTAGTTGTTTCTTTTTCCTCTTTTGAGAGACTGATGTAGTGAGGATATTTTATGTATCGAGAGACTGTACACTGGTGTATTTATTGGAGATACCTCCCGGTTGGGTTCAGAGCTTGTATATGAGGATATTGTATTATTATTATTTTTGGGAGACGGACATTGTTGTATTATTTCCAGTTGTACAGTGATTGATTTTAGTCATACAGCAGATTTTTATTTATAGCTCTGATATCTATTTAGCTGTAGTACTTTTCTTGCAGGTAGGATGCTTCGCTTATGCAGGTTGGCATAGGTGGCGGATCTGTTGGCGCGCCCGGGTCGCAGCTTCGAGCCCGGGGCGTGACAGCAAGGCTTGTGGAGGGATCGGCTGTTGGCTGTTCGGCGTTGACATGGCGCATGGATGTGGTTTCGGGCGCACCACGCGGGGAGCAGTGTGGGGAATTCGGGCGCCCGATTGTGGTCCGAGCGCCCGAATCCTGGGACAGATTTGACATTTTTGGAATTGTTCGGGCTGGGCCTATAAATAGGCCCAGTACTGCTCCATTGCTTGGTTTTCTGGTTGGTTTTTCACTGAGGTGTCTATAGGGATTCTCTTCCTTCTTGAGTTCTATAGATTGTGGAGGATTCCTAGGATTTTTGGAGGCCGCGGCATCGGCATTTTCTGCAACGCGGCGCACATCGACGCTTCTTCGATTTTTGGCTTCTATCGTCGTATTTCAGTGCGCGAGGCCCCCGGAGCTACCCCGATAGAATTTTGAGCCCATTTTCATGGTAGCACGTTCATGAGAGGTACATCTTCATTTTTTGTATTGATCACTTTGCTTTATTTCCAGGTTTTGGTGGTGTTCCCGAGGTGTTTTTGTGACCCTTTATACTGCTGCGTGGTACGGGACAGCGGCGGCATATTGTTGGGATTTCTCAGCCTATGGGCATCGGATCGAGGCGTGTGAGGACTCGATCGGCATCTACGCTTCAAGAGGAACGCGCCAGTATTTTTACCGGAATTTTTAGAGGACTCTTCGAAGGTGATAATTAAGCTTTTTTTGTGGCGGGTGGTTTTCCGCAGTTTTGCGTATTCGGGATGTTTTGGCCTACGACGATGTTCTTATTGTATGTTGGCCTACAGGTGTCGGAACGAGTTGTATAAATACTCAATTTGGATCTACTCATCGCGAGGATCGCAACTGTGATTTTTTTGGATTTTTTGGAGGACTGCACGCAGGTGAAAAGGCCCCTTCTTTGTGCTGGTTGGTAAAAACAGCGAGTGCTGCTTGGTTTGTTTGTGGAGTTGTTTATTGTGTTGTTGGCTATGTTGTTAGTTGGAGTAGAGGCTTGTGCGACCGTGTACCGAGGGTGCGGTTTCGGCGGTTTTTGCTAGCGAGTGACTGCGCACTTCACCGACTTCGGCTTTGCCTGCGGAAAGCGTTTCAGGTGGTTGCTTCGTCTCCAGAACCGGTGGACGGTTCTCTATTTCTATATGTTAGAATGCATGCATGTTTAGGGTACATTGTATGTTATTGAGAGGTAAGCTTAGTAATGATGATTGTATAAGGGAATTGCAAGATTAACATCCATGTTAGATATTATTGAGGACTTGCAAGATTTGGATATTCATGAGGATGAATAGTAAAAGCTTACCTAAGGGAATTTGCCCTATGTGATTGTTAGCATGCATGATTAAATGTATAATCTCTAGTATCGAGATGTAAGCTTGAGGAATGGCCTAGATCATGTAGATTGACATACTATAGTAGTCATCTTTTAGCATGCCATGTCGCACATAGTCTTTTATGATATGATTACTCGATGGAGTAGGATGCTATATCTATGTGCGTGTATCATTCTGATGATTTATGATGGACCACGGATTATAGACGGGTGTAGCGGATTAGTGGATTTGGCATATGGTGCTACTATCTGTTTTACTCCCTTTTATGTTACTTGAGGACATTTGCATGCTTGTATGGACATCTAGATAGGCTATCTTTTACTGCTACACTATCATGTTGGAACTTGACTTAGGAGAAACCATGTTTGCTTCTTTTCTCCTTTTCGTTAGTCATGTGATTCTTGTTGCTCGGGTTCGAGCAGGGGTTTGGGATAGTGTAGTTGAGACTTTGAGTCTGGGACAGGTTGGATTTGATTGTGGATTGTGGGTATTGCGGCGACTGCGGATATTGGGCGGTTGGCCGAGTGTCGATTGTACTTGATTGTGGATGGCAGGATAGTGCGGCAACCGCGAATATTGGGCGGTTGACCGGAGGTCGGTTATGGGTTTATGGATTGTGGGGCATTACGGCAACGGCAAATACTGGGTGGTTGACCGGATATTTACTTATGCATCAGATTGGGTATCAGATTTCTCCAGTAGACGGAGTTTCCCAATTATTGAGTACTATTGCATCTGATTGAGGACCGGGGTTTTCTTTAGAGGATGGGTTTTCCCACTTTGATCAGAGTCGTGATCCAGTCCTGCTGTTTTATGATACTTATGATACTTGTTACAGAGATACTTTACTCGTGTGGGTCGCTCCCCTCGAGTGCCACTCCGGAGTGTGCGACAGGCAGGCTTTGAGTCATTGAGACTCCTTCTTCTCATCGGTGCTATGCGTTGGCCAGCATACCCGATACGGCAGGCACAGCACGCAGTACCAGTTCTTACTGGTCCATTGATTGGGTTTATTACAGGCAGATACTTTATTGTTGCACTCGTGCCTGGGGGGCTGAGTGGAGTCTAGTAGTTGTGTTGAGACCGGTACTAGTGTTGTGGGAACTGTTTGGGGTTGACGGTGGTCCCGGGGTCATTGTGAGTTTTTCGACCGTTGTGCGAGATGTGGAGGATCTTGAGTCTATCCGTTCTGAGAGAGAGCGAGGATTTCGACTATAGCCTGCATGTGCCACTATTCGATAGCGAGTTAGTCCGTATGGACACCCTACGCAATTCCTGCCCGGCAGTGGGAGGTGGTTGTAGGTAGGCGCAGGCTTGACTGGACCAGATGTGGCAGTCAGCTCGATTAGGTCGATTGTGCACTTCATGTGCGAGCGGTTGCATATCTTTCATTGGTTTTCCTCATTTGAGCATTTAGATAGAAACATGGTAGCTGTAGAGTATCTCCAGCATTATTGTTCAGTTTTTACTGCATGGTTATCTTATGCCTCTAGTAGACTTAGTGGGCAGATCGTCGGGCCTGGTGGCGGTACCCACTGAGAACTCCCTTTTTGGTGTAGTTCTCACACTCGTTGGGGGTTTTCCCCCTCCTTTTTCTTTCCTCTCCTTTGTTTTGCAAAGTCCTAGCGGGTGTTGCTGATTCTGCTCTTGTTGATCGAGGCGAGGGAGTCGCGAGCTTGATCCCTACTCGTTTGTGGAGAGTAGCGGTACCCCTACAGTGGAGATTTGTAGTACAGTCAGTAGATTATTTTATTTCCACTTTTGAGAGATCATTGTATTGTGAGGATCTGACTTGTACTGAGAGCCTGTACACTGATGTATTATTTCGGTTTACCTCCCTGTTGAGTTTCGGGTTATTGTATTTGAGGATTTTGTATGATTATCACTTATGGGTGATGGATATTGTATCATTATTTTCAGTTGTATAGATGGTTGGTTTTCAGTTTTACAACAGTTTTATTTTATAGCTCTGATATCTGTTAGCTGTAGTCCCTTTTATTGCAAGTTGGACGCTTCGCCTATGCGGAGTTTGTATAGGCGGCGGATCTGTTGGCGAGCCCTGGTTGCAGTTTCGACCCCAGGACGTGACATTTTCATTCAATTTGGCACATAAAATATCATGTCTTTTCTGAAAAACACATTTATCCAAATTGACCACTCTTCGTTTTCGCTTTAAACTGCACTTTTGTCGTGCATAATTTGAAAACAGACTCTACCACGACTTCCAAGACTACCAGACCTTGAGGGTGCTAGTTTTATTTCATTGATAACTATTCTATTTTACAAAAATAATTTATTTTTTAAAATTTTATTTATTCTGAAAACTCAGTTTGTACATTAGTATAATCAAACTATTGTTAATGAAGTATTTAGGGACCATTACTTCAGAAAAAAAACAAAAAAGAGTGCAAATAGAACTTTGACCACTGATTGAGACAAGTGTCAACTCCAATCTGACCAGGCATTACACATTTGAGTCAAGTTGCGTTGGTCACATACAAACACATACCCACATTCACACAGGGTGTAGGGCATAAGTATTGGAACTCCACCACCTTAGTTGTTGTCCCTTGGCCTTTAGGTGGAACCCTTGCTTTTACCCAGGAGGTTTGGAAAGCATCTTCAATTGCTTCATCTTGATTACTCACTCTCGAAAAAAAAAAAAAAAAATAAAACAAGAGAAGAAAAGAAAGAAAAGAAAAGAATTATTTAGAGCCCACGTGAGACATGGGAAGAATCAGAATTAAAAGTACAAAAGCTATTAACTTTTTTTTCCTTTTTGGGGGGTGGGGGTTCTGTGCATTGCAAGAAGCTTGAATGTTATGCCTGCTCAATCCGTTTCACATTTAGTGCCTCTTTTAAAATTTTAAGATGTAACTTTAAAAAAAATAAACTAAAAAGAGAGTATTTTTGGGAATGTTCACCACATTTCATTAATTTTTTTTTTTTGAAATAATTATACAGTTAAAGAAACATTTCTTATCCTTATATTGTGGAGGAAGATACAACCATATAATCTTAAGAGTTAATTGCATACAGATCCCTGCAAACATGTCGAATAGCAAATATATCTCTACAAAATTTAACTTTTTATATTTATTCCTTCAAAAATCCACCGTTATTCATATCTACCCCTACCGTCCATCTCTGTTAAAAAAGTTGAGTTAACCATAAGTTAAATGCTTAACCTTGGTTAGATAAAAAAGTAAATTTACCTTTTTACTCTTTATATATTATAATTATTTAATATATTATTTAATTAATTAGATAAAATATTAGTTAATTATTTAATTAATTTAATAAATAATTAGTTAATTAGTTAATTAGTTAATTATCTGGGTGAGCTCGCGGATCATTTGGGTGAGCTCGACGAAGGCTGTAGCCGTTCCCGTCGCGGTAGAAGGCGCGGAACACCACGAGGAGCTGCACCTGGTCCACCAGGGCCCGCTGCGTCATCAGCGGCGCGATCGCCGCGAGAGGGCTAGCTTGACGGCGGAGATGTAGCCGTTCCCGTTGCGGTCGAAGGCGCGGAACACCTCGAGGAGCTGCGCCTGGTCCACCCGGGCCCGTTGCGTCATCAGCGGCGCGATCGCCGCGGCGAGCTCCTCGAACTCGACCGCGCCATTCCCGTTCGCGTCCATGCCGGAGAGGAGCGCGTGGATCGCGTCCCCTCGGGGCTTCAGCCCCAGGAAGCGAAGCAGCGCCGCAAGCTCCAGCTGCGTGAGGCTCCCGTCCAGCTACGTGAGGCTCCCGTCCGCGCCCATGTCGAAGCGAGGAAGGAGATGACCGTTGGGATTTTTGGAGAGGGATATTTTTGCAACAAGTATAAAAATATTGTTTTTGGAGGGATATATTTGTAAGGGTAAAAAAGTCATTTCATATCTATTCTGTTAAAATATAAACAGTATTCAAACGGTAATAAACCAGAGAGGTAGATATGAACAACTTAGGATTTTTGAAGGGATAAATATGAAAAGTTGAATTTTGTAGGGATATATTTGCTATTCGACATGTTTGCAGGGACCTGTATGCAGTTAACCCTAATCTTAAATATCTCAATAATAGAAACTAATTTATAAATTCCTAAAATATCAGGTTGTGCTTGGTGTGGTTGGGTTGTCCTTTTGATCCCAATTTGATATTGATTTCGTTGGTTGGTTGAACCGGCTCAATGTGGCCTGGTTTGATGCTTCAATTCTCCCTCACAAACTGGGTATTGGTGACAACCAAAGATCGAGTTTGGTTCTAAGACCTACAAAGCAGTCCCGAGTCAATGGTTTTGTGAAAATGTCAACAAGTTGTAAGAAAGATTGAATGTAGCGAGTGACAATGAAACCGAGGGTAACCTTTTCTTGCACAAAGTGATAGTTGATTTCAATATGCTTGGTGAGAGCATGGAAGACCAGATTGGTTGTGAGATGTAGAGCAGATATATTATCGAAAAAAGTAAGGAAGGCAGAGGTTGAGAGATGCCAATATCACGTAGAATATGTGAGATCCAAGTGAGTTTAGCAGTTGCCGAGGCGAGGGCTCGGTATTCGGCCTCGGTCGTGGATCGAGACACAATAGGCTGCTTCTTTGCGCACCAAGCAATACAATTTGAGCCAAGAAAAGAGCAATACCCTATGGTAGATTGTCGGGTGAGCTTGCATCCTGCCTAGTCTACATAAGCAAAGGCAAAGAAGACCAGTGAGCTTCGAGTGTAGAACACCGGGATTTGGATGACGCACCGACCTTGCAGGATGGTGGGGTGCGGAGGAGTTTGCCTTGGATGTGTCCCATTTCGTGTTTACAGAGGAGCTCGGGTTGATTTGGATCCCCGCGGAAGCCTCTGCTTGTTCGGGCTTTGTACGCATTGGGTGACTGGTACGGGAAGCTCCGACACCGCTATGGGTTGCAGAAAAATTGGGAAACACTTGGAGCAGGTGTATTTTCAGTTTACAGCGAGGTTCGGGAGGTTCCGGACTGACGCGGAAGACCCGGAGGCAATAAGTGAGTCGGAACTGGCAATTTTGGAGCCGGTATTTGATTTGAGCACCCCGACTCAACGGTCGAGCTTTTTGAGGAGAAAAAGCTGTGGACACGCGTACTTTTGATTTACAGCGAGGTTCGGGAGGTTCCGGACTGACGCGGAAGACCCGGAGGCAAAAAGTGAGTCGGAACTGGCAATTTTGGAGCCGGTATTTGATTTGAGCACCCCGACTCAACGGTTGAGCTTTTTGAAGAGAAAAAGCTGTGAGCGCGTGTACTTTGGAATTACAGCGGAGCTCGGGAGGTTCCGGGCAGCGGCGGAGGGCCCGAGGGCAAAAAGTGAGTTGGAGTTGGGTTTTGGAATTAAGTTAATTAAGTTAATTAATTTAATTAAAGCTTTTGCTTTATAAAAACCCCTCCCCTCCACCTCTGCAGCAAAGGAAAAAAGGAAAAAGAGAAAGAAAGAAAGAGAGAAAAGAAAAGATAAGGAAAGGAAAAGGGAAGAAGGAAGAAGAAGGTGCAATTGGAGAGGGCTCTTGAGCTTTTCTTCCCCGAGCGAGGGCGTGAAGCCGAGCGAGGTCGGCGAGCCTCGTGGAGGTTGGTTTTATTTTTTGATTGTGGTTTTTGCTTCTCCCCTCTCCTCTCTTTTATTTTTCTTTCCTTCTTTGCTGCTTGGGGGTGTTGTGTGCGGGTTGGTGGAGCTTGGCGAGCCACGCGCGCGCGGTGGTTGGCGGCGCGGGGCTGTGGGGCCATCGCTGCGCGGCCGCGTTGGAGCGGCGCGCGCAGCTTGCGCCCTGCTGCCAAAATCTGAGCAGCAGGGCGCCGGTCCACCCTGGCTGTGCAGCAGGCCGCGCGGCATGCGGCCTGCTGCCGTGGTGCACTGCAGGCCGCGCGCTGGGCGCGCGGCACTGCAGGCGGGCCGCGCGGGTGCCCTCGGGGCCGCGCGGCACTGCAGGCCGCGCGCTGGGCGCGCGGCACTGCAGGCGGGCCGCGCGGGTGCCCTAGGGGCCGCGCGGGCGGCCCCTTGGGCCCCGCGCGGTGTGCAGGCCGCGCGCTGGCCGCGCGGCGCTGCAGGCCCCGCGCGGGCGGCCCGTTGGGCCCCGCGCGGTGTGCAGGCCGCGCGCTGGGCGCGCGGCACTGCAGGCCCCGCGCGGGCGGCCCGTTGGGCCCCGCGCGGTGTGCAGGCCGCGCGCTGGGCGCGCGGCACTGCAGGCCCCGCGCGGGCGGCCCTTGGGCCCCGCGCGGTGTGCAGGCCGCGCGCTGGGCGGGCGGCGCTGCAGGCCCCGCGCGGGCGGCCCCTTGGGCCCCGCGCGGTGTGCAGGCCGCGCGCTGGGCGGGCGGCGCTGCAGGCCCCGCGCGGGCGGCCCGTTGGGCCCCGCGCGGTGTACAGGCCGCGCGCTGGCCGCGCGGCGGTGCAGGCCCCGTGCGGGCGGCCCGCTGGGTCCCGCGCGGTGTGCAGGCCGCGCGCTGGGCGCGCGGCGCTGCAGGCCCCGCGCGGGCGGCCCGTTGGGCCCCGCGCGGTGTGCAGGCCGCGCGCTGGGCGCGCGGCGCTGCAGGCCCCGCGCGGGCGGCCCCTTGGGCCCGCGCGGTGTGCAGGCCGCGCGCTGGGCGCGCGGCGCTGCAGGCCCCGCGCGGGAGGCCCCTTGGGCCCCGCGCGGTGTGCATGCCGCGTGCTGGGCGCGCGGCGCTGCGGGCCCCGCGCGGGCGGCCTCCTGGGCCCCGCGCGGTGTGCAGGCCGCGCGCTGGGCGCGCGGCACTGCAGACCCTCGCGCGGGCGGCCTTGTGCCGCGTGGACTTGCTGGGCGCCGCGCGAATGGCTGGGTTTTGGGGGCCGTGCAGCTGCGCCGCATTGGCCGCGCAGGCTGCGACTTGGCGACGCGCCGCGGCGTGTGTGCGCGATGGGTTTTCCACGCAACGCGTGGCGTTTCTCGTCGCCGGTTTGGTTTCTTTTGCCCTTTGTGAGCGCGGTTTTAGCCGCATGTTTTCTGATCCCGGTCCCTCTTCTTGTCTCGCAGTTGTGGCATACGGTTAGCTTCTCACGTGGCCGGTGGCGCGTGTTTTGCCGCGTGGAGCTGCGGGATCTCATCGGAACCTCCGTTTGGCGCACGGTTTTTGCGGATGGATCGCAGGTGGGTTGGTTTCTCCCAATGAACTACGGATTGCCCTTTATGCTTCCGAATGCAAAGGTATCGTATCCTTACTATCAGGTAATTGCGGAACAGTCGTGTAAGTCGAGGGTTGTCGTTTCCGACTTGGACACGAGTGTTAGTAGCATCGTTAGAGTATACGAGTTGTCACTGGCCGAGTTACCAGATGAGTGGATACCACTGGCAGAGTTACCAGATGGGTATAAATCACTGGCTGAGTTACCAGATGAGTGGATACCACTGGCCGAGTTACCAGATGGGTATAAATCGCTGGCTGAGTTACCAGATGAGTAGATACCACTGGCCGAGTTACCAGATGGGTATAAATCACTGGCTGAGTTACCAGATGAGTGGATACCACTGGCAGAGTTACCAGATGGGTATTAAACACTGGCTGAGTTACCAGATAGGTAAGTATCACTGGCCGAGTTACCAGAGAGATAGTTATGCCCTGGCCGAGTCACCAGGTGGTTACTAGAAGGGATTGAGGTGGCCTTCTAGTGTCTTGTAGAGTTCTAGCAGTCCCAGTGCGGGGGCGGAAACTATGGGCGCCTAAGCCGATAGCCCGTTCTTGTTTGATAAGGGCTGTAGGGGACGCAGACGTTCGTAGTTTCCAAGCCTCCCGTGAGAGAGACTGAGAGCTTACTTCCAGCATTGCATTGAGACATGTAGTGATAGATTCATTTCCAGTTATCTATCTATCTATCTATCTATCTATCTATCTATCTGTGTTTTTGTCTCCAGCAGACTGAGTGGGTGTACCGTGGGTTTAGCTTTGGTACCCACTGAGATGACTGTTGCAGTAGATCTCACGCCCGCTGTGATGACAAGTGTTCCTGAGGCGACCGTTCCAGGTTTGGCTCGTTCGGAGCTTTCTGACCGAGGTAAGGGCGTAGCTGGCTAGCTCCTACCCGAGTCGGTGGTGTCGGTGTTAGTGTCACTTGTACTTTTTAGTTTCCACTTTTGTACCATTTAGTGCTTTTGTACTTATGTTGTGGGTTCTAGTGGACTGCTGTACTTGGACTTTTCACCGCTTGGTGTTTCTGCTTCCTTTCAGCTCTGATACTTGTTAGCTATAGATCTCTTTTGCAGGTTAGACGCTTCGTCTGTACGGTAGTCCCCGTACAGGCGGCGGATCTGTTGGTGAGCCCGGGTCGCTTTTCGACCCCGGGGCCTGACATCGAGCTAGGATGCGAAACATGAGGTGTAGAGTTCCTCGTACATAGCAGAGTATCCTCTTTACCATCAGATAATTGGCATTAGTGGGGGCATGCATGTGCTGACAGACAACATCAACCGCGAGTGAGAGATCCGGGCGAGTAAGGGTGAGATATTGTAGAGCACCGACAATACTTCGATAGTACGAGAGGTCACTATACGGTTGATCTCCACCTTTAAGTTGAGGCGGCTTGGAGGCCATAGGGATGGCAATACGCTTGTATTGATCCATAGAGGCCCAAGTTAAGATATCAGAAGCATATCTCCGTTGCGAGAGAAATAAACCATTAGAAGACCGGTGTACTTCTACCCCCAAAAAGAAATAGAATGGGCCAGATCTTTCATAGGGAAAACCTGACAAAGAGCAAAGATAAGGCGATCAAGAAGCTAAGACGAGTCACCTGTGAGGAAAATATCGTCCACATAGAGAAGTAGAATAATCGTGTGACTATTGTGATGATAAATAAACAATGATGGATCGGAGATGCTACAAATAAATTCGTAACCGATGAGAAAGTCACTAAATTTGTGGAACCATACCTGAGAAGCTTGCTTGAACCCATACAGTGCACGCCGAAGTAAACAGACATGATCAGGATGAGTTGGGTCACGAAAGCCAGGCGGTTACTCCATATAAACCGATACTGCGAGATCGCCACGTAAGAAAGCATTTTTGACATCCAATTGACGAATCGACCAATGCCGAATGGTGGCTATGGTGAGGACAATGCGAATTGTGCCCAACTTTATGAATGGACTGGATGTCTCAAGAAAATCGACCCCCTCTGTGACACCCCAATAATCCCATGTCGGATGGGATTGGACTTGTGATTGGCTATATAAGAGACATGGACACTAGTTGTCACGCCCCGCGGTCGAAACTGCGACCCGGGCTCGCCAACAGATCCGCCGCCCATACGGGAAGCCCCGTATAGACGAAGCGACTAACCTGCAAAAGAACAACTATACTATACAGATATCAAAGCTGAAAGTAAACTGCTGAAAATGAAAATATAAACCACTCAGAATCCTCCCCAAAACACATAAATCTCTCAAGCAGTAAAAATAAAAAGTACAACTCTATACCTCACTACAAAAGTCTCTCAACAAGAACTCTCAAAAAGTAAAGGGGTACATCTGTTACGGAATTTGTGTTGGCGTAATTTCGTGAAAGGTTCAAGTCTTGAAGATTGAAGGTGAAGAAGGTTGGATCATTTAAGTCAATCTCAAGAAAGAAGAATTCAAAAGGATCAGGTATGTTTAACTAAAGATTTTTGGTGATCCGAATACTTCTTGTAGTGTAGAAACACCTGGAAGAATTTTTCATTGCATAAAAATCAAAAACTGGACATGGGACATGTTCAGGATCCGGATCAGATATTCCAATCCGGATCCCGAAGGGTGTTCGTTCATACACTGGTTCAATCCGGATCGCAGCATCCCATGATCCGGATCCCGAACACTAGTTTTACCTTTTTACTTGCACGATCCGGATCAGGATTTGCAATCCGGATCCCGAACGTTGATGTTTGGTGAAACTGTATGAACGATCCGGATCAGCCATTTCGATCCGGATCTTGAACCATCGTTTTTCTGGAAACCGTCTTTCTTGCTACTGCAATCCGGATCGCCCAAATCCGATCCGGATCGCCGTCCGTAAAAATTCCAGAAATGGTAGGTTTTTGATTCTTATCTCCTTCCTAGGGTTTCTAACCTATAAATAGACCCTATGATTCTTTTTCTAGGGGGAATCCAAAAAGAGGCCGATAAAAGAAAAATAGCCGTCATATTCAAATATCATTTTATACGGCCTAAGATCCACATATAGAGAAGAAAGGAAATCATTAGATATTACTCTATGTTTCTTCATCTATATTGATTAGTTTGATTCTAGGTTTTCATACTCACATCTTGAGTTGAATCAAACTAATGAATACTTAGATGGTATTTCCTATCTATCTTTGATCTAAGTATTCGGCGGATCATCACCACCCAAAAACAACGATTTCCCCAAAATCGGCGCGTGGACTCGCGTGTCCTTGTGGATTCAAGGTTCAACCGCTCTCGTGGATTCGGAGCGAGGTACGTTCGTGGATTCGAAGCGTGCTACTGGGTGAAGAACGTGGATTCGGTCAGACGTCGTGGACTCGACGTTGGACGCCGTGGATTCGGCGTTGGACGCAGATCGTGGATTCGAGACGCGTTGCGGAACGAGCGGAGAAGATCAACTAGGAGCATATGGTAAAAGGTTGAGTCATCTGTGAGTACGTTAAATCACCTTGTATGTGTGTCAATTCTAGTGGATTTCACCGTGTTATCGGTCCCGTGGTTTTTTACTCCGGTTTGGAGTTTTTCCACGTAAAAATCTTGCGTGTTCATTTTTATTTCCGCATTGAGTTTTATTGCGCAATGATTTTTTGAGTGTTTATTGTTTACACCTATTCACCCCCCTCTAGGTGTTTTTTCCCCTATTTAGATCTATATTTCATATAACCCAACAAGTGGTATCAGAGAGGGAATAGGGTTGTAAACAATGGTTGAAGGTGGAAACATCAATCGACCCCCTTTCTTTGATGGAACAAATTATGCGTACTGGAAAGTACGGATGAAAGCCTTTTTAATTTCTATCGACGAAAGGGTGTGGCAATCAATTGAATTAGGATGGTCTAATCCAACTGAGATTATTTCTGATGTTCGCACCTTAAAACCTAGGTCGAAATGGACCAAGGAAGAGTTAGATTCATCTTCTTACAATGGCAAGGGAATTAATGCTATTTTTAATGCCTTATCTCAAACGGAATTCTCTCGCATCTCGGCATGTGAGACTGCGAAAGAAATCTGGGATGTTCTTCAGATTACACATGAGGGAACTAACCTCGTGAAGATTCAAAAGCTGCAAATGCTTATGAGCAGATTTGACTCCATTTTTATGGCAGAAAATGAATCTTTCACGGACTACTATACACGATTGCAAGATATCGTAAATTCATGTGCTAACCTGGGAGAGAAGATTCCAGAATTTAAGGTTGTAAGAAAGATCTTAAGAACTCTTCCTGAACGATTTCGCCCAAAGGTTACAGCCATTGAAACTATTAAACACCCAGACGAAATACGTGTAGAAGAATTAGTTGGTAATTACAAACATATGAAATGACTTTTACTACTAACTATTCTTCTGGAAAAGCATCCTCTTCTAAGTCTTCAGGTTATGCATTGAAAACAACTAAGGAAGAAGACGCGGATACATCCTCCTCAGACAATGACGAGAACCTTTCTATGGAGGACTTTGAGAAGCAACTCGCTCTCTTGACAAGGAAGTTTCGCCGCAACTTTTGAAGGGGTAATTCAAGTAAATCTCCATCATTCGGAAAGTCGAGGAAAGGCAAGGGTACTTCAAGTTACAAGTCAAGAAAGCAAGAGAACTTCTCAAAGGATAAGAAAAGTTCAGAGGGACAACTACAATGCTTCAAATGTCGAGGCTACGACCACATTGCAACGGAGTGTCCCAACAAGTATCCGGCAAAGAAGAAGGCGATGCAAGTCGTCACTTGGGATGACAACTCAACGTCAAATGAGTCGTCTTCAAGTGATGAAGAAGAAAGTGCAACGGCATTCCACGCGTCCACATCTTCACCATTCATGTGCTTAATGGCAAGTACATCCGAGTCATTGTCCAACTCCACTGTTGAAAAGAATGCAACGGACAATGAATCGGATGATTCGGAAGGTGAAGATTTTGCTTTAGCCTACCACAGACTTTTGAGGGATTCAAAGAAACCGGCTAAGCAAAACAAGGGGTTGAGAGGGAGATTGCAGGATCTCGAAGAAGAAGTAAAAAGGGTAACTTCTCTCTCGACCGATCATGAAGTGGAAAGGGATAATCTGATAAAAGCAAATGTTTCCCTTCAAGAGTCCAATGAGCAACTCGAGAAGAATTATATAGATATGGTGAACAAAGCGAATTACTTCTTGAAGCTCTACGGCGAGGCCCGACGGGAAAAATTGGAAATGACAGAGACCATTTTCCAACTCAAGGATGACTTACAGCAATTTTCTTCTGGAAGGAGTAAGTTGGATAAACTTCTTGGTCTTGGTCAAACAAACAAGTTCGGCCTCGGATATAATCGAACTGAAGACAATTTTAGTTCGGTTGGGACAGTCTTTGTGCCTCAGTCGGTATCTCCTCCTCCGACACCAGAATTCACGACAACCAACGACAACAAGCCTACTTCATCCTCTTCGGAATCGTCAAGCACAAAGGTATGTTTTCGTTGTAATTTTGCAGGGCACATTGAAAGAAATTGCAAGATTGGAGCTCAAAGATCAAATCTACCACATCTTGCAACTGCTACCAATAAGTTCACTCCCCGGAATTCAAAGAATGACTTTTCAAAAGAAAAGAACATTGGTAGTACTTCAAACAAGACGATGACAAAAGAAAAAGATCAATCATACAAAATGTCTTCATCAAGGAAAATTTCTCAACCATTGCCAACATACTCCAAAACTCAAAAGGTTTGGGTATGCAAAGGTGAAATCCTTCCTTGTCTTTAATCGCTCTACGATTAAATGTTGTGTAGTTTATGTAGACTATTTTTCTTTCTTTTGGCCGACCCGTCAACCATCTTTGGGAGGCAAATGGTATATTTTCTCATTGGTTGATTATTTCTCTCGGTATTCTTGGGTAGCATTTTTAAAAGAGAAAGCTGATACTTTTGATTCTTTTCACGAGATTTGCCATCGTATTATGATTGAAAAGAATGAAAAGATCATTCGTGTTAGAAGTGATAGAGGTGGAGAATTCGTTAACTCTAAATTCATTGACTTTTGCACTTCAAACGGTATTAAGCATGAATTCTCAGCACCCTATACACCTCAACAGAATGGTGTTGTCGAGCGCAAAAACAGGGTTGTTCAAGAGATGGCACGTGTTATGCTTCACAGCCGGAATTTACCGCTATTTTTTTGGGCTGAAGCTGTGAACACTGCAATCTATGTAATTAATCGAGTTTATTTGCGCCCGGGAACGTTAAATACACCATATGAACTATGGTGCGGTAGAAAACCCAACATCAAATATTTTCGCATCTTCGGGAGTCGGTGTTACATTTTACGTGTGATGATCCGGAACTCTACAGGGCTTTTACTGTGTGACCGGCAGCTTCTGGAGGCCTACGGGGCATGTCGGCGGTGTTCGTGCGCCAATTTGGACACAAGTGATTGACTCCGAGCTTAAAGTGGATCACGTGGGTAATCAGGGAACCCCGTCGGATGTTTATAGGTGTTGTCACGCAAATCGGATATCAGATTTGGACTCGGCACGAAATTCGGATTGAAAATGCCTTTTCGGGAGCCTCCGGCGATTTATTGGATGGGAATTTGGCGAAGCGGACGTCAAATTCGGGTTCAGCGCGCGAAAACGGTCAAGATGGACTATCTGCTGGATTTTTCTGAGCTTCGGGTACTGTTCACCGCCGGAACAGTAACTCCGGCGATCGCCGGCGGCGGCGGCGGCGGCGGGCAGCGTCGGCGGGCGGCGGCGCGGCCTCGGGCAGGCGGAACGGCGGCGGCACAGGGCGCGGGCAGCGCGCGCGGCGCGCGGGCAGGCGCGGTCCACGCGGCCGTCGTGCACCAAGGCGGGGGCACGTGGCACCACCCCATAGGCCGGCTCACAGCTCACGGTCTACGGAGCATGATGGTTGGGTTTTGGTTCACGGTGCACCGGAGTGGACACGTGGCAGGTTACCATTGGTTCGGCTTACGGAGGCTCGTGCACCGGGTGCAGCGGTCAGTGGCAGGGACGCGTGGCGCTTCCCTATTGGCTGGTCAACTGTGCGGGCAGGAGGGGCAGCTGGCGCGGGCAGGCGCGCAGGCGCGACCGGTACTGTTGTCGGGGACGCGTGTCGACTCCCGGGGTTGGCCGCGTGGCGCAGCAGGAGTGGAGGATTTGGGCTGTCGCCTGTTCGGGCGACACGTGGCGGGCGCTGAGGCGGGTCGGACGGACCGTGGATCCCGTCCGACGGCGCGCCTTGGGCCGGGCCGCACTGTGCGCGCCCGGAAACTTCCGGGCGCCCGAGAATGGGGACCCGGATGGCATTTTGCTAATTGTTTGGGAGGCCTATTTAAACAGCCCGAGCTCCTTTCTTCTCACTTTTTCCACCATTTCCGAGCCTCCTCTCACCAAGGTGTCTTCAGCAAAGTTGTTCCCCTTCGAGTTCTACATCTTCTGGAGGATTTCCAAGATTTGTGGTGGCACGCACCCCGAGGTTTGGATTTTACGGCGCGGCGCGACGCTCGTTCCCTTGTGATTCCCTTCGTCGCATTTCAGTGCACGGACTCTCCCGAGCTACCCCGGCACTCTTTTTCAGCGATTCTTGCGCCATCGTCTTCACGACAGGTAGGGCTACGTTTTCCGTGTTTGCTGGTTTTTCCCATCCCGAGGTTTTCATGGGTTTTTCGGATCACCTTGTGACCTCTTTTGCTGTGATGGAGTTTTGGACAGCGGTTCGGTATTTCGGCGATATCTCCGCAACCAGACATCGGATTGAGGTGATTCAAAAGGCAATTTGCATCTACGCACCGCCAGGAGTCTCTCTGAATTTTCTTGGATTTTCTGGAATTTTCCCCGAAGGTGAGAAACCCCTTTTTACAGAACTTTGTAGCACAGTTTTGGGTGGAAGTATTGTTCGGGGTAGTTCTCTTGTCGATTTTGGATCTCAGCGCAGAAAACTCGTGTGGGAACGTGCAGGTACTCGTTTCGACCGGTTCGTCGCGAGGATCGTGACGGTATTTTTCCTGGAATTTCTCGAGCACATCTCGCAGGTGAAAAAGGCAAAACTGTGGACTGATTGTATTTGGGACAGATTTTGGTGTGAGCATGGTGGATTAATTGTGCTTGTTCTTTTGGGGTATTTTGTGCAGCACCGTGGTGATCGTTGAGACCGGGCGCAGACTTCGCTGTTGGGATCAGGGTTTAGCGCTCGAGGTGGGTGGTTGCTTTACTCCTCTTTTCTGATATACCCACTAGGAATATTAGAGTGATCCCCTTTATTGGACATGTTGAATGGTCACCTAATGGACATGCATGCTTAACTAGATAATTGTGAGCCTATCATATGGAAAACATTATATTGGAAACTTGACATGTTGGAACTTATACATGCTTCATGGACATCGTTTTAGCATTTAACCTTGCATAAGGGGGGGGATGTACTTTCATATTGTGTTATTGTGAGGCGTCTTGTGGGAGGGTACCACTTGAGGATTTTTGGACACGCATAGGTGGATGATTCATGTGAGGGTGATTAGCAGGTTATGGACATGTGCGGTTGGATTATGATTTAGCATGATGATTACACCCAGGTGGAGTTATTACTTGATACACATGATGAACCACTATTTGTCACTCCCCTTCTTTCTTCCATGAGGAGATAGGCTTGATTTCAGGGATATCTAGTTAGACCATTTCTGACCGCTACACTATATGTTGGGACTGCCTTGGGAGGAACCCTATTGTCTCTTCTTCCCCCTATTCCTTAGGCAGGCGGCTATTTGTTGCTCGGGTTTGAGCAGGGATCGGCATAGTGTAGCCGGGGCTTGAATTTTAGCTTTTGGGGTATTGCGGCTATTGCGGATAGTAGGTGGTTGACCGGATGTCGGACCTGGGTCAGGATTGTCATTATGGGTGTGGTTGTTAACCCTCCATCTTTTGATTACCCGCTAGGCATTTGAGTAGCTTCTTTGATTAAAAGGATAAATGCACTTTATGTGTGGCAATGGCGGGCTTATTGTGATTAAACAGATATTGTTAGAACTTGCTTGATTGGGGATTATGATTGTAGGACAGTAACATCATGTTAAAAGGTAAGGCTAATCAATAATTGTGGGCTTTGGGTTTGTGGCATAAGCAGGCACAGGCTATCTCATATTTACTATTCTCATACTGTTCTATACATGCTCTAACATTATAAAGGTTATCGACATCTGTTTATTTTTATATCATCTTGGGACATTTGCATGCTTGTATGGTCACCTAGTTAGGCCACCTTTTTCTGCTACACTATCATGCTGGAATTGACTTAGGAGAAACCATGCTTTTCTCTTCTTTTATTTATATTCGGGGGATAGTGCGCTCGGGTTCGAGCAGGGACTGGGATAGTGTAGTCAGACAGTTGTGGGCTTTGGGACAGGCAGGCTGTGAGGGCCGGGCATTGCGGCAACCGCGGATCTTTGGCGGTTGACCGGACAGTGGTTATTGCATCAGATTGGGATAGAGGATTTGGATTTCTTCTAGTGGATGGGTTTTCCACCGTGATCAGAGTCATGATCCAGTCCTGCTGATTTGGTACTTGTTACCCAGGCATTATACTCGTGTGGGTCGCTCCCCTCGAGTGCCACTCCGGAGTGTGCGTTTTTACAGGCTTCGAGTCTTCGAGACTCCCTTTTCCTATCGGTGTTATGCGTAGGCGGGCATACCCGATTTGGCAGGAAGAGCAGGCAGTACCAGTGCTTACTGGTGTATCGATTGGGTCTGGTCAGGCAGGCGTTGACATTCTGATGCATACATTCAGCTATTCTTTTAGCTCAGTTTTTAGAGGCATTCTAGTGGTAGCTTTTCATCAGGAGTCATACTCATTGCATACCACCTTTATTCCTTTTGCCTCTGGTAGACCTAGTGGGCGTGTCAGAGTTGAGGTTTTACCCACTAGGGGAGGCTACTGGTTTACTAGTAGTCTCACCCCCATTCTTCTTTCCTCTTTTGCTTCTCCCTTGTTTTGCAGTGTTTTATGCGGGTGCCACTGGGCTTACAGTGGCGGGTCGAGGAGAGAGGACGGCCGAGTAGATAGATCTCGAGGCAGGATGAGCATGTCAGCTGGATTGTTGGTGTACCCATGTTTCCTCAGACGGTAGTACCTTTACTTTGGGACTGGCTTTTGCCAGCAGGTTGTATTTATTTTGGTGAGCTGGGAGAGACAGATGTATCATTTAAACAGATGTATTGTATTTTATTTCCAGCTTCAGTCTGAGATGTATTTCTTTTAGTTCAGCTCTGTTTTTATTGCTCTTTTATTATATCTCTTTTATCTGAGCAGGTTACTGGCGCTTCGTGTACACGGAAAGTACCGTGTGCACGGCGGATCTGTGGACGGGCCCGGGTTCTGGGTTACACCCGGGGCGTGACAGATTAAGTTGGTATCAGAGATTAGGGATAGGTCGGTTGGGACTTAGGAAACCCTAGGCTTTTAGCAGACCCTAGGATGATAGGACGCGAGAGACGCGACACCTTGCGAAAGTCGGCGATTTATTTGTTTTACTCTTCCTGTGAGTGAAGAGGGATCGACATACTCTATTTCTGTGGGACAGTATGTTGGCTGCAGACAACATAAGGTTACAGAAATAGAAGGATGTCTTTGACTTTCGCTAGATTGGGTCGAGTGTTTGGGGTGTGCTGATTTGCGGTTTGTCGTGGCGAGCGGTGTCTCCCCGACGTTGGGCCTTGACCCGGGCGCACCTTGGTGCGGCAGTTGGGTCTGAGCTAGTTGTTTCAGGCCGGATACCGGATTAGAGTCAGAGGACTCGGGACCCTGATGACAGGATTGTCAGAGGCTTATCAGCGGCAGAGTGAGCGGGCATCTGGTTTTGAGTGACACAGTTGTCGGAGCAGCGGGCAGCTCGACAGTGCTTCTTTCTGAGACCACCCGGTTGCAGTATCCTCAGGGGCGGGGATTTTTGTAGTACTGAGGGAGTGAGTAGCCCTCCGTGCCAATGGTTAGTGCCGAGGCGCCGAGGCAGGGTGGATTGTTGACAGCGGATGAGCTATGGGACACCATTGATCAGTTAAGCCAGTTTTGGCAGATAAACCACCCCGATTCATAGGATTAAGTTTGGAGCCTCTTGGGGTAGAATCGTGGTTGGTGGTGATGGAAAGACTGCTTGAGAGCCTCTTGGTGTCAAAAGGATTTACGCAGTTACTGAACTACGCGCTCTATGATTTAGGGGACAAGGCGCATAGGATATGCTTGACTGTGAGTGGATTGCGCCAGGATGCCCTTCCGTGTATTCGGACCCTCTTTTGCAGGTTTTAGATTTTGGGGTGCTTTGATAGTGGAGGCATTGGGTATGGCGCGTAGCATTGCAGTTCCGTTGGATAGGGGTCTGCCGCCAGAGGCGAGTTCTGGATAGAGGCGCTTGGCGCTAGGTATTGGTGGACAGGTCGGCCGGCAAGGACATTTTCGTTTCCCTTCCAGGATGGTGGATATCCTTTTGGATGGATTATGTAAAGCTTACCCCAGGGGGATGTTACCCTTGGTGATCGATAACATGCATGTTTGGGGTACAACATATGTGATTGAGGGGTGAGCTTAGTAAGGGTAATTGTATAAGGAATTGCATGAATTGATGGTGCTTTGTCGTATGACGATGATATCCAGGTGGATTTCTGAGACGTCAGAGGTTGGGTGGACCCCGATGACAGCATCAGCCCATTTTATCAGAGTGGTGCAGCGGTAGCGTGGATTGGCTGTCTGCGAGAGACCACATTCGTCGCCTCAGTGTGAGCAGGGACAGGGGTCGAGCTCCCTTTGTGATTGGTCTAGATATGTTTGGCAGGCTGAGCGACGACCACTTGCATCGAGAGGATGAATTTGTGCCGCCCGGTTGGAGGGCGCCACGGTAGTGGATCGAGTGTCGCCGGTGTGATTTCATCACAGCAGTCAGAGTTAGAGCATGTTGCAGTCCGGCATGGGCTAGAGGCAGAGTTGTTGCCCCGTGCACTAGAGGTACAGGTTACTGTTGGTATTGTGCAGGTGGGGAAGGCTTGTGGATCATATCCAGTGCAGTAGAGGCCGTAAGTTATGCCGGCAGACTTATTGGTATTTGTGGCCGTTCGGTGTTTAGACCCAGTGCTTGGGACTGGTTGGCATAGTGCCACTGGATGTTTCACTGCTGAGAGAAAGGACCTTGTTTTCTGCGAGGCAGACAATAGAAGGCTTGTTTGTTGCGACTGTTTGGGTACTCAGGTTACAGCGATAGTGGGAGAGGTGCCTACGGCGGCACCGGGACGTAAGGATATTCTTGTTGCCGTGAGATCCCGGGTGTGATTCCACCTGAGCCGATGATGATGCCGCCGGTTAGGGAGATTGTGATTTCGATTGACGTGGTTCTGGGAACTGCGCCTACCTCGATAGCACCTCGTTAAATATCATTTGTAGAGCTGTGAGAGTTGTGGGCATAGGTGCGTGGACCTGATGGATAGAGGGTTTGTTGGACCTAGTGCCGCGTCGTTGATACACGACTGTGAGAGTTCTTTGTGAGTGGAGCCCAGGCAGGTCCGGGTATTATTTAGGACCTTTTGGATGGAGTTATACTCCGGCAGATGTTCGATTATGATGCCTGCATCAATTTGGAACTACAGCTGAGTATCTCGCCAAGATGACGTTCAGGACACGCTAGGGGCATTATGGGTACAGTGAGGCCAATGGAATGACTAATGCCTTATTGCCTTTAAGATTGAGGAATTCTGTGTTCCAGTTGGGCTTGAACGGATTGATAGCGGCATTTTTCAGGGATATCTTGGCTTTTACCCCTCCCTGAGTGATTTAGAGCTTGTGAAGCATTTATAGATGCTGTGGCAAGGTCTGTGAGGATAAGGTCTTATGCTAAATGGTTTTGGTACAAGTTTCATCGTTGAGAGCACATCTTCCTGGATTACGTATTTAGCCGCGGGGGCGGCGGTGGAAGTCCAGTCAAAATAGATGCTATTTGAGATGGGCCGAGATCGGCAGTTACTACTAAGGTGAGGAGCTTTTGGACCGGATGGTGCCAGCAGAATTTGACGAGCGGATGGTAAGTTGGTAACAGAGCCCGAGTGAGAACCCCTGCTTGTTAGGGCCCCTTTCCTGTGCGGGTGCTTGTGTGGATGTGTTTCGGGTTGCCCTGGTTGAGTCGGCTCTAGAGGGTGATTTTAGTGCGTGTTGCACTGGCTGTTCGTTCTTTCCCCCAGGCTTTTGATGGAGTCCCTGAGGTTTTTCTGCGTCTTCGCTCAGGAGTGTTGTGTTTTGAACTCCTCGCCCGTGATTGACTCACTTCTTTGGAGCCCTGCGAGAGTTTGGAGTACGAGGGACGCTCGTTGCGAATTCCGGCTTGTGAGATGAGGGAATTGCGCGATCGGGCTATGCCGTACTGGTTGTTGCTGTTATTATTGCTGAGGAGTAATCACGGGGAGTGATAGGCGACTTGAGAGCGGGAGACGGCGGTGTTGAGTACTTACCCCTGGTTTCTGAGACTCGTTGAGAGTTGCTTTAGTTTCGAGGACGAAACTTTCTTTTAGTGGGGGAGGATGTGATGATCCGGAACTCTACAGGGCTTTTACTGTGTGACCGGCAGCTTCTGGAGGCCTACGGGGCATGTCGGCGGTGTTCGTGCGCCAATTTGGACACAAGTGATTGACTCCGAGCTTAAAGTGGATCACGTGGGTAATCAGGGAACCCCGTCGGATGTTTATAGGTGTTGTCACGCAAATCGGATATCAGATTTGGACTCGGCACGAAATTCGGATTGAAAATGCCTTTTCGGGAGCCTCCGGCGATTTATTGGATGGGAATTTGGCGAAGCGGACGTCAAATTCGGGTTCAGCGCGCGAAAACGGTCAAGATGGACTATCTGCTGGATTTTTCTGAGCTTCGGGTACTGTTCACCGCCGGAACAGTAACTCCGGCGATCGCCGGCGGCGGCGGCGGCGGCGGGCAGCGTCGGCGGGCGGCGGCGCGGCCTCGGGCAGGTGGAACGGCGGCGGCACAGGGCGCGGGCAGCGCGCGCGGCGCGCGGGCAGGCGCGGTCCACGCGGCCGTCGTGCACCAAGGCGGGGGCACGTGGCACCACCCCATAGGCCGGCTCACAGCTCACGGTCTACGGAGCATGATGGTTGGGTTTTGGTTCACGGTGCACCGGAGTGGACACGTGGCAGGTTACCATTGGTTCGGCTTACGGAGGCTCGTGCACCGGGTGCAGCGGTCAGTGGCAGGGACGCGTGGCGCTTCCCTATTGGCTGGTCAACTGTGCGGGCAGGAGGGGCAGCTGGCGCGGGCAGGCGCGCAGGCGCGACCGGTACTGTTGTCGGGGACGCGTGTCGACTCCCGGGGTTGGCCGCGTGGCGCAGCAGGAGTGGAGGATTTGGGCTGTCGCCTGTTCGGGCGACACGTGGCGGGCGCTGAGGCGGGTCGGACGGACCGTGGATCCCGTCCGACGGCGCGCCTTGGGCCGGGCCGCACTGTGCGCGCCCGAAAGTCTTGGGCCGGGCCGCACTGTGCGCGCCCGGAAACTTCCGGGCGCCCGAGAATGGGGACCCGGATGGCATTTTGCTAATTGTTTGGGAGGCCTATTTAAACAGCCCGAGCTCCTTTCTTCTCACTTTTTCCACCATTTCCGAGCCTCCTCTCACCAAGGTGTCTTCAGCAAAGTTGTTCCCCTTCGAGTTCTACATCTTCTGGAGGATTTCCAAGATTTGTGGTGGTACGCACCCCGAGGTTTGGATTTTACGGCGCGGCGCGACGCTCGTTCCCTTGTGATTCCCTTCGTCGCATTTCAGTGCACGGACTCTCCCGAGCTACCCCGGCACTCTTTTTCAGCGATTCTTGCGCCATCGTCTTCACGACAGGTAGGGCTACGTTTTCCGTGTTTGCTGGTTTTTCCCATCCCGAGGTTTTCATGGGTTTATCGGATCACCTTGTGACCTCTTTTGCTGTGATGGAGTTTTGGACAGCGGTTCGGTATTTCGGCGATATCTCCGCAACCAGACATCGGATTGAGGTGATTCAAAAGGCAATTTGCATCTACGCACCGCCAGGAGTCTCTCTGAATTTTCTTGGATTTTCTGGAATTTTCCCCGAAGGTGAGAAACCCCTTTTTACAGAACTTTGTAGC
This sequence comes from Tillandsia leiboldiana, assembly GCA_029204045.2. Taxonomy (NCBI): domain Eukaryota; kingdom Viridiplantae; phylum Streptophyta; class Magnoliopsida; order Poales; family Bromeliaceae; genus Tillandsia; species Tillandsia leiboldiana. The sequence continues at coordinate 43,515,047 of CM055061.1, read as the reverse complement.
ACAGTTTTGGGTGGAAGTATTGTTCGGGGTAGTTCTCTTGTCGATTTTGGATCTCAGCGCAGAAAACTCGTGTGGGAACGTGCAGGTACTCGTTTCGACCGGTTCGTCGCGAGGATCGTGACGGTATTTTTCCTGGAATTTCTCGAGCACATCTCGCAGGTGAAAAAGGCAAAACTGTGGACTGATTGTATTTGGGACAGATTTTGGTGTGAGCATGGTGGATTAATTGTGCTTGTTCTTTTGGGGTATTTTGTGCAGCACCGTGGTGATCGTTGAGACCGGGCGCGGACTTCGCTGTTGGGATCAGGGTTTAGCGCTCGAGGTGGGTGGTTGCTTTACTCCTCTTTTCTGATATACCCACTAGGAATATTAGAGTGATCCCCTTTATTGGACATGTTGAATGGTCACCTAATGGACATGCATGCTTAACTAGATAATTGTGAGCCTATCATATGGAAAACATTATATTGGAAACTTGACATGTTGGAACTTATACATGCTTCATGGACATCGTTTTAGCATTTAACCTTGCATAAGGGGGGGGATGTACTTTCATATTGTGTTATTGTGAGGCGTCTTGTGGGAGGGTACCACTTGAGGATTTTTGGACAGGCATAGGTGGATGATTCATGTGAGGGTGATTAGCAGGTTATGGACATGTGCGGTTGGATTATGATTTAGCATGATGATTACACCCAGGTGGAGTTATTACTTGATACACATGATGAACCACTATTTGTCACTCCCCTTCTTTCTTCCATGAGGAGATAGGCTTGATTTCAGGGATATCTAGTTAGACCATTTCTGACCGCTACACTATATGTTGGGACTGCCTTGGGAGGAACCCTATTGTCTCTTCTTCCCCCTATTCCTTAGGCAGGCGGCTATTTGTTGCTCGGGTTTGAGCAGGGATCGGCATAGTGTAGCCGGGGCTTGAATTTTAGCTTTTGGGGTATTGCGGCTATTGCGGATAGTAGGTGGTTGACCGGATGTCGGACCTGGGTCAGGATTGTCATTATGGGTGTGGTTGTTAACCCTCCATCTTTTGATTACCCGCTAGGCATTTGAGTAGCTTCTTTGATTAAAAGGATAAATGCACTTTATGTGTGGCAATGGCGGGCTTATTGTGATTAAACAGATATTGTTAGAACTTGCTTGATTGGGGATTATGATTGTAGGACAGTAACATCATGTTAAAAGGTAAGGCTAATCAATAATTGTGGGCTTTGGGTTTGTGGCATAAGCAGGCACAGGCTATCTCATATTTACTATTCTCATACTGTTCTATACATGCTCTAACATTATAAAGGTTATCGACATCTGTTTATTTTTATATCATCTTGGGACATTTGCATGCTTGTATGGTCACCTAGTTAGGCCACCTTTTTCTGCTACACTATCATGCTGGAATTGACTTAGGAGAAACCATGCTTTTCTCTTCTTTTATTTATATTCGGGGGATAGTGCGCTCGGGTTCGAGCAGGGACTGGGATAGTGTAGTCAGACAGTTGTGGGCTTTGGGACAGGCAGGCTGTGAGGGCCGGGCATTGCGGCAACCGCGGATCTTTGGCGGTTGACCGGACAGTGGTTATTGCATCAGATTGGGATAGAGGATTTGGATTTCTTCTAGTGGATGGGTTTTCCACCGTGATCAGAGTCATGATCCAGTCCTGCTGATTTGGTACTTGTTACCCAGGCATTATACTCGTGTGGGTCGCTCCCCTCGAGTGCCACTCCGGAGTGTGCGTTTTTACAGGCTTCGAGTCTTCGAGACTCCCTTTTCCTATCGGTGTTATGCGTAGGCGGGCATACCCGATTTGGCAGGCAGAGCAGGCAGTACCAGTGCTTACTGGTGTATCGATTGGGTCTGGTCAGGCAGGCGTTGACATTCTGATGCATACATTCAGCTATTCTTTTAGCTCAGTTTTTAGAGGCATTCTAGTGGTAGCTTTTCATCAGGAGTCATACTCATTGCATACCACCTTTATTCCTTTTGCCTCTGGTAGACCTAGTGGGCGTGTCAGAGTTGAGGTTTTACCCACTAGGGGAGGCTACTGGTTTACTAGTAGTCTCACCCCCATTCTTCTTTCCTCTTTTGCTTCTCCCTTGTTTTGCAGTGTTTTATGCGGGTGCCACTGGGCTTACAGTGGCGGGTCGAGGAGAGAGGACGGCCGAGTAGATAGATCTCGAGGCAGGATGAGCATGTCAGCTGGATTGTTGGTGTACCCATGTTTCCTCAGACGGTAGTACCTTTACTTTGGGACTGGCTTTTGCCAGCAGGTTGTATTTATTTTGGTGAGCTGGGAGAGACAGATGTATCATTTATACAGATGTATTGTATTTTATTTCCAGCTTCAGTCTGAGATGTATTTCTTTTAGTTCAGCTCTGTTTTTATTGCTCTTTTATTATATCTCTTTTATCTGAGCAGGTTACTGGCGCTTCGTGTACACGGAAAGTACCGTGTGCACGGCGGATCTGTGGACGGGCCCGGGTTCTGGGTTACACCCGGGGCGTGACATTACGTGACCGTGAAAATCTTGGAAAGTTTGACTCTCGAAGTGACGAAGGGATTTTCTTGGGGTATTCTACAAACAGTAGAGCATATCGAGTATTTAACTTGGAATCTAAGACGATCGTAGAATCGATAAATGTTAAAGTAGATGAAGCTTTTCACTTTGCATCTGAAAAATCTACCCTCGATATCTCTCTAGATGATGATACACCTGCCATTGCATCTTCTCATAATAATACTTCAAATATTAATGATGCATCTAATGGTTCTTCAAGTTTATCTGATGTGCAGGAATCGTCTCATGTACCTCCGAGTACTCCGTTACCTCAAACTTTACGCATCTCCAAGGATCATCCTGAATCAAACATCATTGGAGACCCACAAGAAGGAGTTAGAACTCGGAGGCAGTTGGTTTGTGGATTCGCTTGCTACGTATCTTTAATCGAACCAAAGAATATAGATGAAGCTCTTCAGGATGACTACTGGATTAAAGCAATGCAGGAAGAGCTCCATCAATTTGAGCGAAACAAAGTCTGGGAATTAACGAAGCCTCCACAGCAACACAATGTGATAGGTACCAAATGGATTTTCAAGAATAAGAAAAATGAGGATGGTACTATCATCAGGAACAAGGCACGATTAGTTGCTCAAGGCTACTCTCAAGTAGAAGGTATAGACTTTGATGAAACTTTCGCCCCTGTAGCTAGACTCGAGTCCATTCGTATACTATTTGCTATTGCTTGTCATTTTAAAATCAAATTATTTCAAATGGACGTTAAGAGCGCGTTTCTAAATGGGTTTTTAAATGAGGAAGTTTATGTGGCTCAACTGAAAGGTTTTGTAGACCATAAACAACCTAGTCATGTTTTTCGTTTGAAAAAGGCTCTTTACGGTCTGAAACAAGCACCGCGAGCATGGTACGAAAGGCTGACAAAGCACCTTTTGGAGAAGGGCTATACTCGAGGGGGAGCTGACAGGACTCTCTTTGTGAAGCATTATCAAAACAATTTCATTGTAGCACAAATATATGTCGATGACATTGTATTTGGCGCAACAAGAGATAATGATGCTTCTAAATTCGCGGAGACTATGGAAAGCGAATTTGAGAAGTCCATGATGGGCGAATTGACTTATTTTCTTGGATTGCAAATTAAACAAAATGATGAAGGTATTCACTTGTGTCAATCCAAGTATGCAATGGAGTTGGTTAAAAAGTTTGACTTAGAAAATTCGACGGATTTTCCGACTCCAATGGGAACTAGCCACAAGGGACTTGGAAGTGAATCACATAGTGAGAATGTAGACGAGAAACTGTATCGAAGTATGATTGGAAGTCTACTTTACCTCACGGCTAATCGCCCGGATATATCCTTTAGTGTTGGGATTTGCGCGAGATATCAATCAGCACCAAAGGAGGTTCACCTGAAAGCGGTGAAAAGGATCATCCGGTACATCAAAGGATCAATTAATTTCGGAATTTGGTATCCTATGGGAACTAGTTTGGATATTGTTGGATACTCAGATGCCGATTGGGCAGGATCAGTGGATGATCGGAAAAGCATGAGTGGTGCATGCTTCTATCTTGGCCATTGCCTTGTTGCATGGCACAGTAAAAAGCAGAATTGCATAGCACTCTCGACTGCCGAAGCGGAATACATTTCAGCTGGTAGTTGTTCAACCCAACTCATTTGGATGAAAAGTGTGTTGAGCGACTTCCGGATTTCAGCAACTTCGGTAACAATTCTTTGTGACAACACTAGTGCTATAAACATTTCCAAAAACCCTGTGTTGCACTCTAGAACAAAACACATTGAACTTAGATATCATTTTCTTAGAGAGCTAGTTGAATCAAATACTCTTCTACTTTCATATATTTCAACTGAAGATCAATTAGCTGGCATTTTAACAAAACCTTTGGATCAAAAATGTTTTATTCATTTGCGTAAAGCAATTGGAATGCTTTCCTTGAAATAAACTTCTTTTTGAAACTTTTGCTTAGGTTAGGTTTTGTTTTTGTGTTTTTGTTCTTTATCTATGTTTATATATAGTACATTAATTGAGCATGTGTATTATTGACTTTACTTGCATCCTTTCATATAATTAGAAATCTATTATGCTTTGGATATCATAATAATTCAGTTGATGCATTGATCATTTATTTTAATTAAATAATTTTTATTTGATCAAAGTCAATTTCTCTCTCAATGATCTCTTGGTATTGTTGTTATCTTATTTGACTATTTAGTTGAGTATGAATTCGAGATCAATCCTTGGTTGAATACTTTATATTTTAAATTAATTGATAGCCAATTGAGGGGGAGTCAAAGAAAAGTAAAATGCTCAAAAGATGTGGAAAGAGTTACATCCCAATGAGGAGTGTGAAAAGTACCACCACATGGAGGAAAGAGCTACCACCTCGGTCGTCCGAGTACTGTGTGCAGCTACCACATGTATACCAAGCATGGTTGTTCAATTTTTTTGATTAAGTAAAATGCATGATTGAAATACTTGACTCTGTCAAATTTTAAGGTTGGTATAAGGTGGGATTTTAAAGAAAGATGCTCAAAGAGCCACTCTCTTCAACAGATTGACTAGATACATTATATAATTTATTTGGGATTTCAAACATCTATTGATCTTGGTAATTCATTTTCTTTACCATTTTAATGATTTGATAAACGCCGTACTCATAAGATCATGATAGATGTGTTTGATCTTGATCAACTTTAAAAGTTTTAATTTCTATAAATTGTCATGTCATTATTTGACTGTTATTGATAGATTTAACATAATTTATTTCTCTTGACATGAAACGATGTTTTTTGTTTAAAGTTGATGTGCTAAAATGCTTACATACTTTTTCTGGATTTTATGGATTTTTTTTTTCTAAATTTTTCTGATGAAAAAGTTGCAGCTGATCCGGATCGGGGTATGTGATCCGGATCACGAACGCAGGCTTCTTCCTGCGGCTAGCCGATCCGGATCGAAATCTCGATCCGATCCGAATCACGACTAGGGTTTTTAATAGAACGAAAGGGTTTTGATTTCTTTTACCTTAATCTTTTGTTCTCAAGTCTCTAGAGCCTATCTCTCTAGAATCCTTGCACCTTGGAGCTTTCCTAACCCAAGTTCTTCGAATCCAAGTAAGGTTTATTGATCAAAATCTCGGTTTTTCATAGTTTTTCTTATTCCTCCTCAAAACGTGATGAATTTCTTGTATCAATTTCGTTTGTGGATGGTTTTTGATCAAATTTCTTTTGAAATAGGAACTCTGGGTAGATTAGTTTTGATTATATGCTAGGTTTTCTCCTGATTAACGAATTTTTGGGCTTCGATTTCTGAAAATTCTGTTTTAGGGCATATAATAGGAATTTTTCAAAATCATGCAATTGATCTATTTTTAAAATTCCTTTTGCAAAACTAATTTGATTCTTAGTCTCTCTACATGATTATGATTGTTTGGGTACAATTTTTCAAATTTTTGAAAATTAACAATTATTTCATGTGTTCTTGAGTTTGTTTTCACAGGATACATTTTTCACTAGAAACCAATAGCAATGGTGATCACGTGGATCATCTTCCTACTTGCTGCCATGGTTCATGTCAAGGACACTGTCAAGCCCAAGAGGGCTAAGAAAGCAAAGAAAACGAAAGATGATTCCGATACGGAGTCGGAAACGGAATCAATTGATTGGGATGAGCTTCAAGTTGAAGCAACAACACCCACTGCTTCGAAAGGAAAAGCTCCTGCGGAAACATCAAAAGCTTCAAAGCCTACTGCAGCTGAAAAAGGAAAAGCCCCTATGGATCCAAATCCAGTAGGGACAAGAAGAAAAACCGGTGCAAGGAAACGAGGCAGTGCTCAAGGAATCTCCATCGAGCAACCAGTTGCTAGACAGCCTCCTCCAGAAGACTTCATCAGCTCCGCAAGAATCGAGGATTTTGAGAAAAGGGAATGCATTGGCGAGAGACATGTCAATGTCAAACCAATGAAGGAACGATCTGCAGTCTTTGGGATTTTGTTTGACCAAGTTGGTCTTGCTCAAATTTGCAACTTCCCTGAGACTACTGGGTACTGTCCACACTCAGTTCGAATGTTTTATTAGAATGCTGCAAGTCTGATTGATCACGATGATGGACGTCGAGAATTTCACACTTTGGTTAAAAATATCAAAATCAAAGTCACACCCCAGCTGATTGGAGATGTGCTAGGTATGACAGCCAGAGCTGATGGACTCCATTACCTAAAAACTCAAAGCTTCAACGACAACTCCTGGAGAGTTGTAGTCAATGGAATTTGTGTTCCGGATACTTTGTCAACCGAAAATTCTGTTTTCTTTAAAGAGCTTCGACCAGAGTATCGGTATATAAACTTCATTGTCTGCTACAACATTCTTCCCAACATGAATACGAAGGTTCTTCGATGGGACAGTATGTTATTCCTCTATCTTCTTGGAAACCCGGCCGCATTGATGGGAGCAAACTTGAATATTCCTTATCTCATTTGGTCAAGGATGGCGCGGTATGTGGAACAATCTCACCCCACAGAGAGACTACCATACCCAATGATAATCATGCGCATCCTCAGAAAGTTTAAAGTCGATACAAGCGCGAGCTCATACATGTACAGTTTGGGCACCATTAATGAGACAACAATTGTGAAGTCTCTATCGACAAAACAAGATGATCCTCCATCTCCTCCATTTCGACAAAGAGCTCGACCACAAGCAACTACTTCTACAGCCTCTGTTCCACCAACACAGCAGGCACCTCCATCCACCTCTGATGATGATGCTTCTGTCAGCTCAATCTTTAAAGAACAACAGCGACTCTCCAACGAACAAGAACGCATGTCTGTTGAGTTCGCTGAAATGAAGGAAGATCTTAAAGAAGTCAAGAAAGAACAAGCTGTGATGATCCAAGATCTCAAAGAAGTGAAGAAGGAGCAAGCTTCCATGAATAAACGGATCAAGAAAATGTTTCAGAAGCTTGGGTGTATCAGCTCTGACGATTCTTCATGAAGTTTCCTTCTAATCCTCTCTTTTGCCGGGTCTTACGTACTTGGTTTGCTTCCTTCAACTCTCAAGTTTTTTTTGTTTTAATTTGTATTTAAACTTTTTAACTCTCCTTGTCTTGTATTTTTGGCTAACATTTGTGACAAAAAGGGGGAGAGAGTTTAGAGAGAACTTGAACAATGAACAATGTGTAACAATGAACAATGATGATGTGAAAACTGTGTGAATGTGTACACATCAAGGTAAGTATCATTTCAACTTCAACTTTGGTTTTGTATCTTGTGATTTGTTGCATGTCTCTACTAACTATTCGACTAACAATTTGGGCATGTAATATGACTAACAAGTTGATGTTGGACTAACACTTTGTGACATTTGGTTTTTGAATGCATAGAAGATATGTTGGTTTTTGACTATGATTCTCTTACATATCTGAATTCTCAAATGTCATGATGATCAGATAAACTCTATCTATGTACTTGGTTTTGTATGTTTCAATTCTTGAGGTATCTAACGATTCTTTTTGTCAAGAATGATTTCTTTGTGCTGAGAGTACAGATGTCTAAGTCTAGAGTCTGTTTTAGGAGTTTATCTCATGTTTTTAAAATTTTTGGATCTCCATTGTAAATTTTTGTTGTATGGTGATAGCAACAAAAATATCTTTTTGAATTTTCTTTAGTGGATCTGTGTTTTGTCACGAAACCGCCAAATGGGGAGATTGTTACGGAATTTGTGTTGGCGTAATTTCGTGAAAGGTTCAAGTCTTGAAGATTGAAGGTGAAGAAGGTTGGATCATTTAAGTCAATCTCAAGAAAGAAGAATTCAAAAGGATCAGGTATGTTTAACTAAAGATTTTTGGTGATCCGAATACTTCTTGTAGTGTAGAAACACCTGGAAGAATTTTTCATTGCATAATAATCAAAAACTGGACATGGGACATGTTCAGGATCCGGATCAGATATTCCAATCCGGATCCCGAAGGGTGTTCGTTCATACACTGGTTCAATCCGGATCGCAGCATCCCATGATCCGGATCCCGAACACTAGTTTTACCTTTTTACTTGCACGATCCGGATCATGATTTGCAATCCGGATCCCGAACGTTGATGTTTGGTGAAACTGTATGAACGATCCGGATCAGCCATTTCGATCCGGATCCCGAACCATTGTTTTTCTGGAAACCGTCTTTCTTGCTACTGCAATCCAGATCGCCCAAATCCGATCCGGATCGCCGTCCGTAAAAATTCCAAAAATGGTAGGTTTTTGATTCTTATCTCCTTCCTAGGGTTTCTAACCTATAAATAGACCCTATGATTCTTTTTCTAGGGGGAATCCAAAAAGAGGCCGATAAAAGAAAAATAGCCGTCATATTCAAATATCATTTTATACGGCCTAAGATCCACATATAGAGAAGAAAGGAAATCATTAGATATTACTATATGTTTCTTCATCTATATTGATTAGTTTGATTCTAGGTTTTCATACTCACATCTTGAGTTGAATCAAACTAATGAATACTTAGATGGTATTTCCTATCTATCTTTGATCTAAGTATTCGGCGGATCATCACCACCCAAAAACAACGATTTCCCCAAAATCGGCGCGTGGACTCGCGTGTCCTTGTGGATTCAAGGTTCAACCGCTCTCGTGGATTCGGAGTGAGGTACGTTCGTGGATTCGAAGCGTGCTACTTGGTGAAGACCGTGGATTCGGTCAGACGTCGTGGACTCGACGTTGGACGCCGTGGATTCGGCGTTGGACGCAGATCGTGGATTCGAGACGCGTTACGGAACGAGCGGAGAAGATCAACTAGGAGCGTATGGTAAAAGGTTGAGTCGTCTGTGAGTACGTTAAATCACCTTGTACGTGTGTCAATTCTATTGGATTTCACCGTGTTATCGGTCCCGTGGTTTTTTACTCCGGTTTGGAGTTTTTCCACATAAAAATCTTGCGTGTTCATTTTTATTTCCGCATTGGGTTTTATTGCGCAATGATTTTTTGAGTGTTTATTGTTTACACCTATTCACCCCCCTCTAGGTGTTTTTTCCCCTATTTAGATCTATATTTCATATAACCCAACAACATCTACTCTCTTGACGACGATGACTGGTAGGGATCTATCTCGCGACTCCCTTACCTTGATCAGCCGGATCAACAACTGGAGCAGCAGGAACAGGAGTAGAAGTCCCTGGGGAAAAGACACCACGACGGGTGTGAGAACTACGTCCTAAGTAGTTCTCAGTGGGTGCCGCCAACAAGCCCGACGGTCTGCCCACTAAGTCTACTAGAGGCATAAAGTAACAATATAAAACAAAAATGAAAGGGCAGGAAAGGTAACTCTACAGCTACTATGCCTCTATCTAGATGCTCAAAAAAAAGTGGAACAGATGGAAACATGATGCATCTACTAACACACACAGTACTACACACCCAATCTATACTGACTGCCGCATAGGGTCCAGTCAAACCTACGCCTACCTACTGCCGTTACATCCACGGAGGACCGGACTTACGTAGGGTGTCCGTGACTGCCACTAACTGGCCCAGCCAGAGGGACTGCGTCCGTAACTGCCACTAACTGGCCCAGTCAGAGGGACGGCGTCGACAAGTCGCGATACCAAAGTGCAGACCCACCCCGGACGTGGCACTCGAGGGGAGCGACCCCAACGAGGACAAAGGTATCCGCGCACTCTGTCAAGCTCAGGTGGCACTGCAGGCTATAGTCCAAAATCCACGCTCACGCTCTGAACGGAAGGACTCAATCCTCAAACCTCTCGCACAACAGTCGGAGCACTCTCGACGACTCAGCTGATCAGCTCTCACGAAACGCGAGACACAAGCCTCACCAACAGCTCACAGCACAACACACTGGATGGAGATGCTCCACAGCCAGGACCACCGTCCACCAGACGGCTCTCACAACAGAACACTAAACTCTCAGGAAAGACCGACACCATAAGTGTTCGGAAACCCGATAGGCCGGTGCTTTAGAACCCTATCAAACAAGAACAGACTCTAGGATCCGCCTATCGAAGTTCCCGACCCCTTATAGTTCGGGAACACGACAACCTCGGTACAACACACAGAAGACACCAACCAGGGCCCGAAAGTTCCGGGAGACCTACACCTACAACCCTATCAAACAAGAACAGGTTCCAGGCTCGGCCCCCGTGGCTTTCGTCCCGACAAAGGAACGGCCCCTAGAACCCAGACCACTCGAATCCTTTCGAGTGGGGAGATTTACAGGAAATGGTGACATTTGTTATTGAAAACCATTTTCACTCAACCCATACGGGGTGAGGATTAAAAGTAGTACCCTTTTGAAAAGCTATCTTGTTTTGAGAAGAAATCCATTTTTAATGATTTTTAGTTCTTTTTAGAAAAATAGTTAGAAAACAAGTGTTTTACCCAAACCCCAAAGGGCTGATGCCTTTGTCCAATCAAACAAGAACAGACTCCAGCGACCCTTCAATGCTTGGAAGAAAACATTGGTAAACTAAAATCATGTGCATGTCGAAAAGGGTTCTGGGTTCTAGGTCCGGCTAACACTAGTAAACTACTACCACTGACACAGTGGCAACAACCCAAACAGGGGAAAACAAGACCTCCCGGGACCACCGTTTATCCCAAACGGTTCCCAGTACAGACAAGCGATCCACTATATCTACCAGACTCCACTCTGCTCCCAAGCACGAGTGCAAATGCATCCCACACTAAAACGAAGTCCCGACCACTCGCCCCACTACCCGGGCGAGGATAACACTAAGTCCAGGAATGAAACATAATGTGTGGATGTCTAAACATAAATAACCCTAGCCCAAGTGAGGGTTTTCTACTGGTCTGGCTACACATGCAACATATGACGGGGGGGCTAGGTCAGGTTCCAAGATAACAATAATCTACAGGTGGTAGGAAGCAGAAGAGATCATACAATCATCAAATAAATACAAAGAATAATAACATTCAAATTCTAGCATGCTACCAAGTCCAAACACTATCATGCATGATTCTATATCAATAGAATTAGTGCCCAGCCCATAGATCCTGAAAGCAAAGCCACCCACCTGAAGACGCTAACTGTCCGGAGTCGTACAGCTGAGAAAACCAGGAAAATATCAACTCTATGTCCAACAGGTCCAGCACAGTCCACAATCCCTCCTGGGTACAACATAAGGCTACAGTTATACTTTAATCCCAAAATCTGCCAAGAAATACAACACTAAAATTTCAGCCGCAAAGATGCGATTATTCCACTTGCTAAATGTGCTCGAAAAATTCCAAATAAAATATCCCTGCGATCTTCGTGTCGATAGCTTCGAAACAAGTACCTGCCGCCCAAAACAGAGCCCCGTAGGCCAAGTTACAAATTCCACAGTATCGGTGCGCAAAATCCCAAAACCATACAACTGTAAACTCTTGTACAGATAAAACGGAAAATGTATACCTTCGGGAAGGCCTCCAAAAATTCCAAGAAAAAAACTATGATGATCCTCGCGTCGACTAGATGAAAAAAGTCTACAAGAGCGTCTCAATCCGATGTCCGAGTGCGGAGATAAAATTCCATCAATCCGCTGTCCTAAAAAATCCACACAGCAAACAAGGTCCTCAGTGAGCATGGAAGAACTCCTCAAAAAGCGCAAACCAGGAAATGCAGAAAATACCAAAATCATAGCCTTACCTGTTGCGAATCCAACGGCGAAGAAATCGCTCAAAAATATGGTCGGAGTAGGCCGGGAGAGCTCGTGCGCCGAAGAGCGACGGAAGAAGCACCGAAGAAAGAATGTCGCGATGCGCCAAGAAAATGAGAATCTTGAAAAGCGTGCCCTGAAAAATCCCCAAACTCTGCATATGGAAGATACACTGCGTGAGGATCAACTTTGGTGAAGAACTCCAGCTGGTTCGAAGCTCGGAAATGCCAAAAAGACGAAGAGGAAGGGAGCTAGGGCTATTTATAGGCTCACAGAAAACATTTGGAGAAATCCCCAAAAGGTCCCAATTTTCGGGCGCACCCGAAGTTTCGGGCGCCCGAATCCGGGCGCACAGGCGGATTACTGTAGCCGCCCAGAAAATCCTCGTGCCGCCACGTCACCCGCACAGCAAACAGCTGTGCGGGGCGCGTCGGGAGCGGCCACGTGGCCCTCCCGGGGCCGGACGCGTGTCCCGCACAGCAAACAGCTGTGCGGGGCGCGCGAGCTGTCGCCGCGTGGCACCTACCCGGTCAAAGCGGGTAGGTGGCGCCCGCCAGTGGCAGGGCGACACGTGTCCCTGCCACTGTCGCGGTCACACGTGCGGGCAGGGCGCCGCTCTGGCCGCCTGCCACGCACGCGCCCCGAGGCGCCCGTCCGCGACCCCGTGCGCCGCGCCTCGTGAGCCCGTGAATGGCGTGACGACACGTGTTCCGTGCACCCGGTCCACGCACCCTAATTCAGGTTCCGTGGACCGCGCCGCGTGCACCGACCAACTAGGGGATGCCACGTGTCCCCCGCCACGGTCTATGCACCGCCGCGCAATTTCTGTAGACCGCACCTCACAAGCCCGCCAATCAGACGGCGCCACGTGTCATGCGCCGGGCCCGTGCACCCAGCCGCGGCGCTCTGTGGACCGAGCGCTGCGGACCGGCCAATCACGGGCCGCCATGTGGCAGCCGGCGGTCCACGGCCCCCCATGCACCGAAATTCAGCAAAAACTTCCGGGAGTCCGTTTTTGGGCATCCGGACTCAGAATCAAACAAGCAAATAGCTGTTTTCAAGCATTTTTCCGCGCTGAATCCAAATCCAACCTCTGTTTGGCCCAAAACAATTTTGAAAATTCGGCAAATGCAGCCGAAGGCCAATCCAGCTGTGGATATCACACAGGGTTCATCTGTGGCATCCCTTTGATGCACTATGGGCCAGATACACCAACACTAGGTGTTCTACACCACGGTTCATGGGAGAAGCAACACGGGGATCAGGGTCACCACAAATCTCCCAGACTCTCTAGTACAAAAGTGGAATCTCAAAATACAAGGTACCTCTATCTCTAACTCTCAAAATAAAATGGGTAAGGAGCTACTCGGCCACGCCCTTACCTCGATCTGCTGCCACAGCTCGAGCTGAAGCCGTTACAGCAACATCTGGAAAACCTGTCACCGCAGCGGGTGTGAGAACTACTGCAAAATATAGTTCCCAGTGGGTACCATCACCAATATCCACGGTATGCCCACCAAGTCTACTGGAGGCAAAACAATAGGTATGCAGGTAATAGTAAAGCTGAAATGAAACTACAGCTAATATGCCTCATGTATCATGCTCAAAGAAAAAACTCAACTAAGAACATGCTATGCATCCAATCGCTCACGAGGTGCTCACATCAACCCAATCTCACTGACTGCCACATCTGGTCCCGTCAAGCCTGCGCCCCCTAGTGTATCAACTAGGGTTCTACTGGTACTCCAACCCGGTCCAAAGCTCGATCTAATCGCCCGGTACACCAACCCGGTCCAATCGAAATATCACAATATCACGCAAAGCAGCCTGATCAGGCGCATCATCATCATCGCATCCGGAGCGGCTCTCGAGGGGAGCGACCCCACCGAGGAAAAGCATGTCTCATCTATCTCATTAAGCGGCATCTACAGGCTATAATCCACGATCAAACAGATCGAAAACTCGAATGCCAGCAATCTCTCTATCATGTCTAGGTCGGAGAATCCTCTACGACTCAATCTGATAAAGCCCATAAACTCCCCCCCCCCCAAGACACTAGAAAACCAAACCAGTGAGTCAAGAAAAATCCACTCGCCCCCTAGGCACGAAGATATATGCACCCTGAACCTATCCAACTCCTCTGGGCGATCACAAAATTTAAAAGCCATTTTTAAATGTCAATTTTCATTAAAACCAGTTCGATGATTTTTAAAACGGTTCAGATGCAATTTTAATGCAACTATCCATGCAGTCTAGTGTCATATGATGTCAGGAGTCTACTAAAAATAATCTAGGGTTCAGGTTATCATTCTGCAATTTTTTACGCAACTATCAGATTTACCAGCTATAATAACATGTACTCTAGACTTGCTACACATGCATACAGAAGCATTAGAGGGCATTCCATAAAGCTTGGAAGAATTTCCAACCCATCTGGATTGCTTTCCACAGGCTAACGAGAAGTCGGTGAAACACGCGAAGTCACTCTCTGACGAAAACCGCCGAAACAGCCCCTCGGCACCTCGGCGCGTGTAACTCAACCGAGTGTCCCAAAAATCTCCCTAAAGCACTCTGTGTGGCACCCCCGGAATTTGGATTAGTCCTCTATATAAATGATATAATAGGACTAAATCTCTAACCCGGCTATAGCATTTTAGATGGTAGCAAGATCCAAGAGGAACATGAGAGTTAAGCGTGCTAGAGCTAGAGTAGTTCTAGGATGGGTGACCCCATGGGAAGTGGGGCGTCACAGTTGGTATCAGAGCCATTCAACAGCCGGAAATATGAGATGAGTCTCGGCTGAGCCAGGGTTATATAGCGGGTAGAGCGAGGCTCCCCGGCTAATGACCGTTGTGAGTGGAGTGCAGCTCCTCACATGGTCGGCTAAGGCTAGCGAGACGAGTCTCACATCGCCTGGTGCTTGTGAGTGTGCTTGAGCCTGACGTGGACGTCAAGGCTTAAAGGGGGGAAGAATGTGACACCCCCGGAATTTGGATTAGTCCTCTATATAAATG
The DNA here is from genome assembly GCA_029204045.2 of Tillandsia leiboldiana. Taxonomy (NCBI): domain Eukaryota; kingdom Viridiplantae; phylum Streptophyta; class Magnoliopsida; order Poales; family Bromeliaceae; genus Tillandsia; species Tillandsia leiboldiana. The sequence continues at coordinate 43,499,817 of CM055061.1, read as the reverse complement.
ATATAATAGGACTAAATCTCTAACCCGGCTATAGCATTTTGGATGGTAGCAAGATCCAAGAGGAACAAGAGAGTTAAGCGTACTAGAGCTAGAGTAGTTCTAGGATGGGTGACCCCCTGGGAAGTGGGGCGTCACACTCTGCCCACTCACAAGGCCTCAAGCAAGGTCTCCACCTGAGCTTGGTCAAAACCGCCGTTGCTCCGCCAACCCGCCAGCGCACACAGCCCAAGCTTCTCCGCAGCTCCGCAAAGTGCGCAGGGCACTCACGCGCGCTCCTCCGCGGCACCGGCAGCTCTTAGCTGCTCCACACAACACAAGGAAGAAGGAAGGATGGAAAAATCTATTTCCAAGCTCAAAAATCTGGTCCTCAGTCCAAAATCTGAAAATCCGAGAAAAAACCGAAAGCTCGGAAAAGCACAGTACTCACCTCCACTGTGTTCACGCGCGCATGAGCTCCAACCGGGCTTTCCTCAAGAGGACAAGCTCACTCCCGTGCTCACGGTCAATATCGGAAGCTTCAGCGCGAAGAAAATCCCACGCTCACAGCCACTTCCTCTCCTTCACACTCCCACTCTGCTCATTCTCTATCTCACTATCAAACTTTCTCTTTCTCTTCTCCAAGTTCTTCTCTCTTGTCTCCTTCTGGTTCATCCGAGAATAGAAGGGTGGGTGGTCTCTTTAATGGGGAGTAGAGAGGAGTTAGTGCAACAGTAGTGGGTGGTTGGGATTGTGAAGTTACCCTTTTGCCCTTACTAAAAACTGAAAATTACCTCACTGCCCCCCAAGTTCTGGAGGCTGAGTACCGGTACTCGGGCTCCCAGTACCGGTACCCAAGCTCAAAATTCCCAAACCGAGGGCCAAATCCACCCAGTCCAACCCAGTGTTCCGGTACCCGTCCCCGCGTTCCGATACTCAAGCCAAAAGGGATATGGGGTACTGGTACGCATGATCCAGTACCGGTACCCAGGGACTTAGAAAATTTCCACTGTTTTTCTCCAACCGAAACTCTCTGTCGGTTTCCTTTTTAATTCATTCCGGTACCCAACCTCAGGTACCGGTACGCAATGTCCCAAAATGCTGTAATCAGCTGGGGCTCCCAATCTCGACGCAGCCAACTCACTTTTCGATCCGAAGACTCCCGCGTCGATCTGAAACGATCCGAACTCAAACGAAATCAGATTCTGAACACGCTACGGGTGGTCCCACCGCACTGCATCAAACTGTGGAGTCGGTGCAGCACACAAATCCCCGGTACTCTACATCCTCCCCTCCTTAAAAGAGTTTCGTCCTCGAAACTAAAAGAAATCCAAACCTCAGGTGGGTGATTCAAACAAATGGGGATAGGAGATCCTCAACTCATCTTCAGGCTCCCAAGTGGCCTCTCTCTCAACATGGTGGCTCCATTGGACCTTCACAAAAGGTATGACTCGATTTCGCAATTCTTTAGCCTCCCGGGCAAGAATCCGCATCAGTCGCTCCTGGTAGCTCAAATCCTCGTCCAACTCTATAGAAGTGAAGTCCAAAACATGCGAGGGATCAAATAAATGTTAAGGAATTTGTGTTGGCGTATTTCGTGAATATGTTTAAGTCTTGAAGATTGAAGATGAAGAAGTTTGGATCATATACCTCAATCTCAAGAAAGAAGAATTCAAAAGGATCAGGTACGTTTAACTAAATATTTTTGGTGATCCGAATACTTCTTATAGTGTAGAAACACTTGGATGAATTTTTAATTGCATAAAAATAAAAAACTGGACATACTACATGTTTAGAGTCCAGACCTGACATTACAGTCCGGACCCCGAACATAGGATAGTTCATGCGCAATTCCAGTCCGGACCTTGGTCACTTCAGTCCGGACCCCGAACGTGAAATTTGCAGGATTTGCATGAACAGTCCGGACCGTGGGAATTTCAGTTCGGACCCAGAAGGTATGTTTTTCCGGAAAAAGTCTGTTTCGCTACGACAGTCCGGACCGCCATAATTCCAGTCCGGACCGTCGTCCTGTAAAATTCCAGAAAAGGTTAGTTTTTGATTCTTATCCTCTTCCAACGGTTTCTAACCTATATCTAGACCCTACGATTCATTTTTAGGGTAATCCAAAATACGGTCAAAAAGAGAAAAATCCACATATAGAGAAGAAAGGAAATAACGAGGTTAAATCTATGTTTCTTCATATATATTGATTAATTTGATTCTAGGTTTTCATACTCAGATTTTGAGTAGAATCAAATTAATGAATACTTAGATGGTATTTCCGATCTATCTTTGATCTAAGTATTCGGCGGATCATCACCACCCAAAAACAACGATTTTCCCAAAATCGGCGCGTGGACTCGCGTTGCCTTGTGGATTCAAGGTGCTACCGCTCTCGTGGATTCGGAGCGAGGTACGTTCGTGGAATCGAGACGTGCTACTAGGTGAAGACCGTGGATTCGGTTGGACGTCGTGGATTCGACGTTGGACGCCATGGATTCGGCGTTGGACGCTAATCGTGGATTGGAGGAGCGTTGCGGAGCGAGCGGAGAAGATCTACTAGGAGCATATGGAAAAAGGTCGAGTCGTCTGTGAGTACGGTATATCACCTTTGTACGTGTTATAATTCTAGTGGATTTCGCCGTGTTATCGGTCCCGTGGTTTTTTACTCCGGTTTTGGAGTTTTCCACGTAAAAATCTTGCGTGTTATATTTTCATTTCCGCATTGGGTTTTATTGCGCAACGATTTTTGAGTGTTTATTGTTTACACCTATTCACCCCCCCTCTAGGTGGTTTTTCCCCTATTTAGATCCATATCTTAACATAACCCAACAATTGGTATCAGAGCGGGAATAGGGTTGTAAATAATGGTTGAAGGTGGAAACATCAACAGACCCCCGTTCTTCGATGGAACAAACTATGCCTACTGGAAAGTACGTATGAAAGCATTTCTTATTTCCATCGACGAACGGGTGTGGCAATCAATTGAGTTAGGATGGTTTAATCCAACTGAAATTATCGTTGATGTTCACACCATCAAACCTAGATCGAAATGGACCAAGGAAGAGATAGACTTATCTTCTTACAATGGCAAAGGTGTTAACGCTTTATTTAATGCTTTGTCACAAACTGAGTTCTCTCGCGTCTCGGCATGTGAGACTGTGAAAGAAATCTAGGATGTTCTTCAAGTTACACATGAGGGAACTAACCTTGTGAAGATTGAAAAACTGCAAATGCTTATGAGCAAGTTTGACTCCATTTTCATGGCAGAAAATGAATCATTCACAGACTACTATACACGATTGCAAGACATCGTGAATTCATGTGCTAACTTGGGAGAGAAAATTCCAGAATTTAATATTGTAAGAAAGATTCAAAGAACTCTTCCTGAAAGATTTCGTTCTAAGGTTACGGCCATTGAAACTATTAAACACCCGGACGAAATCCGTGTAGAAGAATTAATTGGTTCTTTACAAACTTATGAAATGACATTTCCTACTAACTATTCTTCGGGAAAGGCATCCTCTTCTAAGTCTTCAGGTTTTGCGTTGAAAACAACAAAAGAAGAGGATGCGGATTCATCCTCCTCAGACGATGACGAGAACCTATCTATGGAGGACTTTGAGAAGCAGCTTGCTCTCTTGACAAGAATATTTCGCCGAAACTTTCGAAGGGGTAATTCAAGTAAAACTCCATCCTTCGGAAAGTGGAAGAAAGGCAAAGGTTTTTCAAGCCAAAAGTCAATAAAGCAAGAAAGTTTTTCAAAGGATAAAAAAAGCTCAGAGGGACAAGTCCAATGCTTCAAGTGCCGAGGGTACGGCCATATCTCAACGGAGTGTCCAAATAAGAATCTGTCAAAGAAGAAAGCGATGCAAGCCGTCACTTGGGATGACACCTCAACGTCAAATAAGTCATCTTCAAGTGATGAAGAGAATAACGCAACGGCGTTCCACGCGTCCACATCTTCACCCTTCATGTGCTTAATGGCAAGTACATCCGATTCATTGTCCAACTCCTCCCAGGTTGAAAAAACTGCAACAGACGACGAATCGAGTAACTTTGAAGGTGAAGATTTTGCTCTAGACTACTACAAAGTTTTGAGAGTTTCAAAGAAACTGGCTAAGCAAAACAAGGGGTTGAGAGAGAGATTTCAGGATCTCGAAGAAGAAGTAAAAAGGGCAACTTCTCTCTCGACCGGTCTTGAAGTGGAAAGGGATAACCTGATAAAAGCAAATGCTTCACTTCAAGAGAAAAATGAGCATTTTGAGAAGGAACATGTAAAAATGATTGATAAAGCTGGTTACTTCTTGAAGTTCTATACCGAGGCCCGACAGTAGAAAATGGAAATGACGAAGACCATTTTCCAACTCCAGGATGATTTAAAGCGTTTTTCTTCTAGAAGGAGTAAGTTGGATAAGATGCTTGGTCTTGGTCAAACAAACCGATTCGGCCTCGGATACACTCAAACTGGCGACAGTTCTAGTTCGAGTGGAACAGTTTTTGTGCCCCGGTCGGTAACTCCTCCTCCGACGAGGGAATCACAGCATACAACGACAACAACCCTACCTCACCCTCTTCGGGATGGTCAAGAACAAAGGTATGTTTTCATTGTGGTTTTGCAGGGCACATTAGAAGAAATTGCAAGATGGGAGCAAAACGATCAACTCAAGCACATCTTGCAACAACTACCAAAAAGGCAATTCCCCGGAAATCAAAAGAAAATTTTTCAAAGGAAAGGAGCCTTGGTAGTTCACCTCGCAAGACGATGTCCAGCAATGAATCAAACAAGACGCTTTCACCAAGGAGAATAACTTCACGAACATTATCGACGCAGTCCAAAAAGGTTTGGGTGCGCAAAGGTGAAATCTTCCCTTGTCTTGTTGTTCATACTTCTTTACATGCATGTGACAACTCGTCTTGGTATCTGGATAGTGGGTGTTCCCGTCACATGACCGGTGACAAAAACTGTTTTCAAACTTTAGAGAAAATCTCCGGAGGACATGTTATTTTCGGAGACGGTCGTTCTTCTAAAATTGTTGGAAAAGGAACAATCGCTATTCCAGAAGGCCCGATTTTGAACAATGTTTTATTTGTTGAAGGCCAAAATTCTAACCTCATTAGTATAAGTCAATTTTGTGACAATGGTTTCTCAGTTAATTTTTCTTCAGTAGAATGTATTGTAACTGATAAGGACCATGTATTCTTTTTGAAAGGGGTTAGATCTCAAAATAATTGCTATGTTGTTTCAAACAAAATTTCTGAAAAATGTAACCTAGTTTCTTTGGATGATGAAACCCTTTGGCATGAAAGACTAGGTCACGTTAATTTTAAAGAACTAGCAAGGATTTCAAATAAAGACGTGGTTAAGGGGGTTCCTAAACTTTTATTTAAGGAAAACATTGTGTGTGGTGGTGTCAAAAGGGAAAACAACCAAGGGTTGCACATAAGAACTTGAACCACGTTGGTACCAATCGGCCCTTGGAATTACTGCACATGGACTTAATGGGGCCGACTCGTCAACCATCTTTGGGAGGTAAATGGTATATTTCTCTTTTGGTTGATGATTTCTCTAGGTATTCATGGGTAACTTTTTTAAAAGAGAAAGCGGATACTTTCGACTCTTTTCATGAGGTTTGTCATCGTATTATGAATGAAAGAAATGAAAAGATCGTTCGTGTTCGAAGTGATAGAGGTGGAGAATTCATTAATTCTAAATTCATTGATTTTTGCACTTCCAATGGCATAAAACATGAATTCTCAGCACCCTATACACCACAGCAGAATGGTGTAGTCGAGCGCAAAAACAGGGTTGTTCAAGAGATGGCGCGTGTGATGTTTCATAGCCGGAATTTACCGTTATATTTTTGGGCTGAAGCTGTGAACACCGCCGTCTATGTAATTAATCGAGTGTATTTGCACCCAGGAACGTTAAATACACCATATGAGCTGTGGTTCTGTAGAAAACCTAATATCAAATATTTTCGTATCTTTGGGAGTCGTTGTTACATTTTACGTGACCGCGAAAATCTTGGAAAATTTGACTCTCGAAGTGACGAAGGGATTTTCATGGGTTATTCTACAAACAGTAGAGCATATTGGGTATTTAACTTGGAATCTAAAACGATGGTAGAATCTATAAATGTTAAAGTAGATGAAGCTTTTCACTTTGCATCTGATAAATCTACCCCTGATATGTCTCTAGATGATGATTCTCCTGCAAATGCATCTTCTCATAATAATTCTTCTGATAATGTTGATGCATCTAATGGTTCTTCAAGTTTATATGATGTGCAGGAATTATCACATGTACCTCCGAGTACTCCATTACCACAAACATACGCATATCCAAGGATCATCCGGAATCTAATATTATTGGAGACCCACAAGAAGGAGTCAGGACTCGGAGACAGTTGGTTTGTGGAGTCGCATGTTACGTCTCCATGTTAGAACCAAAGAACATTGATGAAGCTCTTCAGGATGACTACCGGATTGAAGCAATACAGGAAGAGCTCCATCAGTTCGAACGAAACAAAGTCTGGGAATTAACGAAGCCTCCGAAGCAACACAACGTGATTGGTACTAAATGGATTTTCAAGAATAAGAAAAACGAGGATGGTACCATCATTAGGAACAAAGCACGCCTAGTTGCTCAGGGCTACTCACAAATTGAAGGTATAGACTTTGATGAAACATTCACCCCGGTAGCTAGACTCGAGTCAATTCATATTTTATTCGCTATTGCTTGTCATTTTAAAATAAAACTATTTCAAATGGACGTTAAGAGCGCGTTTTTAAATGGGTTTTTAAACGAGGAAGTTTATGTGGCTCAACCGAAAGGTTTTTTAGACTATAAACAATCTAACCATGTTTTTCGTTTGAAAAAGGCTCTTTACGGTCTAAAACAAGCACCGCGAGCGTGGTACGAAAGATTGACAAAGCACCTTTTGGAGAAGGGCTATACTCGAGGGGGAGTAGACCGGACTCTCTTTGTGAAGCATTATCAGGATAACTTCATTGTGGCACAAATCTATGTCGATGACATTGTATTTGGGGCAACAAGAGATAATAATGCTTCTAAATTCGCGGAAACCATGGAAAGGGAATTTGAGATGTCAATGATGGGCGAACTGACGTACTTTCTTGGATTGCAAGTGAAACAAAATGATGATGGCATCCATTTGTGTCAATCCAAGTATGCAAGGGAGTTGGTGAAGAAATTTGATTTAGAAAACTCTAAAGATTTCCCGACTCCTATGGGAACTAGCAATAAGGGATTAGGAAGTGAATCTCTTAGTGAGAGTGTAGACGAGAAGGTTTATCGCAGTATGATAGGAAGTCTACTCTATCTCACGGCTAGTCGCCCGGATATATCCTTTAGTGTTGGGATTTGCGCGAGATATCATTCAGCACCAAAGGAGGTTCACCTGAAAGCGGTGAAAAGGATCATCCGGTACATCAAAGGAACTTTGAATTTCGGAATTTGGTATCCTATGGGAACAACGCTTGACATTATAGGATATTCAGATGCCGATTGGGCAGAATCTGTGGATGATCGGAAGAGTATGAGTGGTGCATGTTTTTATCTTGGCCATTGCCTTGTTGCATGGCATAGTAAAAAGCAAAACTGCATTGCACTCTCGACTGCCGAAGCGGAATATATTTCAGCAGGTAGTTGTTCAACCCAACTCATTTGGATGAAAAGCGTATTGAGCGACTTCCGGATTTCAGCAACTTCGGTAACGATTCTTTGTGACAACACAAGTGCTATAAATATTTCTAAAAATCCTGTGTTGCACTCGAGAACAAAACACATTGAACTTAGATATCATTTTCTGAGAGAGCTAGTTGAATCAAATATTCTTCAAATTTCTTACATTTCAACTGAAGATCAATTAGCTGACATCTTAACAAAACCTTTGGATCAAAAACGATTTATTCATTTGCGTAAGGCAACTGGAATTCTTTCCTTGAAATAATTCCTTTTTGAAATCATTGCTTAGGTTAGGTTTTGTTTTGTGTTTTTGTTCATTATCTATGTTTGTACATAGAACATTAATTGAACATTAGTTATATTAACTTTAATTGCGTCCTTTCATATAATTAGAAATTTATTATGCTTTCGATATCATAATAATTCATTTGATGCAATGATCATTTATGTCAATTAAGTCATCTTTGTTTTGATCAAAGTCAATTTCTCTCTCAAATGATCTCTTGGTTTAGTTTTTATCTTATTTGACAATTGAGTCAAGTATGAGATCGAGATCAATTTTTGGTTGAATACTTTATATTTTAAATAATTGATGGCCATTTGAGGGGGAGTTAATGAAAATTGTTATGCTCAAAAGATGTGGAAAGAGTTACATCCCAATGAGGAGTGTGAAAACTACCACCACATGGAGGAAAGAGCTACCACCTCGGTCGTCCGAGTACTGTGTGCAGCTACCACATGTATACCAAGCATGGTTTTTCATGTTGATTAAATAAAATGCATTTTGAAATACTTGACTCTGTCAAATTTCAAGGTTGGTATAAGGTGGGAATTTTATTGAAATATGCTCAAAGAGCCACTCTCTTCAGAAAATTGACTAGATACATTATTTAATATATTTGGGATTTCAAACATCTATTGATCTTGGTATTTCATTTACCTTACCAAATTGATGATTTGATAAAGGCATTACTCATAAGATCGTGATAGATGTAATTGAACTTGTTCAACTTTAAGGGATTTAATTTTTATAAATTTTCGTTTCAATTTTTGGATATTATTGATAGATTTTGCATAATCGATTTCTTTTAATATGAAACGATGATTGTCATTTAAAGTTGATACACACAAGTGCTTACAATCTTTTTCTAGATTTTCTGGGATTTTTCTGAATTTTTCTGAAGAAAAAGTTTGAAGCCGGTCCGGACTGGAGAATCCGATCCGGACCCCGAATGCAGGAATTCCTGCGGGTAGCCGATCCGGACTGTATTTTGAGGCAGTCCGGACTGCGGCTAGGGTTTTATATAGAACAAAAGGGTTTTGATTTCTTTTTACTTCAATCTTTTGTTCCTAAGTCTCCAGACCTTCTCTCTCTTGAGAACAATCAATTTGGAGCCTTCCCAACTCACGTTCTTCGAATCAAAGTAAGTTCTTTTGATCAAAAACTTGGTTTTTCACGTTTTGTCATCTTTTTACTCAAAACGTGAGAGAAATTCTGTATCTTTTTCATTTGAGATTGGTTTTTGGTCAAATTTCTTTTGAAATAAGAACTCTGAGTAGATTAGTTTTGATTATATGCAAGGTATTCTCTTAATTAACGGATTTTTAGGCTTTGATTTCTGAAAATTCGGTTTTAGGGCATATAATAGGAATTTTTCAAAATCATGGGATTGATCTATTTTTAAAATTCTTTTTGCAAAACTAATTTGATTCCTAGTCTCTCTACATGATGATGATTGTTTGGGTACAATTTTTCCAATATTTGAAAATAAACAATTTTTGTCGTGTTCTTGAGTTGTTGCACGCAGGGCCTTTTCGTTCTCTAGAAATAGCCGAGATGGTGATCACTTGGGTAATCTTTCTTCTTACTGCAATGGTTCACACGAGAGCAACAAACAAATTGAAAAGAGCCAAGAAAACTCAGAGAAAAGGTGAGTTTGTTCTTGTTAACGACTCAGAGACTGAATCTGAATATGAAGAGGTGAACTGGGACGAATTGATGGACGATGAAACAATACCTATTAAGTCGATGCGAAAGACCCCTGATTCACTAAAAGGAAAAATTGCTGTGGATAAAGGTAAAGCACTAATGACATCATCATCTATCTCGATGAAAAGAAAAAGACTAGCTCGACGGACTGGGCGAGCACGAGGGATTGAAATTAACAAACCAATTGCACCAGACTCTCCACCCCGTGAGGAACAAGTGTCTGTTAATGCTGACCGTCTACGGGCGTTTGAAAATCGAGAATGCATTGGCGAAAGGCATGTTAATGTTGGTGCGCTTCGAGATCATTCCCCGGAGTTTGGGAAATTGATTGAACAAGCCAACCTTCTTCAAGTATGCAAATTTTCGGAAATGCTTGGCTATTGTTTGCATCGAGTGAGGACTTTTTACACAAACTCACGACACCTTCAGGAGAATGAAGACGGTTCAATGCAGTTTTATACAAACATCCAAGGGACAAGACTCAAGATAACTCCACAACTAATTGGCGAAGTCTTAGGAATGCCAGCTAGCAGATCAGGAATTAACTACTTGACTGGAAGGAGTTTGACAAACACAATGTGGCAGACGGTCATAAAGGGAATATGTTTGGAGGGAACTCTATCAACGGAGAAATCTGTCAAGTCCAAACAACTCCGCCTTGAGTACCGATTCTTAAACTTCATCACATGTTACAACATTCTTCCTAACATGCAGACGAAAGTTTTGAGATGGGATCGAATGCTGTTTCTATATCTCCTTGGACATCCATCAGAAGCAATGGGGTTGAACATCAACATTCCATACATTATTTGGAATAGAATGACAAGATATGTTGAACATCCTCATCCCACGAAAAGACTTCCATTTCCATTGATCATTATGAGGATTTTAAAGAAATTTCGGGTTGATATTAGTTCGACATCTTATCAACACTGCTTAGGGATGATCAATGAATCCACTATTGTTAAGTCCCTTCATAAGCTGCCTCATGTCACTCCGACTCCGCCATGCGGAACGAAACCCGGCGTCGGCACTTCCGCATCACCGTCACGGCCAGCACCCCAACCAGAGGATGAAGCATCAGTCACATCCATTTATAAGGAACAACAACGTCTATCCTTTGAGAAAGAACAGATTACGAAGGAATAGAAGAGACTTTTAGATGAGCTTGAACTCATTACAGCAGCTCAAATCACTTTGACGAAGAAGGTTACGTCAATGAAAAAGTTGATGAAGAAAATGTTCTCGAAGATGGGCTGTACAAGCTCTGAGGACTCTGACACCGATGATTGATTCTTTCTAATCATTTTTTTTGTTTTTGCAGGGTTCTCATTCTTTTTAGTCCTTACCTTTTATTTTTGAACTCTTACCACTTCCCTTTTATTTCGTAATTTTTGACTTGTTTTGTGACAAAAAGGGGGAGAGAGAGACAAACAATGGTGTTGTGAATTTGTGAATTTTGAACAACTTTGAACTATGAAAGGTAAGTATGACTTCAACTTTGGTTTTATAATGTGTGATTGCATGCCTCGACTAACTATTTGACTAACTATTTGGGCATGTAATATAACTAACAAGTTGCTTGTTGACTAACAATTCTATGACATTCGAATTTTTAATGCTTAGAAGATATGTTGCTTTTTTATTGAGATCTTATTACATATCTGAATTTGCAAATGTCATGATGAGTATAAACTCTATCTCTGTGTTTGGTTTTGTATGCAAAAATTCTTGAGGTATCTAACGATCTCTTTTGTCAAAAATGTTTTCTTTTGCAGAGAGTACACATGTCTAAGTCTAGAGTCTGTTCTAGGAGTTTATCTAATGTATTAAATTTTATTTTGGATCTCCATTGTAAATTTCTGTTGTATGGTGATAGCAACAAAAATATCTTTTTGAATTTTTTTGAGTGGATTTGTGTTTTGTCACAAAACCGCCAAAGGGGGAGATTGTTAAGGAATTTGTGTTGGCGTATTTCGTGAATATGTTTAAGTCTTGAAGATTGAAGATGAAGAAGTTTGGATCATATACCTCAATCTCAAGAAAGAAGAATTCAAAAGGATCAGGTACGTTTAACTAAATATTTTTGGTGATCCGAATACTTCTTATAGTGTAGAAACATGTGGATGAATTTTTAATTGCATAAAAATTAAAAACTGGACATACTACATGTTCAGAGTCCAGACCTGACATTACAGTCCGGACCCCGAACATAGGATAGTTCATGCGCAATTCCAGTCCGGACCTTGGTCACTTCAGTCCAGACCCCGAACGTGGAATTTACAGGAATTGCATGAACAGTCCAGACCGTGGGAATTTCAGTCCGAACCCCGAAGGTATGTTTTTCTGGAAAAAGTCTGTTTCGCTACGACAGTCCGGACCGCCATAATTCCAGTCCGGACCGTCGTCCTGTAAAATTCCAGAAAACGTTAGTTTTTGATTCTTATCCTCTTCCAACGGTTTCTAACCTATATCTAGACCCTACGATTCATTTTTAGGGTAATCCAAAATACGGTCAAAAAGAGAAAAATCCACATATAGAGAAGAAAGGAAATAACGAGATTAAATCTATGTTTCTTCATCTATATTGATTAATTTGATTCTAGGTTTTCATACTCAGATTTAGAGCAGAATCAAATTAATGAATACTTAGATGGTATTTCCGATCTATCTTTGATCTAAGTATTCGGCGGATCATCACCACCCAAAAACAACGATTTTCACAAAATCGGCGCGTGGACTCGCGTGGCCTTGTGGATTCAAGGTGCTACCGCTCTCGTGGATTCGGAGATTGGTACGTTCGTGGATTCGAGACGTGCTACTGGGTGAAGACCGTGGATTCGGTTGGACGTCGTGGATTCGACGTTGGACGCCGTGGATTCGGCGTTGGACGCTAATCGTGGATTCGAGGAGCGTTGCGGAGCGAGCGGAGAAGATCTACTAGGAGCGTATGGAAAAAGGTCAAGTCGTCTGTGAGTACGGTATATCACCTTTGTACGTGTTATAATTCTAGTGGATTTCGCCGTGTTATCGGTCCCTTGGTTTTTTACTCCGGTTATGGAGTTTTCCACATAAAAATCTTGCGTGTTATATTTTCATTTCCGCATTGGGTTTTATTGCGCAACGATTTTTGAGTGTTTATTGTTTACACCTATTCACCCTCCCTCTAGGTGGTTTTTCCCCTATTTAGATCCATATCTTAACATAACCCAACAATAAATACTTCCTCAAGACGGATACATGAAAGACATCATGGGTGCCGGCCAAACGTGGCGGTAGCGCAACCTGATAAGCCACTGCTCCAATGCGCTCTAACACCTCAAACGGGCCAATGAACAGCAGACTCAACTTCCCGCGCACTCCAAATCGGCGTATCCCTCGAGATGGCGTGACTTTCAGAAAGACATTGTCACGCCCCGAGGTCGAAACTGCGACCCGGCTCGCCAACAGATTCGCCACCTATGCCAAACCCGCATAGGCGAAGCGTCCTACCTGCAAGAAAAGTACTACAGCTAAACAGATATCAGAGCTATAAATAAAAATCTGTTGTATAACTAAATCAATCACTGTACAACTGGAAATAATACAACAATGTCCGTCTCCCAAAAATGATAATCATACAATATCCTCATATACAAACTCAGAACTCAACCGGGAGGTATCTCCAATAAATACATCAGTGTACAGGCTCTCAAAACAAGACAATCCTCACTACATCAGTCTCTCAAAGAAGGAAAATAAAATAACTAATCTACTGAAGCTCTCCTCTGAAGGGGTACCGCTACACACCAACGACGGGTAGGGAACTAGCTCGCGACTCCCTCGCCTCGGTCAGAAGGATCAGCAACAGGAACAACAGGAACCGGAGTAGAGTCCCTGGGGAAAGACACCACGACGGGTGTGAGAACTACATCCCACAGTAGTTCTCAGTGGGTGCCGCCAACAAGCCCGACGGTCTGCCCACTAAGTCTACTAGAGGCATAAAGCAACAAATGCAGTACTGTAAGGAAAGCTGGGAAAAGTAAACTCTACAGCTACTATGCCTCTATCTAGATGCTCAAAGAGTGGAACAGAAAGAACATGATGCCACAACTAACTCTCATCTCGGATCACCCAATCTGAACTGACTGCCTCCTCGGGTCCAGTCAAACCTGCGCCAACCTACTGCCGTTACGTCCCGGAGGAGCGGACTTATGTAGGACGTCCATGACTACCAACACCAGCATAGCCAGAGGGACAAATGCAACGACAAGTCGCGATAGAAAAGCTCAATCTCACGCCGGTACAACAACCCGGTCTCGCCTACTCCGGAGTGGCACTCGAGGGGAGCGACCCGCTCGAGTAAAAAGTAACCCATCTCAAGTATCTCTGTAAAGTATCTCTGTAGCTCAAATGTGGCTCATGCAGGCTATGATCCACGATCAAACAGATCGGTAACTCCAAGCTCAAAGCACAACTCAGTCGGAAAAAGAACCTCGACTCGAACAGGAATAGCCCAAAACACTCTCACAGCTATGTCGGAGAACCCTCAACGACTCAATCTGATAAATGCACGACCATGGCTGAGTCGGGAAACCTCCACGACTCGATCTGCCAGAACCCCAAGATCCTCAAAGATAAGTGGGAGAACCACCTCCACCACTAAATCAGAAAAACAACCTCTAGATCACACTCTACCAACTCATAGCACAAAGTCGCATCCACTGCGAGAAACTGCCTCAACAGGCCAACACCGCATCCATTGTGAACAACTGCCTCAGCAGGCCAACATCGCATCCACTGACACGAGGAAGGGTCCGGGAACCCCGAAAGACTACAACCTACAACCCAAATCAAACAAGAACAGGCTCTAAGCATAGCCTCTCGTTGTTCTCGTCCCAAGAAAAAGGCAGACCTTAGAACCCAGACCACTCGAATCATCTCGGGTGGTTAATTTATAGGAAAAAGGTGACATTTCTTACTGAAGCCATCTGATCTGTAAGAAATCCATATTTAATAATTTTTAGTTCTTCTTAGGAAAACAGTTGAAACCAAGTTTTATATATAAGCCTCGAAGGGCTAATGCCTTCGTCCAATCAAACAAGAACAGACTCAGGCGACCCTACGATGCTTAGAAGAAAATATTTGGTTGACAAAAATCGTAAGTGTGTCCAAAAAGGTTCTGGGTTTAAGGTCCTGCTAACACTGATATACCGCTGCCACTAACACAGCGGCGACAGAAAAACAAAAAAAATAAAACATCTCGGGACCGCCGTCTACCCAAACGGCTCCCTCTACAGATGAACAACCAACTACATCTACCAGACGCCACTCTGCTCCCAAGCACGAGTGTAACATGCATCCCACACTAAAAGATAACACCTGACCACTCGGCCGACTACCCGGGCGAGGAAGGACACTATGTCCAGGAAGGTAGAAGTGTGGATGTCTAAAGCAGAAATAACCCTAGCCCAAGTGAGAGTTTTCTACTAGTCTGGTTAAACATGCAACATGTGACGGGGTGCTAGGTCAAGTTCCAAGATAACAATAATCAACAGCTTGTAGGGAAGGAAAAATAAACACATGATCATCTAACAGCATTAGGAACATCAATTCCTATAATCTAGCATGCTATATAGAACACATCTATAACATGCAAGTCCCTACACAGATAGAATTAATGCACAGCCCATAGGTCATGAAGACGAGGCCACCCACCTGAAAATGCTAACTGTCCGGAGTTCCACAGCTGAAAACACCAGAAGCAACAACCTCCACTAATCCTCAACACCAACGGGTTCACAAACTGTTACGGAATTTGAGTTGGCGTAGTTTCGTGAAAGTTTCAAGTCTTGAAGATTGAAGGTGAAGAAAGTTGGATCATTTAACTCAATCTCAAGAAAGAAGAATTCAAAAGGATCAGGTATGTTTAACTAAAGATTTTGTGTGATCCGAATACTTCTTGTAGTGTAGAAACACTTGGAAGAATCTTTCATTGCATAAAAATCAAAAACTGGACTTGGGACATGTTCAGGATCCGGATCAGGTTGTTCAATCCGGATCCCGAAGGTGGTTCGTTCATACACCAGTTCAATCCGGATCGTAGCCTCTCTTGATCCGGATCCCGAACACTGAGTTTACCATTTTTCCTTGAACGATCCGGATCAGGCTTCGCAATCCGGATCCCGAACGTTGATGTTTGGTGAACTGTATGAACGATCCGGATCAAGCACTTCGATCCGGATCCCGAACCTTCGTTTTTCTGGAACTACCTGACTCGTTACGACGATCCGGATCACAGCTAATCCGATCCGGATCTCCGTCCGTAAAATTTCCATAAATGGTAGGTTTTTGATTCTTATCTCCTTCCTAGGGTTTCTAACCTATAAATAGACCCTATGACTCCTTTTCTAGGGTTAAGGAAAACAGCCGTCATATTCATATCTTATTTTATACGGCTCTAGATCCACATATAGAGAAGAAAGGAAATCATTAGAGAATACTCTATGTTTCTTCATCTATATTGATTAGTTTGATTCTAGGTTTTCATACTCACATCTTGAGTTGAATGAAACTAATGAATACTTAGATGGTATTTCTGATCTATCTTTGATCTAAGTATTCGGCGGATCATCACCACCAAAAACAACGATTTACCCCAAAAATCGGCGCGTGGATTCGCGTGTCCTTGTGGATTCAAGGTTCAACCGCTCTCGTGGATTCGGAGCGAGGCACGTTCGTGGATTCGAAGGGTGCTATTGGGTGAAGACCGTGGACTCGGTCGGACGTCGTGGATTCGACGTTGGACGCCGTGGATTCGGCGTTGGGCGCAGATCGTGGATTCGAGAAGCGTCGTGGAGCGAGCGGAGAAGATCCTCTAGGAGCGTATGGAAAAGGTTGAGTCGTAAGTGTGTATGGTAAATCACCTTGTATGTGTTTTAATTCTAGTGGATTTCGCCGTGTTATCGGTCCCGTGGTTTTTTACTCCGGTGATGGAGTTTTCCACGTAAAAATCTTGCGAGTTATTTTTTATTTCCGCATTGGGTTTTTATCACAACGATTTTTGAGTGTTTATACGTTTACACCTATTCACCCCCCTCTAGGTGTTTTTTCCCCAATTTAGATCCTTATTACATATAACCCAACACAAACATCCGCAAATACTCCTGGGTACAACAAAAGGTCCAAGGTTACACTTTATTCCACAAAATAACCAAGTACAAAAATCTGCAGAAGACAGTCCTAAAGATCTGAAATTTCCACCTGCAGAAAGTGCCATGAAAATTCTGATAAAAATATCACAGCGAGCGTCTCGTCGAGACCTTTGAAACGGGTACCTGCACGCCCAAATCCGAGCCCCGTAGGCCAAGTTACAAATTCCACAGCACAGGTGCGCAAACACTCACAACCACACAACTGTAAACTCAAACACAGATAAAAGGGGAATAGTATACCCTCGGGCAAGCCTCAGAAAAATCCCGGAAAAATACAATGATAATCCTTGCGACGAGTAGATCCAAAAAGTGTATAGGCTCGTCTCAATCCGACACTCGGGTGCGGAGATAAAATTCCGGCAAGGGGCCGCTGTCCAAAAACTCCACCAAAAAACAGCGGCTTAGAAATGCCTCGAAAACAGTGTCATAAACTCTGAATGCAGCAAGATGATCAACACGAAAGTCGAAGTCGTACCTCTCGTGATTCCAACGCCACAGAAATCGTCCAAAAATACTGAAGGAGTAGCTCTGTGGACCTCTCAGATCAAACTGCGACGATAACGGGCCTCCGATGAAAAATCGCCACACTGCGCTCCGATGCCGAAGTTGTCGACGCTGCGGCTTCCAAAAAATCCGGGCCTCTGCCAGAAGATGCGCAACACGAAGATCTCCAACTTTGCTAAAGGGGCTATGGGCAGGGGAGCTCGGGAAAGGGGGCAAAAAGCCCTAGCAAAGTGCCTATTTATAGGCCCAGCCCGAAAATCCAACAGTTTTGGAATTTTGGCCCAAAACCGAGCGCCCGAATCTTCCGGGCTGCTACAGTAACGGGCCCAGCCCGTTACTATTCACGCCCGGAAATCTCCCAGGCTGCCACGTAGCCTCCCAAACAGCAAACAGCTGTTTGGGCCAACGGCGCTGCGCCACGCGGCCGAAGCGGGTGCCGACACGTGGCGCCCCCGAGCGGGAAGCGCGGGTCAGCGCGCCCACTTCGCGCCCACGTGCGCCCACGCGCGCCTGTCGGGCACGCAACCCGAGGCCACCGAATCCCGCTCCGTGGACCGCGCGCACAACACCGCACCAACCAAGGTCTGCCACGAGTCCACCCCCGGTCCACCATGCACCCGCGCCTTTCTCGTGGACCGCGCCCACTGCGCCCGCCAACCGGGAGGCGCCACGTGGCGAGCGCCCGGGTGCACGCCTCCGCGGTGGACCGCGCGCCTCAGCCGCCGGCAACCGCCGCGCTCCGCCGCCCGCCGCCGCCGGCGCCTCTCCGGCCGCCGGAACAGTGCCGTCGAACCTCGAAATCCGTGCCGGGTCATCCGGGCTCCGAAAAACATAAGTAAATAGTCCATTTTGAGCGTTTTCGCGCGCTGAATCCAAATCCGTTGTCTGATTTGCCAAATTCCACTTCTAAAATTTCTCAAAAATTCCCGGGAAAGCAAACTTGATCCGTTTTTCATGCCGAGTCCAAATCTTGGGTCCAATATGCGCGCAAACACCTCTAACATCCAACATGGGTCTCCAGAAGCCGCAGATCCAACAGTAATCCAAACGTGGGAATTTCCGGGTCCTCACAGACATGATCCCCGACCTGGAACTCTAAGTCTCGCCGCCTCCTATCGGCATAACTACTCTGCCGGCTCTGGGCGGTCACCAAATGTCGCCGAACGACCTTGACCTTTTCTTCAGCCTCTGCTAGCAAGTCAGGACCTAAGGTCTTCCTTTCACCCACATCACTCGAAAATATTGGCGATCGACATTTTCGTCCATACAAAGCTTCATAGGGCACCATCTGAATGCGCGCCTGGAAGCTATTGTCGTAGGCGAACTCGGCCAATCTTAAATGTCGATCCCAACTGCCGCTAAAGCACAGGACACATGCTCTCAACATGCATGTCCTCCAGAGTCTGAATGGTCCGCTCAGACTGTCCATCAGTCTGTGGGTAAAAGGCGGTGCAAAAATGAAGCTGGGTCCCCAAGGTTGTTTGCAGGCTCTTCCAGAAATGCGAAGTGAACCTCGGGTCCCTATCAGATACAATCGAGGCTGGTACACCGTGCAGCCTCACAATCTTATCCAAATATAGCTATGCTAACCTCTCCAGAGTCCAACTCGATTGTATAGGTAGAAAATGGGTAGATTTGGTCAATCGATCCACAATCACCCAGATAGCATCAGCTCCACTACGTGACCTCGGTAATCCAACAACAAAATCCATGGTCACACGGTCCCATTTCCATTCAGGTATTGGAAGGCTTTGTAACTTGCTAGCTGGAACCTGATGCTCAGCTTTCACTTGCTGACAAGTTAGACAATGGGCAACAAACCTTCCAATATCTCTTTTCATGCCATTCCACCAAAACTGTGCCCTAAAATCTCTATACATCTTAGTTCCTCCGAGGTGAAGAGTGTAAGATGAGTAGTGAGCCTCTCTCAAAATCAGCTCTCGAATCTCTGAATCCACGGGCACACAAATGCGGTCCCTGTACCTCAGTACTCCCGCTGTATCCACAGAAAAGTGTCCACTCTGACCATGCTGAATCTGGTCTCTAACTCTCTCAAGATAGGGGTCCACACTCTGCTTCTCTCTGATCCTATCTAACAGAGTGGGTTGCAAGACCAAAGACATAAGTCTTGCAGAGTCCCCAAGGGACACGACCTCAATCTCAAGTCGCCTCAACTGCTCTCTCAGTGGCATCTGCTGAGTGATCAGTATACTCAATGACTGCACTGCTCGTCTGCTCAAGGCATCCACGACCACATTGGCTTTGCCGAGATGATACTAGATGCTCAAATCATAATCATTCAATAGTTCAAACCACCGGCGTTGCCTCAAGTTGAGCTCCTTTTGAGTAAACAAATATTTCTGACTTTTGTGGTCAGTAAATATCTCACTGTGCTCACCATATAGGTAATGTCCCCACAACTTCAAAGCAAATACTACAACGGCTAGTTCCAAATCATGCATAGGGTAATTCAACACATAGCTTAGGCCGCTATGGGAGGCATCACTGAAAAATACAAATCCCTCTCCCATCACTGGAAATGCAAGAACCGGCGCTGATATCAACCTCAGGTTCAACTCCTCGAAGCTCTGCTGCCATTGCTCAGTCCAAACAAATCTGGTCCCCTTTCTTGTCAAACGGGTGAGGGGAGTAGAGAGTTTCGCAAAACCCTCTACGAACCGTCGGTAATAACCTGCTAGGACCAAAAAACTCCTGACCTCTGTCACCGTCGTAGGTCTAGGCCAATCCCGAACGACATCAATCTTCGTCGGGTCTACCGTCACTCCAGTGGCTGAAACCACATGGCCTAAAAATTAAACCTACCGAAGCCAAAATGCGTACTTTTTCAACTTGGCATACAACTTCTCTCTCAGAAGTGGTAGCACTACCCTCAGGTGCTCCTCATGCTCTATGTCGCTTCGGAAGTAAACCAATATGTCATCGATGACTACGAATCGGTCCAAGTATGGCTGAAATACTTGGTTCATCAAATCCATAAAGGCGGCAGGTGCATTAGTCAGTCCAAATGGCATTACCGTAAACTCGTAATGCCCATACCGTGTTCTGAATGCTGTCTTGCACACGTCCTCGGCCTTCACCCTCAACTGGTGGTAACCGGATTGAAGATCTATTTTCGAGAAGACCGTAGCTCCCTGAAGTTGGTCAAACAAGTCATCAATCCATGGGAGGGAATACTTATTGTCACGCCCCGGCGTCGAAACTGCGACCCGGGATCGCCAACAGATCCGCCGCCCATACGGGAAACCCTGTATAGACGAAGCGACTAACCTGCAAAAGAAAGATACTACACTATACAGATATCAGAGCTGAAATGTAAACTGCTAGAAATAAAATAAATACCCAAGTCCTCACAAATACATAAGTCTCTCAACTGAAAAAGAAAATGTACAAGTCTGAACCTCACTACAAAGGTCTCTCAAAAAAAAACTCTCAAAAAAATAAAAAGGGGGTACATCTACTCTCTCAGGAAGAAGACTGGTAGGGATCTATCTCGCGACTCCTTCACCTCGATAAGCAGGATCAGCAACAAGAGCAGCAGGAACCGGAGTAGAGGTCCCTGTTAAGGAATTTGTTTTGGCGTATTTCGTGAAGTGGTTAAGTCTTGAAGATTGAAGATGAAGGTGGTTGGATCATATACCTCAATCTCAAGAAAGAAGAATTCAAAAGAAACAGGTACGTTTAACTAAATAAGTTTGGTGATCCGAATACTTCTTATTGTGTAGAAACACTTGGATGGGTTTTTAATCGCATAAAAATCAAGAAACTGGACTGTCATATGTTCAGGATCCGCATCAGAGTAATCCAGTCCGGACCCCGAACATAGGTAGGTTCATGCGCAAATCCAGTCCGGAACACCCTTGGTTCAGTCCGGACCCCGAACGTGGATTCTGCAGAAATCGCATGAACAGTCCGGACCGTGGATACTTCAGTCCGGACCCCGAACATTGTTTTTTTAGGAATTCTCTGAAAAACAACGACAGTCCGGATCAAGCCAAATCCAGTCCGGACCGTCGTGCGGGTAAAGATCTATTACAGTCAGTTTTTGATTCTTATGCTCTTCCAATGGTTTCTAACCTATAAGTAAACCCTAATTTTATCTTTTAGGGCAATCCACAATAAGTTTTATATTCCGTAAATGAACGAGGAAAATTAACGGAGAAAACTTATAAAAATCCACATATAGAGAATAAAGGAAATAACTAGATTTATTCTATATTTCTTCATCTATATTTATTAATTTGATTCTAGGATTTCACACTCAGATTTTGAGTAGAATCAAATTAATAAATACTTAGATGGCATTTTCGATCTATCTTTGATCTAAGTATTCGGCGGATTATCACCACCAACAAAATAACGATTTTCCCAAAAATCGGCGCGTGGATTCGCGTGGCCTTGTGGATTCAAGGTGCTACCGCTCTCGTGGATTCGGAGCGAGGTACGTTCATGTGATCGAGACGTACTACATGGTGGAGACCGTGGATTCGGTCAGACGTCGTGGACTCGACGTTGGACGCCGTGGATTCGGCGTTGGACGCAAATCGTGGATTCGAGGCGCGTTGCGGAGCGAGCGGAGAAGATCAACTCGGGGCGTATGAAAAAAGGATGAGTCGTGTGTGAGTACGGTATATCACCTTTGTACGTGTTTAATCTTAGTTGATTTCACCGTGTTATCGGTCCCGTGATTTTTTACTCCTGTCTTTGGAGTTTTCCACGTAAAATCTCTGCGTGTTATTTACTTTTCCGCATTGGGTTTTATTACGCAAAGATTTTTGAGTGATTATTGTTTACAGCTATTCACCCCCCTCTAGGTGTTTTTTTTCCCCTATTTAGATCCATATTTATCATAACCCAACAAGTGGTATCAGAGCGGGAATAGGATTGTAAACAATGGTTGATGGTGGTGTTAAGGATTTTGTTTTGGCGTATTTCGCGAAAGTGTTTAAGTCTTGAAGATTGAAGATGAAGAAGCTTGGATCATATACCTCAAACTCAAGAAAGAAGAATTCAAAAGGATCGGGTAGGTTTAACTAAACAATCTTGATGATCCGAATACTAGTTATAATGTAGAAACACTTGGATGGGTTTTTAATTGCATAAAAATCAAAAACTGGACATGTTATATGTTCAGGATCCGGATCAGAGTACTACAGTCCGGACCCCGAACATAGGTTAGTTCATGCGCAAATCCAGTCCGGAACACATCTTGTTCAGTCCGGACCCCGAACGTGGATTTTGCTGAAATTGCATGAACAGTCCGGACCATGGGATTTCAGTCCGGACCCCGAACGTGGTCTTTCTGGAAAAACTCTGTTTAATGACGATAGTCTGGATCGCACTAATTCTAGTCCGGACTGTCGACCCGAAAACTTCCAGCTAAGGTTGGTTTTTGATTCTTATCCTCTTCCAATTGTTTCTAACCCTAAACCCTAAACCCTAAACCCTAAACCCTAATTCTATTCTTTAGGGTAATCCACGATAAGTTTTATACTCCGGGAAATGACGGAAAAATATTAAGGGAGAAAAACTTATAAGATCCACATATAGAGAAGAAAGAAAATAACTAGATTTAATTCTATGTTTCTTCATCTATATTAATTAATTTGATTCTAGGTTTTCATACTCAGATTTTGAGTAGAATCAAATTAATGAATACTTAGATGGTATTTCCGATCTATCTTTGATCTAAGTATTCGGCGGATCATCACCACCAAACAAAACAACGATTTTTCCCAAAATCGGCGTGTGGATTCGCGTGGCCTTGTGGATTCAAGGTGCTACCGCTCTCGTGGATTCGGAGCGAGGTATGATTCGTGTGATCGAAACGTACTACTTAGTGAAGACCGTGCATTCGGTCAGACGTCGTGGACTCGACGTTGGACGCCGTGGATTCGGCGTTGGACGCAAATCGTGGATTCGAGGCGCGTTGCGGAGCGAGCGGAGAAGATCAACTCGGAGCGTATGGAAAAAGGTTGAGTCGTGTGTGAGTACGTTATATCACCTTTGTACGTGTTTAATCTTAGTTGATTTCACCGTGTTATCGGTCCCGTGGTTTTTTACTCCTGTGATGGAGTTTTCCACGTAAAAATCTTGCGTATTATTTTTCATTTCCGCATTGGATTTTATAACGCAAAGATTTTTGAGTGTTTATCGTTTACACCTATTCACCCCCCCTCTTGGTGGTTTTTCTCCTATTTAGATCCTATATTATAACATAACCCAACAATTGATTTTTCCCCTATTTAGATCCTATTACACCTATTCACCCCCCCTCTAGGTGGTTTTTCCTCTATTTAGATCCTATATTATAACATAACCCAACAATTAGTATCAGAGAGGGAATAGGGTTGTAAACAATGGTTGAAGGTGGAAACATCAACAAACCCCCGTTCTTCGATGGAACAAACTATGCCTACTGGAAAGTACGGATGAAAGCATTTTTAATTTCCATCGACGAACGGGTGTGGCAATCAATCGAGTTAGGATGGTCAAATCCAACTGAAATTATTGTTGATGTTCACACCATCAAACCTAGGTCGAAATGGACCAAGGAAGAGATTGACTCATCTTCTTACAATGGCAAAGGAATTAACGCCTTACTTAATGCTTTGTCACAAACTGAATTCTCTCGCGTCTCGGCATGTGAGACTGCGAAAGAAATCTGGGATGTTCTACAAGTTACACATGAGGGAACAAACCTTGTGAAGATTCAAAAGCTGCAAATGCCTACGAGCAAGTTTGACTCTATTTTCATGGCAGAAAATGAATCTTTTACATATTACTATACGCGATTGCAAGACATCGTGAATACATGTGCTAACTTGGGAGAGAAAATTCCAGAATTTAAAGTTGTAAGAAAGATTTTAAGGACTCTTCCTGAAAGATTTCGTTCCAAGGTTACGGCCATTGAAACTATTAAACACCCGGACGAAATCCGTGTAGAAGAATTAGTTGGTGCACTTCAAACAAATGAAATGACATTTCCTACTAACTAATCTTCTGGAAAGGCATCCTCTTCTAAGTCTTCAGGTTTTGCATTGAAAACAACAAAAGAAGAAGATGCGGATTCATCCTCCTCAGACGAGGACGAGAATCTATCTGTGGAGGATTTTGAGAAGCAACTTGCTCTCTTGACAAGAAAATTTTGCCGAAACTTTCGAAGGGGTAATTCAAGTAAAACTTCATCCTTCGTAAAGTCGAAGAAAGGCAAAGGTTCTTCAAGCTACAAGTCAAGAAAGCAAGAGATTTTTTCAAAGGATAAGAAAAACTCAGAGGGACAAGTCCAATGCTTCAAGTGCCGAGGATACGGCCATATCTCAACGGAGTGTCCCAATAAGAATCCGTCGAAGAAGAAAGCGATGCAAGCCGTCACTTGGGATGACACCTCAATGTCAAATGAGTCATCTTCTAGTGATGAAGAAAACAACGCAACGGCGTTCCACGCGTCCACAACTTCACCTTTCGTGTGCTTTATGGCAAGTACATCCGATTCATTGTCCAACTCCTCCCAAGTTGAAAAGAATGCAACGGACAACGAATCGAGTAATTCCGAAGGTGAAGACTTTGCTTTTGCCTACCATAAACTTTTAAAGGATTCAAAGAAACTAGCAAAGCAAAACAAGGGTTTGAGAGGGAGATTGCAGGATCTAGAAGAAGAAGTAAAAAGGGCAACTTCTCTCTCAAACGGTCTTGAAGTGGAAAGAGATAACTTGATCAAAGTAAATGTTTCCCTTCAAGATAAAAATGAGCATTTCGAGAAGGAACACGTAAAACTGGTGGATAAAGCAAGTTACTTCTTGAAGCTCTACTCCGAGGCACGACAGGAAAAAATGGAAATGACAAAGACCATTTTCCAACTTAAGGATGATTTAAATCGATTTTCTTCGAGAAGGAGCAAGTTGGATAAAATTCTTGGTCTTGGTCAAACAAATCGTTTCGCCCTTGGATACAATCGAACCGGAGACAGTCCTAGTTCGGTTGGGACAGTTTTTGTGGCCCAGTCGGTATCTCCTCCTCCGACGACGGAATTCACTGCAATCAACGACAACAACCTTACCTCACCTACTTCGGGTTCGACAAGTTCAAAAGTATGTTTTCGTTGTGGTTTTGCAGGGCACATACGAAGAAATTGCAAGATTGGGTCAAAATAAGCAAATCAAGCACCTCTTGGAACAACTACCAAAAAGGTGATTCCCCGGAAATCAAAGGAGTATGTTTCAAAGGAAAAGAGCCTTGGTAGTATATCTAACAAGACGACGTCATCAAAGAAAAGCAATCAATCGAACAAGACGCTTTCACCAAGGAGAATAACTTCACATTCATTGCCGACGCAGTCCAAAATGGTTGCGCAAAGGTGAAATCTTCCCTTGTCTTGTCATTCATACTTCTTTGCATGCTTATGACAATTCGTCTTGGTATCTGGATAGTGGATGTTCCCGTCATATGACCGGTGACAAAAACAGTTTTCAAACTTTAGAGAAAATCTCCGGAGGACTTGTAGTTTTCGGAGACGGTCGTTCTTCTAAAATTGTTGGAAAGGGAACAATCGCTATTCCAGAAGGCCCGATTTTGAACAATGTCTTATTTGTTGAAGGCCTTAAGACTAACCTCATTAGTATAAGTCAACTTTGTGATAATGGTTTTTCAGTTAATTTTTCTTCTGCAGAATGTATTGTAACTGATAAGGACCATTTATTCTTTTTGAAATGGGTTAGATCTGAAAATAATTGCTATGTAGTTCAAAATAAAATTTCTGAAAAGTGTAACCTAGTTTATTTAGATAATGAAAATCTTTGGCATGAAAGACTAGGTCACATAAATTTTAAAGAACTAACAAGGATTTCAAACAAAGACGTGGTTAAGGGAGTTCCTAAACTTTCTTTTAAAGAAAACATTGTGTGTGGAGGTTGTCTAAAGGGAAAACAATCAAGGGCTGCACACAAGAACTTCAACCACGTTGGTACCAATCGGCCCTTAGAATTACTGCACATGGACTTAATGGGGCCGACTCGTCAACCATCCTTGGGAGGTAAATGGTATATTTTTCTTTTGGATGATGATTTCTCTAGATATTCATGGGTAACATTTTTAAAAGAGAAAGCGGATACTTTCGACTCTTTTCATGAGGTTTGTCATCGTATTATGATAGAAAGAAATGAAAAGATTGTTCGTGTTCGAAGTGATAGAGGTGGAGAATTCGTTAATTCTAAATTCATTGATTTTTGCACTTCCAACGGCATAAAACATGTTATACAACTCAGCAGAATGGTGTAGTTGTAGTGGCCCTAATTCCCATGCAGCGTTCTTCCGATGAATCCACTGTTAGAGCACCTAGTGTTGGTGTATCTGGCCCATGGTGCATCAATGGGATGCCACAGATGGACCCTGTGTGTTATTATTAGCTGTGTAGGCCTTCGGCTGAGTTTGCCGAAATTTCGGAAAAGAATTAGGCCCAACAGATGTCGGAAATGGATTCAGCACGGAAAAACGCTTGAAAACGGCTATTTGCTTGTTTGTTTCTGAGTCCAGATGCCCAAAAACGGACTCCCGGAAGTTTTTAGTGGAAAATGGTGCATGGGAGGGGCCGTAGACCGCCGGGATGCCACGTGGCGGCCTGTCATTGGCCGGTTCAGGATGCGCGGTCCACAGAGCTGCGCGGCGGGGTGCACAGACCCGGCGCATGGACACGTGGCACCGCCTGATTGGCGGGCGCAAGGCGCGCGGTCTACCAGGTGAGCGCGGCGGTGCATGGACCAAGGCGGGGGCACGTGGCAGCCTCCGGTTGGTCGGTGCACGCGGCGCGGTCCACGAAATTCCGAAGTGGAATGCGTGGACCGGGTGCAGG
Organism: Tillandsia leiboldiana; assembly: GCA_029204045.2. Classification (NCBI taxonomy): domain Eukaryota; kingdom Viridiplantae; phylum Streptophyta; class Magnoliopsida; order Poales; family Bromeliaceae; genus Tillandsia; species Tillandsia leiboldiana. Next base: position 43,472,578 of record CM055061.1, on the reverse strand, counting down.
GGACACGTGTCACCCTCTGATTCGCGGGCGCACCGTGCGCGGTGCACGGGGCCGGGGCGGGTACCTCGGGGCGCGTGCGCACGATGGGGCCATGCCGCGCGCCCGGCTGGGCCGCCGACCGGCTGGCGGGTCAACCGGGAGGCCACGTGTCACCGCCTGATTGGCGGGCGCCAGCCGCCTTACTGTGCGGTGTGTGGACACGTGGCGGGCAGCGATTTGTCCCGCACCGCTGTTTCCTGTTCGGCGGGACACGTGGCGGCCATAGAGTGGCCCACACCGCTGTTTCCTGTTCGGCGGGACACGTGGCATCATTTGGTGCGTTCGAGCGTGAACAGTGTTGGGCCGGCCCAACACTGTAGCCGCCCGAAACTTTCGGGCGCCCGAAAAATCGGGCCCGAAACCTGTTGACTTGTGTTTTGGGCTGATTTCGGGTGAGGCCTATAAATAGGCCTCCTTAGCTTCCTTTTAGAGGCTTTTCCCGAAGCTTTTAGCTCTTGAGTCCTTAACCAAATTTCCTTCTCTCCCTCTTGTGCATCTTTGGTGGAAGCTCAGGATTTTTGGAGGCCGCGACGACGGCGACTTCTGCATCGGGGTGCGGAGCGACGATTTACTGTTGGAGGCCCATTTTCGTCGCAGTTTAGTCTGGGAGGTCTACCGGGCTACCCCGACGTTGTTTTTGGACGATTTCGGTGGTGACGGTTTCGTAAGAGGTAAATCTACATTTTCCGTGTTGGATACTTTTTCTGGATCCGAGCTTTTCTTGGGGTTCTGGGTACATTTTTAACCCCTTTTGCGACTGTTGGTTGATTTGGACAGCACCTACTTGTCGGATTTTTATCTCCTCATCCGGACATCAGAATTCGACGTTTCAGGACTCTATCGACATCTACTCTTCGCGAGGATCGCCTTAATATTTTTATTGGAATTTTTGGAGGAAGTTTTTCAGGTGAAAATTTCGTGTGAATGGGACTGTTCACCACAGATTTTGGGATTTTGGAATTTGTGTGGATTAAAGTGTAATTTTGGTGTATGTTTGTACCCAGGAGGTTGTGAGCACTTCTACCGTGTTGTTGGCTTGGTGGGATCTGTGATTTGACTGTTTTGGGCTTTCTCAGCTGTACGATTCCGGGCAGTTAGCACTTTCAGGTGGGTGACCTTGCTTCCAAGAACGCTGGACTGTGTACTAATTCTATGTGTGTAGGATCATGCATGTTAGAAATTGGAGTATTAGCATGTGTAAAACTGTATGTTGTATCTCGTATATCAGTTGATGAATCTTTTGATCCCTACTTTATGTGAAGTAGTGAAATCTTGGAACTTGACCTAGCACCCCTGTCATATGTATCATGTTCAGCCAGTCTGTAGAAAACTCCAACTTGGGCTAGGTTTTTTATTGCTCTAGACATTCCACATCACGATACTTCATTTCACTATGGACTTAGCTTTTCCTCGCCCGAGTTGTGGGCTGAGAGGTCGGGTGGTTGTGGGATGCATTTGCACTCGTGTCTAGGGACCGAGTGGAGTTGATAGCAGTCTGTAGATTTGATTTCTTTGGGAGAGTGATAGTGATGGTAGATCTGGGTTCTTGGAAACTGTCAGAGAGACAGTGAGTTTCAGCTGTGTAGATTCCAGCCAGTGAGTGAGTCAGTGATTTGTTTGGTAGTCGATCTTATTGATCGAGGATTGGATCATAGCCTGCATGAGCCACATTTGAGCTTTACAGAGATACTTTACAGTGATACTTATGGGTTACTTTGACTCGAGCGGGTCGCTCCCCTCGAGTGCCACTCCGGAGTAGGCGAGACTGGGTTGTTGTACCGGCGTGAGTTGAGATGTTCTTTAGCGACTTGTTGTTGCATTTGTCCCTCTGGCTGTGCTTTTGTTGGCAGCCATGGACGCCCTACGTAAGACCGCTCCTCCGGGACGTAACGACAGTAGGTTGGCGCAGGTTTGACTGGACCCGATGTGGCAGTCAGTTTAGATTGGGTGATCAGGGAGGAGAGTTAGTCGTGGCATCATGTCTTTCTGTTCCACTTTTGAGCATCTAGTTAGAGGCATAGTAGCTGTAGAGTTATTTTTCCCCAGCTTTCCATACAGCACTGCATATGTTACTTTTTGCCTCTGGTAGACTTAGTGGGCAGACCGTCGGGCTTGTTGGCGGCACCCACTGAGAACTACTGTGGGATGTAGTTCTCACACCCGTCGTGGTGTCTTCTCCCCAGGGACTTCTGCTCCGGTTCCTGCAGCTCCTGTTGCTGAACCAGCTCCTTCAGACCGAGGTAAGGGAGTCGCAAGATAGATCCCCTCCTGTCATCTTCAGTGTGTGAGTAGATGTACCCAGTACTATTTTGGTGTGTGTTATGTCGAGTGACTGTTGTAGTGAGGTTTTGAGTTGTACCTTTCTTTCCTGCTTTTCTGAGAGACTCTTGTATTCTGGTGAGGTTGGTCTGTATATTTGTGAGTTGTAGTTTTATTTTATGTATTTTATTCCAGCTTTTCTCTTTCAACTCTGATATCTGCTAGTGTAGATGTTTCTTTGCAGGTTAGTCGCTACGCCTATACGGGGCTTCCCGTATGGGCGGCGGATCTGTTGGCGAGCCGGGGCGCAGTATCGCCCCGGGGCGTGACAGTAGTTGAGCGCAAAAACAGGGTTGTTCAAGAGATGGCGCGTGTTATGCTTCATAGCCGGAAACTCCAGTTACATTTTTGGGCTGAAGCTGTGAACACCGTCGTCTATGTAATTAATCGAGTGTATTTGCGCCCGGGAACTTTAAATACACCATATGAGCTTTAGTTTTGTACAAAACCTAATATCAAATATTTTCGTATCTTTGGGAGTCGTTGTTACATTTTACGTGACCGCGAAAATCTTGGAAAATTTGACTCTCGAAGTGACGAAGGAATTTTCATGGGTTATTCTACAAACAGTAGAGCATATCGGGTATTTAACCTGGAATCTAAAACGATGGTAGAATCTATTAATGTTAAAGTAGATGAAGCTTTTCATTTTGCATCTGATAAATCTACCCCTGATATGTCTCTAGATTGTAGTGTTCTGGTTTTCCCATGCAACTTTTCGATGAATCCACTGTGTAGAACACCTAGTGTTGGTGTGTCTGGACCATGGTGCATCAAAGGGATGCCACAGATGGACCTTGTGAGACATTGATAGCTGATTTGGCCTTCGGCTACATTTGCCGAATTTTATAAAAGGTTTCGGGCCAATCTAAGGTTGGATTTGGATTCAGCGCGGAAAAACGCTTGAAAACGGCTATTTGCTTGTTAAATTTGGAGTCCGGATGACCAAAAACGGGCTTCCGGAAGTTTGCGGGAATTTTTGGTGCAGGGAGGTGACCGTGGACCGGCCTGAGCCACGTGGCGGCCTGTCATTGGCCGGCTCACGCAGCTCGGTCCACGAGGGAAGCGGGCTGGTGCATGAACCGCGCGGGCGGGCCACGTGGCGCGCGCGTAGTGGATGGCACACGCGGCGCGGCACAGTGACTTTGCGCGGCTTTGGTGGACCGGGCGCATGACACGTGGCGGCATGTTACTGGCTGGCTCAGGGAGTCGCGGTCCACGCTAGAGGGCGCCTCGGTACGGAGCGCACTGTGGCGCCAGGCGGCGCTCTCGGGCCACTCGAGTGCGCCACGCGTCGCCTCGCGTGTGGGCGGTCGTACCTACCCCCGCTGACCGCGGGGGGACACGCGGCGCGCAGCGGGCCCCTTGCACTGCTGTCCCCTGTTTCGTGCACACGTGGCAGCACCAGGGCAATCCGGGCACGTCGGATGGGAACCGTCCGACCGGGTTTTCGGGCGCAGTGCGCCTGAATCCTGCGCCCGAAAATCCGGCCCAATACTGTTTTGGGGTGAGCCTATAAATAGGCTACCTTGTTTTCTTTTTGGCCTTTTTGGACTCCATTTCTCAGAGGGCTCTTCAGAAGAATTCTCCCTCTTTCAGTGCCCTACACTTTGGTGGATCCCAGAGATTTTTCGGAGGCACGCATCCCGAGGTTCGCGATTTTACGGCGCGGCGCGACGCTTGTTCTCCGGCGACCCGCTTCGCCCCTTCTCAGTTTTTGGGCTCCCCCGACTCACCCCGACTTCCGATTTTGCCGATTCTTGTGCCGTTGGACTCACGACAGGTAGGACTTCAACTTCCGTGTTTTGAGGTTCCTCGTTTTCCACGCTGACCTTGGAGTTTTCTGAGCACCCATTTGACCCATTTTTCTTCGCGGATTTTGGACAGCACTGCGGTGTTCTAGCCGTATCGTTTTGCTCAGACGTCGGATCGAGGCGATTCAAAAGGCATTTTTCATCTACAGTCTGCAAGGAGTCTCCTGGATTTTTCTCAGATTTTTTTGGATTTCTCTCGAAGGTGAAAATCTCCTTTCACTGTGGTTCTTTGACACAGATTTTCTGGACAGGTGGGTTTGGGGTGTTCCACTTGCAGAATTTGTAACTCAGCGTAGAAAAATCGGATTTGAACGTGCAGGTACTCGTTTCGACGGGTTCGTCGCGAGTATCGCGACAGTATTTATCTTGGATTTTTCCGGGCATTCTTCGCAGGTGAAAATTGAGAAACTCTGGACTGTGGTAATTGTGGGCAGATTTTGGGAACTTTGTATGTTTAAATTATGTTTGTTCCTTTGGGATATATTGTGCAGTGTTGCTGTGACTTTTTTTGGACCGAGCGTGGGTTTCGCTTTTGGACAGGGATTTAGCGCTCGAGGTGGGTACCGTTATCACCTCTTACTTTCGATCACCCACTAGGCATACTAAAAATGTTTCCTATATCTTGTTGAAAGCGGTATCAGTGGATCGAACCTAGCATGCTTGTATGGAAGTGCGGTTTGGCTGTTAGCACTTGCATCTTTAAAAGGACTAGCTATTAGTGGATTAGCATTTCTGGGGAAAAAGGATAAATCATCTACATCTATTGGAAATAATCTGCTTAAACCTTATTATGCTTTTTGTGTCATTGGGGGACTCATGGATGTGAATGAAATAACTAATAGCATGTTAGTACTTTAGATATTAAAACAAGGCATTTTGTAATTCATTTAAGAATTAGAACACTAAGATCATGTTATCAAATAAAGGACTTGGCATGTTTGTATGGTCACCTAGATAGGCCACCCTTTTCTGCTACACTATCATGCTGGAATTGACTTAGGAGAAACCATGTTTTATTCTTTCTCCAGTCACTTAGACATAGGGGATAGTATGCTCTGATTAGAGCAGGGACTGGGATAGTGTAGTCAGCTTTGGGATTTGGGAACAGGCAGGTTTGAGGACAGGGTACTCGCGGCAACCGCAGATTTCGGGCAGTTGACCGGACTGTTATTAGTGCATCAGATTTGGGGATAGGGGATCGGGACTTCTTTAGTGGATGGGTTTTTCCCACTTAATTAGAGTCTTGGTCCAGTCCTACTATATCAGGTTACTTGTGACCGTGCCGGTCAGGAGCCGGTCTGTTGCAGTACTTGTGACCGTGCCGGTCAGGAGCCGGTCTGTTGCAGTACTTATGACTGTGCCGGTCAGGAGCCGGTCTGTTGCCTCTGGGATGGGACCGTGTCGGTCAGGAACCGGTCTGCATCCCGCAGCTGAGTTGTGAGTTAGTGGGCATAGTAGGCAGTATCGGTGTTCACCGGTGTCTAGATTGGGTTACCCAGGCAGGCATATGTATACTCTGATGCATGCATTTAGCTACTCTTTTAGCTTATTACTTTAGAGGCATCTTAGTGGTAGCTTTTATCAGTTGTCATACGTATAGCTCACCACCTTGTTTTATTTTCCGCCTCTAGTAGTCCTAGTGGGCAGGTCTGAGATAGAGGTTTACCCACTAGGGGAGGCTACTGTTTTTATAGTAGTTCTGACCCCCGACTGTTTTTCCCCTTTTTGTCCCCTTTGTTTTGCAGAGTCATCTGCTGGAGTTGCGGGACCCTCTTCCCAGGATCGAGGTAAGAGGATCGCTGACTAGATAGCTACTACCCCGAGCTCGAGTTTAGTAGTTTTGTTGTATCCCCTGTACACTCAGACGGTTGTATTTTCTTTTATTTTGGGTCTGGCTGCGGCCAGCTGGTTGTATTTATTTCGTGAGCTGGGAGAAACACATGTATATTTCTGAGAGTTTATTTTACTTTTATTTTCAGCATTTGTCTGAGATGTACTAGTATTAGTTTAGCTCTGTTTTTATGCTCCTGTATTACTTCATTTATATCTGAGCAGGTTACCAGCGCTTCGTGTACACGGGAAATACCGTATGCACGGCGGATCTGTGGACGAGCCCGGGTTCTAGTTTACACCCGAGGCGTGACATAGATGATGATACTCCTGTAAATGCATCTTCTCATAATAATTCTTTCGTAAATGCATCTAATGGTTCTTCTAGTTTATCTGAAATGCAGGAATCATCACACGCACCTCCGAGTACTCCGTTACCTCAAACGCTACGTATCTCCAAGGATCATCCGGAATCGAACATTATTGGAGACCCACAAGGAGTCAGGACTCGGAGACAGTTGATTTATGGAGTCGCATGTTACGTCTCCATGGTAGAACCAAAGAACGTCGATGAAGCTCTTCAGGATGACTACTGGATTGAAGCAATGCAGGAAGAGCTCCATCAGTTCGAAAGAAACAAAGTTTGGGAACTAAAGAAGCCACCGAAGCAACACAATGTGATTGGTACTAAATGGATTTTCAAGAACAAGAAAAACGAGGATGGTACCATTATCAGGAACAAAGCACGCCTAGTTGCTCAGGGCTACTCACAAATTGAAGGTATAGACTTTGATGAGACGTTCGCCCCGGTTGCTCGACTCGAGTCAATTTGTATTTTGTTCGCAATTGCTTGTCATTTTAAAATCAAACTCTTTCAAATGGACGTTAAGAGCGCGTTTTTAAATGGGTTTTAAACGAGAAAGTTTATGTGGTTCAACCGAAAGGTTTCATTGACCATAAACTACCTAACCATATTTTTCGTTTGAAAAAGGCTCTTTACGGTCTAAAACAAGCACCGCGAGCATGGTACGAAAGGTTGACAAAGCACCTTTTGGAAAAGGGCTATACTCGAGGGGGAGCAGATCGGACTCTCTTTGTGAAGCATTATCAGGATAACTTCATTGTGGCACAAATCTATGTCGATGACATTGTATTTGGTGCAACTAGAGACAATGATGCTTCTAAATTCGCAGAAACCATGGAAAGCGAATTTGAGATGTCTATGATGGGGGAACTAACATATTTTCTTGGATTGCAAGTGAAACAAAATGAAGATGGCATCCATTTGTGCTAATCCAAGTATGCAAGGGAGTTGGTGAAGAAATTTGATTTAGAAAACTCTAAAGATTTTCCGACTCCAATGGGAACTAGCAATAAGGGATTAGGAAGCGAATCTCTTAGTGAAAGTGTAGACGAGAAGCTTTATCGTAGCATGATTGGAAGTCTACTCTACCTCACGGCTAGTCGCCCGGATATATCCTTTAGTGTTGGGATCTGCGCGAGATATCAATCAACACCAAAGGAGGTTCACCTGAAAGCGGTGAAAATGATCATCTGGTACGTCAAAGGAACACTGAATTTCAGAATTTGGTATCCTATGGGAACAACTCTTGACATAATAGGATATTCAGATGCCGATTGGGCAGGATCAGTGGATGATCGGAAGAGTACGAGTGGTGCATGTTTTTATCTTGGCCATTGTCTTGTTGCATGGCATAGTAAAAAGCAAAATTGCATTGCACTCTCGTCTGCCGAAGCGGAATATATTTCAGCGGGTAGTTGTTCAACTCAACTCATTTGGATGAAAAGCGTGTTGAGCGACTTCCGAATTTCAGCAACTTCGGTAACTATTCTTTGTGACAACACAAGTGCTATAAATATTTCTAAAAATCCTATGTTGCACTCAAGAACAAAACACATTGAACTTAGATATCATTTTCTAAGAGAGCTAGTTGAATCAAGTATTCTTCAAATTTCTTATATTTCAACTGAAGATCAATTAGCTGACTTTTTGACAAAACCTTTGGATCGAAAACGGTTTATTCATTTGCGTAAAGCAATAGGAATGCTTTTTTTGAAATAACACTTTTTGAAATCATTGCTTAGGTTAGGTTTTGTTTTGTGTTTTTGTTCCTTATCTATGTTTGTACATAGAACATCAATTGAGCATATGTAATTGACTTTACTTGCATACTTTCATATTTTTAGAAATTTATTATGCTCTGGATATCATAATAATTCATTTGATGCAATGATCATTTATCTCAATTAAGTCATCTTTAATTGATCAAAGTCAATTTCTCTCTCATGTGATCTCTTGGTATAGTGTAATGACACGACTTTTCCTGTGATTTTTACCCTCCTGTTAATAAAGTATTTATTTTAGTGGATCGAAATTATCGAGTTTCTGTAAGTCGGTCGGTGTGTTGTATGAGTATTTTTCTGTGAAAGAGCACGAAAAATGATGACCGACGGTGCAATCGGATCTGAAATCCGACTTAGGGATCTCCCGAAACAGGGTTTTTAGTGTCGCGGTGACTTAACGTGCATCAGAATCCGTGCAAAATATGTTACGGCTTTTTGGTGTTGGCATATTTCGTGAGTCAAGTCAGTGAGTTGAGTCGGAGTCTTAAAGGGATCAAATTGTCAATCAGCAATCAAAGACTTAGAGAAGATTCAACAAGAGCTCAAGTTGACACTCAGTGTCTGAGTCTTGAAGATTGAAGTTGAAGAATTGTGGATCAGTTACATCAATCTCAAGAAGAAAGTATTCAAAAGGATCAGGTATGGTTAACTAAATAATTTTGGTGATCCGAATACTTTCTTATAGTGTAGAAACACTTGGATGAATTTTTAATTGCATAAAAATCAAAAACTGGACATGGGGCATGTTCAGGATCCGGATCAGATGATCCAATCCGGATCCCGAAGGGTATTAGTTCATGTGCAAATCCAATTCGGATCCAAGCCTATTCTGATCCGGATCCCGAACATTGGATGTTGCTGAAATTCATGAACGATCCGGATCGGGAAGTTCAATCCGGATCCCGAACCCTTGGTTTTCTGGAATTGTCTATCACGCTACGATGATCCGGATCGAAGTAAATCCGATCCGGATCGCCGTCGTAAAAAACTCCAGAAAAGGTAGTTTTTGATGCTTATCTCTTTCCAAAGGTTTCTAAACTATAAATAGACACTTAGGGTTTCTCAAGAACGTGGGTTCTCTACCGATTAATTAATTAAACACTTGAGAGCAACCCTAGAGGCTAGGTTTTTATCGTTCTTCTTTATAACCTCTTTTAGGTCAATTCGACGGTTCTTTCAAGAACATATCTTTTGTCGAATTGATCTAATCTTTGCTTAGAGATTTCTTCTACTGTTCCTCAATGAGAATCTAAGCAAAGGATCACCATCGAAGTCAATATTCTTATCGACTGAGTTTGCGTCGTGGATTCGACGTGGCATCGTGGATTCGGTGTGCTAAAGGCGTTTCGTGGATTCGAAACGTGTGCTCGTGGATTCGAGTGGCGTTCGTGGATTCGAACGTGTGCAGTGGACGTGCAAACGGTGGAGCGCGAGGTCCGAAGAAGTTGAAGGAGGGGTTAAATCCGTGGAGACGGTAATCACCTTGTTATTCTTCTTTTCTTAGTGGATTGTTATTGCGTGGACATCCAACCGGTCAGCGCAAGGTCCGAAGAAGCTGAAGGAGGGGTTGAGTCCGTGGAGTCGGTAATCACCTTGTTATTCTTCTATTCTTAGTGGATTGTTATTGCGTGTTGGTCCCGTGGTTTTTCTCCTGGATTGGAGTTTCCACGTATATCTCGGTGTGCTGTTTTTATTTTCCGCATTGGTTTTTATTTTGCACTGAGATTTGGTTTTATAAGTATTACACCTATTCACCCCCCCTCTTGTTGTTTGATAGTACCTATTTAGATCCTTGTGGATCCTATAAAAACCTTCAATTGGTATCAGAGCAGGTTTTAGGTTTATCTATCATGTCGGGTGAAAGTGGTAATATTTATAGACCTCCTCTTTTTGATGGGACTAATTATGCTTATTGGAAAGTGCGGATGAGAGCTTTTCTCATCGCAATTGATGAGCGGGTATAGCAATCCGTGGAACACGGTTGGGTGCATCCTGTTGAGGAAGTAGGAAATTCTACTACCCCAAAACCTCGCTCTAGATGGTCCAAAGAGGAATTTGAAAGATCTTCTTACAATGGGAAAGGTATGAACGCTCTATTTAACTCTCTTTCCTCGACTGAGTTCACAAGAATTTCCGCGTGTGAAACCGCGAAGGAAATTTGGGATATTCTCAAAATTACACATGAGGGTACTAATCTTGTAAAAATTCAAAAGCTCCAGATGCTTACAAGTCAATTTGACTCTATTCATATGGAAGAGCATGAATTGTTTACAGATTATTACACCAGACTTCAAGATGTGATCAATACTTGTGCTAATTTAGGAGAAAAGATTCCGGAGTCGAGAATTGTAAGAAAGATACTTCGGACTCTTCCGGAACGGTTTAGGGCAAAAGTTACCGCCATTGAAACCGTTAGTCATCCGGATGAGTTGAGAGTAGAGGAATTAGTAGGTGCTTTGCAAACTTATGAAATGACTTTTCCTACTAATCAAGTTTCTTCCAAGTCTTCTTCTAAGCTTACAGGTATTGCATTCAAATCAACAAAGGAAGAAGATAGCGAATCAAGTTCCGACGATGAAATCTCTTTTGCCGATTTTGAAGAACAATTGGCGCGGATCGTAAAGAAATTTCGTCGGAAGTTTTGGAAGAATCGAACCGATGGATATTCATCCACGAAACCATCTAAAGGATCATCGGGTTCTAAATCCTCTAATCTCAAAGGCGTTGCAAAACCTTCTAAAGAAAAAGAAAAAGATGATTTCAAAGGGGAAATCCAATGCTATCGATGCAAAGGCTACGACCATTTTTCAACGGATTGTCCTTCTAAGAAATCATACAAAAAGAAGGCTTTGCAAGCGAAAACTTGGGACGATTCTACTTCTAATGAATCGACCTCAAGTAAAGAGGAAAAAGTTGTTGCTTTTCATGCCTCTCAAATTCCCTCTTCTAATTTGTGTTTATCATCTTTAGTCACTAACTCTGCTCCTTTGATTTTGTATGAAACATCAACATCCGACGGAGAGTCATCAAGTGAGGGGGAGTCGGACGAAGAAGACCTCGTTGAGGCATATCAACAACTTCTTGTGGAATCTAAGAAGATGGCCAAGCATATCAAGAAGTTGAGAAAGCAACGACTTGAGATTCAAGACGAGAATCAAGCTTTAAAGATAAAACTTCAAGATCTCGAGGAGGAACAAGGACGTTTATTGGATAACAATAAAATCCTCCAAGAAAAGCTAAACCAATCGGAGACAAACGCTAAATCATATATGGACAAGATTGGTTTTCTAGAAAAACAGTTTGAGGAGATTCATGTCACCAACCAAGCATTGACCAAGCAAGTTCATCAACTTAAATCCGACATACAAAGGCTTTCAATCGGTTCCAAGAAATTTGATTGTATATCCGGATTAGGTCAAACAAGCAAGGTTGGTTTGGGTTTTAAAAAGGATCAAACTGTGCATGCTTCAAGTTCCACATTCAAATTGAAAGGAAGAACGTGTCACCTTTGTGGACTTGAAGGACATTTGGTGAAGGATTGCCCGAAAAAGAGAAAGAAAAATTCTTCGGCAACTTCATCTACGGAGCGGACTCAACCGACTCAAAAGATACATCAAGTCAAAGGAGTTCACTCAACCCACCAAAGGTCCGAGCCACAACATCAATCATACAAGTGGATCATTGCGAGGCAAAGACCTAAGGTGGATCAACAGTCAAAGCTATCATCTCCCAACCACAATGAATCAAGACAACCCAAAATTCGACAATTTTGGATTCGGAAAGGTGATATCTTTCCTTGTCTTAAGTTCTAAATAGCTTATGACTGTATGTAATGCTTTGATTGGTTTTCCTTTCATATTTTTCTGAATCTCTGCATTACATGTTTTCAATGCTCTTCGTTTTTATGTTTTATTTTAAAACAAAAGGTTTTTAATGAACAAGTGCATTGAATAAAAAAAAAAGGGGGCTTTACGTTTATTCACTCCAAATTAACTTTATATGGATTATCAACTTTACTCCATAATCATAATCTTGAAGATACTTCATTATAGGAGTTTTTGATATTATAAGCATCAAATTTTAGTAATCATGTGTGATCTTTAGATGCTTAATCTATCTCGGTTGTGTGAATTCATTGTGATAAACGTGAGACAACCGATAGACTAAAATTTGGGATTTAATTCTTTCACGTAAGAGATTGCATTCTTACAAGGGTATTGAAATGATTTGCAAAAGATGTGGAAAGAGTTACATCCGAAAGGAGTGTGAAAACTACCACCACATGTTGGAAAGAGCTGCCACCCCGGTCGTCCGGTCTGTGTGTGAAGCTACCACATGTTATGGATGCTTGAAAATTATTTATGAAATTTTGTTTAGTTGAACCATTCGGAGATTTAAATTTAAAGCTCTTATTTTGAACAATCTCCTGGTTGGTATAAGGTGGGATAGTTGAAAGATGCTCAAAGAGCCACCCTTAGGTATTTTAGTGCTTATCTCAAATTTGAAAGGGTAAAATTCAAAATTGATGTCATTTGGAAATCTCTGTAAGTCATCTTTGTACATCCGTTACATCTTGATAGACTTTGGATCCCAAGATTATTTTTGATGACTTGTGTTTGATGAATATGACATGAAAAACGGTTTATAATGTTTTACCTTTATTTTTCATGATTTCGGAGTAAATCTTTTTAATTTTTGTAAAATTAATTGGATTGAATGACATCTATGTGATCTCATATTATTTTCAAGCACTTAAATTGTTTTCTTGATGGAATACAAATCGGTAATTCAATTATTTCAAAATCTGGATTTGTTTCAAGAAATTATTTGATTTTTGCTTTCTTGTACAGGTACGCAATCTACATTTTTGTTATATACCGGAACTGAGCCTTTATCTCTCTTTCTCTATGAACTAATGCTGTTAGTGGTTTCCTTTTGTCTAGTATGTTCACTGTTTGACAATTTGTGACAAAAAGGGGGAGAACAGAAAATAATGATCGTATCACAAAGGGGGAGAACATAAATGCTCAAGACAGGGGGAGAACATGGAGAACATGGAGAACATGTTAGAGATGCTCATGATAGGGGGAGATAAAGAAAAGATTGAAAAAAGAGCCGAAAAACAAAAGAACCAAAAGGACGAATCAAATGTAGGATTTTAATCTCTAACGACTAACGTTTGATTTTGTTTGGAGTTTTGTTTTGCAGGAATTACATCACTTTAAGACTCCAAGTCCTAAGTCATAGAGTATGTTCTAGGACGGTTTGGTTCAAATGTAATTTTGTATTTATTGGATCTTTCACGCAAAGAAAATCAATGTTTTGGTGATAACATTGAATTTCGACTTTTTGGTTTAAGATGAGTGACTTGAGCGCTTTTATGTATTTTTGGGTTTTGTCACGAAATTGCCAAAGGGGGAGATTGTTACGGCTTTTTGGTGTTGGCATATTTCGTGAGTCAAGTCAGTGAGTTGAGTCGGAGTCTTAAAGGGATCAAATTGTCAATCAGCAATCAAAGACATAGAGAAGATTCAACAAGAGCTCAAGTTGACACTCAGTGTCTTGAGTCTTGAAGATTGAAGTTGAAGAATTGTGGATCAGTTACATCAATCTCAAGAAGAAAGTATTCAAAAGGATCAGGTATGGTTAACTAAATAATTTTGGTGATCCAAATACTTTCTTATAGTGTAGAAACACTTGGATGAATTTTTAATTGCATAAAAATCAAAAACTGGACATGGGGCATGTTCATGATCCGGATCAGATGATCCAATCCGGATCCCGAAGGGTATTAGTTCATGTGCAAATCCAATCCGGATCCAAGCCTATTCTGATCCGGATCCCGAACATTGGATGTTGCCGAAATTCATGAACGATCCGGATCGGGAAGTTCAATCCGGATCCCGAACCCTTGGTTTTCTGGAATTGTCTATCACGCTACGACGATCCGGATCGCAGTAAATCCGATCCGGATCGCCGTCGTAAAAAACTCCAGAAAAGGTAGTTTTTGATGCTTATCTCTTTCCAAAGGTTTCTAAATTATAAATAGACACTTAGGGTTTCTCAAGAACGTGGGTTCTCTACCGATTAATTAATTAAACACTTGAGAGCAACCCTAGAGGCTAGGTTTTTATCGTTCTTCTTTATAGCCTCTTTTAGGTCAATTCGACGGTTCTTTCAAGAACATATCTTTTGTCGAATTGATCTAATCTTTGCTTAGAGATTTCTTCTACGGTTCCTCAACGAGAATCTAAGCAAAGGATCACCATCGAAGTCAATATTCTTATCGACTGAGTTTGCGTCGTGGATTCGACGTGGCATCGTGGATTCGGTGTGCTAAAGGCGTTTCGTGGATTTGAAACGTGTGCTCGTGGATTCGAGTGGCGTTCGTGGATTCGAACGTGTGCAGTGGACGTGCAAACGGTGGAGCGCGAGGTCCGAAGAAGTTGAAGGAGGGGTTAAATCCGTGGAGACGGTAATCACCTTGTTATTCTTCTTTTCTTAGTGGATTGTTATTGCGTGGACATCCAACCGGTCAGCGCAAGGTCCGAAGAAGCTGAAGGAGGGGTTGAGTCCGTGGAGTCGGTAATCACCTTGTTATTCTTCCATTCTTAGTGGATTGTTATTGCGTGTTGGTCCCGTGGTTTTTCTCCTGGATTGGAGTTTCCACGTATATCTCGGTGTGCTGTTTTTATTTTCCGCATTGGTTTTTATTTTGCACTGAGATTTGGTTTTATAAGTATTACACCTATTCACCCCCCCTCTAGTTGTTTGATAGTACCTATTTAGATCCTTCGAGGACCTAAAAATATACAAAATATCCTGCACGCTTTATGAGGAAAAGGTGGGTTTGTCTTGTAGGATAATTAATTAATTATTCGGTGACGGATTTTAAAATAAAGGTGGATTTATCTTGTAGGATTAATTAATTAAAGAATTAATTAATCGGTGATAAAATTTGTTATTCGGTTACGGATATTAAAAGGTGGGTTATCCCGTAGGATTAATTAATTAAAGAATTAGTTATTCGGTTACGGATATTAAAAGGTGGATTATCCCGTAGGATTAATTAATTAAATAATTAATTAATGGGTGACAGAAATTAAAAGGTGGATTTAATTGTACGTGCGAAAAGGAAAATCCCACGTTTTCGCAAAAATAGAAACCCTAGCCGGAGAGAACGCGGAAGAAAAAGAGAAGGAAAAGACGAATTCCAACCGGAGGAGAAAAGAAGGAAAGAAGGAGAAAGCGGAGGGACCCGATTGCCCCGATTGACGTGCCAGAGACCGGAGGACGAGACGCTATCATCTACGGGGAGCGGATCCAGATACCCAACGCCGCGAGGGAACAAGATCGATTCTTTATTCCCGATAGATCGAGGTTAGTGAACGTTATTCCTTCTGTCGAATTAATCGGGGGTTTTTCGTGTTCTTTTAAGGTCAACCTATTCGGTACATTGATCACGGGCTTTCGATCTTGGTTTTTGATCAATGTTTTGTCCTTGTTCTTGATCGGATTGATCGGTGGCTTTTAATCGGTCTTTTAATCAGAATTTCGATCGATGTGTCATTGTTCGTCGATCAATGGTTTAGTTGTTAGAATTACCGCGGTTTCATTCGGGGGTTTTTGTGGATTTTTCGTTGGAGCATGGGGGGTTAACGGGAGGCCACCGCCGTCGTTGTTAAACGGGAGGCCGCCGCCGCCGTTATCATGGTCGCGGGGTCTTCGCCGGAGTCGCACGGGAGCGAAAACGGAGAAGAAACCGCGAAACGGGAAGTTACTTTGCATTCCCATACAGCGCGGTCCACGGGCCACAGCGTGCACCCGGCGCACGCCCCGCAGCAAGAAAGCGCAGACCCGGCGCACGATTCCGTGCGCCGGCCGAGCCCGCTCAGGCGCGGTGCACGCTACAGCTTGCACCCGGTGCGCGCCGCAGCTCCTTGCGGCCGTAAGCCCGGTGCACGCCTCGGTCGTGCACCGGCCCGGCCCAACTTCCCTGGTGCACGCCTCCTGGGTGAGCCGGGTCTGCGCCGCCGCCTCCACTGTGCGGTGAGCCTGGTCCACACCTCAGCCGTGCACCACCCGTCAGCCGGAAGTTCGGTAGCTCCATTTTGGCCCGTTCTTCCACCGTTTTGAGCGCCGTTTTCGCCGTTGGGATCATCATTTCTGCGGTTTTCTTGGCATGGCTACTTGGGATCTTTTAGGCCACCGTTTTCGCCATGTCAGGTGCTAGTTTCGCCGACGCTCCGCGCCTTGACGAAATCGTCGGGGTCACGCCGTCGGGCCTTTTTCCTTATCATTCTCGCCGTCGGGGTCCTCTTGGTTTAACCATTGACATCCTGAGTTGGCTACCGGTTGAGAATTGGGTTTTGTTGGATTTCCGTTTGCGGTTTTGGGTTCCGATGGAGTCGCGATGAAATAGTCGCGGTCCGGTTGTTGTTAGCCATGGATTTTACCAGTTTGATCTGAGTTTTCGGTTTTACTTGACGATTTTGACTTGTTGGGTTTTTGATTGACGACGCGGTCCTCTAGGCACAGTGGTTTCGGTTTTTGTGGGTTTAATGTTATAGTGGTTGGGACCACTGATTTTACCTGATTAGAGTAAGGTGTTAATTTGTGCTCTTGGATATTTTAGTAGGCCGCGAGGAGTTCTGATTTGCTTAGGAGGGTCGCGGGCGCGGTCAGTTATCTTCATTCCAGGTGGGTTCTTATGCAACAAGTGCTGTAAGTGCAATGTGTGCAGTGTATCATCTGAAAGCTCGTACTAACCTGTTTAACAAAGTAGATGAGGTGTTTTCAGTGAATTAACCTTTCGCATTACTATGTACCGTTCCTTTGTTGATATTTGTGGCGACCAAGTGTCGCGGTGCTTAATTTACGCCGACTTCGGCAAACCGGTGTTGAATGCTGCACGTACATAGGCGGATTGGCCTCCGCATGGTGTACTTTTCCGGATGAGTGGTCTGAATGACCCATGTGCCCTACGTGTGTAGGGTGGGGACCTCTTCACGATAGCTAAACATGTCGCTCACGCTTCGTGAAGGGGTAAAAGCATCAAGTGTCGCATGGGGAGATCGTCGACTACCCTGACGTGACGGTGTCACTAAATTAAGTAAAGTGGACTCAGGATGAGGGAGAGCGAAAGGTTCCGGTGTAGAATATTTATTCTAAAGTTATTGTTTATTGTTGAATCATCTACTTTATTTGTCACTGACGTTACCCACTCCGTGACAGGTGTGACTAGGTGTAGTAGTCGGGACGACGGTGAGGCAGCGATTAAAGAACATTAGCTATATGAGGTTTATCCCGTTATTCTTGCTTGGGTTATCTCATCTTTTTTTATCTAAGTTTAAGTTCTCAATTGCTTGATTGTGGAATGTTGTGGATGTTGGATCGAGAGACTGTTACTGTGATGTCATCTTTATAATGATTCTCAACGACTTATATGCGGCGTGTTTTATACTGAACAAAAAGGGTTTCGAAAATGTTTACCAAAACCAAGTGTCGTGTGGGCACTACATTGAAAACCTGTGGTTTTATCCTTTCAAAACGATGTCGCCGCCTTACTGTGAATATGTAGACGTTTTAAAGGAATGGGTGTCGAGTGGACACCGTTTGCAACTTGTAGAATCTTCTTAATGTGATTGAATGTTTTTACACTCTCGTACTGGTTGACTGTGACTGTGTGGTTAAAGATTTTATGAAGAATGATGTTATTGTCGTTGTTGTAATCGTGACGCCGTGCATATACAAAGGAGACTCTGTCCGATTGAAGAGTGAATTTGTATATGTGGCGGGTCTGACACGCACTGGGGGAGGTCGATACTTATTTATAGAGAAAAAAATATATACACTTTTTCCGCTTATCTTTACCTAAAAACTCCCGGGGCGTGACATATAGTTTTTATCATATTTGAAAATTGAGTTAAGTATGAAACTCGAGATCAATCTTTGGTTGAATACCGCATATCTTAGATAATTGATAGCCAATTGAGGGGGAGTTTGTTAAAATATTTATGCTCAAAAGATGTGGAAAGAGTTACATCCCAATGAGGAGTGTGAAAACTACCACCACATGGAGGAAAGAGCTACCACCTCGGTCGTCCGAGTACTGTGTGCAGCTACCACATGTATACCAAGCATGGTTTTTCAAGTTGATAAGATAAAATATTTTTTGGAATACTTGACTCTGTCAAATTGCAAGGTTGGTATAAGGTGGGGATTTTATTGAAAGATGCTCAAAGAGCCACTCCTTACAATAAATTGATTAGATATATTATCTAACTTATTTGGGATTTTAAATATCTATCGATCTTGGTACTTCATTTTCTTTACTATATTGATGATTTGATAAACGCATTACTCATAAGATCATGATAGATGTCATTGAACTTGTTCAACTTTAAAGGATTTAATATTTATAAATTTTCGTTTCATTACTTGGATATTATTGATAGATTTAGCATAATCTATTTCTTTTGATATGAAATGATGACTTTTTTTAAAGTTGACATGCAAAAGTGCTTACATACATTTTCTGGATTTTCTGGAATTTTTCTAAATTTTTCTGAAGAAAAAGTTTGAGCCGATCTTGACTGGAATATCCGTTCCGGATCCCGAACGCAGGAATTTTCTGCGGGTAGCCGATCCGGACTGGATTCTTGATCCGTTCCGGACCACGGCTAGGGTTTATAAGAAACAAAAGGGTTTTTGATTTTATTTCACCTCAAGCTTTTGTTTCCAAGGCTCTAGAGTTTCTCTCTCTAAACTTCAACCGATTTGGAGCCTTTCAAACTCGAGTTCTTTGGATTTCAAGTAAGTCTTTTTGATCAAATTTCAATTTTTCCACTGTTTTGCATTGTTCTTCATAAACGTGAGTGAAAATCATGGGTGGAATTCAATTCTAGATGGTTTTTGGTCAAATTTCTTTTGAAATAAGAACTCTGAGTAGATTAGTTTTGTTTATATGCTATGTATTCTCTTGATTAACGGATTTTTATGCTTCGATTTCTGAAAATTCGATTTTAGGGCATATAATGAGAATTTTTGAAAATCATGGGATTGATCTATTTTTAAAATTCTTTTTGCAAAACTAATTTGATTCCTAGTCTCTCTACATGATAATGATTGTTTAGGTACAATTTTTCAAATTCTTGAAAATAAACAATTTTTTTTTTTTTCGTGTTCTTGAGTTTTTGCTCGCAGGTTTTCTTAATCACTATGTAATGACACGACTTTTTAGTAATATTTTACCCTCCTATTAAAGTACCCCTTTTAGTCGATCGAAATTATAGAGTTTCTGTAAGTAGGTCGGTGTGTTGCATGAGTATTTTTCTGTGAAAGAGCACGAAAAACGATGACCGACGGTGCAATCGGATCTGAAATCCGACTTAGGGATCTCCCGGAACAGGGTTTTTAGTGTCGCTGTGACTTAACGTGCATCGGAACCCGTGTAAAATATCCTGCACACTTTCCGAGGAAAAGGTGGGTTTATCTCGTGTGATTAATTAATTAAAGAATTAGTTATTCGGTTACGGATATTAAAAGGTGGGTTATCCCGTAGGATTAATTAATTAAAGAATTAGTTATTCGGTTACGGATATTAAAAGGTGGGTTATCCCGTAAGATTAATTAATTAAAGAATTAGTTATTCGGTTACGGATATCAAAAGGTGGGTTATCCCGTAGGATTAATTAATTAAAGAATTAGTTATTCCATTACGGATATTAAAAGGTGGATTATCCCGTAGGATTAATTAATTAAAGAATTAATTAATTAGTGACAGAAATTAATAGGCGGATTTAATTGTACGTACGAAAAGAAAAATTCCACCTTTTCGCAAAAAAAGACGGAACCCTGACCGGAGGAGGAGAAAGAAAGACGGAGGAAGAAGACGGAGGAATCCGGCCACCCCGAATACCGTACCGAATTTAGAAGAGCAATCGGTCGACTCCTCCGTCGGAATTTTTGGTAAGTAGTTTCCGTTTTGTTGCGTTAATGGGGTTTTCTAGTGTCTTTTTCATTGTCTACATCGTCGTCTCCGTCCCCGTCATCATCACCGACCCCGCCGCACGATCTAGGGCACGGCGCGGGCGGGCGAACGACGCGGGCGCCGTTAGGGCACGGCGCGGGCGGGCGAGCGACGCGGGCGCCGCTAGTGCACCGCGCGGGCGCCGCCCCCGGGCGCGCAACCGCACGGCCTTGCGCCGCGCGGGGCGCCCGCGGGCGGGCAGCGCCGCGTGGGCGCTGCCCCCCGGGTGCGCACCGCGCGGCCTTGCGCCGCGCGGTGCGCCCGCGGGCGGGTGTGCGCAGCGCGGGCGCCGCCTGCGGGCGACGCACCGCGCGGCCTTCTGCCGCGCGGGTCGCCCGCAGCCGGGCGCATGCTGCGCGGGCGCCGCCCCGGGCGCGCAACCGCGCGGCCTTGTGTCGCGCGGGGCGCCTGCGGGCAGGCGCATGCCGCGCGGGCGCCGCGCGGGCGCCGCCGCGGGCGACGCACCGCGCGGCCTTGCGCCGCGCGGGGCGCCCGCGGGCACGCGCCGCGCGGGGCACCCGCGGGGTAGGCGGGCGCCGCCCGCGGACGCACACCACGCGATTTCTGGCCGCGCGGGGCATCCGCAAGCGGCAGCATCCGCGCGGGGCGCCATCAGGTGTCGTAGGTGCGTCGTTCTTGGGTTATTCATCGCGGGGTTAGTTTTGGTTTTCCGTTTCCATAGTGTTAGTGCATTATATTAATGATCGTCTTTCTTTGGGGGACTTCCTTAGTTCCGGGTGAGCAGCGGGAGTGTGCGAAAGATCCAGTTGTCCAGTTTTCCCCGCAACCAGGTGGGTACCGTTGCATTAAGTGCAACAAGTGCAATAAGTGCACCATATTATTGTAAAAGATTTAATAACCTGTCTAATAAAGTAGATGAACTGTTAAACCTTTCGCGTGAATGTGTATTGTTCTTTCATTATTAAATTGTGGCGACTGAGGGTCGCGATGCTTGATACACGCCGACTTCGGCAAACCTTGTTGTTGTTTGCTGCACGTACACAGGCGGATTGGCCTCCGCATGGGTGTACTTTTCCGGAGAAGTGGTCTGAATGACCCGTGTGCCCCACGATTTGTGTAGGTGCCAGTGGGGACCCCTTCACGCCAGCTAAAAGTGCCGCACTAGTACCGTGAAAGGGGTTAAAAGCGTCATGTAAGTAAAGTGATTGTGCACGAGGGGAGATCGTCGACTCCCCGACAGGTACCAAGTGTAATTAAATCAAGGGATGCGGACTCATGAGGAGGAAAAGTGAAAGGTTCCAGTGTATTCGGTTTGCTTTAAAATATTGTTAATTGTTTTAATCATCTACTTTATTTGTCACTGACTTTACCCACTCCGTGACAGGTTTGACTAGGTGTAGTAGTCGGGACGACGGTGAGGCAGCGTCTAGAGGACATTAGCTGTATGAGGTTTATTCTGTTGTTCTTGCTTGGGTTATCACATCTCCTTTTATCTAAGTTTAAGTTCTCAATTGCTTGATTGTGGAATGTTGTGGATGTTGGATTGAGAGACTGTTTTTGTGATGTGATCTTTATAATGCTTCTTAATGACTTATATGCGGCATGTTTTATACTGAACAAAAAGGGTTTCGAAAATACTTTCCAAAACCAAGTGTCGTGTGGGCACTGCTTTGTAAACCTCTGGATTTATCCTTTCCAAAAAGATGTCGCCGCCCTCTTGTGAATGTCTAAACGTTTTGGAAAAACTGGGTGTCGTGTGGACACCGTTTACAAAATCGTAGTTATATCTCTTAATGGCATGAATGAAAGTTTATAATGTGAATAAATGGTGTAACTCTCTCTTGTTATCTTCACTGTGACTGTATGGTTAAAGAATGTCGTTGTAAATGTGACGTCGTGCATATACAAAGGAGACTCTGTCTGTTTGAAGAGTGAATTTGTATATGTGGCGGTCTGACACGCACTGGGGAGAGGTCAATACTTATTCATAAAGAAAAATATATATATATATATATACGCTTTTTCCGCTTATCTTTACCTAAAAACCCCCGGGGCGTGACACACTAACGCACTAGCAGCAAAGATGGCTTTTGCTTGGATCATTGTGCTCATTGTGGCATTGGTAGGAACTCGTGCATCTGTTAAAAAGGAACAAGATGGAACACATCAAGAAGAGACGAAGAATGTTCCTCAAATTGAGTCAGAATCGGAAGAAGAAGAGGATTGGGACGCATTTTGTAAAGAAGTACAACAGGCTGTTGATGACGAAGATAGGTTTTATTTAAAGAACAAAAAGCTAATGAAGTCTTCTTCAACAACCAAGCAGTACACTAGGCGAAAGAATTTAAGGGGCAGTGGAATTCATATTAATGAACCCCTCGCGAGAGCACACTCTCTGCCTTGAGAATCTCCATGGAATGAAGGTCAAAATGCACTGTCAGCGTCCACACAGCCTCCTTCGACCTCCAGGAGAAACACCACAGAAGCTGATATATTATCCTCTCTCCAACAAGAACAGAGGAAAATGTTTGAAGAACAAGAAAGAATGTCCACTAACATTCACAAGATGAAAAGAAAATGTTCCAAAATATCAAGAATGCTTAAAGGAATTTTGAACAAATTGGATTGTAGCAGTTCAGACAGGTCTGATCTCGAATGATCATTTACTCTAATGATCTAATCTTGGGTTTCTTTGTTGTTCTTTTGTTTTGCAGGATTTAGTTTTAGTTCTTATATTTCCTTTTTTTTTTTACTTTGTAATTTTGGCTATTTTTGTGACAAAAAGGGGGAGAGAGATATGAACAATGATGAACAATGGTTTGACAAGTTTGTGAGAACTTTTGGATACTGAAACCTGGAAGGTAAGTATACAACAACTTTTGGTTTTGTATTGTGAATGAATGCATGCCTCGACAAACTATTTGACTAACTATTTGGGCATGTATTATTACTAACAAGTTGTTTGATTACTAACAAACTTATGACATTTGGATTTTATTGCTTAGAAGATATGTGTATCTCTGATTGCTACCTTAATACATATCTGATTTTATAAATGTCATGGTGAGTATAAACTCTATCTCTCTGTTTGGTTTTTGAATGCAAAAAAATTCTTGAGGTATCTAACGATCTTTTTTGTCAAGAATTACTTCTTTTTGCAGAGAGTACAGATATCTAAGTCTAGAGTCTGTTTTAGGAGTTTATCTCATGTATATTAGTTTATTTGGATCTCAAATGTAAATTTTTGTTGTATGGTGATAGCAATAAAAATATCTTTTTGAATTTTCTTAAGTGGATCTATATTTTGTCACGAAACCGCCAAAGGGGGAGATTGTTAAGGATTTTGTTTTGGCGTATTTCGTGAAAGTGTCTAAGTCTTGAAGATTGAAGATGAAGAAACTTGGATCATATACCTCAATCTAAAGAAAGAAGAATTCAAAAGAATCAGGTAAGTTTAACTAAACAATCTTGATGATCCGAATACTTCTTATAATGTAGAAACACTTGGATGGGTTTTTAATTGCATAAAAATAAAAAACTGGACATGTTATATGTTCAGGATCCGGATCAGAGTACTATAGTCCGGACCCCGAACATAGGTTAGTTCATGCGCAAATCCAGTGCGGAACACATCTTGTTCAGTCCGGACCCCGAACGTGGATTTTGCTGAAACTGCATGAACAGTCCGGACCGTGGGATTTCAGTCCGGACCCCGAACGTGGTCTTTCGGGAAAAACTCTGTTTAATGACGACAGTCCGGATCACACTAATTCCAGTCCGGACTGTCGACCCGGAAACTTCCAGATAAGGTTGGTTTTTGATTTTTATCCTCTTCCAATGGTTTCTTACCTATAAGTAAACCCTAATTCTATTCTTTAGGGTAATCCACGATAAGTTTTATACTCCGGGAAATGACGGAAAAATATTAACGGAGAAAAACTTATAAGATCCACATATAGAGAAGAAAGGAAATAACTAGATTTAATAATATGTTTCTTCATCTATATTAATTAATTTGATTCTAGGTTTTCATACTCAGATTTTGAGTAGAATCAAATTAATGAATACTTAGATGGCATTTCCGATCTATCTTTGATCTAAGTATTCAGCGGATCATCACCACCAAGCAAAACAACGATTTTCCCCAAAATCGGCACGTGGGTTCGCGTGGCCTTGTGGATTCAAAGTGCTACCGCTCTCGTGGATTCGGAGCGAGGTATGATTCGTGTGATCGAAACGTACTACTTGGTGGAGACCGTGGATTCGGTCAGATGTCATGGATTCGACGTTGGACGCCGTGGATTCGGCGTTGGACGCAAATCGTGGATTCGAGGCGCGTTGCGGAGCGAGCGGAGAAGATCAACTCGGAGCGTATGGAAAAAGGTTCAGTCGTGTGTGAGTACGTTATATCACCTTTGTACGTGTTTAATCTTAGTTGATTTCACCGTGTTATTGATCCCGTGGTTTTTTACTCATGTGATGGAGTTTTCCCTGTGATGGAGTTTTTCCCCTATTTAGATCCTATATTATAACATAACCCAACAGGTGGAAACATCAACAGACCACCGTTTTCGATGGAACAAATTATGCCTACTGGAAAGTACGGATGAGAGCATTTTTAATTTCCATCGATGAACGGGTGTGGAAATCAATCGAGTTAGGATGGTCAAATCCGACTGAAATTATTGCTATTGTTCGCACCATCAAACCTAGGTCGAAATGGACCAAGGAAGAGATTGATTCATCTTCTTACAACGGCAAAGGAATTAACGCCTTATTTAATGCTTTTTCGCAAACTTAATTCTCTCGCGTCTCGGCATGTGAGACTGCGAAAGAAATCTGGGATGTTCTACAAGTTACACATGAGGGAACAAGCCTTTTGAAGATTCAAAAACTGCAAATGCTTACGAGCAAAAATGCAAAATGAATCTTTCACAGATTACTTTACACGATTTCAAGACATCGTAAATACATGTGCTAACTTGGGAGAGAGAATTCCAGAATCTAAAGTTGTAAGAAAGATTTTAAGGACTCTTCCTGAAAGATTTCGTTCCAAGGTTACGGCCATTGAAACAGTTAAACACCCGAACGAAATCCGTGTAGAAGAATTAGTTGGTGCACTTCAAACTTATGAAATGACTTTTCCTACTAACAAAATTTCTGGAAAGACTTCCTCTTCTAAGTCTTCAGGTTTTGCATTGAAATCAACAAAAGAAGAAGACGCGGATTCATCCTCCTAAGACGATGATGAGAATCTTTCAATGGAGGATTTCGAGAAGCAACTTGCTCTCTTGACAAGGAAATTTCGCCGAAACTTTCAAAGGGGTAATTCAAGTAAAATCTCATCCTTCATAAAGTCGAAGAAAGGCAAAGGAACTTCAACCTTTAAGTCAAGAAAGCAAGAGAGTTTTTCAAATGATAAGAAAAACTCAGAGGGACAAATCCAATGCTTCATGTGCCGAGGCTACGGTCACATCTCAACGGAGTGTCCCAATAAGAATCCGTCAAAGAAGAAGGCGATGCAAGCCGTCACTTGGGATGACACCTCAACTTCCAATGAGTCATCTTCCAGTGATGAAGAAAACAACGCAACGACATTCCACGCGTCCACAACTTCACCTTACGTGTGCTTTATGGGAAGTACATCCGATTCATTGTCCAACTCCTCCCAAGTTGAAAAGAATGCAATGGACGATGAATCGATTAATTCCGAAGGTGAGGACTTTGCTTGTCACGCCCCGGGTGTAAACCAGAACCCGGGCCCGTCCACAGATCCGCCGTGCACACAGAATTTCCCGTGTACACGAAGCGCTGGTAACCTGCTCAGAAATAAAAGATATAATAAAGGAGCATAAAACAGAGCTAAAATAAAACTACTACATCTCAGACTACAGCTGGAAAGTAAAAGCATAATAAAAACTCTCAAAATATACAAGTGTCTCTCCCAGCTCACGAAATAAGTACAAACAGCTGGCAAGAGCCAGACCCAAAATAAACTACAACTGTCTGAGAAAAGAAAAGGGTACAACTGGTACACGACTAAGCTTGAAGTCCGGGTAGATGAACTACCTAATCCGCTAACTGCTTGCCTCGCTCTGCCCGAGATGGCCCTGCAACTCCCGCAGAAGACTCTGCGAAACAAAGGGAGAGAAGAAGAGAAGGACAATGGGGGGTGAGAACTACTATATAAACAGCAGTCTCCCCTAGTGGGCAAAACCTCAAACCCTGACGGCCCACTAGGACAACTAGAGGCAAAAAGGGGAAAAACAGTAGTAAGCTGTAAAGGCTACTGATAAGGAAAACTATCACTACTATGCCTCTAAATGCAGTATCTAAAGAGATGACTGTATGAATGCATCAGAAAACTGTATCTGTCCAAATACCCAATCATGTGCCACCAGTACAACTGGCATTGCCTGCTCAGCGGAATCTGCACACAAGGCTCGAAACCGCGGGATCGGCCCGCACGGCTCGCATCCCAACATCAGTATCAGACCGGCACACAAGGCTGGGTCCGAAAAGCCTACCTCCAGAGTGGCACTCGAGGGGAGCGACCCACACGAGTATAGTATCTCAGTAACAAGTATCTCAGTAACCAGTATCTCAGTATAGCAGGACTTTCATCATGACTATGATCAAAGTGGGAAAATCCATCCACTAATGAAACCCCAATCCCCAATCTGGTGCAATAACACTCAATAAGTGGGAAACTCTATCCACTAGAGTAATCTGATACCCAATCTGATGCATAAGTAAAGTATCCGGTCAACCGCCCAATGTCCGCGGTCGCCGCAACAATCCCTCAAGTCCAATCTAATAAAGTAATCAACAACTGGCTAACCGCCTACTGTCCGCGGTTACCACAATGCCCCACAATCCATAATCGAGTCTAATCTGACCCCGACTCGATGACCTCGACTACACTATCCCATACCCCTGCTCTAACTCGAGCAATATGTAACCGAATAGAAAGGAGAACAACTAAACATGGTTTCTCCTAAGTCACGTCCTAATATGTAGTGTAGCAGAAAAAGGTGGCCTAGCTAGATGACCATACAAGCATGCAAAGTCCTTTACTTGATAAAGCAATTACAAGCATTCTAACTTTTACAAAACTAAGTGCATGGGACCTCCAATATACATGATTTATAATACATGATCCAGGATACAATCTTAATACATGATCGACTAACAATAGGCTTCTCAAGATGCGAGCCCTAACCACGTGCTCCCACAAGAATAAAGAATTTCCCTAACACTTTGCTTTTCAAGATACAATCAATTCCAATATGTTGTTACAAAGAGAGGAACTCACTAACAATTAATCTTTCCAAATATGAACTCTAACCACATGCCCAAACCTTCCATTATACATACAACATGATTTGGATTAGCATGATTCCAAGTGTTTAAACTACACCTCTAAAGCAAGGAAACACAACTTACTAACATTTAGTTCTCTAACCATACAAGTAGTAATAATGAATCCGTGATCTCATACAAGCATGCTAGGTCCATTACACAATTCTAACTAGTAACATGATCAAGCAACACTCTAATATGCCTAGTGGGAAATCAAAAGTAGGAGGTTTACAACAACACCCACCTCGAGCGCTAAATCCTGGTCCCAAAAGTGATGTCCACGCTCGGTCCAAACAACCTCCACAAAACTATACAACATTCCCCAAAAGAACAAACAACATTAATCACACAATACAACCCAAAATCTGTCACTATATGTCTGTTTTCACCTGTGAAATATGCCCGGAAAAATCCAAGATAAATACCAACATGATCCTCGCGACGAACCCGTCGAAACGAGTACCTGCACGTTCAATTCCGAGTTTTCTATGCTGAGTTACAAATTCTGCAAGAGCAACACCCCAAACCAAACTGTACCAAATTTCTGTGTCAAAGAACTACAGTGAAAGGAGATCTTCACCTTCGAGACAAATCCAGAAAAATCTCAGAAAAATCTAGGAGATTCCTTTCGAAAAGTAGATGAAGTTTGCCTTTTGAATCGCCTCGATCCGCTGCCTGTGCGCAAAGATAAGGCTAGTTCATCGCAGCGCTGTCCAAAAATCCGCGAAGGAAAATGGGTCAAATGGGTGCTCAGAAAACTCCAAGGTCAGCACGGAAAACGAGGAACCTCAACATGCCGGAGTTGAAGTCCTACCTGTCGAGAGTCCAACGGCGCAAGAATCGCCGGAAAAGGAGGTCGGGGTGAGTCGGGGCAGCCCAAACACTGAGAAGGGGCGAAGCGGGTTGCCGGAGAACGAGCGTCGCGCCGCGCCGTAAAATCGCGAACCTCGGGATGCGTGCCTCCAAAAATCCTCAAAGTCCTCCAATGGATAGTGCACTATGAGAGGGAAAAGTCTCCTGAAGAACTCACTGCGAAAAGGGGTCCAAAAAGCCCAAAAAGGAAACAGGGAAGCCTATTTATAGGCTCAGCCCAAAACAGTGCGAGCCGGACTTTCGAGCGCAAGATTCGGGCGCACTGCGCCCG
Source organism: Tillandsia leiboldiana (assembly GCA_029204045.2). Classification (NCBI taxonomy): domain Eukaryota; kingdom Viridiplantae; phylum Streptophyta; class Magnoliopsida; order Poales; family Bromeliaceae; genus Tillandsia; species Tillandsia leiboldiana. Next base: position 43,443,933 of record CM055061.1, on the reverse strand, counting down.
AAAGTCCGGTCGGACGGCTCCCATCCGACGCGCCCGAATCTTCCTGGTGCGGCCACGTGTCCCTGCAACAGGAAACAGCGGTGCAAGGCTCCCGCCGCGCGCCACGCGTCCCTCACGGTCAACGGCAGTAGGTACGGCCCGCCAATGGCGGGCCGACACGTGGACCGCACTCACCCGCACTCGAGTGCGGCCGACAGCGCCGCCTGGCGCCTCTGCGCGCACGCGCCCCGAGGCGCCCCCCCCGTGCACTCCGTGGACCGCGCCCTCGCGAGCCTGCCAATGCCAGGCCGACACGTGTCCAAGCACCCGGTCCACCGAACCCGCACAACTCAATGGTCCGCGCCGCGTGCGCCGGCCACTCCGGGCACGCCACGCGTCCCCCGCCCGCGGTCTATGCACCGCCGCATCTTCCCGTGGACCGAGCTGCGTGAGCCGGCCAATGATAGGCCGCCACGTGGCTCCAGGCCGGTCCACGGTCACCCCCATGCACCGAAAATTTCCAAAAACTTCCGGAAGCCCGTTTTTGGTCATCCGGACTCCAAATTTAACAAGCAAATAGTCGTTTTCAAGCGTTTTTCCGCGCTGAATCCAAATCCAACCTCTGTTTGGCCCAAATCCTTTTCTAAAATTCGGCAAACGCAGCCGAAGGCCAAATCAGTAAAAGATACCTCACAGGGTCCATCTGTGGCATCCCTTTGATGCACTATGGGCCAGGCACACCAACAAAAGGTGTTCTACACAATGGATTCACCAGAAAAGTTGCATGGAATTCCGAACCACTACATCCTCCCCCACTAAAAGGAGTTTTGTCCACGAAACAAGAAAAACAACCAGACGTACCTCAACCGGAAGCTTCGAACAGAGAAGGGGTAGGTACCTTTCATCACCATCTCTAGCTCCCAAGTAGCCTCACGCTCATCGTAATTGCTCCACAAGACCTTCACATATGGAATGGCCCGGTTGCGCAGTTCCTTCACCTCACGAGCAAGAACTCGCAACGGGCGCTCCTCATATCCAAGATCCTCGCCGATCCCCAAAGAGGTGAAGCCGGTCATATGCGAAGGGTCCGATAAAACGGGGACTAAACTTCCCACGAACTCCAAATCTCCGGACTTCTTCCGAAGGCAAGACCTTCAAAAGACTTGATCACCAATCTGAAGCTCTAGGTCTCGCCGCCGAGTATCGGCGTAGCTCCTCTGACGGCTCTGGGCCATCACAAAATGTCGGCGAGCTAATCTGGCTTTCTCCTCTATCTCCAACAGTAACTCCGGTCCCAAAGTCCTCCTCTCACCCACGTCACCCCAATACAAGGGCGACCGACACATACGTCCATCCGCGCCTCGAACGGAGCCATCTGAATGCTCGCCTAATAGCTGCCGTTGCACGCAACCTCAACCACTGCTAAGTGCCGGTACCACTCTCCTCCAAAATCCATGACGCATGCTCTCAACATGTCCTCGAGGGTCTGTATGGTGTGCTCAAGCTGTCCATCGGTTTGTGGGTGGAACGCTGTGCCACATCGGAGCTGGGTCCCCCCAAGGCTGACTGTAGACTCCCTCCAAAAGTGATACAAGCCTCGGGTCCCTATACATCCTAGTACTACCAGAACGAATGGTAAAAGGTGTATAATGGGCCCCTCACAACTCTGGTCTCTGTACCGTAGTACTCTCGAGCTGTCCTGCGCAAAATCCCCTATATGATCTGGCTGAAGCTGTGATCCGATCCTCATCGAGCGGGGGTCCTCACTCTGTGTCTCCCTAATCCTGGCCAACAGAGTGGGGCTGCAAGATCATAGACATGAGTCTAGCAGAGACCCCAGGGAATACCATCTCAATCTATAGACGCCTCACTGCTCCACTAGCGGTGCCTGCCACGTGATCAACATGCTCAAACTCTTATGATCAGTGTAAATATCACAGTGCTCTCCGTAGAGGTAATGCCTCCACAACTTCAACGCGAACATCACAGCCGTAAGCTCCAAATCATGAGTAGGATAATTCTTCTCATAATCCTTTCATTGCCGTAAAGCATAAGCAATTACCCTACCATGCTGCAACAAAACACATCCCAAACCGCTGGGAGAGGCGTCACTGCAAATCATAAATCCATCGCCCCTCACTAGCAATGCCAGAAGTGGTGCCCAAATCAAGTTCCTCTTCAGTTCCTTAAAGCTCAGCTGGCACCGTTCAGTCCAAACAAACCTTATTCCCTTCCTTGTCAAACTGGTCAGGGGAAAAGGGCAAAGAGCTTCGCAAAGCCCTCCACAAATCGACGGTAATGACCCGCTAAGCCCAAAAGCTATGGACCTCAGCAACCGTCGTCGGTCTAGGCCAATCCCGAACAACAACAATCTTCGTCGGGTGAACTGCCACTCCTGCGGCTAACACAAAGTGGCCTACAGGGGCAACCTCCCGAAGCCAAAATTTGCACTTTTCACCCTCGGCATACAGCTTCTTCTCTCGTAGAAGCTGCTGCACTATCCTCAAGTGCTCCACACGCTCTATATCCCTCCGGGAGTAAAACACAATGTCGTCAATGAACACAACAACAAACAGGTCCAAGTACGGCTGGAATACCCGGTTCTTCAGATCCATAATATAGCAGGGGCATTAGTTAAACCAAAAAGCATAACAGGGAACTCATAATGCCCGTACGGGGATCTAAAAGCCGTCTTGGGGATATCCTCGGCCTTCACTTTCTGCTGGTGGTAACCTGATTAGAGATCAATCCTCGAGAAGGCACAAGCCCCTTGCAGCTGATCAACTAAGCCATCAATGCGCGGCAAAAGGGGTACTTGTCCTTGATGGTCACTAAATTGAACTCTCACACAAAGTCGTAGTGAACCATCCCTTCACTTTTACAAATAGCACCGGCGTTCTCCAAGGCGAAACACTGGGTCCAACAAAACCCTCAACCTTCAAGTCCCGAAATTGCGCCTCTAACTCTCGCAGCTTAGCCGGTGCCATTCGATAAGGAGCCTTAGAGATTGACGTAGCTCCTGGAACTACGTCAATCAAAACTCAATCTCCCTAACCGGCGGCATACCAACCAACTCCGGGGGAAAACATCCGGGAACTCGTGGGCAAAAGGGATATCCGCGAGTTCCGATGCCGCCGTAGGCTCCCCCACCACACCTGCCCAAAAAGTCTATGCATCCACTGCGGATCATCCGCCTCGCTCAGGAAGTCGCAACCACTGAGGTAAAAGAAACATCCTGACACCCTCTATACACACACACCTCCTGGCCTGGCTCGCTAAAGGTAACAGTCCTCGCGGCATCATCAAAAATCGCAAAGTATCGAGCCAGTCAATCCGTCCCAAGAACTACATCAAAGTCCCTCAGCTGTCTCAAGACCAACAGGTCCACTAACATAATCCAGAACTCGATCTGCATCGGGCGGACCTACAACACTCCTCCACGTGCAAAAAGATCGGGGAAACTAAACCTCTCGTGCATGTGGTAAAAGCCCTACCTCTAACCCATATGATGATGCAACTGATCTACTAAAGAAAGAATGCGATGCTCGTATAACAAATAAGACAAGAATCCAAATGCCAGTAATAAATCATACCTGCCACCACACAGTCAGCCGTAGCAGAATCCCCCGCCAGTGCTAAGCCGCCCTGATCACTCAACATCGGCTGTCTCTCACCAGAAGGGTGGGGAGGCGAAACTCTGTCTGCCTGGGGACCTGTCGATGAAGCTCCCGGTCGCAGCTAGGAAGTGGCAGGAACAGATGCCGAAGTCGGTGCCGCTGATGTCGCAAAAGGGCATGAAACTCGTAAGTGCCCGGCCTGACCACAGCCAAAAAACGCCCCCACCTCAGATCACAAGTGTCGGGAAAGTGCTGATCTCCACAGAAAATACAACTGCCAGGGACCCGTAACTGTCGCGGCTGATGCTGCCGTCTCTGAAGTCGTGATCGCGACCTCTGCTGGGGTGCGGTAGGGGCCAATGCTGAAGGAGGTGCTACCAAGGTCCGAAAGGGGCACGTAGATCGGATGTGGCCTGGCTGCCCACATCGGAAGCATCGACCCTCCCTCAAGCTACAGGTATCATATGGATGCTGCCCTCTACAGAAAACACACCGGGACAACGCCCGAGACTGTCGAGGCTGCTGCTGCGGTGGCCTCTGAATCCTACCAGGTCCTCGTCGATCAAGACGCCCACGGCCCGGAGGCTGGGGCCGCGGGGGTCGTGATGGTCTCCCCGAACTGGCCTGTCCATCCTCATCGGGGGCTGGGCGTTTCCTGTCTGGACGTTGCTCTGAAGCCCCGGCCCCCTCGCCAACCGTCAAGTCACCCTACCGCGCCAGTAACTGCTCCAGGCGCTGGTCCTGACGGAAGCTCCTCGCCACTAACTGGGTCACCAAAGCCCGCAGTTCTCCCAACTCGGCAGATACCGCCCGCTCAGACTCCTCAGAAGGTGCGGGGGTACCCCCGGTGGGTGAACGACGACGCGGGGACATCCTGCCACAGTAAACCAAAAATCAGCAACAAAACCCCACAAGACCCAATCTAGCGAAAGTCAAAGACATCCCCCTATTTCTGCAACTTTATGTTGTCTGCAGCAAACATAATTGTTCAACAGAAATAGGGTATGTCGATCCCTCTTCACTCACTGAAAGAGTCAACTGACTAAAATCACCGACTTTCGCAAAATATCACGCCACTCATGCCCTAACATCCTAGGGTCTGCCAAAAGCCTAGGGTTTTTCTAAGTCCCAACTGACCTATCCCTAAGCTCTGATACCAAACTAATCTGTCACGCCCCGGGTGTAAACCAGAACCCGGGCCCGTCCACAGATCCGCCGTGCACACAGAATTTCCCGTGTACACGAAGCGCTGGTAACCTGCTCAGAAATAAAAGATATAATAAAGGAGCATAAAACAGAGCTAAAATAAAACTACTACATCTCAGACTACAGCTGGAAAGTAAAAGCATAATAAAAACTCTCAAAATATACAAGTGTCTCTCCCAGCTCACGAAATAAGTACAAACAGCTGGCAAGAGCCAGACCCAAAATAAACTACAACTGTCTGAGAAAAGAAAAGGGTACAACTGGTACACGACTAAGCTTGAAGTCGTGGTAGATGAACTACCTAATCCGCTAACTGCTTGCCTTGCTCTGCCCGAGACGGCCCTGCAACTCCCGCAGAAGACTCTGCAAAACAAAGGGAGAAAAGAAGAGAAGGACAATGGGGGGTGAGAACTACTATATAAACAGCAGTCTCCCCTAGTGGGCAAAACCTCAAACCCTGACGGCCCACTAGGACAACTAGAGGCAAAAAGGGGATGCGATCATACCAGCACTAAAGGACCGGATCCCATCAGAACTCCGCAGTTAAGTGTGCTTGGGCGAGAGTAGTACTAGGATGGGTGACCCCCTGGGAAGTCCTCGTGTTGCCTGTGACGCCCCCAATAGTCCCACATCGGATGTGGATGGATTTGTGATTGGGTTTATATGAGACTTGGACACTAGTAATAATAACTGGGCTTAAGCATTTTGGGCTGTGGTTTGGCCCAATGAGTTATTATTTCTAGTGGGCCGGGTCGTTACATTTGGTATCGGAGCCAATAACCAGCAGGAAGTGTGTGGCGAGTCTCGGCTGAGCCTGGGTCTAGATCACAGGGCTAGCGAGACGAATCTCACATCGCCTGGTGATCTTGGGCTGCTGTGTGTGTGTTTGGGCTGACGAGGACGTCAGGCCTAAACGGGGGGAGTTTGTGACGCCCCCAATAGTCCCACATCGGATGTGGATGGAATTGTGATTGGGTTTATTTGAAACTTGGACTACTAATAATAATAACTGGGCTTAAGCATTTTGGGCTGTCGTTTGGGCCCAACGAGTTATTATTGCTAGTGGGCCGGATCGTTACATTTGGTATCGGAGCCAATAACCAGCCGAAAGTGTGCGAGGAGTCTCGGCTGAGCCTGGGTCTAGATGACAGGGCTAGCGAGACGAGTCTCACATCGCCTGGTGATCTTGGGCTGCTGTGTGTGTGTTTGGGCTGACGAGGACGTCAGGCCTAAACGGGGGGAATCTGTGACACCCCTAATAGTCCCACATCGGATGTGGATGGAATTATGATTGGGTTTATACGAGTCATGGACACTAGTAATAATAACTGGGCTTAAGCATTTTGGGCTGTAGTTTGGCCCCAACGAGTTATTATTGCTAGTGGGTCGGGTCGTTACATTTGGTATCGGAGCCAATATCCAGCCGGAAGTGTGCGGCGAGTCTCGGCTGAGTCTGGGTCTAGATGACAGGACTAGCGAGACGAGTCTCACATCGCCTGGTGATCTTGGGCTTGTGTGTGTGTTTGGGCTGACGAGGACGTCAGTCCTAAACGGGGGGAGTCTGTGACGCCCCCAATAGTCCCACATCGGATGTGGATGGATTTGTGATTGGGTTTATATGAGACTTGGACACTAGTAATAATAACTGGGCTTAAGCATTTTGGGCTGTGGTTTGGCCCAATGAGTTATTATTTCTAGTGGGCCGGGTCGTTACATTTGGTATCGGAGCCAATAACCAGCCGGAAGTGTGTGGCGAGTCTCGGCTGAGCCTGGGTCTAGATGACAGGGCTAGCGAGACGAATCTCACATCGCCTGGTGATCTTGGGCTGGTGTGTGTGTGTTTGGGCTGATGAGGACGTCAGGCCTAAACGGGGGGAGTTTGTGACGCCCCCAATAGTCCCACATCGGATGTGGATGGAATTGTGATTGGGTTTATATGAAACTTGGACACTAATAATAATAACTGGGCTTAAGCATTTTGGGTTATGGTTTGGGTCCAACAAGTTATTATTGCTAGTGGGTCGGGTCGTTACATTTAGTATCGGAGCCAATAACCAGCCGAAAGTGTGCGGCGAGTCTCGGCTGAGCCTGGGTCTAGATGACAGGGCTAGCGAGACGAGTCTCACATCGCCTGGTGATCTTGGGCTGCTGTGTGTGTGTTTGGGCTGACGAGGACGTCAGGCCTGAACGGGGGGAATCTGTGACACCCCCAATAGTCCCACATCGGATGTGGATGGAATTATGATTGGGTTTATACGAGTCATGGACACTAGTAATAATAACTGGGCTTAAACATTTTGGGCTGTAGTTTGGGCCCAACGAGTTATTATTGCTAGTGGGCCGGATCGTTACAAAAACAGTAGTAAGCTACAAAGGCTACTGATAAGGAAAACTATCACTACTATGCCTCTAAATGCAGTATCTAAAGAGATGACTGTATGAATGCATCAGAAAACTGTATCTGTCCAAATACCCAATCAAGTGCCACCAGTACAACTGGCATTGCCTGCTCAGCGGAATCTGCACACAAGGCTCGAAACCGCGGGATCGGCCCGCACGGCTCACATCCCAACATCAGTATCAGACCGGCACACAAGGCTGGGTCCGAAAAGCCTACCTCCGGAGTGGCACTCGAGGGCAGCGACCCACACGAGTATAGTATCTCAGTAACAAGTATCTCAGTAACCAGTATCTCAGTATAGCAGGACTTTCATCATGACTATGATCAAAGTGGGAAAATCCATCCACTAATGAAACCCCAATCCCCAATCTGGTGAAATAACGCTCAATAAGTGGGAAACTCCATCCACTAGAGTAATCTGATACCCAATCTGATGCATAAGTAAAGTATCCGGTCAACCGCCCAATGTCCGCGGTCGCCGCAACAATCCCTCAAGTCCAATCTAATAAAGTAATCAACAACTGGCTAACCGCCTACTGTCCGCGGTTACCACAATGCCCCACGATCCATAATCGAGTCTAATCTGACCCCGACTCGATGACCTCGACTACACTATCCCATACCCCTGCTCTAACTCGAGCAATATATAACAGAATAGAAAGGAGAACAACTAAACATGGTTTCTCCTAAGTCACATCCCAATATGTAGTGTAGCAGAAAAAGGTGGCCTAGCTAGATGACCATACAAGCATGCAAAGTCCTTTACTTGATAAAGCAATTACAAGCATTCTAACTTTTACAAAACTAAGTGCATGGGACCTCCAATGTACATGATGCATAATACATGATCCAGGATACAATCTTAATACATGATCGACTAATAATAGGCTTCTCAAGATGCGAGCCCTAACCACGTGCTCCCACAAGAATAAAGAATTTCCCTAACACTTTGCTTTTACAGATACAATCAATTCCAATATGTTGTTACAAAGAGAGGAACTCACTAACAATTAATCTTTCCAAATATGAACTCTAACCACATGCCCAAACATTCCATTATACATACAACATGATTTGGATTAGCATGATTCCAAGTGTTTAAACTACACCTCTAAAGCAGGGAAACACAACTTACTAACATTTAGTTCTCTAACCATGCAAGTAGTAATAATGAATCCGTGATCTCATACAAGCATGCTAGGTCCATTACACAATTCTAACTAGTAACATGATCAAGCAACACTCTAATATGCCTAGTGGGAAATCAAAAGTAGGAGGTTTACAACAACACCCACCTCGAGCGCTAAATCCTGGTCCCAAAAGTGATGTCCACGCTCGGTCCAAACAACCTCCACAAAACTGTACAACATTCCCCAAAAGAACAAACAACATTAATCACACAATACAACCCAAAATCTGTCCCAATTACAGCAGTCCACTATATGTCTGTTTTCACCTATGAAATATGCCCGGAAAAATCCAAGATTAATACCGACACGATCCTCGCGACGAACCCGTCGAAACGAGTACATGCACGTTCAATTCCGAGTTTTCTACGCTGAGTTACAAATTCTGCAAGAGCAACACCCCAAACCAAACTGTACCAAATTTCTGTGTCAAAGAACTACAGTGAAAGGAGATCTTCACCTTCAAGACAAATCTAGAAAAATCTCAGAAAAATCCAGGAGATTCCTTGCGAAAAGTAGATTAAGTTTGTCTTTTGAATCGCCTCGATCCGCTGCCTGTGCGCAAAGATATGGCTAGTCCATCGCAGCGCTGTCCAAAAATCCGCGAAGGAAAATGGGTCAAATGTGTGCTCAGAAAACTCCAAGGTCAGCACGGAAAACGAGGAACCTCGAAACACTGGAGTTGAAGTCCTACCTGTCAAGAGTCCAACGGTACAAGAATCGCCGGAAAAGGAGGTCGGGGTGAGTTGGGGCAGCCCAAACACTGAGAAGGGGCGAAGCGGGTTGCCGGAGAACGAGCGTCGCGCCGTGCCGTAAAATCGCGAACCTCGGGATGCGTGCCTCCAAAAATCCTCAAAGTCCTCCAATGGATAGTGCACTGTGAGAGGGAAAAGTCTCCTGAAGAACTCACTGCAAAAAGGGGTCCAAAAAGCCCAAAAAGGAAACAGGGAAGCCTATTTATAGGCTCAGCCCAAAACAGTACGGGCCGGACTTTCGGGCGCAAGATTAGGGCGCACTGCGCCCGAAAGTCCGGTCGGACGGCTCCCATCCGACGCGCCCGAATCTTCCTGGTGCGGCCACGTGTCCCTGCAACAGGAAACAGCGGTGCAAGGCTCGCGCTGCGCGCCACGCGTCCCTCACGGTCAACGGTGGTAGGTACGGCCCGCCAATGGCGGGCCGACACGTGGACCGCACTCACCCGCACTCGAGTGCGGCCGACAGCGCCGCCTGGCGCCTCTGCGCGCACGCGCCCCGAGGCGCCCCCCCCGTGCACTCCGTGGACCGCGCCCTCGCGAGCCTGCCAATGCCAGGCCGACACGTGTCCAAGCACCCGGTCCACCGAACCCGCACAACTCAATGGTCCGCGCCGCGTGCGCCGGCCACTCCGGGCACGCCACGCGTCCCCCGCCCGCGGTCTATGCACCGCCGCATCTTCCCGTGGACCGAGCTGCGTGAGCCGGCCAATGATAGGCCGCCACGTGGCTCCAGGCCGTTCCACGGTCACCCCCATGCACCGAAAATTTCCGAAAACTTCCGGAAGCCCCTTTTTGGTCATCCGGACTCCAAATTTAACAAGCAAATAGCCGTTTTCAGGCGTTTTTCTGCACTGAATCCAAATCCAACCTCTGTTTGGCCCAAATCCTTTTCTAAAATTTGGCAAACACAGTCGAAGGCCAAATCAGTAAAAGATACCTCACAGGGTCCATCTGTGGCATCCCTTTGATGCACTATGGGCCAGGCACACCAACAAAAGGTGTTCTACACAATGGATTCACCAGAAAAGTTGCATGGAATTCCGGACCACTACATTGCTTTTGCCTACCATAAACTATTATAGGATTCAAAGAAACTGGCAAAGCAAAATAAGGGTTTGAGAGGGAGATTGCAGAATCTCGAAGAAGAAACAAAAATGGCAACTTCTCTCTCAAACGCTCTTGAAGTGGAAAGGGATAACTTGATCAAAGTAAATGTTTGCCTTCAAGAGAAAAATGAGCATTTCGAGAAGGAACAGGTAAAATTGGTGGATAAAGCGTGTTACTTCTTGAAGCTCTACTCCGAGGCTCGACAAAAAAAGATGGAGATGACGAAGACCATTTTCCAACTTAAGGATGATTTAAAGCGATTTTTTTCTAGAAGGAGCAAGTTGGATAAGATGCTTAGTCTTGGTCAAACAAACCGTATGGGACTTGGATACAATCGAACTGGAGACAGTCCTAGTTCGGGTAAAACAGTTTTTGTGCCCCAATCGGCGTCTCCTCCTCCGACGAAATTCAATGCATACAACGACAACAAGCCTACCTTACCTACTTCGGGTTCATCAAGTACAAAGGTATGTTTTCGTTGTGGTTTTGCAGGGCACATAAGAAGAGATTGCAAGATTGGAGCAAAACGATCAAATCAAGCGCCTCTTGCAACAACTACCAACAAGGTCATTCCCCGGAAATCGAAGGAGAATTTTTCAAAGGAAAAGAACCTTGGTAGTTCACCCCACTAGACAACGACGTCAAAGAAAAGCGATGAATCATACAAGACGCTTTCACCAAGGAGAATAACTTCTCAATCATTGCCGACACATTCCAAAAAGGTTTGGGTGCGCAAAGGTGAATTCTTCCCTTGTCTTTGACTTTTCTGCGATTGAATGTCCTGTAACTTATGCAAACCATGTATTCTTTTTGAAAGGGGTTAGATCTGAAAATAATTGCTATGTAGTTCTAAACAAAATTTCTGAACATTGTAACCTAGTGTCTTTAGATAACGAAACTCTTTGGCATGAAAGACTAGGTCACATAAATTTTAAGGAACGAGCAAGGATTTCTAATAAAGACGTGGTTAAGGGGGTTCCTAAACTTTCTTTTAAAGAAAACATTGTGTGTGGAGGTTGTCGAAAGGGAAAACAATCAAGGGCCGCACACAAGAACTTGAACCACGTGGGAACCAATCGGCCTTTGGAATTACTGCACATAGACTTAATGGGGCCGACTCGTCAACCAAGTTTGGGAGGTAAATGGTACATTTTTTTTGGTTGATGACTTCTCTAGATATACATGGGTAACATTTTTAAAAGAGAAAGCAGATACTTTCGATTCTTTTCATGAGATTTGTCATCATGTTATGATTGAGAGAAATGAAAAGATCGTTCGTATTCGAAGTGATAGAGGTGGAGAATTCATCAATTCTAAATTCATTGATTTTTGCACTTCCAACGGCATAAAACATGAATTCTCTACACCCTATACACCTCAGCAGAATGGTGTAGTCGAGTGCAAAAACAAGGTTGTACAAGAGATGGAGCGTGTTATGCTTCACAGCCGGAAACTCCCGTTACATTTTTGGGCTGATGCAGTGAACATCGCGGTCTACATAATTAATCGAGTTTATTTGCGCCCGGGTACTTTAAATACACCATATGAGCTATGGTTCTGTAGAAAACCAAATATCAAATATTTTCGAATCTTTGGGAGTCGCTGTTACATTTTACGTGATCGCGAAAATCTTAGAAAATTCGACTCTCGAAGTGACGAAGGGATTTTCATGGGTTATTCTACAAACAGTAGAGCATATCGACTATTTAACCTCGAATCTAAAATGATGGTAGAATCTATTAATGTTAAAGTAGATGAAGCTTTTCATTTTGCATCTGATAAATCTACCCCTGATATGTCTCTTGATGATGATACTCCTGTAAATGCATCTTCTCATAATAATTCTTTCGATAATGTTGATGCATCTAATGGTTCTTCTAGTTTATCTGATATGCAGGAATCATCACACGTACCTCCGAGCACTCCGTTACCTCAAACGCTACGCATCTCCAAGGATCATCCAGAATCAAATATTATTGGAGACCCACAAGAATGAGTCAGGACTCAGAGATAGTTGGTTTGTGGAGTCACATTTTACGTCTCCACGATAGAACCAAAGAACGTTGATGAAGCTCTTCGGGATGATTACTGGATTGAAGCTATGCAAGAAGAGCTCCATTAGTTCGAAAGAAACAAAGTCTGGGAACTAACGAAGCCACCGAAGCAACACAACGTAATTGGTACTAAGTGGATTTTCAAGAACAAAAAAAACGAGGATGGTACCATTATCAGGAACAAAGCACGCCTAGTTGCTCAGGGCTATTCACAAATTGAAGGTATAGACTTTGATGAGACGTTCGGCCCGGTAGCTCGTCTCGAGTCAATTCGTATCCTTTTTGCGATTGCTTGTCATTTCAAAATTAAACTCTTTCAAATGGACGTTAAGAGCGCCTTTCTAAATGATTTTCTAAATGAGGAAGTTTATGTGGCTCCACCGAAAGGTTTCATTGACCATAAACTACCTAACCATATTTTTCGATTGAAAAAGGCTCTTTACGGTCTAAAACAAGCACCGCGAGCATGGTACGAAAGGTTGACAAAGCACCTTTTGGAAAAGGGCTACACTCGAGGGGGAGCGGATCGGACACTCTTTGTGAAGCATTATCAGGATAACTTTATTGTGGCACAAATCTATGTCGATGACATTGTATTTAGTGCAACAAGGGACAATGATGCTTCTAAATTCGCTGAAACCATGGAAAGCGAATTTGAGATATATCTATGATGGGCGAACTAACATACTTTCTTGGATTGCAAGTCAAACAAAGTGAAGAAGGCATCCATCTGTGCCAATCCAAGTATGCAAGGGAGTTGGTCAAGAAGTTCGGATTAGAAAATTCTAAAGACTTTCCGACTCCTATGGGAACTAGCAACAAGGGATTAGGAAGTGAATCTCTTAGTGAAAGTGTAGACGAGAAGCTTTATCGCAGCATGATTGGAAGTCTACTCTATCTCACGGCTAGTCGCCCGGATATATCCTTTAGTGTTGGGATCTACGCGAGATATCAGTCAGCACCAAAGGAGGTTCACCTGAAAGCGGTGAAAAGGATCATCCGATATGTCAAAGGAACCTTGAATTTCGGAATTTGGTATCCTATGGAATAACTCTTGACATAATAGGATACTCAGATGCCGATTGGGCAGGATCCGTGGATGATCGGAAGAGTACGAGTGGTGCATGTTTTTATCTTGGCCATTGTCTTGTTGCATGGCATAGTAAAAAGCAAAACTGCATTGCACTCTCGATTGCCGAAGCAGAATATATTTCAACAGGTAGTTGTTCTACCCAACTCATTTGGATGAAAAGCGTGTTGAGCGACTTCCGAATTCCTGCGTCGTCGGTAACTATTCTCTGGACAACACTAGTGCTATAAATATTTCTAAAAACCCTGTGTTGCACTCAAGAACAAAACACATTGAACTTAGATATCATTTTCTAAGAGAGCTAGTTGAATCAAGTATTCTTCAAATTTCTTATATTTCAACTGAAGATCAATTAGCTGACATTTTAACAAAACCTTTGGATCAAAAACGGTTTATTCATTTGCGTAAAGCAATTGGAATGCTTTCTTTGAAATAACACTTTTTGAAACCATTGCTTAGGTTAGGTTTTGTTGTGTGTTTATGTTCTTTATCTATGCTTGTACATAGAACATTAACTGAGCATATGTTATTGACTTTAATTGCATCCTTGCATGTTTTATGAAATTTATTATGGTTTGGATATCACGATAATTCATTTGATTCAATGATCATTTATATCAATTACTCATCTTTAATTGATCAAACTCAATTCCTCTCTCAAATGATCTCTTGGTATAGTTTTTATCATATTTGAAAATTGAGTTAAGTATGAACTCGAGATCAATTTTTGGTTGAATACCTCATATCTTAAATAATTTATAGCCAATTGAGGGGGATTTTATTAAAATATTTATGCTCAAAAGATGTGGAAAGAGTTACATCCCAATGAGGAGTGTGAAAACTACCACCACATGGAGGAAAGAGCTACCACCTCGGTCGTCCAAATACTTTGTGCAGCTACCACATGTATACATAGCATGGTTTTTCTTGATGATTAGATAAAATACTTTTTGGAATACTTGACTCTGTCGAATTCCAAGGTTGGTATAAGGTGGGATTTTTATTGAAAGATGCTCAAAGAGCCACTCCTTACAATAAATTGACTAGATATATTATGTAACTTATTTAGGATTTCAAACATTTATCGATCTTTGTGCTTCATTTTCTTTGCAAGATTAATGATTTGATAAACGTATTACTCATTAGATCGTGATTGATGTTTTTAAACTTGTTCAACTTTAAAGGATTTAATTTTTATAAATTTTCGTTTCATTACTTGGATATTTTTGATAGATTTAGCATAATCTATTTCTTTTGATATGAAACGATGACTCTTGTTTAAAGTTGACATACAAAAGTGCTTACATACTTTTTCTGGATTTTCTGGAATTTTTCTAAAATTTTCTGAAGAAAAAGTTGGAGCCGATCCGGACTGAAAAATCCATTCCGGATCCCGAACGCAGATATTATCTGTGGGTAGCCGATCCGGACTGGATTCTTGAGCCGATCCGGACCGCGACTAGGGTTTATATAAAACAAAAGGGTTTTTGATTTTATTTTACCTCAAGCTTTTGTTTCTAAGGCTCTAGAGTTTCTCTCTCTAAACTTCAACCGATTTGGAGCCTCTCAAACTCGAGTTCATTGGATTTCAAGTAAGTCTTTTTGATCAAAACTCAATTTTTTTCACTGTTTTGCCCTGTTCTTCAACACGTAAGTGAAAATCATGATTCAAATTCAATTCTAAACGGTTTTTGGTCAAATTTTCTTTGAAATAAGAACTCTGGGTAGATTAGTTTTGTTTATATGCCTTGTATTTACTTGATTAACGGATTTTTAAGCTTCGATTTCTAAAAATTCGGTTTTAGGGCATATAATGAGAATTTTTGTAAATCATGGAATTGATCTATTTTTAAATTCTTTTTGCAAAACTAACTTGATTCATAGTCTTTGTACACGATTATGATTGTTTGGGTACAATTCTTCAAATTTTTGAAAATTAAATAATTTTTCGTGTTCTTGAGTTCTTGCTCGCAGGTTTCTCATTTACTAAGGCACTAGCAAAAATGGTGTTTGCATGGATTATAGTGCTCCTTGTTGCCATGGTACACACACGAGCGACGAACAATCCAAAAAGGGCTAAGAAAACTCGGGACGATTCCGAGACGGAATCTGAGACGGAATCTGTTGATTGGGACGAGCTGATGGAAGAAGGCGCAGCACGTGCTGCACCTACTGCCTCAAAGGGGAAAGCCCCTACAGCAACTTCGAAGGCAAAGACACCGCCGACCGCTGCAGAAAAAGGGAAAGCCCTAATGGAACAAACTCTAGTTAGAATGAAAAGGAAGAGCGTTGCTCGAAAAAGAGGTAGTGCTCGAGGAATCTCAATTGAAGAGCCACTTGCAAACGAGCCTCCTCCACAGGACTTTGCGCATATAAGCTCTGAGAGGATAAAGGATTTTGAAAAGAGAGAATGCATAGGAGAAAGACATGTGAATGTCAAAGCTCTTAAGGAGTGATCTGCATTATTTGGCACTCTTTTTGACCAAGCAGGACTTGCCCCCATCTGCCATTTCCCGGAGTCTACTGGCTATTGTCTTCACTTGGTGAGGATATTCTATCAGAATGAATCAAAATTGGTAGACCTTGAGGACGGACCAAGAGAATTTCTAAAACGGTTAGAAATGTCAAGCTCAAGATTACACCTCAGTTGATTGGAGAGGTGTTGGGAATGAAGGCCCGGGTTGATGGGTTTCATTACCTAAAAGGTCATCTATTTACCAACACAACCTGGAGGGTGGTTGTCGATGGGATTTGTCTCCCTGATACTCAGTCGACGGGGAATTCAATTCTATCAAAAGAATTTTGACCTAAGTATCATTACTTGAACTTCATTGTTTGCTACAACATCCTACCAAACATGTAGGCAAAGGTGCTTAGATGGGATAGAATGTTATTTCTCTATCTTCTAGGGAACCCTACAGCAGCCTTGGGATCCAACTACAACATTCCCTATCTGATTTGGTCAAGGATGGCGAGATATGTGGAGAATGCCCATCCCACTGAGAGACTTCCTTTCCCGATGATCATTATGCGCATCTTTCGCAAGTTCAAGATCGACGCAAGCTCGAGCGCATATATGCACAGTTTGGGAACCATTAACGATACAACAATTGTGAAGTCCCTCTCGACAAGACAGGATGAGCCTCCAACACCTCCTCGCGGAAAGAGACCTTCAGCACCAGCAGCAGCAGCAAAAACAGCAGCAACAGCTTCAGCACCACCTGCAGCAGCTTCAACGTCAGAGGATGATGCCTCTGTTACATCAATATATAGAGAACAACAACGGCTTTCATCGGAACAAGAACGAATGTCTTCCGAATTCGTCAAGATGACCGCCGACATAGGAGATTTAAAGAAGAAGCAGAAATCTCTGACCAAGTTAGTTAAAAAGATATTTCAAAAACTTGGTTGCAGCAGCTCTGAGGATTCAGACTGATTTTCTCTTTGTTGTTCTAACTGTTTTTGTTTTGCAGGTTTTAAGTCTTAGTTCTTACTATTTTTGGACTTTTTAACTCCCTTTATTTTTATAATTTTGGCTAATTTTAGTGACAAAAATGGGGAGAGAGATATGAACAAATTTGATAATGGTTAGTGAGAACTTTGGAACACTTAAACCTTGGAAGGTAAGTATGTCAACAACTTTGGTTCATATTGTGAATGAATGCATGCCTCGACTAATTATTTGACTAACTATTTGGGCATGTAATATTACCAACAAGTTGTTTCATGACTAGCATACTTATGACATTTGGAATTTATTGCTTAAAAGATATGTCTATCTCTGATTAATATTTTAATACATATCTGATTTTGTAAATGTCATAGCGAGTATAAACGTCATCTCTCTGGTTGGTTTTTGATGTTAAATTCTTGAGGTATCTAACGATTTCCTTTGTCAAGAATTATTTCTTTTGCAGATAGTACAAACGTCTAAGTCTAGAGTTTGTTCTAGGAGTTTAACTCATGTACTCATTTTTATTTGGATCTCAATTGTAAATTTTTGTTGTATGGTGATAGCAACAAAAATATCTTTTTGAATTTTCTTTAGTGGATTTTTGTTTTGTCACGAAACCGCCAAAGGGGGAGATTGTTAAGGAATTTGTTTTGGCGTATTTCGTGAAGTGGTGAAGTCTTGAAGATTGAAGATGAAGATGGTTGGATCATATACCTCAATCTCAAGAAAGAAGAAATCAAAAGGATCAGGTACGTTTAACTAGATAAGTTTGGTGATCCGAATACTTCTTATTGTGTAGAAACACTTGGATGGGTTTTTAATCGCATAAAAATCAAGATACTGGGCTGTTATATGTTCAGGATCCGGATCAGAGTAATCCAGTCCGGACCCCGAACATAGGTAGGTTCATGCGCAAATCCAGTCCGGACCCCGAACGTGGATTCTGCAGAAATCGCATGAACAGTCCGGACCATGGATATTTCAGTCCGGACCCCGAACATTGTTTTTTTAGGAATTCTCTGAAAAACAACAACAGTCCGGATCAAGCCAAATCCAGTCCGGACCGTCGTGCGGGTAAAAATCTGTTACAGTCAGTTTTTTATTCTTATCATCTTCCAAAGGTTTCTCACCTATAAGTAAACCCTAATTTTATCTTTTAAGGCAATCCACAATAAGTTTTATATTCCGTAAATGAACGAGGAAAATTAACGGAGAAAACTTATAAAAATCCACATATAGAGAAGAAAGGAAATAACTAGATTTATTCTATGTTTCTTCATCTATATTGATTAATTTGATTCTAGGATTTCATACTCATATTTTGAGTAGAATCAAATTAATGAATACTTAGATGGCATTTCCGATCTATCTTTGATCTAAGTATTCGGCGGATTATCACCACCAACAAAACAACGATTTTCCCAAAAATCGGCGCGTGGATTCGCGTGGCCTTGTGGATTCAAGGTGCTACCGCTCTCATGGATTCAGAGCGAGGTACGTTCGTGTGATCGAGACGTACTACTTGGTGGAGACCGTGGATTCGGTCAGACGTCGTGGACTCGACGTTGGACGCCGTGGATTCGGCGTTGGACGCAAATCGTAGATTCGAGGCGCGTTGCGGAGCGAGCGGAGAAGATCAACTCAGAGCGTATGGAAAAAGGATGAGTCGTGTGTGTGTACGGTATATCACCTTTGTACGTGTTATTGGTCCCGTGGTTTTTTACTCCTGGCTTTGGAGTTTTCCACGTAAAATCTCTACGTGTTATTTACTTTTCCGCATTGGGTTTTATTACGCGAAGATTTTTGAGTGTTTATTGTTTACACCTATTCACCGCCCTCTAGGTATTCTTTTCCCCTATTTAGATCCATATTTATCATAACCCAACAGTCCCTGGGGAAAAATACACCACGGCGGGTGTGAGAACTACATCCCACAGTAGTTCTCAGTGGGTGCCGCCAACAAGCCCGACGATCTGCCCACTAAGTCTACTAGAGGCATGAAGTAACAAATGCAGTGCTGGAAGGAAAAGTTAGAAAAATAAACTCAACAGCTACTATGCCTCTATCTAGATGCTCAAGGAGTGGAACAGAAAGAAACATGGTGCATCCACTATCTCTCAACTCAGATCACCCAATCTACACTGACTGCCTCCTCGGGTCCAGTCAAACCTGCGCCTACCTACTGCCGTTACATCCACGGAGGACCGAACTTACGTAGGGCGTCTGTGACTGCCAAAACTGGCCCAGCCAGAGGGACTGCGTCGACAAGTCGCGATAGCAAATATCAAGCCCAGCTCCGTAGTGGCACTCGAGGGGCGCGACCCCACCGAGGATAGTATCCGCGCATCTCTGTCGAGCTCAAATGTGGCTCATGCAGGCTATAATCCAAATCCTCGATCAACAAGATCGGCAGTAACCAAGAAAACACTCTCGAACTCACTAGCTGGAAATATCCAACAGCTAGGACTGCCGTCAACCCAACGGCTCCCCGAAACAGAACACCAACCCATAACGACACAACACAGACCGACACCATAAGGGTTCGGAAACCCCGATAGGTCGATGCCTAGAACCCTATCAAACAAGAACAGACTCCAGGCTCCGCCTATCGAAGTTCTCGACTCCCTTACAGTTCGGGAAAACAACTCCCACGATAAAACATGCGGAGGAAACCAACCAGGCCCGAAAGTTCCAAAGGAGCAACACCTACAACCCTATCGAACAAGAACAGGTTCTAGGCACGGTCCCCGTAGCTTTCGTCCCGAAACAGAAACAGAAAAGGCCCCTAGAAAGAATAACAGCTCGACATGCAACTCATTAACCGGGTATACTCCACAACCGGCAACAATGAAGGGTCTGAGAACCCCGAAAGACTAGAACCTACAACCCTATCAAACAAGAACAGGCTCTAGGCATAGCCCCTCGTTGTTCTCGACCCAAAGAAAAGGCAGCCCTTAGAACCCAGACCACTCGAATCATCTTGAGTGGGTAACTTTATAGGAAAAGGTGAAATTTAATACTGAAAGCCATTTTTCACTCAACCTACGCGGGGTGAAGGCTAAAATAATTTCCTTTTTTTTTGAAAGCCATCTTGATTTGAGAGAAATCCATGTTTAATGATTTTTACTTCTTTTTAAGAAAATAGTTTGAAAACAAGTTTTATATCCAAACCTCGAAGAGCTAATGCCTTCGTCCAATCAAACAAGAACAGACTCAGGCGACCCTACGATGCTTGGAAGAAAACATTGGCTGACTAAAATCATTTGTGGGTCCAAAAAGGTTCTGGGTTCAAGGTCCTGCTATCACTGGTATACAGCTGCCACTAACACAGTGGCGACAAAAGAAATAAAGAACACAACATCCCGGGATTACCGTTCACCCAAACGGCTCCCGCCACAGCTAAAAGACTAGCTACAACCACCAGACTCCACTCTGCTCCCAAGAACGAGTGTAACATGCATCCCACACTAAGAAGAATCTCGACCACTCGGCCCACTACCCGGGCGAGGATGACACTATGTCCAGGAATAGAGTATAATGTGTGTATGTCTAAAACATAAATAAACCTAGCCCAAGTGAGAGTTTTCCTACTAGTCCGGTTACACATGTAACATATGACGGGGGTGCTAGGTCAAGTTCCAAGATAACAATAATTTAACAGATTATAGGAAGAAGAAGAATCACCTGATCATCAAATAACACTAGGAATATCAACTCTCACATTCTAGCATGCTACTAAGTACATTCGCAAACAGGCATGATCCTACATCAATAGAATTAGTATACAGTCCGTAGATCTTGAAGACGAGACAACCCACCTGATAAGCTAAACTGTCCAATGTCCAACAGCTGAGAATACCCAGGAACAATTATGTCTAATTCCCTCCAGTTCCAACGGGCTCAGGAAAACTCGTAAACCCTCCTGGGTACAACAAAAGGTCCACGGTTAGACTTAATTCCAAAAATATTCCAAGTATACACAATCTGCGGAAATAGTCCCAAAGATGGGACATTTTCACCTACAGAAAGGACTCCGAAAAATCCGATAAAAATACTACTACGATCGTCGCGTCGAGACCTTCGAAACAAGTACCTGCACGTCCCAATCCGAGTCCCGTAGGCCGAGTTACAAATTCCACAACACTGGGAGCGCAAAACCTCACAACAACACAACTATAATCCCATGCACAGATAAAGGGAGAAAATATACCTCCGGGCAAGCCTCAGAAAAATCCCAGAAAAATACGGTGATACTCCTCGCGACGCGTAGATGTAAAAAGTGTGCAGGCTCGCCTCAAACCGATGCTCGAGCGCGGAGAAAACCCCGACGCAACCTACTGTCCCCGAAATCCTCACAGAAAAACATGGGTCCCAGTCAGATCGGAAAATCTCCAAGAAAAACCTGAAACAAGGGAGAGCTCAAAACAGGAGAATCGAAGCCCTACCTATCGCGGATCCAACGGCGCAAGAATCGCTCGAAAAGCTGGTCGGAGTAGGCCGAGGGAGCTCACGCACCGAAATGCGACGGAAGGAAACACCGACGAAGGAACGTCGCGACACGCCAAAGAAATGGAAACCTCGAAAAGTGTGCCACGTAAAATCCCAGAAATCCTCAGGTGGATGCAGCACAGCGCGGGGAGAAACTTTGCTGAAGGGTCGAGGTGAAAGGAAGCTCGGAAATGCCGAAAACCTGCAAATGAAGGCGGCTCGGGCTTTAAATAGGCCGCACCAAACAATTCAAAAAAAGACCCCTGAGTCCCCGGATTCGGGCGCTGGACCACGATTCGGGCGCCCGAATCCGGCGAAACACCACACCGAGGAAAAGCGCCCGAAACGCCCTCGTGCAGCCACGTGTCCCGCACAGCAAACAACTGTGCGGGGCGCACCGGGAGTGGCAACGTGGCCCTCCCGGAGACCGACGTGTGTCCCGCACAGCAAACAACTGTGCGGGGCGCACCGGGAGTGGCAACGTGGCCCTCCCGGAGACCGACGCGTGTCCCGCACAGCAAACAGCTGTGCGGGGCGCGCGCGGTGCCGCCGCGTGGCGTCTCCCCGGTCAAACGGGTAGGTGGCGCCCGCGAATGGCGGGGTGCCACCTGTCCCGCTACTGTTGCGGTCACACGTGCAGGCAGGCGCTGCCTGGCCCCGTGCCACGCACGCGCCCCGAGGCGCTCGCCCGCATCCCGTGCGCCGTGCCTCGTGAGCCCGCGAATGGCACGCCGACACGTGTCCCCTGCACCCAGTCCACGCACCCACCTTTGGGTTCTGTGGACTGCGCCGCGTACACCGACCAACCGGGGACTGCCACGTGTCCCCGCCCTGGTCCATGCACCGCCGCGCCAACTCTGTAGACCGCGCACCATGAGCCCTCCAATCAGGCGGCGCCACGTGTCCCTGCGCCGGGTCTGCGCACCCAGCCGCGACGCTCTGTGGACCGAGCGCTGTAAACCGACCAATGACAGGCCGCCACGTGGCATGTCGGCGGTCCACGGCCCCTCCCATGCACCGAAAACCACAGAAAACTTCCGGGAGTCCGTTTTTGGGCCTCCGTACTCATAATCAAAGAAGCAAATAGCCGTTTTCAAGCATTTTTTCGCGCTGAATCCAAATCCAACCTCTGTTTGGCCCAAAACCTTTTCAAAATTTCGGCAAATGTAGCCGAAGGCCAAACCAGCTAAAGATACCTCACAGGGTCCATCTGTGGCATCCCTTTGATGCACTATGGGCCAGACACACCAACACTAGGTGTTCTACACAATGGATTCACCGGAAAAGTTGCATGGGATTCTGGACCACTACACTTATTCCGGATGGTCACTTTGTTTAGCTCTCTGTAATCCACACACAATCTAAGTGATCCATCCTTCCTTTTCACAAATAAAATTGGCGCTCCCCACGGAGAAACATTGGTTCTAACAAACTCTCTATCCATCAAGTCCTGCAACTGAGCCTTCAGCTCTCTCAACTCTGCGGGTGCCATCCTGTAGGGTGCTTTGGAGATTGGTGCAGTTCTAGGGACTACATCAATTACAAACTCTATCTCTCTATCCGGGGGCATAGAAGATAACTCTGGGGGAAATACTTCCGGATACTCTAGGACAATAGGAACGTCCTCGAGTCCGGGCGTCGCCGTAGGCACCTCCACTACAGTCGCTAGAAAAGCGATACAACCACGACTCAACATATACTGTGCTCTCGCAGAAGATACAGTCACCGCAGACAAAGTGCTCTGGCATCCTCTATAAACATACTCCTCTTGACTCGGCTCACGGAGGGTCACTGTCCTCTCTCTACAATCGATGGTAGCATAATACTGGGATAACCAATCCATACCCAACACTACATCAAAATCTCGGAGCTGACGTAGGACCAACAAGTCAATGGACAAAATCCAGGGTCCTATCTGCACTGGGCAGGAACGACAACTCTCATCCACGTGCAATACGTGATCTGGAATCTGAACCTCACGTGCACAAGCTAACGGTCCTATCTCTAGCCCATGCGATGATGCAAATGCTCTACTAATGAATGAATGCGATGCTCCGGTATCAAATAATGCTCTAGCACAAGTAGAGGAAATCAGAGTCATTCCTGCTACCACCTGATCAGCAGCCAAAGAATCCTCAACCTGAGCGGTGTACACTCGCCCGCTCGGAGGTGGTCGCCTGTTTAGCTGTTGCGACGAAGTGGCCCGATCCGCCTGGCCAAAGCTCGGCGAAGCTCCTACTACCTGCAAGGGCGAAGGAGGTGTCGATGCTGCAGATGGTGTTGGCGACCCTGCCCTCTGACAAGACGACGCAAAATGCCCCAGCTGTCCACAACGGTAACACCGGCCCTGGCGCTGCTCACACTGCGGGGTAGCATGAGGCCCGCCACATATAACACACCGGTCGGGGCGCCTCTGCTGCTGCGGCTGCTACTGCTGCTGCTGCCTCGGTGGTCGAAAACCTCCTGGCCTCTGTCTCCTCTGAGACCCATGACCCTGAGACTGGAATCGTGGCGGCCTCGGGGGTTTCGATCTACTGGACTGTCCAAAATCCGGCGGCGCTGGACGCTTCTCACCGAAGCCGATCTCTGGCGCTCCATCCCTCTCGGACAAAATCACCGATCCTCGGTCAACCCACCGAGCATGCTCTATCGCTGCATCTAGCGTCGGCGCTCGCTGTGAACGCACAAAGTGATAGGTATCCCGATGCAGTCCCCTTTCAAACAAGTCAACCTTCTGGGCCTCATCTCTGGCAACATGGGGCACACTGCTCAACAGTCGCAGAAACTCGCGGACATACTCCTGAAGAGGTCGACTCCCCTGCTGTAGGCGTCTTAAATCCCCTTCCAGCTTCTGCTTCGCACTGTCGGGAAAGAAAGCCCCGAGCAGTAAAGCACGAAACTCACCCCAGGTCATCAACTGGGCTCCGGGTGGTCCCACTGGACGAACTTGACGCCACCAAGTCTCGGCGTCCTTCTCCAAAAAGTGCGTAGCTAGATGCACCTGATGCTTCTCTTGAATGAACAAGTTCTCAAATAGCTTTTCCATCGCCGCAATCTAGTTCTCTACCTCCCATGGTTTTAAGCTCTGCCGTGAAAACTGTGGGGGATGAAACGAGCTGATATATGACAATTTATCCGTAATCTCTCGCTGCTCCTGCGCCGTCAATGGTGCAATCTGGGTCGATGTCGACGATGTCGCGACCGGAGGTACTACCGGTGACACTACAGGAAATGCTCCATGCTCGAGCATGCGCATCATGCGCTCCAAGTTCTCCCCTTGGCGCTTTGCCGTCTCCTCCAGGCGTCGTAACGCCTCAGACATTTGGGCTACCTGGGCCCGCAACTCACGGACCTCACTCTGCTCCGTCTGCTCAGCCTCCCGCTGCTCGGGCTCCTCATCCACAGCAGGATGCACCCTCGTCGCTGCACGACGTCTCGGAGGCATCGTAAACAATCTGCAACAAAACCAAACGTCAGGACCAAGAAAATCTCTCAACCCAATCAAGCGAAAGTCTAAAACATGTTACCCATTCTTAAGGCATTATGTCGTCTGTAGCCAACATAACCACTTTTAGAGAATAAACATGCAAAATCACTCACCCAAATTCCCTGGGGGAGGTACAGACTCAATCAGGACTCTCGCTAAAGTCACGTCTCTCACGACAGTCATCCCGTTGTCCAACCAATAGCCTAGGGTCACTAAGTCCTCAACGATCTATATACCTAGGCTCTGATACCACTCTAATCTGTCACGCCCCACGGTCGAAACTGCGACTCGGGCTCGCCAACAGATCCGCCATCTATACGGAAACCCCGCACAAACGAAGCGTCTACCCTGCAAGTCAGATCTATAGCTAAACATGTATCAGAGCTGAAATGAAATAACTAGCTACAGAAATCAAATACTAAACATCTGAATATACATAAATCCACAGTACATAGTCACACCAGCTATGTAAATAAACATACAAATCTCCCAGACTATCCAGTACAAAAGTGGAATCTCAAAATACAGGGTACCTCTACCTCTGACTCTCAAAATAAAAGGGGTAAGGAGCTACTCGGCCACGCCCTTACCACGATCCACTGCCACCGCTCGAGCTAAAGCCGGCACAGCAATGTCTGGAAAACTTGTCACCGTAGCGGGTGTGAGAACTACTGCAAAAGGTACTTCCCAGTGGGTACCGTTACCAATATCCACGGTATGCCCACCAAGTCTACTGGAGGCAAAACAATAGGTATGCAGGTAATAGTAAAGCTGAAATGAAACTATAGCTAATATGCCTCATGTATCATGCTGAAAGGAAAAACTCAACTAAGAACATGCTATGCATCCACTCGCTCACGAGGTGCTCACATCAACCCAATCTCAACTAGGGTTCTACCGGTACTCCAACCCGGTCCAACGCTCGATCTGATCGCGCGGTACACGAACCTGGTCCAATCGAAATATCACAATATCACGCAAAGCAGCCTCATCAGGCACATCATCATCATCGCATCCTGAGCGACTCTCGAGGGGAGCGACCCTACTGAGGAAAAGCGTGTCTCATCTGTCTCAATAAGCAACATCTGCAGGCTATAATCCACGATCAAACAGATCGGAAACTCGAATACCAACAATCTCTCTATCATGTCTAGGTCGGAGAATTCTCCACGACTCAATCTGATAAAGCCCATAAACCCCCCCCCAAGACACTAGAAAACCCAACCACTGAGTCAAGAAAAATCCACTCGGCCCCCAGGCACGAGGATATATGCACCCTGAACCTATCCAACCCCTCTGGGCGATCACAAAATTTAAAAGCCATACTTAAATGTCAATTTTCATTAAAACCAATTCGATGATTTTTTAAACGGTTCAGATGCAATTTTAATGCCAACTATCCATGCAGTCTAGTGTCATATGATGTCAGGAGTCTACTAAAAATAATCTGGGGTTCAGGTTATCATTCATCAATTTTCTAGGCAACTATCAGATTTACCAGCTATAATAACATGTACTCTAGACATGCTACACATGGATACAGAAGCATTAGAGGGCATTCCATAAAGCTTGGAAGAATTTCCAACCTACCTGGACTGCTTTCCACAGGCTAACGAGAAGTCGGTGAAACGCGCGATGTCACACTCTAACGAAAACTGCCGAAACAGCCCCTCGGCACCTCGGCGCGTGCAACTCAACCGAGCGTCCCAAAAATCTCCCTGAAGCACTCTGCTCACTCACAAGGCCTCAAGCAAGGTCTCCACCTGAGCTTGGTCAAAACCGCCGTTGCTCCGCAAACCCGCCAGCGCACCCAGCCCGCGCTCCTCCGCGGCTCCGTACAGTGCCCAGGGCACTCACGCGCGCTCCTCCGCGGCACGCGCAACTCTCAGCTGCTCCACACAACACAAGGAAGAAGGAAGAATGGAAAAATCCATTTCCAAGCTCAAAATTCTGGTCCTCAGTGCAAAATCTGAAAATTTGCGAAAAAACCGAAAGCTCGCCTCCACTGTGTCCGCGCGCGCGCGAGCTACGACCGGGCTTTCCTCAAGAGGACAAGCTCACTCCCGTGCTCACGATCAATATCTGAAGCTTCGGCGCGAAGAAAATCCCACGCTCACAGCCACTTCCACTCCTTCACACTCCCACTCTGCTTACTCTCTATCTCACTATCAAACTTTCTCTTTCTCTACTCCCAGTTCTTCTCTCTTGTCTCCTTCTGGTTCATTCGAGAAAAGGAGGGGTGGGTGGTCTCTTTAATGGGGAGTAGAGAGGAGTTAATGCAACAGCAGTGGGTGGTTGAGATTGTGAAGTTACTTTTTGCCCTTACTATAAACTGGAAATTACCTCACTGCCCCCAAGTTCTGGTGGCGGGGTACCGGTACTCGGGCTCCCAGTACCGGTACCCAAGCGCAAAATTCCCAAACCGAGGGCCAAATCCACCCAGTCCAACCCAGTGTTCCGGTACCCGCCCCCGCTTTCCGGTACTCAAGCCAAATGGGATACGGGGTACCGGTACGCATGATCCAGTACCACTGTTTTTCTCCAACCGAAACTCTCTGTCGGTTTCCTTTTTAATTCGTTCCGGTACCCAACCTCAGGTACCGGTACGCAATGTCCCAAAATGCTGTAATCAGCTGGGGCTCCCAATCTCGACGCAGCCAACTCACTTTTCGATCCGAAGACTCCCGCGTCGATTCGAAACGACCCGAACTCAGGCAAAATCAGATTCTGAACATGCTACGTGCGGTCCCACCGCACCGCATCAAACTATGGAATCGGTGCAGCACACAAAGCCCCGGTACTCTACACTAGTAATAATAACTGGGCTTAAGCATTTTGGGATGTGGTTTGGGCCCAACTAGTTATTATTGCTAGTGGGTCGGGTCGTTACATTTGGTATCAGAGACAGTCACCAGCTGGATGTGTGAGACGAGTCTCGGCTGTGCCTGGGTCGAGATGATAGGGCCAGCGAGACAAGTCTCACATCGCCTGGTGATCTTGGGCTGTGTGTGTGTTTGGGATGACGAGGATGTGGGTTATGTTAAATATGGATCTGAATAGGGGAAAAAAACACCTAGGAGGGTGTGAATAGGTGTAAATAATAAACACTCCAAAATCTTTGCGTAACAAAAACCCAATGCGGAAAAGTAAATAACACGCAGAGATTTTACGTGGAAAACTCCAAACAAGAAGTAAAAAACCATGGGACCGATTACACGGTGAAATCCACTAAGATTAAACACGTACAAAAGTGATATACCGTACTCACACACGACTCAACCTTTTTCTATACGCTCCTACTTGATCTTCTCCTCTCGCTCCGCAACGCGCCTCGAATCCACGATTTGCGTCCAACGGCGAATCCACAGCGTCCAACGTCGAGTCCACGACGTCCAACGGAATCCACGGTCTCCACCAAGTAGTACGTATCGATCACACGAATGTATCTCGCTCCGAATCCACGAGAGCGGTAGCACCTTGAGTCCACAAGGCCACGCGAATCCACGCGCCGATTTTTGGCAAAATCGTTGTTTGTTGGTGGTGAAAATCCGCCGAATACTTAGATCAAAGATAGATCGAAAATAACATCTAAGTATTCATTAATTTGATTCTACAAGAGATATGAGCGTTGAAACCCTAGAATCAAATTAATCAATATAGATGAAGAAACATAGAATAGATCTAGTTATTTCCTTTCTTCTCTATATGCGGATTTCTCTGGATTTTCTGGACTAACCCTAAAAGATGAATCAAAGGGTTTATTTATAGGTTAGAAACCTTTGGAAGAAGATAAGAATCAAAAACTACCTTATCTGGAAATTTTCAGATCGACGGTCCGGACTCGAATAAGTAGGGTCCGGACTGTCGTCATTAAACAGAACTTTTCCAGAAAATCATGTTCGGGGTCCGTACTGAAAGATGAACGGTCCGGACTGTTCATGCGATTTCTGTAGAAACTATGTTCGGGTTCCGGACTGAACCAGAGAAGATCCGAACTGAAATTTCGCATGAACTTACCAACGTTCGGGGTCCGAACTGGAATACCCTGATCCGGATCCTGAACATATAACATGTCCAATTTTTTAATTTTTATGCAATTAAAAATCCATCCAAGTGTTTCTACACTATAAGAAGTATTCGGATCACCAAACTTATTTAGTTAAACGTACCTGATCCTTTTGAATTCTTCTTTCTTGAGATTGAGGTATATGATCAAAACATCTTCATCTTCAACCTTCAAGACTTAACCACTTTCACGAAATACGCCAAAATAAAATCCTTAACAATCTCCCCCCTTTGGCGGTTTCGTGACAAAACAAAAATTCACTTAAAAAAAATTCAAAAAGATATTTTTGTTGTTATCACCATACAACAAAAATTTACAAATAAGATTCAAATAAAATAAATACATGAGATAAACTCGTAAAAAAGACTCTAGACTTAGACGTTTGTACTCTCTGCAAAAAATAATTCTTGACAAAAGAAATCGTTAGATACCTCAAGAATTTAACATTCAAAAATCAAACGGAGAGATGGAGTTTTTACTCACCATGACATTTACTAAATCAGATATGTATGAAATAAGCAATCAAAGCAATTCACATATCATCTAAGCATTAAATTCCAAATGTCATAAGTATGTTAGTCATCAAACAACTTGTTAGTAATATTACATGCCCAAATAGTTAGTCGAATAGTTAGCTGAGGCATGCATTCATTCACAATACAAAGCAAAGTTGTTGTCATACTTACCTTCCAAGTTTAAAGTGTCCAAAGTTCTCACAAACACATTGTTCATATGTCTCTCTCCCCCTTTTTGTCACTGAAGTTAGCAAAAATTACAAAAATTAAAGGAGTGAAAAAGTTCAAAAAGAGTAAGAACTAAAACTTAAAACCTGCAAAACAAAAATTATAATTAGAACATTAGAACAACACAAAGTATGATCATTAGAACAAATGGTCACTCTAGATCTGACTGTTCTGAAC
Source organism: Tillandsia leiboldiana (assembly GCA_029204045.2). NCBI lineage: Eukaryota > Viridiplantae > Streptophyta > Magnoliopsida > Poales > Bromeliaceae > Tillandsia > Tillandsia leiboldiana. The sequence continues at coordinate 43,414,122 of CM055061.1, read as the reverse complement.
TGCTACAATCCAATTTGTTAAAAAATTCCTTTAAGTATTCTTGATATTTTTGAACATTTTCTTTTTATCTGTTGTTGTTCAGAAGTGATACGTTGTATGTCAATTGACATTCTTTCTTGTTCCACAGACAATCTCCTCTGTTCTTGTTGGATGGAGGACGTAGATGGATCATTCTCTGTCGTCTCGTTCCCAGATGTCGAAGGAGGTAGTGAGGATGCAGATGGTGCATTTCTACCTTCAATCCATGAAGATTCTCTAGGAAGAGATTGTGTTCTGGCAAAAGGTTCATTAATATGAATTCCACTGCCCCTTGGATTCTTTCGCCTAGTATACTGCTTGGTTGTTGAGCAAGACTTCATCACCTTTTTGTTCTTTAAGTAAAAACTGTCTTCTTCATCAACAACCTGTTGTATTTCTCTACAAATTTCGTCACAATCTTCTTCGTCTGATTCTGATTCATTTTGAAGAACATTCTTTGTCTCTTCCTGACTTACTCTATCTTACTCCTTTTTAATTGACGCTCGTGTCCCTACCATAGCTGCAATGAACACTAGTATCCATCCGAAAACCATTTTTGCTAGTGCGTTAAAGAACTTGAAGAACCTGTGAGCAATAACTCAAGAACACGAAAAATTGTTTAATTTTCAAAAATTTGAAAAATTATATACCCAAACAATCATTATCGTGTATAGAGACTAGGAATCAAGTTAGTTTTGCAAAAAGAATTTTAAAAATACATCAATTCCATGATTTTCAAAAATTCTCATAATATGCCATAAAACCGAATTTTTAGAAATCGAAGCTCAAAAATCCGTTAATCAAGAGAATACAAAGCATACAAACAAAACTAATCTATCCAGAGTGCTTATTTCAGAAGAAATTTGACCAAAAACCGTTTAAAAATGAATTAGAGTCATGATTTTCATTCACGTTTTGAAGAACAAAGCAAAAACAGTGAAGAACCCGAGTTTTGATCAAAGAACTTACTTGATTTTGAAAGAACTTGAGTTTGGAAGAGTCCAAATCTATTGGAGTCTAGAAGAGAAGCTCTGGAAATTTAGAAACAAAAGCTTGAGGTAAAAAGGACTCAAATACCCTTTCGTTTCTATTAAACCCTAGCCGCGGTCCGGATCAGCTCGAGAATCCAGTCCGGATCGGCTACCCGCAGACAATTTCCACGGTTTGGGATCCGAATCAGATTTTTCAGTCCGGATCGGCTTCAACTTTTTCTTCACAAAAATTTACAAAAATTCCAGAAATTCCAGAAAAAGTATATAAGCAATTTTCGTATATCAACTTTAAACAAAAATCATCGTTTCATATCAAAAGAAATAGATTATGCTAAATCTATCAATAATATCCAAGTAATGAAACGAAAATTTATAACAATTAAATCCTTTAAAGTTGAATAAGTTCAAAACATCAATCATGATCTAATGAGTAATGCGTTTATCAAATCATTGATTTAGTAAAGAAAATGTGTTGGGTTATGTTATAATATAGGATCTAAATAGGAAAAAAACCACCTAGTGGGGGGGTGAATAGGTGAAAACGATAAACACTCAAAAATCTTTGCGTTATAAAATCCAATGCGGAAATGAAAAATAATACGCAGAGATTTTACGTGGAAAACTCCATCACAGGAGTAAAAAACCACGGGACCGATAACACGGTGAAATCAACTAAGATTAAACATGTACAAAGGTGATATAACGTACTCACACACGACTCAACCTTTTTCCATACGCTCCGAGTTGATCTTCTCCGCTCGCTCCGCAACGCGCCTCGAATCCACGATTTGTGTCCAACGCCGAATCCACGGCGTCCAACGCCGAATCCACGGCGTCCAACATCGAATCAACGACGTCTGACCGAATCCACGGTCTCCACCAGGTAGTACGTCTCGATCACACGAACGTACCTCGCTCCGAATCCACGAGAGCGGTAGCACCTTGAATCCACAAGGCCACGCGAATCCACGCGCCGATTTTGGGGAAAATCGTTGTTTTGTTGGTGGTGATGATCCGCCGAATACTTAGATCAAAGATAGATCGGAAATGCCATCTAAGTATTCATTAATTTGATTCTACTCAAAATCTGAGTATGAAAACCTAGAATCAAATTAATTAATATAGATGAAGAAATATAGAATTAAATCTAGTTATTTCCTTTCTTCTCTATATGTGGATCTTATAAGTTTTTCTCCGTTAATATTTTTCCGTCATTTCCCAGAGTATAAAACTTATCGTGGATTACCCTAAAGAATAGAATTAGGGTTTACTTATAGGTTAGAAACCATTGGAAGAGGATAAAAATCAAAAACCAACCTTATCTGGAAGTTTTTGGGTCGACAGTCCGGACTGGAATTAGTGCGATCCGGACTGTCGTCATTAAACAGAGTTTTTCCAGAAAGACCACGTTCGGGGTTCGGACTGAAATCCTACGGTCCGGACTGTTCATGCAGTTTCAGCAAAATCCACATTCGGGGTCCGGACTGAACAAGATGTGTTCCGGACTGGATTTGCGCATGAACTAACCTTTGTTCGGGGTCCGGACTGTAGTACTCTGATCCGGATCCTGAACATATAACATGTCCAGTTTTTTATTTTTATGCAATTAAAAACCCATCCAAGTGTTTCTACATTATAAGAAGTATTCGGATCATCAAGATTGTTTAGTTAAACTTACCTGATCATTTTGAATTCTTCTTTCTTGAGATTGAGGTATATGATCCAAGCTTCTTCATCTTCAATCTTCAGGACTTAAATACTTTCACGAAATACGCCAAATCAAAATCCTTAACAATCTCCCACTTTGGCAGTTTCGTGACAAAATATAGATCCACTTAAGAAAATTCAAAAGGATATTTTTGTTGCCATCACCATATAACAAAAATTTACATTTGAGATCCAAATAATCTAATATACATGAGATAAACTCCTAAAACAGACTCTAGATTTAGACATCTGTACTCTCAGCAAAAAGAAGTAATTTTTGACAAAAAAGATCGTTAGATACCTCAAGAATTTTTTGTATTCAAAAACCAAACAGAGAGATAGAGTTTATACTCACCATGACATTTATAAAATCAGATATGTATTAAGGTAGCAATCAGAGATAGACATATCTTCTAAGCAATAAAATCCAAATGTCATAAGTTTGTTAGTAATCAAACAACTTGTTAGTAATAATACATGCCCAAATAGTTAGTCAAATAGTTAGTCGAGACATACATTCATTCACAATACAAAACCAAAAGTTGTTGTATACTTATCTTCCAGGTTTCAGTATCCAAAAGTTCTCACAAACTTGTCAAACCATTGTTTATCATTGTTCATATCTCTCTCCCCATTTTTGTCACAAAAATAGCCAAAATTACAAAGTAAAGGGAGTTAACAAGTTCAAAAACAAAAGGAAATGTAAGAACTAAAACTAAAACCTACAAAACAAAAGATTAAAAAGAATCAATTATCCGACCCTGAGTCCTCAGAGCTACCACAGCCCATCTTCGAAAATATCTTCTTCATCAACTTTTTCATCGAAGTGAACTTTTTCGTCAGAGTGATCTGGGCTGCGGTGATGAGTTCAAGCTCATCAGAAATGCGCTTTTGCTCTTTAGTGATTTATTCCTGTTCAAACGATAATCGGTGTTGCTCCTTATAAATTGACGTGACAGACGCTTCATCTTCTGATATGGGTACTTGCCGTGAAGGTGATGAAGTTGAGGAACCGGTACTCAAGTCGAAGTTCTTTAGACTTAATAGAATTGCCAGTTGATTGAGTTTCCTCCAAACATATTTCCCTCACAACAGTTTGCCACATCATGTTTATTAAACTCCTTCCTTTCAAGTAATTGATCCCTAACATGCTAGATTGCATCCCCAAGACTTCGCCTATTAATTGTGGAGTTATTTTAAGTCTTGCCCCTTGGACGTTCATATAAAACTCCATTGGACCGTCTTCATTTTCTTGAAGATGCCGTGCATTTGTGTAGAAGGTTCTTACCCGATGCAAACAGTATCCAAGCATTTCTGGAAATCTGCAAACCTGAAAGAGATTGGCCTGTTCAATCAATTTTCCAAACGCCGGGGAATGGTCTCGAAGAGCACCAATGTTAACGTGTCTTTCTCCAATACATTCTCGATTTTCAAAAGCCTTTAATTGGTATGTATTAATAGACACGTGTTCCTCACGGGATGGTGAATCATGAGCCATTGGTTCGTTAATCTCACTCCCTCGTGCTCGTCCTAACCGTCGAGCTATTCTCTTTCTTTTCATTGAGATAGACGATGGTGGCATTGGAGCTTTCCCTTTTTCCACAGCAGTAGGTGTTGTCTTTCCCTTTGGTGAACCAGGGGACTTACCTTTTGATTTAACAGGCGTTGTGTCGTCGTCCATTAATTCATCCCAATCGATTGATTCCTTCTCAGAGTCTGTCTCGGAATCGTCTACAAGGACAAACTCTCCCTTTCGTTGAGTTTTCTTTGCTCTCTTTAATTTATTCGTTGCTCTTGTGTGTACCATAGCAACCAGAAGAACAATTATCCAAGTGAACACCATTGTTGCTATTGAACGTGAGAAACCTGCGAGCAAAAACTCAAGAACACGAAAAAATTGTTTATTTTCAAAAATTTGAAAAATTGTACCTAGACAATCATTATCATGTAGAGAGACTAGGAATCAAATTAGTTTTGCAAAAAAAATTTTAAAAATAGATCAATCCCATGATTTTCAAAAATTCTCATTATATGCCCTAAAACCGAATTTTCAGAAATCGAAGCCTAAAAATCCGTTAATCAAGAGAATACCTAGCATATAAACAAAACTAATTTACTCAGAGTTCTTATTTCAAAAGAAATTTGACCAAAAACCATCTAGAATTGAATTCCACCCATGATTTTCACTCACGTTTATGAAGAACAATGCAAAACAGTGGAAAAATTGAAATTTGATCAAAGAGACTTACTTGAAATCCAAAGAACTCGGGTTTGAAAGGCTCCAAATCGGTTGAAGTTTAGAGAGAGAAACTCTAGAGCCTTGGAAACAAAAGCTTGAGGTGAAATAAAATCAAAACCCTTTTGTTTCATATAAACCCTAGCTGCAGTCCGGAACGGATCAAGAATCCAGTCCGGATCGGCTACCCGCAGAAAATTCCTGCGTTCGGGATCCGGAACGGATATTCCAGTCCGGATCGGCTCAAAATTTTTCTTCAGAAAAATTTAGAAAAATTCCAGAAAATCCAGAAAAAGTATGTAAGCACTTTTGCATGTCAACTTTAAACAAAAGTCATCATTTCATATCAAAAGAAATAGATTATGCTAAATCTATCAATAATATCCAAGTAATGAAACGAAAATTTTTAAAAATTAAATCCTTTAAAGTTGAACAAGTTCAATGATATCTATCATGATCTTATGAGTAATGCGTTTATCAAATCATCAATATAGTAAAGAAAATGAAGTACCAAGATCGATAGATGTTTGAAATCCCAAATAAGTTAGATAATATATCTAATCAATTTATTGTAAGGAGTGGCTCTTTGAGCATCTTTCAATAAAACCCCCACCTTATACCAACCTTGGAATTTGACAGAGTCAAGTATTCCAAAAAGCATTTTATCTTATCAACTTGAAAAACAATGCTTGGTACACATGTGGTAGCTGCACACAGTACTCGGACGACCGAGGTGGTAGCTCTTTCCTCCATGTGGTGGTAGTTTTCACACTCCTCATTGGGATGTAACTCTTTCCACATCTTTTGAGCATAAACATTTTAATAAACTCCCCCTCAATTGGCTATCAATTATCTAAGATATGAGGTATTCAACCAAAGATTGATCTCGAGTTTCATACTTAACTCAAATTTAAAATATGATAAAAACTATACCAAGAGATCATATGAGAGAGAAATTGACTTTGATCAATTAAAGATGACTTAATTGAAATAAATGATCATTGCATCAAATGAATTATTATGATATCAGAGCATAATAAATTTCTAAATATATGAAAGAATGCAAGTAAAGTCAATTACATATGCTCAATTAATGTTCTATGTACAAACATAGATAAGGAACAAAAACACAAAACAAAACCTAACCTAAGCAATGATTTCAAAAAGTGTTATTTCAAAGAAAGCATTCCTATTGCTTTACGCAAATTAATAAACCGTTTTTGATACAAAGGTTTTGTCAAAAAGTCAGCTAATTGATCTTCGGTTGAAATATAAGAAATTTGAAGAATACTTGATTCAACTAGCTCTCTTAGAAAATGATATCTAAGTTCAATGTGTTTTGTTCTTGAGTGCAACACAGGATTTTTAGAAATATTTATAGCACTTGTGTTGTCACAAAGAATAGTTACCGAAGTTGTTGAAATTCGGAAGTCACTCAACACGCTTTTCATCCAAATGAGTTGAGTTGAACAACAACCCGCTGAAATATATTCCGCTTCGGCAGTCGAGAGTGCAATGCAGTTTTTCTTTTTACTATGCCAAGCAATAAGGCAATGGCCAAGATAAAAACATGCACCACTCGTACTCTTCCGATCATCCACTGATCCTGCCCAATCGGCATCTGAATATCCTATTATGTCAAGAGTTGTTCCCATAGGATACCAAATTCCGAAATTTAGTGTTCCTTTAACGTACCGGATGATCCTTTTCACTGCTTTCAGGTGAACCTCCTTTGGTGCTGATTGATATCTTGCGCAGATCCCAACACTAAAGGATATATCCGGGCGACTAGCCGTGAGGTAGAGTAGACTTCCAATCATGCTGTGATAAAGCTTCTCATCTACAATTTCACTAAAAGATTCACTTCCTAATCCCTTATTGCTAGTTCCCATTGGAGTCGGAAAATATTTAGAGTTTTCTAAATCGAATTTCTTCACCAACTCCCTTGCATAGTTGGATTGGCACAAATGGATGCCTTCTTCATTTTGTTTCACTTGCAATCCAAGAAAATATGTTCGTTCCCCGATCATAGACATCTCAAATTCGTTTTCCATGGTTTCTGCGAATTTAGAAGCATCATTGTCTCTAGTTGCACCAAATACAATGTCATCAACATAGATTTGTGCCACAATGAAGTTCTTCTGATAATGCTTCACAAAGAGAGTCCGATCTTCTCCCCCTCGAGTATAACCCTTTTTCAAAAGGTGCTTTGTCAACCTTTCGTACCATGCTCGCGGTGCTTGTTTTAGACTGTAAAGAGCATTTTTCAAACGAAAAACATGGTTAGGTAGTTTATGGTCAATGAAACCTTTCGGTTGAGCAACATAAACTTCCTCGTTCAAAAACCCATTTAAAAATGTGCACTTAACGTCCATTTGAAAGAGTTTGATTTTAAAATGACAAGCAATCGCGAACAAAATACGAATCGACTCGAGTCGAGCAACCGGGGCGAACGTCTCATCAAAGTCTATACCTTCAATTTGTGAGTAGCCCTGAGCAACTAGGCGTGCTTTGTTCCTGATAATGGTACCATCCTCGTTTTTCTTGTTCTTGAAAATCCATTTAGTACCGATCACATTGTGTTGCTTCGGTGGCTTCGTTAGTTCCCAGACTTTGTTCCTTTCGAAATGATGGAGTTCTTCCTGCATTGCTTCATCGACGTTCTTTGGTTCTACCATGGAGACGTAACATGCGACTCCACAAACCAACTGTCTCCGAGTTCTGACTCCTTCTTGTGGGTCTCCAATAATGTTCGATTCCGGATGATCCTTGGAGATACGTAGCGTTTGAGGTAACAGAGTACTCGGAGGTGCGTGTGATGATTCCTGCATTTCAGATAAACTAGAAGAACCATTAGATGCATCAACTTTATCGAAAGAATTATTATGAGAAGATGCATTTACAGGAGTATCATCATCTAGAGACATATCAGGGATAGATTTATCAAATGCAAAATGAAAAGCTTCATCTACTTTAACATTAATAGATTCTACCATCGTTTTAGATTCCAGGATAAATACTCGATATGCTCTACTGTTTGTAGAATAACCCATGAAGATCCCTTCGTCACTTCGAGAGTCGAATTTACCAAGATTTTTGCGATCACGCAAAATATAACAACGACTCCCAAATATTCGAAAATATTTGATATTCGGTTTTCTATAAAACCAAAGCTCATATGGTGTATTTAAAATTCCCGGGCGCAAATACACTCGATTAATTTCATAGACGGCGGTGTTCACAGCTTCAGCCCAAAAATGTAACGGGAGTTTCCGGCTATGAAGCATAACACGCGTCATCTCTTGAACAACCCTGTTTTTGCTCTCGACTACACCATTCTGCTGAGGTGTATAGGGTGCAGAGAATTCATGTTTTATGCCATTGGAAGTGCAAAAATCAATGAATTTAGATTTGACGAATTCTCCACCTCTATTACTTCGAACACGAACGATCTTTTCATTTCTTTCAATCATAATACGATGACAAACCTCATGAAAAGAGTCGAAAGTATCTGCTTTCTCTTTTAAAAATGTTACCCATGAATATCTAGAGAAATCATCAACCAAAAGAAAAATATACCATTTACCTCCCATGGATGGTTGACGAGTCGGCCCCATTAAGTCCATGTGCAGTAATTCTAAGGGCCGATTAGTACCAACGTGGTTCAAGTTCTTGTATGCAGCTCTTGATTGTTTTCCCTTTAGACAACCTCCACACACAATGTTTTCTTTAAAAGAAAGTTTAGGAACCCCCTTAACCACGTCTTTATTTGAAATCCTCGCTAGTTCCTTAAAATTTATGTGACCTAGTCTTTCATGCCAAAGAGTTTCGTTATCAAGTGAAACTAGGTTACAATTTTCAGAAATTTTGTTTGAAACAACATAGCAATTGTTTTCAGATCTAACCCCTTTCAAAAAAAATAATTTACATAAGTTACAGGACATTCAATCGCTGAAAAGTTAAAGACAATTGAAGAATTCACCTTTGCGTACCCAAACCTTTTGAGTTTTGGAATGCGTTGGCAATGAATGTGAAGTTATTTTCCTTGGTGAAAACGTCTTGTATGATTGAATGCTTTTCATTGATGACGTTGTCTTGTGGGGTGAACTACTAAGGCTCTTTTCCGTTGAAAGGTTCTCCTTTGATTTCCGAGGAATCTCCTTTTTGGTAGTTGTTGCAAGAGATGCTTGATTTGCTTGTTTTGCTCCAATCTTGCAATTTCTTCTTATGTGCCCTGCAAAACTACAACGAAAACATACCTTTGTACTTGACGAACCCGATGTAGGTGAGGTAAGGTTGTTGTCGTTGATTGCAGTGAATTCCGTCGTCGTCGGAGGAGATACCGACTTGGGCGCAAAAACTGTCCCAACCGAACTAGGACTGTCTCCAGTTAGATTGTATCCAAGGCCGAAACGATTTGTTTGACCAAGACCAATCATTTTATCCAACTTGCTCCTTCCCGAAGAAAATCGCTTTAAATCATCCTTAAGTTGGAAAATGGTCTTTGTCATTTCCATTTTTTCCTGTCGAGCCTCGGAGTAGAGCTTCAAGAAGTAACTTGCTTTATCAACCATTTTTACGTGTTCCTTCTCGAAATGCTCATTTTTCTCTTGAAGGGAAACATTTACTTTGATCAAGTTATTCCTTTCCACTTCAAGAGCGTTTGAGAGAGAAGTTGCCCTTTTTACTTCTTCTTCGAGATCCTGCAATCTCCCTCTCAAACCCTTGTTTTGCTTTGCCAGTTTCTTTGAATCATTTAAAAGTTTATGGTAGGCAAAAGCAAAGTCTTCACCTTCGGAATTACTCGATTCGTTGTCCGTTGCATTCTTTTCAACTTGGGAGGAGTTGGACAATGAATCAGATGTACTTGGCATAAAGCACACGAAAGGTGAAGTTGTGGACGCGTGGAACGCCGTTGCGTTGTTTTCTTCATCACTGGAAGATGACTCATTTGACGTTGAGGTGTCATCCCAAGTGACGGCTTGCATCGCTTTCTTCTTCGACGGATTCTTATTGGGACACTCCGTTGAGATATGGCCGTATCCTCGGCAATTGAAGCATTGGACTTGTCCCTCTGAGTTTTCTTATCTTTTGAAAAACTCTCTTGCTTTCTTGACTTGTAGCTTGAAGAACCTTTGTCTTTCTTCGACTTTACGAAGGATGAAGTTTTACTTGAATTACCCCTTCGAAAGTTTCGGCGAAATTTTCTTGTCAAGAGAGCAAGTTAAATCTCAAAATCCTCCATAGATAGATTCTCGTCGTCGTCTGAGGAGGATGAATCCGCGTCTTCTTTTTATTGTTTTCAATGCAAAACCTGAAGACTTAGAAGAGGATGCCTTTCCAGAAGAATAGTTAGTAGGAAATGTCATTTCATATGTTTGAAGTGCACCAACTAATTCTTCAACACGGATTTCGTCCGGGTGTTTAATAGTTTCAATGGCCGTAACCTTAGAACGAAATCTTTCAGGAAGAGTCCTTAAAATCTTTCTTACAACTTTAAATTCTGGAATTTTCTCTCCCAAGTTAACACATGTATTCACGATGTCTTGCAATCGCGTATAGTAATCTGTGAAAGATTCATTTTCGGCCATGAAAATAGAGTCAAACTTGCTCGTAAGCATTTGCAGCTTTTGAATCTTCACAAGGTTTGTTCCCTCATGTGTAACTTGTAGAACATCCCAGATTTCTTTCGCAGTCTCACATGACGAGACACGAGAGAATTCAGTTTGTGACAAAGCATTAAATAAGGCGTTAATTCCTTTGCCATTGTAAGAAGATGAGTCAATCTCTTCCTTGGTCCATTTCGACCTAGGTTGATGGTGTAGAACATCAACAATAACTTCAGTTCGATTTGACCATCCAAACTCGATTGATTGCCACACCGTTCGTCGATTGGAAATTAAAAATGCTTTCATCCATAACTTTCCAGTAGGCATAGTTTGTTCCATCGAAGAACGGGGGTCTGTTGATGTTTCCACCTTCAACCATTGTTTACAACCCCATTCCCGCTCTGATACCAATTGTTGGGTTATGTTATACTATAGGATCTAATAGGAGAAAAACCACCTAGAGGGGGGGTGAATAGGTTGTAACGATAAACACTCAAAAATCTTTGCGTTATAAAACCCAATGCGGAAATGAAAAATATACCGCAGAGATTTACGTGGAAAACTCCATCACAGGAGTAAAAAACCACGGGACCGATAACACGGTGAAATCAACTAAGGATTAAACACGTAGAAAGGTGATATACGTACTCACACACGGCTCAACCTTTTCCATACGCTCCGAGTTGATCTTCTCCGCTCCCTCCGCAACGCGCCTCGAATCCACGATTTGCGTCCAACGCCGGAATGCCACGGCGTCCAACGTCGAATCCACGACGTCTGACCGATCCATGGTCTCCACCAGGTAGTACGTCTCGATCACACGAACCTACCTCGCTCCGAATCCACGAGAGCGGTAGCACCTTGAATCCACAAGGCCACGCGAATCCACGCGCCGATTTTAGGGAAAAATCGGTGTTTTGTTGATGGTGATGATCCGTCGAATACTTAGATCAAAGATAGAATCGGAAATGGCCATCTAAGTATTCATTAATTTGATTCTACTCAAATCTGAGTATGAAAACCTAGAATCAAATTAATTAATATAGATGAAGAAATATGAGAATTAAATCTAGTTATTTCCTTTCTTCTCTATATGTGGATCTATATAAGTTTTTCTCCGTTAATATTTTCTGTCATTTCCCGGAGTATAAAACTTATCGTGGATTACCCTAAAGAATAGAATTAGGGTTTACTTATAGATTAGAAACCAATGGAAGAGGATAAGAATCAAAAACCAACCTTATCTGGAAGTTTTCGGGTCGACAGTCCGGACAGGAATTAGTGCGATCCGGACTATCGTCATTAAACAGAGTTTTTCCAGAAAGACCACGTTCGTGGTCCGGACTGAAATCCAACGGTCCGGACTGTTCATGCAGTTTCAGCAAAATCCACGTTCGGGTCCGGACTGAACAAGATGTGTTCCGGACTGGATTTGCTCATGAACTAACATATGTTCCGGGTCCGGACTGTAGTACTCTTGTCACGCCCCGGGGTCGAAACTGCGACCCGGGCCCGCCAAACAGATCCGCCACCTATGCCAACCTGCATAGGCGAAGCGTCCTACCTGCAAGAAAAGTACTATAACTAAACAGATATCAGAGCTATAAATGAAATCTGCTGTAACTAAAATCAATCACTGTACAACTGGAAATAAACAACACTGTCTGCCTCCCCAAAATAATAATAATACAATATCCTCGAGTACAAGCTCTAAACCCAACCGGGAGGTAACTCCAATATATATACAACAGTGTACAGTCTCTCAATACAAAATATCCTCACTACAAGTCTCTCAAAAGAGGAAAAGAAACCGCTAATCTACTGATGATCTCCTCAGAAGGGTACCGCTACTCTCCAACGCCGGGTAGGGATCTAGCTCGCGACTCCCTCGCCACGATCAACAACCACAGAGTCGGCAACACCTGCTAAGACTCTGCAAACAAAGAAGATGAGAAAAGAGGGGGAAAACCCCCAAAGGGTGTGAGAACTACTACAAAAAGGGAGTTCTCAGTGGGTACCACCGCCAGACCCGACGGTCTGCCCACCAAGTCCTCAAGAGACAAAACTAACCCAAGTCATAAGACTGAAATGAGTAAGCTGTGAAACCTCAACAGCTACCCTGCCCCTAACTAAAGGCTAAAAGGGGGAGACCAAACAGTGTTAGCAACCCCTAGCACATGAAGTGCACCACCGACCCAATCGAACTGACTGCCCACATCTGGTCCAGTCAAACTGCTGCGCCCACCTACAACCACCTCCCGCTGACGGGCAGGAATTACGTAGGGCGTCAAACGGACAAGCTCGCTATCGAGGAGAGAAACATGCAGGCTATGGTCAAAACCACGCTCTCTCTCAGAACGGATAGAATCAAGATGCTCAACCTCTCACACAGCGGTCAAAGTACTCGCAACAACACGGGACCACCGTCACCAGACGGCTCTCAACAATACTAGCACTGATCTAAACTCAACTACCGGTCTGCACTCGGCCCCCAGGCACGAGTGTAACAATAAAAAGTATCTGACCGAAATAAACCCAATCAAATGAACCGGTATGACACCCGGTACTGCCTGCTCTGCTGTCGAACTCATAACTGATCGGCACACGGCTCTCTCAGATAGTAACGGAACCGGCACACGCCCGGTCAAAATATACGTAACAGACCGGCACACCCGGCTCGGTCAAGCCTACCCTCGACGGTGGCACTCGAGGGGAGCGACCCACACGAGTAAAGTACATCTCAGTAACAGTATCTCTGTCAAGTGTCTCATGTAGCAGGCTGGATCACGCTCTGATCAAAGTGGGAAAGCTCAACCACTAAGGAAAGACCCGACCTCAATCGGATGCACTAAACGATAAGTGGGAAACTCCATCCACTAAAGAAACTGATACCCAATCAGGTGCATAGAGAACCACCCGGTCAACCGCCCATATCCGTGGTTGCCGCAAAGCCCCACAACTAACCAACCTGCCCAGACACGATGTCCCGACTATACACTACCCAGACCCCCTGCTCGAACCCGAGCACACTGACCACCTGACTAACAAAAGGAGAAAAGAAATCAATGGTTTCTCCTAAGTCAAGTTCCAATAAGTAGTGCAGCAGTAAATATGGCCTAACTACATGACCATACAAGCATGCAATTGTCCTCAAAGGAAATAAAAGGGGGCTAAAGCATATAATAGTTTCCTAGGAATAAGC